>JAJHZJ010000027.1:11612865-12212865 GCA_023548195.1 Bettongia penicillata ogilbyi
AGCCTCTCTAGCTTGGTAGGACATACTAGACATAAATACATACTAGTATTTTACTGAGAAAGCCTTGGAGAACCTAGGGTCACTGATGCTACAGTGAGCCATCAGACACAGTAGAATTTTTGCGGAGGTATTTGGCAATTCCACCAGTACAATTAAATAAAAAGTAACTAAAATGTTGTATGTTCAGCAAATGTTTGGGTACCTGTGGAATATCCACAAAGTCTTTGCTCCGTGTTTTAACTGTTAACTTGTCTGGATGGGTGATCCATAATTTAATAGGTAAATCTATTATTGTACTTATTTTATACAACCTAGAATATGTTTATGATTCTTTTTTTTCCCATACTTATTAAGGCTTTGGGTTGGTGAAACTGGATGTGAAAACAAAATCCTGCAGTGGAGTGGTAAGTGTTTATTACATATCTAGTAGTTGATACACTTTCACATCATGTAGCAGCCCTAAAATGTGCTTTTGACCAGGTATGATCGATCTGAATCTTAATCTTTTTTTTCCTGCCAAAGCAGAGGCAGAAATGTGTTTTGTTTTTTTTTTTTTTGCTTGATGTCACTTGGGATTCCATATGATTTATAATTTGCATAGTTGAACTTGGGCCATTTCATGTCTATATACCTAAAGATCTCTACTACTTTTAAAATCATGTTACTTTAACAAGATTGCAAGCTCCTTGAGGGTAGAGATTGTTACAAATTACTTTTGTTGTGGCCCTTCACCCCTCCTCACCCCAGTGTTAGGCAAATGTGTACTCAATAAGTATTTGTTAAATTAAGTAAGCTATATTTTGAAATGTATGTGGAAAAACTCTGTTTTTGTCTGTAGTCAAAATCTAGCAGGGAAGATTTAGTATCCAAATAAATTTAGAGAAATGTGCATTTTGGTGGATTAAAGATCTAGTTTAATTTATTTTTTTAAAGGAACATTTTGGGTAATAGAATAAAGGTTATTAATCTATAAAATTATTTAAGAAGGGAAATCTGAGCATTTGGTAACATTTAGTTTTGAATGTGTTTTTTCTAACTCCAGAAAATTAAGCTATTTGTCATTATTGTTTGTCACAAAATTTATTTGATAGATTGGTATGTTGGGGCGGTGGGCAGACCTTTCAGGGCTTCAGTTTTCTTGTCTGATAAGAGGAGGTTGGATTAGATGATTCCTAAGGTTCCTTCTAATTTTAATTCCTTTGACTAGATATTTGTATGTATAATTCCTAATTGAATGAGTTCTTATCAGTGGACAAGTTGCCCTTTAGAATTATGTAACTATCTCTCAATACTGATTATGCTTTAGTTTCAGATTTGTTCTTAAATTTTTTTCTTGGACTGCATAGTATCAATAGCTAGTTCCTGCTTTCTGTCTCATTTGTAACAAATTTAACATTCTATTTGATCACAAGAATCCAAGGACTGTCCTAGGCATATGAGGTTTTGTGTGAACCATATGGTCAATTAAGCACAATACTGATAATCTTGATATGGATAACCAAGAATTGGGAGTACAGGATATACAGCTATAATTTGGTTTCCCAGAGGTAGGTGATAATTATACCAGACTAGAAGTTTTTGAGTTTTATTTTGCTGCTTGATGATGAGCAACTTAGTGTAGTGGAAAGTATACTAGGTTTTGAGTCATGGGGCCTAGGTTGAAATTCTTGCTTTCCTAGTTGATGTTGAGAAAATAGTTTAAACATCCCCCACCCCCAGCCCCGACCCCTGGGCCTCCCTTCCCTTTGTCTTGCTACAGACTTTGCTACAGAGCTTCTTTTCTACAGAAGGTGTCCTGGATTGGCAGATCCACAACTTAGGACAAATTTCAAGTCAGCTGAAAAATGTTAAATTGAAATTCATGTTACTTAAACCAGTTAGCATTTATTAAATATCTGTTGCATATATCTGTTGCATTTATTAAATATCTTATATGACATTTGTTCCTTGACATTTCAGAGGAAGTAAAAAGAAACAGAAAACAGCCTCTACCCTTAAGCCAGTGGCAGAAATAAGGAGTACAAATAGGAAGCTATAAAAGTAATTTATTTTGTTATGATGGAAAGAACACTGGCCTGGGTTTGTTGAGTCTTGACTGGTCCTTTGACCTTTGATCTCATTAAGTTGAGGCTTAATTGTTTGTGAAATGGGGATAATAATACTTTCTGTGGAGGTTTGGGGAAAGCAATTTGTAAACTTGAAAGTACTACATAAATGAATTGTTATTAGGATCCAGTGCTATATTGAGTAAAAAGAAAAGGACAAATGCCCTAGGGGAAAGAAGAGCTTCAGCCCTCAGGCTGGAATTAGTTTATCTTTGCTGGATGGATGACTTTGAGGAAGTATGGGACTTGGAGCTTGAAGGGAATATTTACTCTAGATTGTCTTGCTGTATTTTTTATTTGAATATGGATGAGTCACTAGCTAACTGCCTTTATTCTCTCTGGATTACCTGACCAACAAAAATGTTCTGTTGGAAGGAAGCTGGATGGATGGGGAGAAGGGAAGCCTATCAGTCTTTCTTGGATCCCTATGGCTTTTTGTTCAGGGTCTTTTGGTGCATTGATGAGCTGACTTTCTTCTGAATGATGTATCTGTGGGAATTAAGAATCATAAGAATTTTCCATTCATATACTGTCTCAAATTTGAATTTGCATAGTAGGTATTTTCTTATGGTGGGAGTGGGATTGTGAAAGATACCTCTTCATTTTTTAAGTGCCATGAACTTCAGATCCGAAAGAAGGGATAAATTTAAATTTATAACCACAGTTAAAATCTTTGGTGTCACATTCATATAGTATGTAAAGATCCCTGGGGCTGCATGCTGACTTCATTTTAAAATGTAATATTACCAGTGTTTTATGTATTTTGGTTTATTTTGTTAAATATTTCCCAGTTATATTTTAATCTGGTTATTTTTTATACCTCTGGTTTAAATCAATATAAGGAGGCAAGAGGACAGGCAAGGTATGACGTGTAGTGCACAGTGCTAAACTTAGGAAGGCCTCTGGTCAGGTCATACCTCTGACAGCTCTGTGATCATGGACAAGTCACATAACTTCTCTGAGCTTTGATTTCCTCATCTGTAAAATTGAAAAGGGTTGCACTAGATAGTTTCTAAGATCCCTCCCAGCTCTAAATCTGTGATTCTGTGAAGTATTATGGCCTGAGGATTATAGTGCTTAAAAATATGCCTAGGACTCTCCATCAACAATTCAGCAAAGAATTACCAAGCCTACACCGTGTGCAAAGCAAGAGGCAGCTGGGTGTCAGTAGAGTACTAAGTTTGGAATCAGAGATGCCCAGATGCAGATCTTTCCTCACTAGCTTGGTGACCCTGAGGAAAGTTGCCTCAGGCAACTCCCCAGGACTTGTCTACTTAGTTGCCTATTGGTGGATTGAGTTACCTCTGCAGTAGTAAAATCCCATCTTTGCATAAATCCCATCTTTGCATAGTCTGGAATGTGTAAAACACTGACTGTAAGGAGACAATATTTGTAAAGCCCTGAGTACAGTGACTGATACATAGTAGACCCTCAATAAATGGAACAGTTCCTGCCATGAAACCACTTAACATCTTTAATATACTTTTGTTTGACCTTGTCACCACTCCAAACTAGTAGGCTTCTGTTTTTTTTACCTACCACTGTCAAGCTCCTACCTGCCTTAACTTCTTCAATCACCCTGACTTGCAGTCTGGTTTCTGACCCCACCAGTATACTGAAACTTTCCAAAGGTCATTATACATTTCAACTGCTAAATCACATTGCTGTTTTTTTCTCAGTGCTTTTCTTGAGGTTTCTCCATTTGTTGACTATTTACTGCTAGATGTCATTTCCTACCTTGGTTTCTGTGACATACCACTCCTTCTGACTGCTTCTCGTTCTTTGTTAGATCATCCTTCTCCCTAGATGAGTGTCCCCAAGACTGTTTTGAGGCATTTTTCTGAATCTTTCTCTTGGGGATCTTGTCTACTGCTGCATTCAATTACCACTCATGCAGATGACTCCCAAATTCAAGTTATCTTGGCCTTATCTCTCTTTGGAGCTCCATTTCTCAATTATACATGTCCCAAATAGAACTCTCCCCCCACCACCCAATGAAAGCCTCATACCTCTAGACTTTGCTATTTGGTAATTTAAAAAAACTTAATCTGAACTAAAATGAGTATTTCCAAAAATAAACAGGAAAAGAACTATTAAAATTTTGAGTCTGGGTTATGTACAGTTTAGTTTTTAAAGTTTCCCTGCTTGTCTGTGTAATGATTCACTGATGCACCTTTCCTCATCTACTTCCCTCCCTCCCTTCCTCCCTTCCTTTCTTCCTTCCTGTCTCTGACTCTCCATTTATTTGAGAGGAAAAATTAAAGCAAAACCTTTGTAACATATATGCATAGTCAAAGAAAGCATTCCCATATTGACTGTATCCAAAAATATACGTTTGGCTCTGCACCTTGAATCTTATCACCTGTCAGGAGGACTGGCGGTATTTATCATCAGGCCTCTGGAACTGTGGTTGATTTTAAGATGATCAGAGTTCATACCAAATGTTTGTTGAGGGACCTTTCTTCCTTCCAGTTACTTAGGTTTGTTACCTCTCCTTCATCCCTCTATCCAGTTTGTTGCCAGGTTCTATAAATTGTGCCTTTACAACTTGATTCATCAGTGGGCATCATCTAGTTCAATCGCTCCCTTTATTGGTGAGGCCCAGAGCAATTCTCGTACAAGGTAACATCAGAAATGAGTAGAATTGTCAGGATCAAATTTGAGCTCTTGGATTTGCAGTCTGGAACCCTTTTCGCTGTTAACTGCTGCTGCTCCCATCAGTCTTCTTGTCTGCAGTCACACATCCACCACCCTGCATCAGGTCCTCATCACTTTTTTCCTTGAGTGCTGTACTAACTTTCTAACAGCTCTTTTCCTTTGGTCTCTTTTTCACAAAACTACCACAATAATGTTCCTAAGACACCAAACACTGGCTATATCAGTTCTCCACTCTGGAAACGTTCAGCAGCCTTGCTTCACCTCCAGGATAATAGACAACATCCAAAGTCTCTCTCCATTCCTATCTTCTTCCTTCTTTCACATTGCTTCTCTTTATATACACTTAATTCTAGCCAGAGATCTGACCTCAACATTTCATATCCCAACTCTGCGTTTGCGAAAGCTTTTTTTCCTTGCCTGTAAGATACCCTTTCTGCATTTTTGAGGCAGATAGGTAGCACAAAGGATGAAATGCTGGAAATGGATTCAGGAAGACCTGAGTTCAAATCCATCCTCAGACTCTTACAAGCTGTGTGACTCAGGGCAAGTGCTTGCCTCAGTTTACCCTGTGCTTGCTGCAATTTCCTTACCTTTAAAAATGGGGACAATAAAGCCACCTACTCTTCAGGATTTTTGGGATAAAATGAGATAATTTGTAAAGAACTTTGCAAACCTTCAGGTGCTATAGAAATGCTTTCTTTTGCTTTTATTAGCTACTATTTTGTCTCAGAATCCTTATATTCCTTTGAAACCTGGCTCAGGTATCACCTCCACTGTGTGCGCTTCTCTTCAGGGATTACTTCATTCATTTTTATTGTTTCTCCTACTGCCTAGTAGAGTGCCATAATAGGTACTTAATAAAGAAATACTTCCTAAGATTTTCCCTTCCAGTTGCTATGTTCTTTTCTTACTCAGAATATCTTGTATTTACTTCTGAATATGTTGTCTCAGTTGAATATAAGCTTCTTGAGGACAGAGAAAGTTTCTTTTCAGTCTTTGTATACCCAGAACCTCATGATGCTTTGTCACATTTTGTTGTTCATTCCGGTCTCTTTGTGTCCCCATGGACTATCTATGGGGTTTTCTTGGCAAAGATACTGGAGTGGCGCCATTTCCTTCTAGTGTGTCCTCATTTTTTGAGGAACTGAGGCAAATAGGACTTGCCCAGGTAGACTCAACAATGAACATTTCTTAGTCACAGGAAGGGGTTGTTGCTAGCCCTACATTCCCTGCTAAGAGCCAATCATATTGTTCCCCACACCTCCAGCTATGTAACCAGTCATGTTGTCCTCAACCCCATGATGTCACCTATTCTGTTCTTTGTTCTGTGCTCCTTAAAACCTATAAAAGGGGAGCTGTCTTTTTATTGGAGGTCACTCACTAGAAAATGGAGCAGCCATTGACTCCTTTATTACTGGGTACGATACCCTGTTAATAAACTGTTATCTTGCTCAGAGAAAGGTGCTTGTTTAATTTCACTTGGACAATACCTGAGATATTATGGAAGTAGAATCAACCCACCAGATTTGAAAATGAAGGCAAAAGAGAAAGATCAAAATGGTGACTCCCTCGCATCCATCTGTATACTCCAGTGATAACATTTCCTTGAGACAAGAGTAGAAGGATAATTAGCAACAGAACTGATTTTCTAGACTTGACCCTTTACAATCCAGCTGAATTCTGAACTGAGTTCAGAAACATCAAACCATGACTTGAACAATTACAGGACAGAAATAGTTAATTATAAATAGGATCAATAAAAATGATACAGAATCAGTTTAATCTTCTCAGTTTCTACCTCCTCTCCACTCACAGTCACTGCATTGGTTTATGGTTTCATTCCTTTAGTCCTAGACACTTGGAATAGTGCTCCTAGCATTTATCTGAACTCTGTTTCTCTTCTTTTCTAACTTATTTTCCACAGTTGCTAAAGTAATTTTCAAAAGGTAGAGGTTGCAAAAGTGGTGTAACTGATATTTGTAGTGCACCTTACATCTTCCAAAGTGCTTTCCGCGCTTTATCTTACTGGAGCCTCATCACAAGGCTGCTATATTATTATCACTTCCATTTTACAAATGAGGAAACTGAGATTAGAGAGATTAAGTGACTTTCATTTAGCCACACAGTTAGAAGTGTCAGAAGGGGAAATTTGAACCCACGTGTTTGCTCACTCCCAACTTCATTGCTCATGTCACTATATATCCTGCTGACCATATGTATCACTCCTTTATTCAAAAATGGTCTGTGATAACCTGTTGTCTCTAAGATAAAATACAGATATCTCAGTTTGGCATTTCTCTTTTTTTAAAGATATTTTATTGATTCTCTTTTTATGTTATATTCATTTCCCAAGTATTTTTCTCTCCCCTACCTAGGAGACTGTCCCCTATAATAAAGATTAAAAAAGAAAGTAAAGGAGTAAAAGCATTTCAGCAAAGCCAGCCTATATATTGACCATGTCTGACAGTTTTTGCTGTATTCTGTACCCTAGTTCCCCACTTCTGCATCAGCTCTTCAGCCTGCCATGTAAGACCTTCCGCATCCTGACTCCAGTATGCTCTTTCCAATCTTACTTGACAACGCACCACTTAACAAACTTTGTGTTATCATATTAACTGTACTACTATTTTATACTGCCCTCTGTCCATTATCACAGGCTATTCTTTATTCTTGGAATGTATTCTTTGAGCCTTTCACAATCTTCTTCCTTCAAGGTTCATCTCAGAAGGTTCATCTTCCATATAAGGAGAAAGTGTTCTCTCCTCATTTCCTAGAACCAGTTTTTTCCATTGTGCCTATCATTCCTTCTACCTTGTATTTTAATATACTTTTTTCTTGTATGAAATCTCACACCCATCTGCTGTAGAATTTCAGTTTGTCAAGGACAAGGACAGTGTGATTTTTTTTTAAAGAAATCATAACTTGCACAGCATCTTAGCACAGTAGGCACTTAAAACATGCTTGTCAGTTTATTGAATTATTTTAGTGACTGTCCAAAGTAAAGACTATTAGGAATGTGAATGTGATAATCTAATACATTTTCTCTAGTGCTGTCTTAAATTGTCTATACCATTGCTCCCATTCATTAAGATAAAATATGTTATCTTTTCAATCATGATGTAAAAACTGGTTGTGAAGGCTTGTTTTTCATTTTATTCAAGTATTTCATTGGATCTTGTGATCTGACTGATGTTCATTTCTTGTCTAGTTCTTTCATAGATTCTGTGCTAGGAGATTGCTTAGGGGGTCTCTTGACATTCAAGCTGCCCGTCTTTGATATTTCACTTGTGGGATGACCACAGCCAATCTTGATTTCAGGACCATATATCTCTTTTGATATCTTTTATGCCTTTCCTTGTGCATAATTTGTTGCTGATAAATATGGTTCTGTCTCGTGCCCATCATGAGTCTTTCATTACTCTGTGTGAACTATAATTAGAGTGACTGTAGTATTATAAAATTTAAAGCTAGCCACATGTTATCACTGGAAAAACTGGTTGTAAAACATGGGCTTTTTTGTTACAGGGAGAGGCATGGGATTTTTTAATTGTACCTACAAATGAACAAATGCCTTTATTGTTAGTGGGTGTTTAAAACAATATAGAGAAGTCTTGAGGCCCCAAAATATGAGTAGATGATAGAATACTGAATGGCAAAGAAAACGATAAGACAGACTTTAGACTCCTAAATGTCATTTAGTTCAATACCCACACTTTACATATGACAACGAGTCCTAAGAAAGAAATACCTTCCATCTACAAATGATTTTGATAGAAAGAAAATGCTATTTCCTCTGAATTATTTAATGATTACTAACAAAATAATTGGTGCAGCTCAGAAAAGAATTTGGATTCCATCTTGTGGTAATAGTATTTGAGGATTATTAATTTTTCATAGCAGAAATGATCTTTATTGTCTGTCTCACTCAATTATTCTTCTCTATATATTTAGAGATAGCTATAAACATATTTATATACATCTTGATGTACAAATATATTTTATATACATACTACTAAACGTTAAAAACAAAAAGGGGAGATGTGTAGATTTCTTTCTCCTTTACAGTTAGTGTTTGTATTATAATATGTAGTTAACTGGTTAGAAGTTCTAGAAATAAATGGTAACCAGCTATTTGAAAGTTAATCTGTGGGTTCTTTGTGCTTTTAAAATATGTCTTAGCAAATTAGGTCAAGGTAAAAAAGGGAATAATGCTCAAGCCATTAGTCTAAAAAGGTGAGAACACAGAGGGTGCTAGCATTAAGGTTTTAAGCATCTTACTCCTAAGTATGGAAAGTTCATGAAAAAAATTCACTGTTTTAATAGGAATTCTCATCATCGGGTTCATCTAATACAGACACTGGTAAAGTTTCTGGGACTTTGGAGACCAAATATAAATGGTGTGAGTATGGTCTGACTTTCACAGAAAAATGGAACACTGATAACACTCTGGGAACCGAAATCGCAATTGAAGATCAGGTAATAGACAGTTTACATTTATTTAGTGTGTCTAAGCTATATTTACTCTTTATTTGTTAAACCAGATGAACCTGAATTACTTCCTTTTCTTCCCTCAAAATAGATTTGCCAAGGTTTGAAGCTGACATTTGACACTACCTTCTCACCAAACACAGGGTAACCATGTGTGTTTTCTTGTTTTTTAAATTAAAAATAGTATCGTATTAAAAATGCACTTTAAATTAATGATGAATTACTCATTTACCATAGTGGAAAGCCTCTTCTCTTTAAGTTGCTACTATTTAAGTATCACTAGCCTAAATTAAAGTTTTTGCCTCATTTTCAATATGTTGCTAATTTTGTATAGTCTTACAAGATACTTTTGTGGGCTTCTTGTTACCTCTACTTAAAAAAATCCTTCCCAATTGTGATGAAGGGTCAGTAATCCATTATTATTTATTATTATTATCAACCTTAGTTTGTGAGCTCCTTGAAGACAGGGATTATTTTTTGCCCCGCTCTGTAAATGTTTTTTGATTGACTTGGCCCCCAGCCTCCTAGAAACTAGGGGTTTTCTTTTGCTCTCTCCCACTTCATTGAACTTGATTATAATATGGGTATTTGGCTTGTCTTTTCATGAGTCAGTTACTTCAGGTAGTTAGAACTTTGGATAATTATTTTGTCCTTTTTTTCAGATTTCTAATGATGTTATTTGCCTGCATATGTGAGAGTTTACAGTGGAATAAATTTTGAATCTGTTTTTATTGCAGAAAGAAAAGTGGTAAAATAAAGTCTGCTTATAAACGAGAATGTATAAACCTTGGCTGTGACATTGACTTTGATTTTGCTGGACCTGCAATTCATGGGTCAGCCGTTTTTGGTTATGAAGGCTGGCTTGCTGGCTACCAGATGACCTTCGATAGTGCCAAGTCAAAGTTAACAAGGAATAACTTTGCAGTGGGCTACAGGACTGGAGATTTCCAACTGCACACTAATGTGTAAGTATTTCTTTAGGATGTTTTATTCATACCTCTTTAAAAGGAGTGGTGTGGTGTGGCATAGCAGACAGACAATTTAGAGTTAGGATCAAGTCCTGTATCTAAAGCACACACAGCTGTGTGATCCCATATTAAGTACTTAATCTCTGAGGTCTGGAAGTAACCTTCTGATACTCTTTAAGTTGCAGAGAGGATGATGAGTCACATTGGGAGAGGGTGTTTCCTCACTTGGAAGTCCTTTATTCCAATGAAATCACACAAATCTAATATTTATCCCTGTCCTTAAAATATAAAACCTCTTTCTATTCACACAAAGTATTCATTTTTTCATTTGCTATTTCTAGATCTCCATAAAGTGAAGTGTATCTTCTGTTTGGGTTTAACATAAAAAGAAGGCAAGACAAAAATCTAAATTCAGACTCTTGGTGCTGAAAGAAGTAATGAAGTAATGCTCATTTCATCCTAAGCTTCGGCTTCCCAGGAGTGCCTAATTCTGCCAGCGTGCCACATTTCACTTGACTACAATCTCTTTGTGTTTTCCAGTTATGATAGGAAAATTCAGACCAGTGATAAGACATTAACAACAGGAAAGTTTGCTGTCATTTTCTGGTGTGTCTTCAGGATGTGACAGAGACCTTTCCACCACTTTGTCATACCTAATGACTGGCCCCCAATTCTGGTTCCCATGGCCACAAATGATATTGCCTTCAAAAGCATTGGGGAAGAGCAGTGTGCTTTTGGGCAAAAAACCAAGCACCTCAGGAGCGTAGCAGTGTTTTTTTTTTGTCATTGCTGCTGATGTTTCAAAGGGAAGGGCTTATGAAAAGCAAATTTGGGAAGTGAATGACCTGGTTAAGAAGTTGAGTTTCTGAGAACAGAATTTGGACTTCAGGACTTAAACCTAAAACATCAAAAATGTCCTCTTGCCTAGAGACAGAATGCACGGACTGGCAAAACGAATTGTCCTAGAGTTATACAAATGTAATGAAGCTTTTAAGATGAAAAGAAAAAGACAAAACGTTTCCTATCTCCAAGCCGAATGCCCAAGGAAATAAGAATGTAGCATTAGACCAGGCCTATGCAGGAGGGATTGGGAGGGGAACTGCCAAGAAAAGAATTCTCATGATACCAGGTAAAAGCTTCTCATAAGGAAAGGGACTGTGTAAAGATTTCATTTGCCAAGTTAGGTTTTTAAAAGATGCGCAGAAGACAGAAGCAAGGGCGAGGAACAGGACAAACCTGAAAAAGTCATGGCCTACAAGGTACTAACAGAATTGTTTGAGGCTGATGAGCACAGGATGACAAAAATACTTCTACACTTCTTTTTAACTAGGTTAGGAGAAAGGATCAAAGAAGGGATAAAATTAGGTCTCCATGAATAGTGGGAGAACTCTCATGGCTAATGGAGAGAAGGAAGAACTACTCAACTCTTAGTTTCCATTTTCTCTTCCAAAGAGAATCTACTGACTGAATGGAGCATTGAAACCTGAGCTAAAGAAATAGGGTGATAGTTAGGAAGGTCTAGCTGACTTGGGTGGGTTCAGGTAGTCTCAGGCTCTCAATCCTTTCCTAATATCTCTTACAGTACTTAAGAACCGGTAGATGTGATTACTGATCATTCGTTGTCAGTGATTTTTTTTTTTTAAATTGTGGTGTGAACTTCCTCAGAGGTTTTCTTGCAAAACCTCAGTGAGCATTTGTCTGCTTTGTTATAAAGGAGATTTTTCAGATATGAGTTGGACTGGATAGCGACCTCTGAGGTTCCTTCCAACTCTGAGATTTAGTGTGATAGGTATTTTTCAGTTAGCTTGATGGGACTGCACCAAAAATAGAAAATGATTTTATACTCAGACATAACATTTTAAAAAATGCTTTTAATTTGTTTATGAAAGCACTAATATGCATTTTAACTCTTTTGCTTTATTATTAGATGGCCTTACGTAAAAGTTTTCTTGGTTCTGTATTTAGTAGCAGATAAATCCAGAGATCACAGTCTTAACACTTAAAAGTGGTTGTAGCCTTTGTCTCAGTTGTACTTAAAATTGTTGCACATTCTTTGGACTAGGGTGATGGCAGGGAGTAGTGTCTGATCTTCAAAATGTTAAATAATGTGAAAATTTTACAGCAATGATGGAACAGAATTTGGAGGTTCAATTTATCAGAAAGTGTGTGAAGATCTTGATACTTCTGTAAACCTAGCTTGGACATCAGGCACCAACTGCACTCGTTTCGGCATTGCAGCCAAATATCAGTTGGACTCCACTGCTTCTATTTCTGTAAGTAATATTATGGGACAGGTTTAGATTGGGATTTTTTTTTTTCTGTTGGAACTCTCAGACTGAATTTTTCTTGATAATTTTTTTTTTTTAGTTACAGTATTAGTAGCCCTCAAATTAGAAAACAGTTGTGTTCTAAAAGTTCACTTGAAATTTAGGATTTGTTTTTCATAGATAGTATTAATACAGTAATATTCGTTGATATTTATTATAGTGCTCGAGGTGGGTCAGCCTTGGGTTGGGTGGTATATGTGTGTGCATGTGTGCCTTTCTTTAAGTGGAATTCACCAGGAAGTGATTGCACTAGGAGTGAAATAGTGTCATCTGAATGAATTTTTTCTGCTATGTAAAATTATCCAGTGATAATGAGTGGTAGTAATTTAGTGAAGTTTTAGCTGATCTTATTTCAGATTTAATGTACTCTAGTAACAGAGCAGACAGGAAACCTAAGTTAGACTTCAGGAAAAGGAAGTGTGAATGGTGTATGTTTTTTAGTTCTTAGGATAATTGAACAATGTCTTACTATTCATCTAAATAGTAAATGTTGTTTCCAACTAGATTCTCCATTACACAGCAGTAGAGACCTTAGAACTTGATTAAGATATGGTAGTCAAATGCTGTTCTGTGTCACCAAGACACATCAAAACTAACATGAAAGAAAGTTTCTATTTTGATACTTCTGGAAACCTAGTTTAGACAAATCTAAGTATACAGTGTAACTTATGTCCCATGGAGTGACTCCCGAAGTTGGTGGTGGTCTCTTTCTTTATTAAGACTTAAGATTTTTTTTTCTTGTCTGTACCTTAGGCTTATAAAATACTTAATACTGAGGTTGCTGAATGATTTCTCTGATCCAAATGATAACAGATTTTTTTTTTAAGTGTTTACAAGTCTAGTAAAATTTTTCCTCATTAAGAAAGTTATACTGTTTTAGATGGATGTGCTCATATAGGGTTTGATTTTTGTATTTAGTCTTCTGGTAGGACTTGGCTGTTTTATGTTTTTGTTTTTTGGTGGGGAGGGATCAGTTTCTAATGTCCTTTCTAGTTTTAAGATTCTACAATTGAAAAGAAAAATCAAACCCGTTTGTGGTAAACTTTTCTCCATGGGCACATTTGTGGACAGGTAGATAAAATAGTTATCTACTACTAAGTAAGTACTTGCAAATCCAGCCTGTTTTTATCTGAATCAGTGAGAACCAATTTTTTTTGTTTAATTTGGCTTAACACACAAATTTGTTGGGGGACCATAATTATAAAATGGGAAAAAGGAAGAGATATTTTTCCATTTCTGGTTTCTCATAGCTGCTTTTTTTTTTTCTAGGCCAAAGTCAACAATTCTAGTTTAATTGGTGTGGGTTATACTCAGACCCTGAGGCCTGGTAAGTTTTCCTATTTGATAAACTTCGGTAATAAGTTTACAGATCCTGTTTTCCATACTATTTCCATACTATATCATATCAGCATACTGTTCTAATGTCTTTGTATGTTAACCATGTTGATGCATATTTTACCAATTTAAATCTAAATTACTATAATATTTGCAAATTTTTCTTGTTGTAAATATTTAAAAACACCGTAGTACCTGCTCTGCCTCATTTTGTGGAGATGACTCTACTTTGCTGGTCAGTGTAAACCCTCACAATTTCTACTAAGCTGACCAGTCTTTAAATATGAACCTAGGGCTGGAACCAAGTACAGAGACTCACCATCAGGTTAGCTGTAGTACAGGTTATTTGTTGCGTACTTTTGATGCCTCTTTACAGGCATCCAGAGGATGCCCTTTAGTTTCTTAATTGGTCTTACCTTTGCTGTGGTCTCACACTCCTATTTCCTTTGCAATCTTAACCTTTCATTAGCCAGTTCAGCTACATACTTTCATTCACTTCAAATCCTTTACTCCTTGTCCTATTACTATTCTTGGTTTGCCAAGCCCTAACCCTGGGTTATCTCTACTTACTCAATTACCTTGCTGCTTGCTCATTGATGTTGGAGGAATTAAAATATCCTTAACTAGATGGATCCAGTCAGAATTTACCTAATCTGAATTTTGCTCTTATACCACCAAACAATCTTTTTATTCTTCCCTAATTGATTTCACATTGTACTCCCCATAGCTTCTTTTCCAAACCCCTTTCTGTAAGCCTCCTTTGCCATCCCCCTCCCTTTCAGCAGAGGACTTTGCCTTTTACTTTGTTGGAAAAATAGAAGCTATCAATGATGAGTTGTCTCTTCATCCATCATTCACTAAAGTCTTTTAGGAGGTGATTCTTCTCATTTTCTCCTGAAGTTTTACCCTTTTAAATCTCAGTACATCCACTCCTTTTGCTGCCTACAGACATTCTTAGGGGTCCCCAGGCTTTTAAAAAGCCATTGTTTTGACCCTGCCATACTTCAAAGCTTTTCATCTTGTATTTTTCCTTGCAGCCAAAAGTTCTGGAAAAACTCAACTTCCACTCACTTTTCAGCCCCTTATAGACTGTATGACCTTACCATTCAAGTGAAACTGTTACCAAAGGATATAAGTAATAACTTTGAAGTAAAATCTGATGACTTTTCCTCAATCCTCATCCTTCTTGTTTTCTTTGTAGCCTTTGGCGCACTGTTTAGTTCTCTTCCTGAATTTCTGTAACACTGATCTCTGCTGGTTTCTTTACTCCTTTTCAGTTTCTTTTGCCCAGTCACCACATCCTACCACCTATGGTTGTCCTTCAAGGCTCTCTCTCATCACCTTCTGTGGGCTTTATTATCACCTCTGTGTAGATGACTATGGTCATCATATCCACCAGGTATTTGGTGATGCCAGATATCTGACCTGATGTCCCATGGGCATCTCAGATTTCCTATGTCCCAAACAACTCATTGTTTTTCTAAACACCTCCTCCTCTTCCAACTTTCTTATTTCTGTTACCCAGGTTTGAAACCTTAAAATTGTTCTAAACACATCCTCCTTCAGCCCATCCTCTGATCACCAATCAGTTGCTAAGAATTGTGTAATTCCGTCACCACAGGGTCTGTCAAACCCAGCCACTTCTATCCATTCCCATGGCCATCATCTTGTCACTTCTTGCCAGGATAATTTAAATAATAGCATCTTCATTAAGTTTCTGTCTTCTAGTCTTTCTTCTCTTTGGTCCATTCTCTATATGCTTCCAAAATAATTTTCCCAGAGAACAAGTCTGAGCATGACATTTAAAGCCCTTTGCAGTTTCTTTTACCTTCAGCCTACTCTTCCAGACTTATTCCACACATTCACATGTCCTTGCCAAACTGTTTTTGCTGTTCCCTGAACTTGGTGTCGCATCTCCTGCCTCCCTGTCCTTGGAAGGAAGACACTTGCCCTTCACCTTTGCCTTTTACATAATCCCATCCCTCGATGACTGGAAGGCTCCCCGAGCTTCATACCATATGAGAAAGAAGCCAGTCTTGGATCTCTGCTTTTCACATAGTCACCTCCTTCTGTGTTGTATTCCCTTTCTTCCTTCCTCTAGTAGAATCTAAGTTCCTTAAGGACAGGGCCTAGTTTGATCACACACTTGCTCTTTTGCTTGGTCGAAGAAATGCCTACCCTCACTAACGAAGGGTAGTGCTCCAGATTGCCCTCTGGTGGCGTATATCTGTATTCATTACATTGAGAACATCGGTCTTGGCTAAATGAGTACTAAGGGAAAGAAACTGAAGAGGCCTGATGGGAGGAAGAAGATGGTGTAGGGGATGTCATGTCTGTTCATGTCCTTGCAGGTGTGAAGCTGACGCTGTCTGCCCTGGTGGATGGGAAGAGCATCAATGCTGGAGGTCACAAACTTGGGCTTGCCTTGGAGTTGGAGGCTTAGTGCAATTACAGAAACCTGTGGGGAAGGGATAGCTAGCAGAAGATTTGGCCTTAAAATATATTTCCAATGTGACCAGCAGGCTTTTTTTTTTCTAAGAGGGATGATCTAAACAAGAGATGATCCAGACAAGAGCTGTATTTTAAATATTTAGACAGTTACTTGTTGGTTTCTAGTTAAATTGGTTATCTATCTAGTTACCAATGCTGCAGTAGTGCAGTCACCTATACATTATTTAAATGTATTTAACTGTTAAATGGCGCTACCCACCAATAATGAAATAGACCTTTATGAAAACTGTACAATTGTGTGCATGTTTTTTGTTTTTATGTTCCTTTTAACAAATTTGATATTACCACTGGATGAGATGGATCAATGGATGTTTTGAGATGAGGTACAAGAATTTTGTTAATTCACCATCATTAGAAATACTTTTGGTATCCCAGAACAATACAAATTATGAATAAAACAAATATGCATAATTATGCCTCCAAGTATTTGCAGAGTTAAAGCTTTGATAACTAGAGTCAGATGAGTCAATTTACAAGCATTCCCTTCGGTCTCCTCGTTGTCTAGATCATAATTTATTTTTCCACAAGTTTTTCTCTCATCTGTGCCACAAGTCCTCTTTGCCCTGCCCTTAGAGTAATCCCATAAATTTTTTTTTAAGAATAAAATAATATTGAGGATATATGATTTTCAACTTCTTGGTCTAAATTTTTGCAAATTTTAAAGTGTGTTATTGTGACCCAAGGAAGGGATGGAAAATGAGAGCTACAGGAAGGAAAGTTGAAGTGGTAGTGAGTATCTAGCTCAGAGGAGATGTATTGCACCCTACGTATACAGGATGAATGTAGGTATTGAGATGTACTAGGTAATTCAAGAGGAGGGGGTGGTTTGAACAAGTAGCATGTCGAGTAGTAACAGAATAGGAGCACAAGTGTGATAAACACTGAATCTGGGAGTCAGGACCTTGGTCTGCTGAGTTACTGTGGCAAAGTTACTGGATCTCCTCTTCCTTTATCTGTTTGCTTTGTCATAGAGGTTCCCAAACAAGTTAGAGCTTGGGCTCCAAACTGCTCTTCTGCCTGCTACTCTGGGACATAGGGGAAAAAAGGCACAGGAGGCTGAGAGTGTCCCAGATACCAATCCCTCATTTTAATTTTGTCCTTTTAAAAGTGTGTCCATGAGCTCAAGCCCCCAAGCTCTCCCCCTTTCAACATACCAGCACTGCCACCACTTGGCTCTTCCTACCCTGACACTCTGGTCAGGTCCCCTAGATCTTGAAGGCCAAAGTGAGGCCATCTCCTAAGGGTAGGAGGCTGATATGGACCCGGGAATCCCTCAGGATTCGCTCATTGAGATCTCGGACACACTGAGTAGCCAAGTCTCCTTTTGGTGACTTGTTAAGCACTTCTCCATTCCATAGGACCTAGGACAGAAGCAAAGGACAAATGAGAAAAAGGGCCCTATGAGATGCTGACAGAGGAATTAAGGACTTGAAATACACTGATTGATTTTCAAGTGTTTATTAAGCCCTTACTTTATGCCTAAGTCTCAGATACAAAGACAAAAAAATAAAATAATCTTTACTCAAGGATCTATATGAACTTCCCGGGATTAAAGAGAGATTGGGGTATGTTGGAGCAAAAGCATTTTCATACTAAAAATCTGCCATGTGTACTAGTATTTTTGTTAGCTTTTAAAGGAGAAGTCATTAACAACTTGTGCTTTTAATATTCTGAAGATAAAATTTCAGTATAAATTCTAAAAAAAAAAATTCTCAGAAAAAAAATGCAGTGCAATATTATGTTTTTTGTTAACAGAAAATCCAAGTGATCCAGAAAAGTATAGAGGTCCTTCAGAAGTATACTGCAACAATAACAAAGACAATAATGTTTTTCTTTGTAATTCTAATGTTTTTATGCATTTAAAAATACTTTTCTGAGAATACTTCAGCAGGCTACCAAAGCGGTCCCTAACAAAAATTGGTGAAGAACCTCTGTTTTTTTTTAGTCTTGCTGCCTGCAATTTTAGGAATCCTGCCATAAGTAGATCACATGAAACCGTCTGGATCAGTTGCTTAGCCACTAGGGAAAGATGGGGGTAAGTGTTATTTTTCCTGGTAGGAGAGGACGGATGGGGTGGGGTGGGTGTTGATAGCTAAGGCCAGAATGCATATATCCTCTAAATCCTAAATGGGGAGGCTGACCTTCAGACAATAGAGGGCAATAACAGACATTTATATACTCTAGGGTTTACAAGGTGTTATAATTTTTCTGCACGACTATGTAAAGTGCCACATATGATAACACCATTTTACAGATGAAGAAATGGAGGCTAAGAAGTTCAGTAATCTGGCCAGGCCCACACTGCAGGTAAGATTCGAAATCAGACTTCCTTGATTCTAACAGTCTCTGCACCATAGCACAGGGCCCTGCTATGATGCTTCACCCCGTAATGTCCCAGTCCTCCCCTAAAAGTGCCTCCAACATTCCAAGTTTCTACACCAACTGTGGCACTTACGTTGCTAATAGCAATGATCCCACCAGACCGAACAAGCTTCAGACACTTCTCATAATACGTGCTGCAGTTCTCCTTGTCAGCATCAATGACTGCCATATCAAAGGTGCCCGCTGCCCCTTCTGCCAGCAGTTCATCTGAACAGAGGAGATAAAATTTAGTCCAGGGAATACACAGTACTCAGCTGAGTCCCCTACAGTTTATTTGTAGAGCCCTGTATAAGTTTTCAAAGCTGTTTCTCATTTCTCACATCACCTCTGAAAGGTCCAGACCATGCTTAAAATGTGACTTGGTTCATAAGAGAAACCTATAGTTTATGGTGTCTACCCACAGATCACACCCAGGGATACACATCACACATACACCCACAACAGGACCCAAAACAGCTCAGTTCCTAGACAGGTACTGTATGAATATGGGACCTACATGCAGGACCAAGGAGGGAGTGCCTTCGTAGATGACATAGATGACGCTGCTGTTGCTGCTGCCCTAGAGAGACTCATCCTTCTCTCGCTAGGTTCATGGCTTCTCATGAACCTACTTAGGACACTATGGCCTTCTTGCCTGGCTGCCTTGGGAGGGGGGACCCTGTCTTATCTGCCAAGCTGATTTGTGCTGCTCCTGTCCATGGATTCCATCCCCATGAATGTGGGGGAATAAAGGCTGTGGAGGAGCAAACAGGACAATTAAGACTCCATTCAAGGGCATCTCAGTCAGACTAGGAGGGCTCCAAGGGGTTTCCTAAGGGTAGGAATTTTCTCTTGTGCCTGAAATAAGGGGTTTCCAGGTTGGTCTCTTTCCCATGAGCAGGAAGTCTGTGCAGGTGGAGCCAGTTATTGTCCTTGTCCTCTGACTCATTCCTTTCTAGCTCAGCGAAGCACACAACCAGGGGTGTGATCTGCTTCATGGTTACCCCTCCTCCCTCCTCAGGGAGCCCCAGAAACACAACCTTGCTCTTATCGTGGAGGGCAAAGTCCAGTACTGGGTGGGTCCCCCTGCTCCTTGCTAGCTCACCAGTGGACTCCGCTGCCTTTTACTGGGAAAGGGGTCCAAACTGCTCACCAATCCATGTACCTACCGAGGGTCTGCAGAGCTGGCCTCACCCGAAGGTCGATCTTCTGCTCCTCGCCTGCCTGAAATGGTGGAGAAATGAGCCCAGGTAGGAGTCCAGACCCTCACCCAGCAACCAAGGTGGTCAAGCTGAGCTCTTACATAGGGTGGAGCATGGACAAAAAAGGACACGGGCTGTGGGGCCTCAGTATTGATCTGTAGGTTCTTGTGGGTGTAAAGAAACTGGCTCCTAGAATTCACACCCTTCACCACCCTTCAAGATCCCCAAGTCCACAACGGAGGGAGGTGTACATCACTCACTTCTCTCCAGAAGGGTCTTCCTAGCTCAGTGGGAGCAGCATCCATTTCACAGGCTACTACCTGCCCAGTGGCGGGCAATGCCAGGGCCAAGCTCAGGGCAGCATAGCCTGTAAAGGAGCCTGGGGGACACACAGGCAACGTGAGGGGTCTGGGGCCCGGTTGGTGACCACAGGAAACAAGCTAACAGGGGCTAGGGTTACCCTGTACCCTCAGCGTACACACTCACCAATATCCAAAGCCTTCTGTGCTTTGATGAGCCGGGCTAGGTTGGCCAGAAGCTGCGCCTGCTCACAAGTCATCATGGAATGCCCCTGTGGCTGCTCCAGGGTGAGCTGCGGGGAGGAGGGGATGGGAGCAGCCCCCCACAGCGCCCACGGGCCTCCCCTCCTCCCTGGGCCGCGGGGCAGGACCCCGGGCAGCCCTCCTTCCCCCCAGCCCGGCGGGGGGCGCCCCACGTGGCCCTTCCCAGCTGACCTTCCGAAGGCTCCGCAGCGCTGGGTGCTCCCGCATGGAGCGGCTCAGCACGTACTGCCACAGGGGATCATCTTCAGGGGGCAGGAGCCGCCGCCCCCGCCGCTGCTGCTGGGGGGCCGACAGCCACTGGGGGACCCTCCTGCCTGCGGGGAGGGGGCAGGGAGCTCAGGCGGTGAACCCCTCCCAGTCCTTTGTCCCTCTCTCCCTCCCACGGGGCGCACGTGCTGCGGGGGGCCGTGGGGCAGGGCCTCACCGAGGAAGACTCCAGTCACAAAGGCCGCCCCCAGCACGGCGGTGCCCACGGCCAGCTCGGCGGGCAGGGAGAGACGCGGCAGGACCATGGCGCCAGGGTCGGCCCGGACACATGGGTCACTAGGGGAAGCGGCGGGCCGGCGGCTCGGGAAGGGCGGGGCCGAGGTGAGGCCGCGTCACGCGAACGGGGTGGGGCCGCAGCTGGGCTCCCTGCGGGTGACCTTGGCCTTGACCGGCTAAGCCGCGGCCTTTGGCGCCATCTCGTGGCAGTCCCTGGGAACTTCAGGCTCAAAGGAGTTCTCGGCTGCTGGGGACGGGTTGCGGAGCAGGGAGACCCGCTACCCTGTTCTCTCCACCTGCCCCAGGTGTACTCGTTTTTCTGTGGAGGGTGCCGGGCAGAGGCAGGTGCATAAGTGGCAAGGGGAATGTGGGGTACGATGGAAATGTCAGTGGACCTGTACCTTTTCTACTTACTGTCACCCGTGCCTCAGTTTCCCCAGATATAAAAGGAGGGGGCTGGAGTAGAAGCGCCCTTCCAGCTCCAAATCTGTGATTCCTCTCTGCAGAAAGATCAGATAAATGAGATTCACGGATAATAAAAGATTGTGGTCAACTTTAGCCACCACTGTAGTCCCCCTTAACGGCGCACCCTCTCCTCAAACACTACCAGCCACGGACACAGGTGAGTTTGGGCTTCCCAAGTAGTTTGCATCGATGACCTCAGACAATTCCAATGGATTTAGGATGAAAAATTCTCTTTCACCCCCAGAGAAAGAACCGATGGATGCTGAATGCTGATCAAATGCTTAAAAAAACAACAAAAAAACCAACTTTTTTTTTTTTTGTGAGGGTCTGTGTTCTCTTTTACAATACTACCAATAAATATGGAAATATGGTTTGCATAACTGCACGTGTATAACCCGTGTCAAATTGCCTTCTCAATGAGGGGCAAAGGGAGGAAAGAATTTGGAACTCAATTTTTGAAAACGAATGGCAAAAATTGTTTTTGCGTGTAATTGGAAAAAAAAAATAACCCCAAGTAGTGTGTGCCATGGGAGGGTGAGATCCGCAGCTCCACGTCGCTTACTCAGGTCAGACTTAGAGGGGTGACCCATGAAGTCTCGGAACCCAGCCACGCTTCTAGGGACAGATTCAGGGCTGCGCTGCCACCCGGTGGCCCGTCTGCCAATTGCACTCCGGTGGAATTGAAATCTTGATTACACAGACCTAATAGCCTTTCTCTGGAATCTCAGCTTCTTCCAGGTGACCTGCGCAGCAGCCACACCACTCACAATTTATACCTCACTTTACTGGGACTGACTTAGAGGCACAGAGTGTGAATGGGGAACTACTCTTCCCTGCCTCCGGAGAACATAATTTCTATCCTCACATCCTCAGTGCTTTGCACATAGTAGGGCTTAGTAAATACTTGTCTCATTGACTTAGACCTGAAATAGATCTGAAGGTTGTCTAGTCCAATCTCCTTGTCCTGCAGATGAGGAAACTGAGGCCCAGAGAAGTTAGGTAACATACCCTTTGTCATATATCAATCAGCCAGCAAATCCTTATGGCTCACCTAATACTAATGATAGCTAGGATTTCTTGATACAACAATTCTGGCAAGTAGGTGTTATTATCATCCCCATTTTACAGATGAGGAAACTGAGGCAGGCAGAGGTGAGTTGATATGCCCAGGTTTATACCTTTGTGACTCCAGCCCCAGCCCCCTATCTACTACACCACTGTGCTTCCTCTGTAGGTTTCTATATGAGAAGCAGCCTGGTCTAGAGGAGAACTTCTTAACTTTAACCTTTGTGGCTGTCTGGTGAAGCCTATGACCAAATTAAGAATCGTTGGTCTAGTGGCTGTCAGTGGATTTGAGTTTAATGTCTGCCTCTGTTACTTAACTGTCTATGAGACCCTATACAAGTTACTTGAGCCAAAGTTTCTTCATCTGTAAAATGATGGGTGAGGGGGTTTGGTTAGAATCGGAAGTGTCAAACTCTCTACCTTATCCTAGCCCCCCATCTCCTGAATGCAGCCAAACCAGATTAGTACAGAATTGGGAAATGTTCACCAAGGTAAATAAAACTACAATACAATTTAGATAATGTTGATTTGTGGTTTTCTAAGGCAATGTGCTGCCTGCAGGGTTCTATTTCTATGTGAGTTTCATTCCACTGGCCTGAGTGGCCTTTAAAGTTTCTTCCATCTCTAATCACTGACCCCATGAGTGTGGGTCCAGTCTCCTCCTCCATAGATTAAAGGCTTTGAGCTGATTTTTACAGGACATTAGGGATTCTAAGGAGTAGGAGGTCAAGGTCAGGATTTTAAAAGATTAGAAGAGAGTCATTCCAAATATGGTGGGTAGCCTGTGCAGGGGCCAGGATATAGTGTTGTGTGGGAGTAACAGAAAGGTCAGTTTGTCCAGCCTAGTGTATGTGGGGAAATAGTCTATAAAAAGCCCAGAGGGACAGGTTGGAATCAGGTTTTAAAGGGTATTAAATGCCAAACAGAGGGGTTTATATTTAACCTTAGTGCAATAGAGAGTCATGGAAATTTATTGAGTGGGGGGGTTTGACATGGTCAAACTTTGGCAGCTATTTGGTAGATAAATTGGAGAGAGGAAAGACTTAAGACAGGGAGATCAATTAAGAGGATATTGCAAAAGAATAAAGGAGAAATGATGGGGATCTGAATCAGGGTAGAGAGGAGAGAGATGGGAAAGTAGGGCTGATGAAACTTGGCAGTCGATTGGGTACAGGAAGTGAGGGAGAAGGAGCACTCAAAAATGATTCTGAGATTGTAAACCTGGGTGACTAGGAGGATGGTGGTACCCTCAGGAGAAAGAGAGTTTAAAAAAAAAGTTGGGAGAGGGGAGTAAATTTGGGAAGAAAGGTCATGAGTTAGGTTTTAGATGTGTTGAATTTGAGATGCCAATGGGAATTTCAGTTCAAGATGGCCCATAGGCAGTTGATAAGCTCAGGAGAGACACTAGGGCTGGATATATTGTCAGAGAGTCATGTGCACAGAAATAATAATCATGGGAGCCATTGAGATTACCTGGAGAGAGAGTGTAGAGAGAGAAGAGAGTAAATCCATAGTTAAGTATATAGATAATTTTCCAGCAAAGAAGCTGAGAAGGCATGGGTAGGTGTGTAGGAGAAGCAAAGAAAGAACACTGCCATTAAAAAAAAAGAATATCCAGAAGGAAGGAGGGGATAAATATTGTAAAATTCCACAGAGAGATCAAGGTTGAGGACTGAGAAAAGGCCTTTTGATTGAGTAATTAAGAGGTCACTGGTAATTGACAAAGAGCAGGTTTGTTTGTACAATAAGGACTAAAGCTAGATTTCGAGGAGTTCAGAGTGAGTGAGGAGAAAGAAAGCAGAAGTAGCAGCATATGTAGATTTTTCTAGGAGTTTTGCTTTCAATCAACATTTATTAAGTGTCTATGATGTACCAGGCACTGTGCAAGGTATTGGAGATGCAAAGAGGAAAAAGACAATCCTTGCCCTCAAGGTGCTCACTATCTAATGGGACAGACAACATGCGAACAAGTTTATACAAAGTAAGCTCTATACAGGAGAAATAGGAAATAATTAACAGAGGGAAGGCACTGGAATTAAGAGGGAGTTGGGGAAGGCTTCTTGTAGCAGGTGGGATTTTAGTTGGGACTCAAAGGAAGCCAGGTAGGTCAGTAGTAGGAGCAGAGGAGGGAGAGCTTTCCAGGCATGGGGACAACCAGAAAACATGTCCAGAGCTGAGAAAGATGGAGTGTCCCATCCTGGGAACAACCAGGAAGCCAGTGTCACTGGAGGAACATGATATAAGAAGACTGGAAAAATGGGAGGGGACTTTGAAAGGGAAGAGAGATATTGGATGGATGATAACCTGAGAAAATGGGAAGGTGAAGTTTTTTTTTTAAAGATGAGGCACTTTTATAGGTAACAAGGAAGCAACAGATGAGGAGAGAGACTGAGAATTAGAAGGGGAGGGGTGATGGTAGGGGTAATTCATCAGAGAAGACCCTAGTGCAATAGAGAGTCATGGAACGGGTAATTCTTCAGAGAAGACAAGAGGAGCAGGGACCAAGGCTCAATTGGCTCAACAAGTATTTGTGGAATGAATGAAGTACCAAAATGAGCACTAGTGTGTGTAAGAACTGGGGGAGCAGGCAGGGGCTGTGGAACCATTAGCTCTTTGTTATTGTCATAATAATTACTGCTGTACCCCCTCACTCCTTCCCTGTAGGGGTATCACATGTACAGAGATGGCCCCTCCAAACCACATCCTCCTTCCTCCCTCCACACCAGGAGTTCCTCACTGGGCTCCCATCCAGGGAGAGATTTTAGGGACGCTGAGAACCTTGATGGAAATATGATCAACTTCTTTATTTTATGCGCTTAAAAGCATTATTCTGAGAAGGGATCCCCAGGACAGAGCCAAAGTTGTTCAGTCCCTTCTCTTCTCCCATGCCCTGTCCAGTCTCTCTTGCCCCAACTACGAACCCCCAGACATCTTGGGCAAATTGTGAGGAATATAGGGTAGCTCAGGGATGGGGAACCTGCAGGTTTCAGGTCACATGTGGCCCTCTAGGTCCTCAAGTGCAGCCCATTGACTAAATCCAAACTTCATTGAACAAATCCCCTTAAAAAAAAGATTTGTTTTGTAAAACTTGGACTCAGTCAAAAGGTCACACCCAAGAACCTGGAAAGTCACATGTGGCCTTGTAATGTTAATGAGAGTTAAAGATCTTCCTCACCCATTAATAGGCCTCCTCATTAAGGGAAGCTTGATTAGGGGAGGCTTGTTCTGTAGGAAGGCCCATACCTTTTGTTAATTAATGAGATACTTGATCAAGAGGGTCTTGTACTCAGGCTCTAAAAAGTGTACATCCTCTGAGGTGAGGTTTTGCTTTGGGGCTTACTCTTTGGAAGAAGGTTCATGTGCCAGTTGAGACTTTGAGAATCCAGATATTGGTGCTTCTCTCTCTGGTAACCATGTATGTATGTAGTGGTCAGTCAGCTGGATCTTTC
Source organism: Bettongia penicillata ogilbyi (assembly GCA_023548195.1). Classification (NCBI taxonomy): domain Eukaryota; kingdom Metazoa; phylum Chordata; class Mammalia; order Diprotodontia; family Potoroidae; genus Bettongia; species Bettongia penicillata. The sequence goes on from JAJHZJ010000027.1 coordinate 11,638,846, forward strand.
TGTTGACCTGTGATGTATGTATAGATTTTTGGTCAGATAGTGAGAAGCCTTGTCTGTTGGTCTTTATTTCTCTGCTTGTATTTTCTCTGTTGGCATATGTGAGTAAGGAAGATTGTTGATCCCTCAACAATCCCTTTTTTAGAAAAGCAGATCTAACAACCTGTGCTAGCAGGCCATCCTGGATGTGTCAGGGTGCTTGCTGCTACAGGCCTGAGGTCGCAGGTTCCCCGCCTATGGGCTAGAGGAATCCAGAGAGAGATCTTAAAGCTCCTCAGTCTAATCTATTCATTTTAACAAAGGAGAAAATTGATGGGGCAGCTGGGTGGGGTAGTGGTTAGAGCACTGGGCCTGTACTTGGGAAGGTTTGAGTTCAAATTCAGCCTCAGACACTTACTAGCTGTGTAACTGTGGGCAAATCATTTAACCCTATTGCCTCAGTTTCCTCATCTGTAAAATGAGCTGGAGAAGGTAAGGGCAACCATTCCAGTGTCTTTGCTAAGAAAACCCCAAGGAGTGTCATGACATGTCAGACAGGATAAACAACAGCTTAGGTGGGTCTCATGAGTTGACAAATAGAAAGTTTTTTTAAGTCATTAAAGTTCTATATAAGTGCTAGCTGTGCTTATTATTATTAATACTGATGTTAAATAGCAACACATTTATGTTGTACTTCCCTTACAATAATACATGGGGTGGAGGAGATCAGCAGTATTAGCTCCATTTTACAGATGGAAATAATGACATTCAGTGAAATTCAGTGACTTTCCCGGGACGAAATAGGATCCTGTGCTTCCTCTGAGCAGAGGCTTCTGGGAGAAGGGACTTGGGGCAGGTCTGTAGGAGGGGTAGGATTTAGAAAAACAAAGATGTGGCAGTCTTCAGACAGTACGCTATAGTACTCATCAATGAGCACTTATTAAATACCTCATATGCATAATCCCTATGACATTAGAGTATGAAGTGTCTGCCTCCTGAGAGGTGCAGATAGGCAGTGCTAGAGGAAGTCCAGGAAGGGTCTGGGCAGGTAGAGTGTGCTGGTAAGTGGCTCTCTAGGAAACAGAAAAGTATACACCCCACGCTTGGAAATTTAATCTGCCATATTAACGTTCTCTCTATCGCTTTCTAGACAATCAAAAATTAAGAAATCAAACCCTAAGTAGCATTTGGCAATTTCTGAGGTATAAATACATTGAAAATTTAACTATCGGCTCTCCCGAGCCTGTATGAGCACCCCCCTGTAGGTAGGAGAAGGGACTTCAGTTGGACCTTAAAAGATGAGAAAGAATCAAGCAGGGAGAGAAGATGGGACCATACTTCATCATAGACTATGAGAGCAAGCCAAGCCAAGCCCCGGCGGTGAGGATGCACGTCCATGCTGGGTGAAAAGACCAACCTGGCTGAAATGGAGGATTGACTTAGAGACTGTTAGAGAACTTGGAGATCTAGTTGACCTTCCTCATTTTACAAATGAAGAAACTAAGGCTGAGAGAGGAAATGACTCTTCTAAGGGCTGTATCAAGAATTAATGGAGCCCAAATCTTTTGATTCCTAGTCCAGTCTTTGTGGAGAGCGGCCAAAGGTAAGTGTGGATGGGGGAAGGGTTAGAGGGCCAAATTATCAGAGGGCCCTGAATGCCTTGAGCTGACCACTCAGCACTCTTCCCCGAGGCCCCTCATCCCTCCTCTTGGCTCTCTTTCTCACCATCTGTTTATGCAGTGTGTTCCAGGAAGGTCGCCATTGCTGTTGCCCCCATGAGTGAGCAGGGCCCAGGCGGCTGGTGTCTGCCAAGGCTCGCTCTGTCTTTGAAATTAATTTTTAATAGAATGAAACTAATGATGTGTTCTGGGGTTCGCAGATTTGAGTAAAACATTAAAACAACACCAAATTGCCTCACTGCTTGAGATTATTGGATTTTCATAGTAATCATATAATCATCTACTAATGTTCCTCCAGGAGGGAGGTGTATGGGGGCAGAAAAGCAGGCTCTCCAGTTAAAGGGCCAACTATTCCCAACGTTGGGGGTTCCCACAATAGAAAGATGACTCCTCAACTCTTGCACACGGAACCCTGTCTGGAAGGACTCTGGAACCCCTTACATTCCATTCTGTAGTACCCCAAGTTTTCCAAATTGCTCTCGGCACAACCATCCTTTTTGAGGTAAGGAGTACAAGATGTGCTTCTGTTTTACACATGAGTAAACAGCGGTAAAGAGGCATCCCAGAGAGAGTGTAGGCTGGAGCTGGGACTTTCCCAGTAGACATAACTTTATTTTTTAAAAAGGTACGATCAGAGTTGAAAGGGACCTTAGTCACCATGAAATTCAACCTGTCCATCTTACAGAGGAGGAGAGTGAGGCTGAGAAAGGCTAAATAGGTCCCACAGGTACTAAGCTGCAAAGCTGGGCCTCCCATCCCCACATGCCATACTGTCTCTGTGATCAAACATGCCAAGATGTAATTAGATACTCACTCCTAGCCTAAGGCTCATGTGCATGGGTGCATGAAGTGGCTGAGGATGTCTGGAATCCTTTCTCAGGTATCTAGTACCTGTGTGACCTCAGATAGAAGTAAAATAAATGCCTACTTCGGGGTCCGAGGAGCTGGGTTCCATTTTAGGCACCATCATTTACTACCTGAGAGTTTTCAGCCAAGACACTACGTATACCTCTATGGGCTTCATTTTTCTCATCTGACAAATGGGGCCAAGGGCAGGTCTAGAATGCCTTTGAGGTCTCTTCCAGCTCAAATTCTGTGGTCCTAAAGGGAACTACAAAGGAAAACACAGCCAGCTATCGATGGTCACAGAGATTAGAAAGTATGGCCTCCCATAAGTCTCCCTCCACCCCCTCATCATCCTGCAAGCCAAGGATTTTGCCCCAACTCTCTTCCATGACCAACCAGATTTGTTATTTCTTCTTTTAGTCAACCTCATCCCTCTTGGGGAAGGGTTGAAGCAGAGAAGAGGGGTGGGGGGAGCCTTATGGGAAAGCAAGAACCTAAGGCCCCAGATAATTCATAAACCAGATAATGGAGAGATGACTGGAGACATAGGCAAAGACTTGACTCCTCAGGTCATCAGACATTGTAATCCATGAGTTGCCAAACATCCGATGTCCTGGGATATGGACCAGCCTTCTTTCCTCTTAGCCAGCTTCTTTTCCCTCCAGAGGTGATCAGCCATCCCTTCCTCTCCCTACCTGGTGAACCCAGACCAGCCTGGGAAAATAATTAATTGTCCTTCCGATTGTTCATCGACCACCTTCTACCACTACTACCCTTTCCCTCTCTCACCCTCCATGCCTGAATGGAAGGAAACCTTGTATATACAAATCTATGTGTACATCTGTGTTCAGATGTTATTGCCTAAGGGATTCTGGATTTTGTGTCTTGCGAACACACCTGCCCAGTAAATTGGACTGGGTGCCCTGAGCTCTGGGATGGGACCTCTCTCTTCCCCACTGGCAGGGCTGGCCAGGCTGTGACCCTGGGCTGCTAAATCTGTTCCAGAGTGGCCATGAAACACCCTCCTCCCATGGCTGATCTGCCCTACTGCTCAGGCCTCCACCAGACCCTGGCTCTGGCCAGTGACAGGGCCCTTGGTAGGGAGAGACGGAGTTGGGGGCAGGGGAGGGGGGGGGAAAGGAAACGTCACAATATATCCCCGTCAGATTAAAAAACTAATTTGAAAAGATTAATGTATTCCATTCCTGTTAGGCTGCCTCCGATACCTCTGGGCCTACAGCCTCTCTCCCTCCTGATTATTGAATTTTTATGGCCTGGTAATTAATTGCGGATTCCCTGTCTTGGTTCCATTTCTTTTTCTCTGACATTTTAATTCCAACAAAAAGCAGTGGTCTCCATGCAGGCTCTCTCTGGAGATCCTAATGGTCTATAAAACAAAATGACTTATGGACGGGGCACCCACTTCAGTTGGCGAGCGATTGTTGAAAACCTTGCTGATCACGCAAAATTTAATTTTTCCACCTTCCCCCCTTCCCTCCCCTCCCCCTTATTTCTTGTCTATTACAGGCGGCCCTTGTGTCTCACTAACAAATGAGAGTAACGCTGTTAAGCCTTCTCAGCGTTAGTGTTGCAACAAGGACTCTCTTTGAGGAAGGGGAGAGGGACAATGTTAAAAAAAGTGTCTCATGGCTGGTTTCGTCTAATTATAAATGAATAAATGTCTCTGGCCCAACAGATATGACCTGCTTATCGGCACAGGCAGTAGTTAGTGGAGGGGACTCCAGCAGATTCTCATTTAAAGGGTCCCACTGATCTGATTGGGGGTACCTTGGACTCAGCCTTCCCCCTTCATCTTTGCCAGCCCTCAGCTGAAGAAACAGCTTCCTCTCCACCTTCTCCAGGGCTCTTTTTGGGAGACTTGGCACCTCCCAATTACTTAACAAAGAGCTACAAGGATTACAAGGGCAGGAGAAACAGGGTGATAAATAAAATCTCACTTTGCCAGGGCCTGGAAGCAAGGTACCTAACAAATGAGGCTCCACTGAGCTGCTCAAAAGACAAATTCTCCTTCTAATTGGGTCAGCCGGAGTGGCCACCCTGAAAAATAGCTTTCAAATAGTTCAGGCAACCCTCTCCCCCTGGCTCCACCCCTAGACTTGGCCCTGCTTTTCCCCTCCCCTGTCATTCCTTGCCCTGTGGGCCCTCAAGTCTTCCCTTAATGGAAGGAATTTTGGCACCTGGGCAAAGCTGCCCAAAGCTCACCATTATTTGGGGCAAGAGGGCAGGATATTTCTTATGTTGGGGAGAGGAGAAAGCAGTCCCAGGACACTTTGTCAAGACTGACTGTAGAGGGACTGGGAGTTGAGTAAGGTAGGGGAGGTTGAGAAGAGTTCACCCCAGCCCTCCACTTGGTAGCTCTCTATTTTAAGTAATAATTCTTCCCAACCAGATGTTCTTTCTGCTCAAGTGAAAGACTGCAAGTGACGTCAGAGACCTCTAAATTAAGGGCTCTCTAAATTTAGCACCCTGGGACAAAGCATGATTGCCCTACCCTAGTTTTGCCTCTGGCCCTGAGCAAAATTTTGGAATTGGTAGCCTCCAGCTCCATTTTTATTAGAGCCCTTAAGTGTAAGCATCCCAACAAGACCTTTCCTTTCCCAACTCTAATCCAGAAATCTTTGCTCTGGACCTTTCTAGCTACTTTCCCCAAATACAATTTTATTACTCTACTCAGTGCCTTGCTTTAAGCTAAAAGATCTTGAGTGTGTGTCCCTACACCCCACCCCCATTCTCTACTTCTTTTCCCTAGGGAATCCTTGTTATTTCATAGGATCATTGACCTAGAAGAGAAACTTCAGGTCATCTGGTCCAACTTCCTCATTTTACAGATGAGAAAACTGAGGCTCAGAGGAGGGGAATTGACCTGCTCAAGGTCACACATTTCATACAGGGCAGAAACATTATCCAGTGCTCTCCTCACTATGTGGGCCTTCAGTAGGACTGACTGAAGGTGAAGACTGTTGTAGGCACAGGAGGCTGGGTATTTTTTAAGAGATTGAACCTTTTGGAGCTTTCAAGGGACATTCTCTACTGCTTCACCTTTGGCAAAGTTGTGGTCATATGATCACATGATTATGTGATTCTTTTTTAAAGATGAAGAAATTGAGGCCACACAGAGAGGGAATGAAATAGTGTCAGTGAAAGCACTTTGAAAATGGAAACTTGATAAACTTGATAAACAGATGTCAGGGATAGCTATTCTGATGGTTAGTGGCTTGAGAGCTTCTGGGACTTCTGGATCCATGCCCTGATCAGACTGAGGGAATCTCCAAGTTGGAAGAAACCTCAAAGGTCCTGGTTCAGGGAAAGGAATGAATGAAGAAATCATTTAAAAAAAAAATTTTCCCCCTCCTACTTAAGAGTATTTTATTTTTTCCAATTGCATGTAAAAATAATTTTCAACATTCACTTTTATAAGGTTTTGAGTTACAAATTTTTCTCTCTCTCTCTCCTCTCCCTCTTCTCCCAAACAGTAAGCAATCAGATAAAGGTCATACATGTACAATCATATTAAATATATTTCCACATTAATGATGTTGTGAAAATTCTCTTCCATTTTTTCAGGACACCATGTCTATTGGTCACAATTCTGTCTCCAAAATTCTTTTTGGGTTGCTTCTCCTTCCTCTTCCACTATCCAGACTCTATTCTTGCATCACAGAGTCACAGAATAAGATGTGGTAAGAACCTCATGGGCACCTAGTACAACCCAAGTCTTAAAAAAAGAGCCTTCATTACAGCACCCCCAGGCATTGGTGGAGACCTCCAGGGAGCAGGCATCCATTACCTAAATACCTGCCCACTGGTAGACAAGGGTGTAATTCCATTGAGTTTTCAGGTGCCTCTTGGAAGTTTCTACCTAGGGCAGAGGAGAGATAGGAAGGGAGGGAGAGGTGAAAAGCAAGGTGGTATGGAGAGCCCACTTAGTTGAGAGAAGGGAGTCCTGTATTTGAGCTCCACTGGGTGCTGAAATCGTCTTGGCTCTGCAAGTTGATTGTCAAATTTTCAGTACTAGCATTTTGTTGTCATTTGGTCATTTCAGTTATGTCTGACTCTTCCCAACTCCATTTGGGGTTTTCTTATCCAGAGATTGGAGTGGCTTGCCATTTCCTTCTCCAGCTCATTTTGTCGATGAGGAACTGGGACAAACAGTGTTAATAAGTAATTTGTTCAGAGTCACACAGCTAGCAAGCTAGTGTGTGTCTGAGGATGGATTTGAACCCAGGAAGATAAGCCTTCCTAATTCCAAGTCCGATGCTCTATCCACTGTGCTACTCAGCTGTCCCTAAGCCTTTACACCTCAGAAATCGGCTAAGGCTACAAATCACGGTTTGATTTATTGCTTTCTTGGTCACGTGGATTAAAGAAAGTAACGGGGAAAATATGAACAATGCAGATTAAATTTTAAAGTGTGTTGTGTGTATATCTTTTTTCCCCAGAGAGAGCTGGTTGTTAAACATTTACCAACATCCCTCTAGTGTTCCTTCCCACTCTGATGTCTGGAACTTAATTTTCCCTTCTTGAAAATGAGGTCGTTGAATTAGATGATCTTTAAAGCCTGGTGCAGGCTTTAAATCTATGTTCTTATAATCCTGTGACCTGGCGAATGTCTTCTCCTTTCATCCTGTCATTAACATGTCTAATAAAGTTTGTTTTTGGAAACCTATAGGCCACTCTGGGTTCTAGAGAAATGCATTTAGGGTCGTTCTGATTTGAGCTAAGAAAGCTCCAGACCTTTGTTCTAATGAGAATGGAATGTTGCTTGTCACCATTCCCTGCCTTGTGGTCAGTTACCACACCAAGTGCCCCAAAGTTTAGTACACTTTGGAAGGTTCGGATTCCTATTCTCTTCTCTTCTCTTCCACCCCCCTGTCTCTAGCTGCGCTGATCCTGTGCTAGATTTTGGGTAGCTCTGGATGAAGCCTTTTGCTTGGGCAAGCCCCTCTATCCAGGCACCGATGGATGAGTGTGTCCTGGGAGCGGGGTGGATTTATTCCCCCTCTCTGGGGATTTATATATTTATTTTGCAGGTTACTTTTGTTCTATGTGTCTTCTTCATATTCTCTCGCATAGGTCTGAGATCCCAAATTCTTTGAGATTATGTCTATGTTGCTTATTCAGGTGTGTGTGTGTGTGTGTGTGTGTGTGTGTGTGTGTGTGACAGACAGAGGCAGATGCAGAGACGGAGACAGACAAGAGACAGAAAGAGATGGGGACCAAGAGAGAGCATCTTATTTAGAATCTCAGAGTTGGAAGGACCCTCAAAAACCTCTGTCTTACCTATACCTGATCTGGAATCCATTCTACAACCAGGGTAGAGGTTAGATTCATGATTTCATTTATAGGCAACTCCCAGTTGAAGAAATTCTTTCTATTAATGGAGTTTGGCACCTCTTCTGCAATAGAGAGTGTTGGAGAGTTACCTAGAATACTGAGAGCTTAAGTAATTTGCCTGGGGTCACACAGCCAGAACATGTCAGAAGTTGGGACTTGAACCCAGGTCATCCAGATCAGCCAGCACTTTTCGTGTGAACATCTCAAATTAGGGGTCTTCTCTTCAGCACTTAGCACAGTGCTTAGTTAGAAGAAACTTAGTAGGTACCAAATTAGAAAAATTTTTTTCCCTTGATTTCTAGAGCAAGAGGGTGAGATAATATGTGTAAAAGAAACTGCTTATGACTGTGTCCCAGTTCTGGTTCAGGGTCAGAATTGCTATTGACCCATTTTTCAATTGTGTGTTGTTGTTTGGTTTTTTTCAGTCATTTCTGACTGTTTGTGGCACTGTATATATCTTGGCAAAGATACTGGAGTTAGTTTGCCATTTCCTTCTCCAGCTCATTTTACAGATGAGGAAACTGAGGCAAGTGGGGTTAAGTGACTTGCCCAGGGTCACACAACTAGTAAGTGTCTGAGGCTGGAATTGAACTCAGGAAGATGAGTCTTCCTGGCTCCAGGTCTGGTACTCTATCTACTGCACCATGCTTTGCCTGCTTCTGCTATATTATATACCTAAGCACTGGGACTGGGTTTGAGGATGGGTACAGACTCTCATCTCCTCCTCTGCAGCCAGAGGCAATTCCATTTCCAGCTAAATGTTTTGTTCTGGTTATAGGTTCTAATGACTCAGGAAGGGATGCCATCATTCAGGCCCAACTCCAGTCACACTGTCCCCTCTAAAGCTACCTCAGACCCCAGCTCAAGCTTTTTCTCCCTGATCTTTGCTAGTCATAGAAACTCAGAATCACAGAACTGGAAAGTTGGAAGAGACCTCAGCAGCTGCTGAGTACAACCTGTACACAAAATGAATCCCCGTTATGGTGCAACCAACGAGTGACTGACCAGCCTCTGCTTAAGGACCTCCCAGGAGGGGAAATCTACCCCACTACCTCTCAAGGAAGGTCTAACTTCGAGGCATCCAGGTGTTAGGTACAGTGAATCCAGGGATGGACCTGGATCTTTTCTAGGTAAACAATTCTGTCAAAAAAAACTCTTGATGAAGTCACATTAGCTTTTGGTAATGACCACTCCTTTTTCCAGATGTTCACCAAATATCTCTTTAATAATCCATTTGAGAATTTTTGCAGGAATCAAATTGAAGATCATTGACGTATTGTTGGTAGACTCTGTTCTCTTCCCCTCCCCTTCTTTTTGTCCTTCTCCATTCTTGGAATGCCTCATCTGTTTTCCATGTTCTTCCAAAGATCACAGGCAGTGACCCGTCATTTAGACCCGCCACTTCTCAGGATGTAGACCATCTGCTCTAAGTGACTTGAACTCATCAAGGACAACTAGGTGTTCACTTCCTGTCTCCTTCCTAATCTTGGGTATCAACTTCATGTGAATCACTATTGTTCTGTCATTTCAGGTGTAAAGTCTCCTTTGTAAAGAAAATAGAAACCAGAATTGGGTATTTCTCCCTTTTCTCTGCTGTTAGTTATTATCTATTTCAGGCAAAGGCCATATCCCTTCTTTGATTGTCCTTTTCCTTCCAATATAGCTTTAAAAAATAATAATCAAACTCTCTTTGTAGTCCTTGGCTGCCTTTAACAGTCTCAGCTTGTTCTGAGATATAGAATCCCTGATAGGGCTGTGCATTTCTCCTATTCTCATCATCTGTTACCTGGCTTCACTTCTTTTTTTTGAACATTTTCTTTTAAGATATAAGTTGGTTGGTGAGTTAGTTCCCTGTGCATCCACTTGGTCTCTTTAGATAATCTCATTTTTCTGCCTCATTGGATTTCTTTCCCTTTGTGTGTTGTCAAAATTTCATTCTTGAGCATCTCCTGTGCCTCATGGACTGACTCTGAAGCATTTTGCTCCATGAGATCCTATCTATCTTTCCTCCGAGTCCTTTGAAATCTGCTTTCCCCGAACTAGAGTGAATGCCAGTCTTTGCCTAGGTTTCCTCTCTGTCTATCACAAAGTCAAGGATAGAGTAGTCACTTCCTCCAAGATTCTTATCATTTCCATATGTTTCTTCCTTTAGCAAGAATCAGATTGAGAATAGAATTTTACTTCATTGGTTCCCTCGCCTTTTGAAAAATGAAATAATCACTGAGGCAAATAAAGAAATTATTCATTGCTTTGCATTTGGCAAAGGGCTTCAGCAGGCATCTGGATAATTGAAGCCCCTCCCACCCTGTTACTACTGTATACTTCTGTATCAGGTCTGTGATCCTTTCCCAAAAGTCCTTATTTATTTCCTTTTACAGATTGTCTGGAGTATGCCGCAATGTCACAATGACTGCTGTTTCTCCTCCCTTTGACCTTCACCCAGATATTCTCCATCATCCTTCCCCTCTCTGGTTCCTGGATTTCTTCACATGACTATACTTTCTTAATATGCAACACCACCCTACTCCTTGCTGTCTTTTCCTGCTTCTTTCGAATAAGTTATACCCATCCAGACCCATAGCCCTGTCATGGATTTCACTCCCACTAAATCCCAGTGATGTGTAAAGGGTTAGATTTGCTCCCTTGTTTAAGCCCTCTAGTGCCTCTGGAGGGATGGAGGGGGCTAACTTTGAACTTCCATATATAGTCGATATTTAAGGCCATGGGTTCTACTACTGGTTCTTTTCTTGAATTATTTTCTTCTGTGAATTTCTGAGAGTCTCAGCTACTATGCTTTCTATTTTATGGCTACTCTCTCTAGTATCTTAGGGAATTTGCATCCCTATCCTCTTTAGTTTTAATTAATTTAATTTTGATTAGATTTGTAAGACATCAGATAAATAGATTCCTACCTGCTTTTGTTAAGTATACTCCATCTCTGACCAGGAAACTGTCAACCCCATATTATGAACTGTGATACAGAAACATAAATTCTGTTCTATGACATCATCTTTTTTAGCTAGTGGTTCACTTCACAAGGTACTGTCTGCACCCAACAATCAAGTACTGAGTTAGATATCCTCTTCTGTTGTTCTTAGTTATTTTCTATATCTGAATCTTTTTTTCCCAATGAAAGTGGAAGGAAGTTTTGACAGAGAAAGTTTCCTGGAAGAGGAAGGACTTGAGATGGTCTGTAGGAGTGGGTTAGAACTGAACAGATACAGGAGATCATGACGTTACAGACTGAGGGAGCAACACAGGTAAAGATATAGAGGCAGAAATGATTATGTTCTATTATGTGACGGTGTGAGGAACCAATCTGATTGAAATGGGGGCTGAAATCATAAAGGGAGAGGGGATCTTAGAGATAATCTAAACATAGAGCTTATAACATGATAAGTGTTTAGTGCTTTCCTTCCATTCATTCTCTAGTTCATTCTTTGTTTAATTCATTTATCTTGTACATCTTTCAGGGGAACACAGCATGAAAATGTTATGCCAATTGTAGATCCATCAAAAGAAACTGAAAGGAAGGAAGGAAAGAAAAAACAAACTTTTATTAAAGAACTATTCGGTGCCAAGAATTATTCTAAGTGCTTTACAAATAGTCTCATTAAATCCTTACAACTCTGGGAGGCAGGTACTGTCATAATCCCTATTTTACAGGTGAAGAAATTGGAGGACTTGACTATACTCAAGTCTACTCAAGTTCTCTCCACTATTCTGCTAGTCAGGGATTAGTCCTATGCAACACAAAAAGTGAACAGTCATGCCAGGAAACAGTGAGAAATGAAGGCAGGCTTGAGGCACAATGGGAGGTTCCTGCCAGTGAAAGCAGTAGGCACTGGAGTAGGCCCTGGTTGATGACTTCTCCAACTTTCTGAACTTTTATTCTTCAGCACCCTGTGAATAAAGGAAATTGGGAAATGCTTCCTAGTTCCTGGGGGTGGGGTGGGGGTTCTGAGTCTAAGCACCCGAACTGTGTCATGGCATTTCTGATTGGGTTGCACTAGAGTGTCAATGTTTGGAACGAGCTATGAGGATGCAGCTTGTGATACTCACCCCTTCATTCAGATCCCTATCTGCTTTAATTTTTTTAAATTAATAAGCATTTATTTTCTTTCCCTCCTATTCCTTCATTTAAAGGAAACAAGCAACAACATACTGCTATTAAAAAAACGTGCGCAGTAAAGCAAAGCAAACTTCCACATTCTGTGTGTCCAAAAATCTAGGCTTCATTCCGCTTGCTGAACTCATCATTTCTCTGTCAGGAGGTGGGAAGCACGGGTCATGATCGTGAATCCTTTGATAATTGCATTAACCAGAGATCTTCAGCTTTTAAAGTTATTTTTCCTTACAGTGCTTTTTTGATTATATAAAACTTCCTCCTCATTCTACTTCATATTGCATCAGTTTACACAAGCTTTCCCAGGTTTCTCTGAAACCATCTCCTCATTATTTCTTATGACACAGTAGTATTGCATTGTATTCATATACCCTAATTTGCTTAGCCATTTCCCAATTGAAGGGTATCCCTTCAATTTCCAATTCTTTGCCACCATAAAAAGAGCCACTCTAAATATTTTTGTAGACATTGGTTTGTTTGCTCTTTCCTTTCAGAGAATGGACCTGATAGATTGCTGGGTCAAAGGGAATGCACAGTATAGTCACTTTTTGGTCATAGTTTCAAATTATTTTCTAGAAAATGATTAGTCCAATTCACATCTCCACCACCAGTGCATAAATGTACCTGTTTTCCCTCAGCCCCTCCAGCATTTTTCATTTTTCCTTTTCGCTACCTTTGACAATCTAATGGGAATGAGGGGGATCCTTGAGTTGCTTTAATTTGCATGTCTTTAATTATTAGTCTAAACTTGCTTTCTGGGATAAGAATTCTTTGAACAGGAACCAAAGTTGTCTTAATTCTATAACAAGAGACCAGAGTGGGAATACCAGAGTGGGAGAGGGAATAAATGACCTCATCACATACATGGGATAGAGAAGTTAGTATAGTGAAATGGAGAAACCCTGAACATGGAAATCAGGAAATGTAAATTCTAATGGTGGCTTTTTCACTCACTCATCATGTGACCTTGGGCAAGTACTCCACCCCTCTTGAACCTCAGTTTCCACATCTGTCAAGTGAGGGAAGTAGACTAGACCAGTGGTGTCAAACTTAAATAGAAATGGAGGGGAGTGTCATTACACCATACATAAGGATCCCTGCAGTCAGCTTATTGACTTAGAAAACCACATGTTAACATTATCTATGTTCTGTTGTATTTTATTCATTTTGTTAAATATTTCCCAATTACATTTTAATCTGCTTTAGCTCTTGGGAGTGCTGCTGGTTGGTGTTTGACCCTTCTGAACTAGATATTAGTTCCAACAACACGCTCTTTCATTGTGGTTGATATCAAAACCCTTCCTAGAAAAACAAGGGATTTTGGATCAATGAAAGAGATGGAAGTCTGCTATGGGATGGACTGGGCAGGAGAGAAGACAAAAAAGGGGGCTTTATAAATCAGAGGAGGCAGAGAGTGGCGCCACCGAGGAAAAATTTGCCAATTTCATGTTGTTGTTTTTCCTTTGTTTTTGAAGAGGACCAGTGGCATCATGGGATGATATAATGCTTGTGTGTGAATTGGATTTAAGTGAGACAGAGTTGGGCAAAGTCATCAGCCTCAATCTCTCTTCCTGAGTCATCAAAATCCGATGGTAATCTAATATAACTTTGCCTGCCATCCTTCGGTTTAATCTCAGGGATCAGAGGATTGCGAGCTGGAAGGAATTTTAGAGATTATGTTGTCCAGCCCCTCATTTTAATGATGAGGATACTGAAGAGAAGGGGAAGTGACTTGCCCAAGGTCACATAGGGAGGGAGAAAGTAGAACTGGAATTTGACCCCAGGTCCACTGACTCTAAAACTGGTGCTCTTGTCACCATTCCTCATTCTTGCTGGGCCACTCCTTCCCTCTGCCCTCCCTGCAGGGTCCTTTTCCTCCTATTCTCCTGGGCACTGCCAGTGCTGTGCCAGGCTGAGCCACCCTTGGTAATTCCCAGCCTCCTCAGGAGGCCAGGGGAGCTGAGGGTTGGGAACATTCATCTTCTCTGGGAACCTGGTCATGGAGCCATAGCATTGCTCCCCTCCCCCCGCCCCCAACTTATGACTTCATTTATCCCGCTAATGCCCACCATTGATTCAGCGTGGGGGGAAAAAAGCTCAGGCACATTTGGGGAACCAACATCATTAACGTTTAATAATTTAGACCTAGTTAATGGGATAATGAATTTACTGACAACTAGAGTGCGGTTTCAGTACTTACACTTCAAGAAATACTGACTCCTCAGATCAGCTTTGCAGGCAGGAAAGTTATAACTCAGGGAACTGCTGGGGGTGAATTCACCAGCTTCAACCCTGCCAGGAAAATACAGATTGGAGCAGAGGGTAACCTGCTCCTGTCTCCCTGTTTTCTTTCATCCAGGAAGGAACAGGAGCTTGTATGTTAGGGAGGTGGGAACAGACCCTGCCCCGTTAGCCTTTTAGGGGCCAGAGGAGCTGGGGAAGAGGCAGCGGTGGCCTTGTCAAACATAGAACTTTGTTCTCAGAGGTCATCCAGTACAATCTTCGAGATATCCAATAGTCACCCTGGCCGGGCTTGGACTTCCATGTTGACCAGTCTACTTCTGGACCACTCTGTTCATTTTCTTTTGGCTTTTTGCCACTTTCACCCAGGGATCAAATAAACGAAGAAAAGAATTTGTTAAGTACTTACTATGTATTGGGCACTGTGCTACAAATACAAAAGCAAGGCAGTCTCTTCTCAGGGAGCTTTTTCTCTGACATACATATGGAAGAGTGCTGTCCAGAGAAGAAATAGCAGAGATGGAGAATCCTTAAGGTGATGCATTGACAAAGCCTTTCCAGGAGCGATGCTGGTGTTATTGATTACTGAACCCAGAAGGAGAGGTAGAAAGCAGGGTGGAGTTTACATGAACGTATGTGGCAAGATGGAAAATAACCAGGGAGAAGATGATGATTCCTGGTCCTGGTGAGTTCAGAACTAAGGAGTTTAGTTCTTCCTAGAGCGTGGTTTCTGAATATCTGTTTTGGAGGGTGGAACATACCCCAGTATCAGGGCAGAAAATGGCATTCTGGTGACTCCCCAGACCAAAACTCCCTTTCTTGGCCCCCATTGGTTCAGAAATCTAAAGTACCCATTGCTCCTAGTTCTCCCAGTTTACATATACATACTCAGAACAAGGCTTATCTCTCTTCCAAGTGACAGTATTTTAAATACTTGAAGATAGCTATTGAATTTCTAGCTCTTCTCCTTCCCTCCTCCTCTTCCCAACAAAGGTTTCTCTTCTCTAGGCTAAATATCTTGAATTCTATTTTATTTCCAGTTTGGCAGGCTTGAGCTAGCCATGGTGAAGCCATGTTAGCTCTTTGTGATTGCTGCATCTGTTTCTGGATTTTTTTCAACCATCCATCCCTTTAAAAATATGAGTTCAGGTTTAGACATGTTGAGTTTAAGATGTTTCCTGGCCAGTCAGTTTGAGATGTCTGAAAGGCAGTTGGAGATTTGAGGCTGGAGGTCAGCGGAAAGATTAAGGGCTGGATGAGTAGATTTGAGAATCATCATCATAGAGATGATACTTAAATCCAGGAGAGCAGATGAGATCACTGAGTGCAGTAATATAGAGGGAAGAAATAAGAGGGCCCAGGACCCCTGTAGGATGCCTGCCCGCCCCGCACTTAGTTGGCACGACCCCAATTAAGATCCAGCAAAGGAGATTTAGAGTGTTCAGAAAGGCTATAGGAGGAGAACAAGGAGAGAATGGTGTCCCAAAAACCTAGAGAGAAGAGAATGTCAAGGAGAAGGTAGTGATCAGTGGTGTCAAAGACTGAAGAGTAGCTCGGGAGAATGAAGACTGAGAAAAGGATACAGGATTTGATCATTAGGAAATCATTGGTAATTTGCAGGAGAGGAACTTTAATGAACTGATGGGGTCAGAAGCTGTATTGTAAGCTTATCCTTGGGGTGGCAGGAGGTTGGTGCAGTTGGAACCAGCAGAGCAGCTGATGGCAAATGAAGTGGAAACATCATAGGTTCTCCATGAAGGGAACTACTTCCAAGAACAGGGCAATGCCCCTTTGCCCACGTGTTCCCTGAATTAAGCTCACTTTACTGACCTCTGACTATCTGTATTAAGAAGTGAGTGAAAGGAGAGAAAGTGGAGATACCAATTTTTCAAGGAATTTATCCACAAAGGGAAAAAGAGATATGGAGTGAGGGTTTTCAACTGAGGACATGGGATTGTGTAGGCAGTAGGGAAGGAGAAAATGGATTGACAGAGGGAGGAATCATCTGAAGGAAACCGGATGGAATGGGATCTCTTGTAGGCTTGTAAAGGATTTTGCTTTGGTGAGGAGTAGGGCCATCTCTTCCTGTGAGACAGGGGTGAAACAGGAGATGGTGGCAGAAAGTATCTGAGTGACAGGAGAGGAACTGGGTCAAGTTCATTGGCCCATGGTTTGTACAGGCCCAGAATCTTTCTTTTTTGTGTGAAGGGGGGTGGTCTGTTGAGTCAATCAATGACAAAATGGTAAGCCCAGATAACTTGGTCAGGTAAAAAACAGCCAATTAACCAATCAATCAGAAGTGTGAACTAGGTGTGAACAAGCCCTACCAATGTTTATTGATTCAATCAATCACAGGTTGTAGACTAAGCTGAAAATTTTCTGATCAATTTAGAAGTCCTTAAAAACAACTAGATAAAAGGGAGTGATGTTACACGGGAAGTGTATTAGTGTTGGCTCAGGAAGTTTGGTCGTGTGCTGTGGGTCATCTACAAAACAGCAAGTCAGGCATTTGAGAGGAGAGGAAGAGAAGCGTTCTAGCCAAGCACGGAGGAAGAATTGCTCAGGGGAAGGGAGGAGAAGAGCCCCAGCTTTGACTCCAACCTCAGACTCCATCTGTCTCTTTCCCCTCTGCCTTGGCCAGAGGAGGACCTTGTGAACTTTGGAGGGCTGGAGGATTTGGACTTTTAGAAATGATGTGCTAATCCTATCATGGGAACAGCAATGATTGGTGTCCACACCTAAAGTGGGAACTGAAGAATGATAGCTTCAAGATTCCATGAAGAGTCTGGCAGAAGTCTACAACATGCCTAGAGGTCATAGTCAATGAATGCCTATGATGTGCACTATACTAAGCTTGGGATACAAATAGGAAATAAACAATCCCTGCCCTCAAGAAGGTTATAATCTAATGGGGAAACAATACATAAAAGGAAGCTGAAAAACGGTGATGGGGGTGAGGAATGGGAGGGTATTCAGGGAGGGATTAAAACCAAGATCAACTGGTGAAAGATGAAGAGTTTAGCTGGAAAGTTCTCTCTAAAGCAGACTTTGGGAAGAGTTTATTTCTTCATCTGCCAGTGCTCTGATCAGAGGAAAGAGAGAGGTAACCAAAGACTCTGAGAAGGCACTGAGTGTCAAAGTTAGACTGTCTCCACAATGATAAGATTTCAGGTGATGAGCTTATCCTTGGGGTGGCAGGAGGTTGGTGCAGTTGGAACCAGCAGAGCAGCTGATGGCAAATGAAGTGGAAACATCATAGGTTCTCCATGAAGGGAACTACTTCCAAGAACAGGGCAATGCCCCTTTGCCCACGTGTTCCCTGAATTAAGCTCACTTTACCGACCTCTGACTATCCTGGCAGTCAAGTGTGTCATGAGTCTTTTAGGGGAATGCTTCGTACCAACTGCTCTTACTATATCACCTTAGTAAATGCTCCTTTCTAAAAGCTAATTAAGTCTGGCTGAATAAGAGATACCACTGCTACTCAATGCACACAGCTCTGGGGGCTCATGAGTTAGAGCATTAGACCAGGGATTCTTAACCTTGGTGTGTATGGTGTGTGTGTGTGTGTGTGTGTGTGTGTGTGTGTGTGTGTGTGTGTGTGTGTGTGTGTGATGGATCCCTTTGGCAGACTATGAAATCTTTCTCAGAATAATGTTTTTAAATGCATAAGATATGTAGGTTTACAAAAGAAACCAATTACATCCAAATAAATTTATTAAAATATTTTTAAAAAGCTTACCGGATTCTCTGATCCCAAGTTAAGAACTCTTTATTAGATAAACACCCTATAATCCCAAGCCTGGAATCCTGAGTTCAAATGTGACCTCAGACACTTACTAGCTATGTGATGCTTAGCAAGTCACTTAATTTTGCCTGCCTCAGTTTCCTCATCTGTAAAGTGAGCTGCAGAAGGAATTGGCAAACCGCTCTAGTATCTTTGTCAAGAAAACCCCAAATGGGGTCAAGAAGAGTTGGACAGAACTGAACCAACTGAACAACGACAATGAGGTGGCCAGCAATCACATCTCCCAATTCTTTCAGTATCTAATCTCGTAGTTCATCTGAACCTGGAAACTAGATGAGTTCCCTATTTATTTTATATTATATTTTATGTCTTTCCCTATTTATTTGGGTTTCAACTCCCTGCAGATATTTTTGTAATTCTGCTCCTTTGCCACGCCCCTCCTCAGCCATGTTGCCTTGATTGCTCTCCTTGCCTTAGATTTCTTCCTACTTCAATCCAAGCTCCCCCTAGTTACCAAATGGATTGTCCTGAAACACAGGGCTAACTATGTCACTCCTTATTTAAAAAAAAAACAACAAAGACCCATCAGTGACTCTTGTACTTATAGGACAACTGTAACCCCCTTTGTCTGGCTTTTAAAATCTGTCCCAACCGGCCCTAATCTATCTTTTCAGCCTCACTCTATATTATTCTGGTTCCCACATCTTATGTTGTAATCAAACTGGCCTCTCCTCTGTCCCTATCACACAGGGACATGTGCCATCCTTCTGCCTTTCTGCTGGCCATTTGGTGGTGGTGGGTGGTGCTGGTGCTGGGGGTCAAGCCCAAATGGAAACATGAGCGACTCATCTGTGCATGAGGATCCCTGCTGGCCACAGGCTGGAAGATGTAATGTTATCCATGTTTTACTGGATTTTTATTTATTTTGTTAAATATTTCTCAGTTACATTTGAATTTGGTTCTGGGCCAAGAGCCAGTCTACGTCTTCATGCTTGACCCTCCTGCAATGTAATACATTCTACCTTCACTTCTTCCTTGTAGAAACCCTTACTTCCTTCAAGGCTCAACTCAAGGACTCAAAGTCTTCCTGATCCCCACAGAGGC
Source organism: Bettongia penicillata ogilbyi (assembly GCA_023548195.1). Taxonomy (NCBI): domain Eukaryota; kingdom Metazoa; phylum Chordata; class Mammalia; order Diprotodontia; family Potoroidae; genus Bettongia; species Bettongia penicillata. Next base: position 11,657,921 of record JAJHZJ010000027.1, read on the forward strand.
CAGTAACCCCCTTCCTCCCTCCTGGCTCCCTGATTAGTACTTTTTATTCATGTTGTCACATGCTTATGGGATAAGTATGTATTATTGTCTCCCCCACTAGAGCCTAAGTTCCTGGAGATCAAGGACTATTTCATCTTTTTTTTATGTATCCCTGGTGACAAGCACAGTGCTTACTTAATAAGTGCTTGCTAATTAAATGACTGATCATCCTTTCCAATCCAAAGATTTCCTAGAAAAAACTGAAACAAAATAGGAGTTGAAAAGTCCCAACCTCTTTGTCTTCTCTTATCATCGTCCCATCCACCCAGAGGAATATTTCTAATCTATCATTGAGCATCCTCTTTTTCCCAATAGAGCTTCAAAGAGTCCTTTATGGGTTCTTAACTGTCCTCACTTCTTCACCTCATTCTGGGTTTGAGCACCTCATTCTGGGTTTGAGCACTCCTTTTCTTTTTAAGCATTTTATTAATTTTGTTTTCTTTTCTTAACATCACTGTTACTTCCCAATGGCTGGCTCTGCAGTGGTACTTTATATATAATACATACATGACATATACAGACACACACATTGTTCCCCCAGATAATGACAGCAGCTAGCATTTACAGAGCTTGTTAAGGTTTGCAAAATGCTTTATATATGTTGCTTCATTTGCAAAACACTCGCAAAAACCCTGGGAGGTAAATGGTATTATTCCCATCTTCCAGATGAGGAAACTGAGGCAAAGAGAGGTTGAGTGACTTGCCCAGGGTCATACAGCTAAAAAGTGTCTGAAGGTTTGAACTCAGGTCTTTCTGATTCCAAGTCTAGCACTCTATTGACCGTGCCAAGTAGCTCTCTCAAAGAGATTGTGTTTATATCTATCTGTCTATCTATCTATCTATCTATCTATCTATCTATCTATCTATCTATCTATCTGTCTATCATTGTATCTGTATCATATCTATATTCATATCCATTTCTATATCCATATATATACACACACGAATGTACTATACAATAAATACCATACTATACAATATTATATTATATAATATGCTATACAGAATTATATAGTGTTGTTGTTCAATAGTTTCAGTCATATCTGACACTTCATGACCTCATCTGAAGTTTTCTTGATAAAGATATGTAATGATTTGACATTTCCTTCTCCAGTTTATTTTACAGATAAGGAAACTGAGGCAAACAGGGTTAAGTGACTTTCCCAGCATCACACACAGCTTCCTGACTACAGGTCTGCTGCTCTGCCCTATACACTGTGTCATCTAGCTGCTCATAATTATATAACATGCAACATATTAGTATATATTCATATATGTATCATGTACACTCAATATAGACATATGTGCATATATGCATGTACATACACGCAAGTCTCTAGATGTGAATATACATACATATACAGGCAAGTATATCAATATTATTTATATATCTATCTTTTTTCTCTATCACTGTTTGTCATATTTATATTTACATCTATATCCATAGTCATATTGATATTCATATATATCTATATCCATGTTTACATTAATATTCACATCTATATGTATATCTGTAATGGGAGATTAACTAGTAAGCCTGGTGCTTTTAAGCATGTGCAGAAGACTGAGTGGATGCTGTTTCTACATGGACTTTGAAGTATGAAGAGATGATATTCTGTCAATGGCTCTAGGCTACTAATAACATGGCGGATGATAAATCTTTGATTGGCGCTGGGCAGCTGGAGTTGGGAGAGCCTTTGATGAGCAGTAGTTGACCAGGACTCGTTCCTTCTCTTGGTGTGGTTTCTTCCTGTCTTGTAAATTGTGGTGAGAGGATGCTGGAAGGGAAGAGGCCTTGGGTCCTCGCCCTTCAAGGTTGATGTGTGGTTTGTGAATATGGGCCTATATTCTTTGCCTTGTTTGTTCTTCCATTTTAGGCAGAGGAGGAGACCAGAGCTGAAGGTCTAGGAGCAAGTCTAGCATTGGGTCCAGAGGAGTGAGGAGCAGACTTCAGGTCCATCCATAGCTGGGCAGCAGAGACCAATGTAATGTAGCAATGGTGTTAAATCTGAGATCAGGGTGGTAGAGGGAAGAGTGTGCCCCTCAGGAGTTTAGGGGAAATGTCGGTGTTTTTATTCTTGCTGGATCTTCAAAGTAAACATCCCTTTGTAAAAACCAATCAGTGTTAGTTGGTTAAATGGAACTGAGACATTAAATATGGTCAGTTAACAACGGAGGGAAGACTTTGGAATGGAGGCTCAAGCAGCTAGCAGTAGAGAAAGATACTCTAAACCTTCAGGAGTACCCCTGGACATCTGAATGGGAGATGCTGTCAGCCTGACTTTGGGAGGGTAAAGCCAGACTAATCGCTATATATGAAGACGGAGTGCATTATCCACTTGTGAATGCATGGAAGTAGAAGGTGGGAGCTTCAAACCCAGGAAATGGCTCCCAATGCAGTTGGGCTAAAATACAGAGTCATTGAAGATGATCAGTAGGAAATGAGGCTGCTTATGGAGGTGAGAACCAGGTTAAGTGCTATGCTAAGGAATTTGTATTTTATCCTCTAGATGATAAGGAACCACTGAAGGTTTTTGAGAGAGGGAGTGGTGGGGGTGGTGTTGTCCAATCTGTATCTCTGGGACTTGATTCTGGCAGCTCTGGGGATGATGGCCTCTTATGGTTCCATCAATAGCATGCATCTGCTTTGGACAGATCATCCTTGCTGAATATAAAGAGACATACTGCCCACTTAGTGATTAATTCTTTGGCCATTGCAACCAATAAACGAGGTAGAAATGCAAAATGGTCCTTATTTCTGACACCTCTGTAGTCATGATGGTAGAATGGCAGTAATGGCAGACAATTTTTAGACCATCTAGGAACATTAAATTAACTGTTGGTATTCAAAATTAACTGTTGAGATTGTTGACTGACCAATAATGAGTGGGCATACCACTAGGGAAACTCAATCACGTTATCTTTGACACTCTCAATACAGAAGACAGAAGGAAGATAAAGCTAAGTGAGATGATGTCTAACAAGTTCTCCCTTGGACAAGCAAATAAAGGAGTTGGCAGAGCTCGTTTCTCCATGCATCCAAAGGAAAAACAAATATTATTTCATGGACATTTGGTCATCTTGTCTTACATTGCTTGGGATAAGTTCTTACAAAAGCAAATGCAGTATCAGGGACAACATCTATTGTAGAGACTGAAGAGGTAAAGGAATCATATGAAAACTTTGGTCATGCCTTCTAAATTAAAGGAACATACACTCGGTGACTTCAGTGCAAAGGCAGAGGAGGCAAGGATGGTGAAAAATATGGTTCACAAATAAGGAATAAGAAAGTCCCAAAGGCTCTAATGTGTACTACACAGAAGCTTCTCACCCATACATCATGAATACTTTCTCTGGGAAAGAGAAAGCTGGTGAGTACTAAATAAAATAACAAAAAATATGGGGACTTATCACCCAAAAAATGACAGCAGAGACAACTGGCCCACATGCCTACTTTTCCATCCATGTAAAATTTTTATGAAAAGAATCTTCATCTAGGATATTCTTTATGAGGGTATTAGAAGAGAAGTTCTAATAGAGGCTTCTGAAAGTTATAGTCTACAGTTGAGTACATATTTAAATCCCCGCAGTTGACTAAAAGATATAGGAAATACCAGATCTCATTGTGCTTAATTTTTACTGATTAAAAAGAAAAGGCAAAACTCCATCTTAATGGTTCTTCCAAACATAATGTTTCTGGTGAATAAGGCAAAAATTATACAATAATAATTATGTAAAGCTTACTATGTACCAGGCACTATGCTAAATGCTTTACAAATATCATTTCATTTGATCCTTACAACAAGCCTAGAAGGTAGGTGCTATTATTTTCTGCATTTTACAGATAAGGAAACTGAGGCAAACAGAGGTTAAGTGGCTGACCCAGCATCATAGAGCTAGTTAGGGTCTGAGGTAAGATTTGAACTCAGGTATTCCTGACTCCAGCCCCAGAGCACTATCCATTGTCCCTTGACAATATTCCTTGAAAGATACAACTTTTTTCAGTGACTCTCTGATCATTAATATCAAGTATGGAATAAAAAAGGGAGATGTCTATTTGTCAAAAATCTTTTCCACTGTCATGGTAGAGATCTAGTTCACAGTTCAAGATGAAGAAGATGAGGTCCTACAGAGATTCCAGTTACCAGATGATTTTACTGATTGCAGCGGAGCCTTCTAAATGAGATCTATAACTCTCAAGAATTTGGCCTAACTATAAGCAAAGTCGATGAAGAGTATCTATTATCCAGATATAGTCAAATGGACTACTTGCAGAGTTTGTCTTACTTTATCTATATCTGTCTCTGAGATACACACAATGGACAGTGAACTGGGGTCAGAGTAGAGCTGTATAGTGTGAGTAATTGGGGATTTGATGGAAGCATTTGAGAGGGACATCATTTTGGCACATGGGGGTCTGTGAGGGGTTGACCCGGGTGGATGGCAGCAGGAAAGAATTGGGCATTTGTTGAGAGTATGCCATGATGGAGGAAAAGGGGCAAAGAGTTGGAGGTAGGTGACTCAGGCTGGTTTGGTTGTTAAAGGTCCAAGACTGGAATGAAATTAAATGCTCACAACTCATTTAACAGTTTATAAAAAGAGGTTCACTTAGCAACGATGTGGGACATGTCCTTCCCCTCACGTCTCCAATAAAGAAATATTTCTGGTCAGCAGGGCAGGATATAGTGATTCACAAGGGAAGCTTGAGGGCCCTTGACCCCTGCGGGGGCTGGTCACTTGTATGCCCATAGGCTACCAGCAACCACCACATCAAGAACTAAAGCCTTAGCTTATAGATTGGCTAAATATGGCAACAACTTCTTTGCTGTTTGGGGGAACCTCTCTCAAAAAGCCCAAAACAAAACCAGTCTCAGCACATCTGGAGGGCCCTCTAGTAGATATTACCTTTACCACAAGAGGGGCTTGCTCACGTTTTTTCTTTATGCCTGGAATGTTCTCCATTTCCTCTTCCCCTGTTGGACTCTGTCCACATTTTAAAGCCCAACTCAAAAGCATGCTTCATCATAGTTTTCCTTGATCTTTCCCCAGTCAGCAGAACCCTGGGATCTCACATGTCACATTGTTTTGTATCTCTAATACACTTATTATTGTGTATTATAGTTCTCATATATGCTCATATCTCCCTGCTCTAGCTAAGCTTCATGAGGTTTGAGACCAGTGTTTTATTTAAATTTTTTGTTGCTCCCAGCTTTGCATCCAGTGGGCACTTAATAAATGCTTGCTGAATTCAATTGCATTGACAAGCTTTCTTCTTCAAGGTTTTGTCTAGGTCTGGCCTGGCTCCCTGACCCTCTGTCTTTCCTATCCTTTGACGTCAGATGACACATTGGAATATCTTCTCCTGTTTCCTCTCCTGTCTAGGAAGTCTTCCTTGGCTGCCCGAGTCATCATTTGCCTGGAACCAACATTGGAAGCTCAGATATTTTCAGGGCATTTGCTTTTCTGTCCCTGAAGCCAGAGCCTCATGCTTTATTCTGAGACATGGCTTTCATGTGCTTTCCTGGGGAAGCCCATGATGAAATCTCCTGCCCATTTGCCAGTTGGTCCCTTTCCTGTTTCTCCACTTAAGTCATTGGAACTAGTAGAACTAGATGGAATGGATGTAAGTGCAGGAGAAATTGCCACTTCTGGTAGCATAGGGTCAGTCAACCAAGAGTAGCCATAGAATCTTCTTTTCAGGAGACCTTCTGAAACAAGATTCTCCTCCCTTCCTCTCCACCAATTTTTTTCTGGGAGAAATGAAGAGGCACTGCTCTGTTGATTGGCAGAGGATGACCTCAGGATGACTACACACCAGTTTGGGGGAGTGTGTGCCTAAATTCATGGTTGGCTGTTTGTTCTTTATTTTTTGAAGACAAATGACATCATGGTTAATGTCTTGACTCACGCATGAACTGGAATGAAGCGAGGCAGAGTTACACAAAGTTGTCAGCCTCATCCTCTCTTCTAGAGTTATTGAAATATAATGGCAGGTGTGTGTTCATCCTTCATTGCTGAAGAAGACTATGCCATCAGAGAAATAATGACAAGACTTGCACTCGACTTTGTTTTGAGTGAGTGAGGGCTGTGCAGGTCACCAGCCTCACTTCTCCTCCAGAGCAATCTGAATATTTATCAGGATGACTGGAGATAACCCAGGATGAGGCAGTTGGGGTTAAGTGACTTGCCCAAGGTCACACAGCTAGTGAATGTCAAATGTCTGAGGTGAGATTTGAACTCCTGACTCCTGCACTGGTGCTCTATTCATTGCTCCACCTAGCTGCCCTATAATGGCAGGACAAAAGTCGGTATGACTGGCAATGGCCCAGGATGCAGTGGTTGATCTTGGCCTTCCAAGGCTGACCTGCTATGTCTGACCAAGCTCTAAGCACTCCCCAGTGCCTTCTTTGGCCACCTTCATGGCTGCCCCTAGTGTGAGATACTGAATAGAATGTTGGTCTTGAAGTCCAAAAAACCTGCATCCCACTTCCAGTTCTCACTAGCTGTAAGACCCTGAGTTAATCACTTAGCCTTTATGTGTCAGGCAACTCTCTAGGACTTGTCTGACAAGTCACAGAGATGGTAGTGAATTCATTGATTAAGAGAATTCTGAGCACTGATAAAATCTCTCATTCTTCTTGAAACCATGTAATAACTATCGATATTTACATGGTGCTTTTAGCATTTCCTTATAACTACCTTCCAAAGCACATGGTGCAAATATCTTCCTGTTTTGCAGAGAAGTGAGGGATCTGTCCCCTGGGCACACAGATAGTAAGTGCCAATGTCCCAATCCATCTCTTGCCTAGCTTCTCCCGGACCTTGGACACTTTTCATCCTTGGAACATAAAAGGAGGCCCAAGTCATGTTTGGTCAACCCTTGGGACACATTTTAGCTGCCTCCTCTCAAAGAAGGCTGCTTGTCTGGATTCCAGGACCCTTGGAGTCCAGCAGAGGGAGGAGCCAGTGAGGAAGTAGAAAAGACATTTAAAGAGATGAAACTGGGAGGAGCAGCTGGATCTGATCAGTTTTATGTGGGAGAAATACGTGCTAAAAATGACACAGTCCTGAAGTTTCTCAGGGGTCAGTTCTCAAGATTTACTCATATTTCCATAATACTTTAGGGTTTACAAAGTCCTTTCCTCAAAATAACCTTGTGAGGCATGTACTTACAGATAATGGAACTAAGTCTTTGAGGGTTTGGAGATTTGCCCATGATGTTAGAATTAGTGTGTCATACATACCAAAAGTTTGAAGATATCAAAAGAACATGGAAAAAAATTGCAATGTTATTACCCCCAAAACAGAGACTGAGAAAACATCAGCAACAACCGACCCATCTGTCTACTTTGTTAAAAAATAAATAATAAATAAAATTAAAAATATCTAAATCCTTTCATGAATGGTCTATGCATAGATTAAGAGTATCCTTGATGAAACAATGAGGAGAGAAAAGGTTGGCTTTTATAGATAAGTTTCTATAGCTGACCAGTTATACAGTTGACCAAAAAGCAGAAAGAATCTAAGATCTTGATTTGCTATTTGCTAATTAATCACTCATACTCACATATTTAGAATCAGAGCAAAATGTATTCTTAAAAACTGTTCCCCAATAAGATCCTTCTATTGTTTCTTACTGCAAAATAATATTTTATTCTATTTGCATACATATATTGAGATCAGATAAGATTCGACAGTCGATGCAAATACAAAAATAATTTGGTTCAAAGACCCCGATTACCACTGTTTGGGGCATAAAACCAGAGGGATGGATATGTTTGTTGTTGTCTTAGAGGATGTCCCATCATCTAGATGCTCATCTTTGAGGATGATGTTACACTGATTGTATTAGTAAGTACCCAAGGCAGTTTGAGGATTTGAACTCAGGTCTCTTCTGACTCTGAATCCAGCAAGCTTTCCATCACTCCTGCCAGAATTCTATAGAGCTTCCTCAATGAATTATATAATCACAGAGTCATAGAATTGTAGAGTTGGAAGGACTTTAATGGATATCTCGTTCAAGACATAAGTCTAATGTGCTAATCTGTTTCATTTAATTGTGTTCTTTCTTAGAAGGAAATGTTGTGGTTTGCATATGCCTCTGTGTGTGTATTTTCATTGGAAAATAATAGTCTCATATACTCTACACACACAGACACACACATATGAATATATGTATACATAAATACATATACACATATATAAAATCTCAAACCATTTTCAGTCAGAGAACTTAAGCTCAGATATTACAAGAGATAGTGACACGAAGATATAGAATGGGCTGAGAGGGAAAGGAATCAAAGTCTATCCTGGCCTATACTCCAAAAATAGATCAGAGAAAGAGGAAAAGGACTGATACACACAAAAATATTTATAGCAGCTCTTTTGTGTTGGCAAAAAACTGGAAGCTGAGGTTCCAGATTCCCCATTAATTGGGGAGTGGATGAGCAAAGTATGATATATGGATGTGACAGAATACTGTTGTGGAGTAAGAAATGATGAAGAGATTGGTTTCAGGAAAATCTAAGAAGACTTGTATGAACTGATGCAGAGCGAAGTGAGCAGAACCAGGAGAATGATTTACATAACACTACTGTAAAGACAAACAACTTTGAAAGATGTAAGAACTCTGATAAAGGCAGTGATCAATTATTGTGGAGGACAAAGAGAGAGCGCGCTACTCACCTCCTGATGGAAAGGTGATGGACTCAGGGTGAAGAATAAGATGTACATTTTTTGGATGTGGCCAATATGGTGAATTTGTTTTGCTTGACTTACATATTTATTATAAGGATCTCATTTTCTTTTTTCTTCATGGGACTTTACTGGATATCTCAGGGTGGTTGGAGTGAGGGAAAATAAATTTTTATACATTGAAAAAAATGAAAAAAAATTTAAAGAAATGATAGTGTGATCAGGTGGATACTGTTCTAGAATTGGTGAGGGGAAGCCCTATTTTTGAATCTCACCTCTCGAACTATTACCCTACCCATGGTCATGGGTATTTAACTCCTGTGAGCCTCATTTTTCCCATCTGTCAAATGGAAATAACAATAACAATTATCATATTCACCTCATGAGGTAAATTTAAATTTTAAGAATTTAAAATTTAAAGAAAATTTAAAATGCTCTGTGTCAACTACTGTTATTCCTGTGCATGTCAGTGAATCTGGGGCCCATTTGTTTTCATAGGGAATTCTGACCCACCAGCCTCAGCTAGCAGATCATGATGGAGAGAAGGTTTGGTGCAGAGGCCATCTGATTAGGCTTTATTTCTGAAAGGAGCTGGCCCATTTGGGCCGAATGGGGATGGCAAGGCTGATTTCAGGTGCAAGGGGACCGCCTAAAGGAAAACTCTGAAGTGAGTACTGGTAGACTTGGTTGAGAAGGTGAATGTAAATTAGTCCTCCATGATAAATGCAGAGCTCATCCTCACCTACTTACCTCCTTTAATGAGTCACAAAACAGACCACATTGGAGGTGAGGGTAATGAGGAACATGAGTTTGTCTTTTTCTTTACAGAAACTCTTTGCGTGTGTGTGTGTGTGTGTACATGTTTGTGTGTGTTTGGGCATGTATGTCTTTGTGTGTGTGAATCGTGTGTCTACGGGGCTAGGATTCTCAGGAGCTGGACCCTCACAAAGTCTCTTCTATAGATGCTTCCCCATATTTTGGGCCTCTCTCTTCCTCAGTCCCAGCCCTTTTCCATCTGCATTTGTTTTCAACCACATTGGGTAAGGGATCTTGGCCTCAAGCTGACCTGCTCTGTGGCTAGCTGGAGGTTTTAATTAGGGAGATGGTCCATCTGGAACATCTCACTGGGTCTAAGGGTCCTTAGACCACACCCCCACCATGAAACCAGAGGGTCATTACCCAAGACTCCTGTTCCTGGTTTTCAGACATAATCTCAGATTTTCCCCCAATTTCTCTCAGAAAGCCCAGACTGGTTCTCACAGAGTTGGAAGTTCTCCTCAATCCACTCTTACTGGTTGATTTTAAAGCCCCCTCCACTTGGTTCTTTAACTGTGGCAGCTTGGTCTTTTGACCTCTGGGATTTTCCACCTCTCCAGGGCTGGGAAGAACAGAGTGAGACCGAATTTGTGGACTTTGGGTGGGATTCTTCATCTTCAGGGATTACTGAGTAATCTTGTAGCAACCTGTCTTGCCTGGGATACCCCCTCTCAGTATTACCTCAGGCTCCAAAGTGGGCTCTCCCACATTCCCCAGGGAAGTTTGGCACAGTGGACTAGGTTTTGGGAGACTTGGCTTCTCAGACCAGCTCTATGACCTTGGGTGAGTCACCTAACAGATTAATGCTTCAGTATCCTTGTCTGAAAAATGGGAGAACAATCCTAACCCTACCTACCTCATAGGAATGTTGTGAGGATCAAATGAGATAAAGTATGGGAGTGTATGTTGTGTGTGTTCGTCCTTTGTTGCCAAAGAAGACCATGCCATCAGAGAAATAATGACATGACTTGTCACTTGACTTTGTTTTTTGAAGGAGGGCTATGCAGGTCACCAGCCTCACATCTCCTCCAGAGCAATCTGAATCCAGTGACCAGATATTCATCAGGATGACTGGAGATGACCTAGGATGAGGCAACTGGGGTTAAGTGACTTGCCCAAGGTCACACAGCTAGTAAGTGTCAAATGTCTGAGGTGAGATTTGAACTCGGGTCCTCCTGACTCCTGCACTGGTGCTTTATCCACTGCACCACCTAGCTGCCCCAAGGTATGGGAGAGTGAAATGAAAAGGATGAGGTTGCCTTTATATTTACCTCTGCATTTTCCTTAGGGTAGAGAATCAGCAAATGGTGGCACGACCTCTCTCCTTCCCACTATAGACCCCTCTGTAGCCTCCAGTTGTCCATTTCTTCCAAACTCCCTCCTCCATCTTCAAGGTCCTAGCTCACTATGCCCATCTCTACTTAGGCCCCAAAAGGGATGCTCTAGCTTGTTTCCTGTTCCTGCCCCAGCACCTTCTGTTCTTTCTGTAATGCTATTCTCCAAACCTGGAATACCCTTTCCTCTCTGTCTTCAGATCCCTGCTTAAGCAAGGCAACTTTTCTTTCCCATGGTTCTTCACTGGTTTCCTTGCATCAAATCTCATGCTGCCAAAGTAATTTTCCTTATGTGACTCCCCTAATCAACCAATTTTAACTGTCTTTCTCTTGCCTCTAGAATAAAATACTGTATACACTTGTTTAGCTTTGAGTACATTTCATGACCTGACCCCATCGTGCCTTCACTCTATGATCCAGCTAGACTGGCCCTCTCTCTGTTCCTTACTCTCAACTCTCTATTTCCCATCTCTCTGCCTTTGCACTGGTTGGCCCTCATGCCTGTAACACTCCCTCCTTACCTCTTTTCACGGTTTCTCTTTTTTTAAGATGCAGTTCAAACCCCAACTTCTGCATGAAGACTTTCCTGATCTCATCCTTTAGTGCCTTCCCTCTCAGATTACCTTATATTTAGTGATTTTGTGTGCATATATACTTCTACATTCATTCACTTTATATCTGTGAAGTATATATTCTTTTAAATATGTTTTTGTTGATTTTCTTGTTTTTTTTTATCACCATAGATTTCCATAGCATCCTTTCCCCTTCCCCTCCCAGAGAGTCATTCCATATAAAAAACAATATTTTTAAAGACAAAAAAGGAAAGAAAAAGAAGAGAAGAAATGAGCAAAATGGATCAATACATAAAAAAGTCTGAAAGCATGTGCAGCATCCAACACTCATGGTCCTCCTTCCTCCATGCAGGGATAGGGTGGGAGCTTTTTCTCATCTCTCACATATCATTAATTCTTCATGCTGTTGTGGCAGCTGTCTCTGTTTTTAGATGTATTTGTTGTCCCCCAGTCTCCCAGAACGTAAGCTCATTGTGAGCAGGGATAATTTGCTTTGTTTTGTCCTATCTCCAGTGCCTAGTACAGGTCAGGGGGAAAAATACTTGTCAATCAATTTGATTAGCTGTCCCAAGATCTCAGTACTTCTTTAGAGAAGGGGGAGTAGGGTCCTTTGGGAATGGAGGACTCTCAGGGCCCAGGGCTTCCTCCCTATGACAGATATGCAGTGGAAGACGTTGCATTTGGATTCAGAATCTATTAATCCATCAAAAAGGGCAGCTGGGTGGTACAGTGGCTAGTGCCTGGCCCGAGGGCAGGAAGATTCATGGTGAGTTCAAACGCAGCCTCAGACATATATTGTGTGACTCTGGGCAAGTCACTTCACCCTGTTTGCCTCAGTCTCCTCATCTGTAAAATGAGCTGGAGAAGGAAATGGCAAACTATCCCAGTATCTTTACCAAGAAAACTCCAAATGAGGTCACAAGGAGACCGTCAGACATGACTGCATAGCAACAGTTAATCAGTCAAACAAGTAAGTATTAATGAAGCACCGCCCATGTGCCGGTGACTATTCCAAGCTCTGGGGAAACAGTGACAAAACAGTCCTCAAGGAGCCAAGGCTTTTTTCTTTGTGACCCTAAGTCAAACTCTCTGGGCTTCAGTTTCCTCCTCATCTGTCAAATGGGACAATAATCCCCTCCCTGCTTCCTTGTAGGACTATAATGAGGATTCAGTGAAGCAGTTTTAAAGGTACACAGTGACTGCAAGAACAAGGTGGGGTGTGTGCTGTAAGAAGCTGGTGTTACCACACTTTCTGCTGCTCAGCTCAGGCTTTGGGGCTGTGGGAGGTAGGAGATTCTGTGTGCATGTCTCCTTGTGTATGTGTCCACTGGGGTCTTATCGATACACCCTAGAGTCAACTCACTTTTTCAGAATCCTAGGCAAAGAAAGACCCACCTGAAAGTAACTTGGGCCTTAGGGTTTGACTTCCCAAGAAAGAGGCTGCTATTAAGATTACTTTTAGATCACTGTTGAAGAGCTGGAAAGGCATTGTAGTCCAACACTTGTTTTGCAGAAGGGGAAACTGAGAGCAGCGAAGTTCAACTAGAAAATGGTAGAGCTAGTATCGGAGGTCAGGAGAGAGGTTGAGAGGGAAGGAAAGAGGAAAGGGGGGGCATTTGAAAGTTAGATCTCAGTTTCCCTAGGGTGATTCTAGGGCCTAATCCCAACTTTGTAGACCACCATTCTAGAATTTATCTTCCTTAAAACACCTCTTGGTTTCCAATCTGTTTTAACATGGGCTAACATCAAAACTACCTGTTTCTATAGAGAATGGTCATCCTAAAACATCCCGGAAGGGTAGACAGACCAAAGGACAGCCAGCTGTGGGAATGTGTGAGAGTCTCCCCACAGTATCTGTCTGATATGAAGAGAGAGGTGGAGATTTTGACAGAACCAGATCTGACCTTGCTCCCAATCTTTAACCCCTTCTTTCCTCCATATCCTCTCTGAACTTTGGCCTGGCCCGTCAAGAACATGAGATTGGCCAAAGCTTTCCCATCTGACAGCAAAGTGTGGCCTTGGCCAGGGCAGCCATAGTAACAAGAAACAGACACCCAGCAAGGGGAGGGGCTGGAGGAGAGGAAGACAACGTCCAGCAGCCCTTAACTCAGCCATCAAAGAATTCTGATTCTGCTTAATAATTCAATTCATTTCCCTCCACAGTCCCCCATCCCCATCCCTTCAATCACTGTCACATACAGTTTTGGTCATCAGGAATTCTCAACTCTGCTCCTCTCTGCCCAATTCTATTCAGAAAATCTCAGTATAGAGACTTGAGGCCTCTTGCAGGGAGGGGAGAGGGGAGCTCAATTCAGCCTTTGATGAGCTCTTGGTACTCCTTCATACTAGATCTTGGTATCTCCTTGATACTAGCTAGATCTTGGCATCTTGGTATCTCTTTGATACTAGGTCTTGGCGTTTTGGTATCTCCTTGATAGCAGATCTTGGTATCTTGGTATCTCCTTGATACTAGAGATGGAGGCAGCTCCTTCTTCTTGGTAATGATTCTTGCCCCTAAATAGGCCCATAGCCCCTTGTGAAGAAGGTCATGGAGGGACACTGGCTTTCCCCCATGCTTACAACATTTCTGTGCCTCTTGGAATCCTTATCTCCAGAGCCACCTTTTTTAAAGAGCCCTTGCCTGATAATCCCAGGTGCTTCCCATTCCCCTCCCCCTCCCTCTAATTTACATTTACTTTGTACTTATTTTTTTGTCTCTATGTTGTATTCCCCATCCCACACCCTGATAGAATGTAAGACATTTGAGGGAAGTGATTTTGCCACTTTTATTGTTGTCCTGTCATGTCCGACTCTTCATGGCCCCATTTGGGATTTGGCATTTCCCATTTTTAGCTTGTGTGTATTTAGCACTTTGCCCCATGTCCGGCATTTGGAAGGAATTTAATCATTGCTTGTTGAACTGGATGGATGTGAGAAGGTGAAAAGGGATGAAAAACTGAAAGGGATGGAAAAAAAGAAGGCCAGACGAGGTAGGTCCTGGAGATAGTGAGAGTGAGACAAAAAAAGAGTATGACAAAACAGAAACAGTGACCTGCAGAGGCAGTCAGAAATGGAGAGACCAGAAAGCCAGCGACAGTAAGAGGGCCTCTTTCCTCATCGGGGTTCATCTTCCTTTTCTCTTGCCTATGTCTTCCTTCACTCATTGACCATTCTCTCCAGCCTCTGATGTATCACTTAGCCCAGTGCTGGGCCAGGTCCTCCTGTCCACTTTGAGCTCCCCTGGGGTTCCTGCTCTTGTCCTTGGAATCTGGTTATAGATGATTTGGGGTGGCACTTTGGGAGGGGAGCAGAATGCTGGTGCTCATGGCTACCTCCAGGTAGGAGCCAGACCAAAGGTTCATTCTGCATTTGCCTCTTTGTCCATCCCCTCCAAAAATGAATGGAAGGACAGCTTGCTCTGGGGGCCCAAGGACCTTATGGGAGAGTTCCAGGATTCTCCCCATACTCTTTTGTTGCTTTGTCTGTCACACATAATAAGGAACAGATTAAGTAATTCCAGGTGATCATGTCAGCCGAGTCTACCTAATCCTTTACAGGAAATGCAGCCCAATCTGAATTACCAAGCAATCCCAGAAATTCATTTGTCTTCCTCTCCTTGTCAGGGCAGACAGTCAGTGTGTGTGTGTGTGTGTGTGTGTGTGTGTGTGTGTGTGTGTGTGTGTGTTGAAGACAGTGCAGAAAGGGGAATCTAGGAAGAGATGGGGAAATTTGGGAACATCATTTATAGCCAACAAGGAAAGGCTACCTGTTCCCTCTGCTCTGAGAGTTGTCTCAAGTCACCATAACAATCCTGCAGTTGGGGAACAAGGGGGCTCCCAGAGACAGAAGTGAAGGAATAAAGGCTTGTTACCTTAGATAAGGACAACAAAGAAAAGCTACTCTCTGGTCACAAAAAGTTCTGGAAATATGGATCACGACTCCACCAACACACTTTTACATGAGATTTGCACACAGTTTATATAATTGTATAGTTGATGTGGAGAATATGTAGAAATGCCTCCATTTTGCCAAAAATCTCTTACGGGGGCATCATCTGGAGGAAGCCAACAAAGGTGGTAGGTTCACCAGGACTGGGAGGCTGGATGCAGGAAAGAGAGGGAAAAAGGGAAGGAAGGAAGAGAAGTAGGAAGGAAAGAAGAAAGGGAGGGATGGAGAAAGGAAGAGAGGAAAGGAGGGAGGAAGGAAGAAAGGAAACAAGGAAGAAAGGAAAGAAGGAAGAGAAGGAGGGAGAGAGGATTGTGAAGACTATTACTAGGCATTAGATAAACATCTTAGTCTAGCCTGGAAGAGGCTGCATGGGGGATGAACCTGAGGGATGATGGGCTCAGAGAATGATTCTGTGTGGGAAAAGGAGACAGAGTCATGGAAAGGAAAGGGAAGAATGAAGAAATCAGAATGAATCTATGAAGCTCTCCAGCTAAGGCACTGGGGGAAGGGGAAGAGGGCAGAGACACCCCCCCTCCTGTTTTTCTTCCTTTCTCTGCCCCCTCCCCCTACTCCAGCAGGAGATGCAAAGACTCATCAACCTCTCAGCCCACATCTGGCCTCTGATCGAACAGACCTGCAACTCATCCATCTCTCCACACGCCTGCAAATTTGGAACAGCTCATGTGGGGGGAAGGATGGAGAGTGAAGTGGCGGGACACCTCAGTCCAGAGAGGAGGAAGAGACTGACAGACCATCGGAGATAGGGCTGGTGGGAGGGGGCAGTGGGACAGGAAAGGCAGGGAGAGAGTGAGACAGAAGGGGAGAGAGAGACAAGCATCTAGCCAGAAGGCCAGAGAGACAAATGCTGACCTCAGGGTGTCTGGGAGTTGGGATGGCCCATGACAGGCTCAGAGGAGTTCAAATTTAACCAAAGGGGAGGGGGAGACTTCAGAGGTGTTCACTCTAAACCATTAATTCAAATACATTCCACTCAACAAGCACACACTATGTAAAAGTATCTGTGTGAGGCCCTTGGGATACAAAAGACAAAATTAAAAACAGTTTTGCCTCTATAGTTTAAATCCTTCTTGGGGGAGAAGGATTTGTGGATATAGAACCTGTAGTCCAGTAAGCAAATACAAAATAATTTGATAGGGAGAAACCATTAACAATTAAGAAGATCAGAAAAGGCATCTGTTAGGAAGTAGTACCTGAACTGAGCCTTGAAGGAAGCTAAATATTCTAAGAGAAGGAGGTGGGGAGAGAATGCACTTCAGGCATAGGGGACAGCCTGGACAAAGGCTTGGAGGTGGGATGCTAAGGTCAGAGCAAATAAGGCATTCTGGAAAGATTGAAGCTGGTTCAGGAAGGATTTATATACTGAACTAAGAAGCCTATATTTTATTTTAGAGACAAGAGGGAGTCATTGAAGGTTCTTGAGCAGGAGAACAATACCACAAGACTTGTGCTTTAGGAAGATCAATGTATTAGAGAGAGAAGAGAATGGAAGAGAGGAGACATATTAGCCAGTTACTGCAATAATCCAGGCAAGAGGGAGTGGAAAAAAATGGTGTCCTGAACTTGGAAAGTGACTCTGTGAGTGGAGATAATAATTAACTGGTTTTTATATGCTGCTTTAGTGTTATATAAAGTTCTTTACATATATTATTTCATTTGAGCCTTATTACAGTCCTGGGCATTATTATCCCCATTTTACAGATGAACAAACTGAGGCCAATTGATGACAAATAACTCACCCCTGGTCACTCAGCTGTGAATTGTCAGTCAGTCAAAAAATGTTTATTAAATGCTTACTATGTGCCAAGCACTGATACATAAATAACTAGGTTCATACAAGAAAAGTACAGAGTAGGTGGAAAGTAACCTCAGAGGGGGAAGGTACTGGTATCTGGGAGGGGATGTGGAAAAGGCTTCCTGTAGAAGGTGGTCCATGAACTCAGTCTTGAAAGAAACCAGGAAAGCTCTGAGGTGGTGGGAGATGTGAGGAGGATGGGAGGACCAGAGAGGTATAACCACAAAACATGGCAAATGATGAGCCTGGCATTCTGTAGGTGGACAATGTAGCATCGGGGGTCCGTTAATTTTCAGGTCCCTCTAAATGCAGGAGGAAGGGTGTGATGAGAGTCCCTTCCCTGCCCTTGCTCCTTCCAGATACAGTCATGGATTAAGATAAAATCTTTTCAGTATTTCTCAAACACATCTGGAACCCAGGTTAGTTGATGGACATCCTATTCTGGTGGCATATGGTGATGTTGGGAAAGAGGGTCATTTCAGGGAAATGAGATCATAAGTTTGACAGCTGGGAGAGTGCTTAAGGAATCATCTAGTCTTTGTTTTACAGATGAGGAAACTGAGACCCAGAGAGCATATTGGCCAAAGGGATAGGATTAAAACAATGAGAGCCTATTGAGTAGCTAAGGTGAGGTTAGGGGTTGGGGTAATAAGGACATTCCCCTCAGGGAGATTTGGATTTCTTCCCCACCCCCAACAGGATACCACTGCGCAATAAACCATGCCTAAGACATGGAGAAAACTAGCCACTTGTGTTGTTCCCAGTCCAGGTGGCTAGTGGGGAAGGGAGGGGGCTAGAGTCACCAGAATTCCAGGATTGGAAGAAAAGAAGGAAGGGAAAGACCAAACGAGCCATGTGTGTGCTTACACAGATCTGCATGTGTATTATCAGGGTATCAGTGGGCGCACATGTCCAAGGCATCCTCATCAGTGAGTGCGTGTGTCTGTGCATGTGCGTGTCAACGTCTGCTTGTCAGAGCATACAGCATCTGGAAAGGCAATCGGGAATGTTGCTGAAAAATTGCTTGGGTGAGTCCGACATGGGCTGATGGAAGGTGTGTGTGTCTTGGCAAGTTTAATTGGATTTGTTGGGGACGGAGCAGTGAGGAGTGTGATGTATTTCTTTTAATGGGTTTCTCTCCTTTCCCCCTTACTCCCTGTTCTTGGCTAGATTGATGCTTCTTGAACCTCTCACTGTTGTCTGCATAGAAATGCCACTCTCACCCAGTGCACCTCATCTGTTGGGCCCTCTGTTTGGGGACAAAACCCAATAGTCCTGAGCCAATAGGGTCAGGCCCTACACTGCGTAAAAGGAACGTGGATTTAGGTTGGGAGGGATCTGCCTCAGATATCAAACCTGCAGATGAATAGAAGAAAGGGAACCTAGGACTGAATCTAAGCACATCTATAAGAGGACACAGACATTCTTTGTCTTTTAGAATCAAGGACTCTGGAAGAATGTCTGGATTAACATGATAGGATTGTAGAATTTCAAACCCGAAAGGTCTATAGACGTATTTCCTAGTCCAAAACTTTCCTTTTATGGATAAAGAAAGTGAGGTCCTTAGAGGTTGTGACCTTCCTAGTGTCATACAAGTATATAGTAGGGATAGGATCTGAACCCAGGTCAATCAAGGGATCTTTTCACTGTACCACCTCACACTAAACTGTCATCCCTTATCTCCTCCTCCTCTTCATCCTTATCTTCGTCCTTCTCCTTCTCTTTCTTCTTCTTCTTCTTCTTCTCCTTCTTCTTCTTCTTCTTCTCCTTCTTCTTCTTCTTCTTCTTCTCCTTCTTCTTCTTCTTCTTCTTCTTCTTCTTCTTCTTCTTCTTCTTCTTCTTCTTCTTCTTCTTCTTCTTCTTCTTCTTCTTCTCCTTCTTTCTCTCAAGCTTTAAAGAGTTTTTGCTGCTTTAAAAATAGTGCTTTCACTCCCCAATGTATCCAGTTTCCTTCACGCCAATAGAACCTTCCCTTGTAATGGAGAAGTAGTTAAATAAAATAAATTACCTTATTGGCCATAGCTCAAAATGTATGTCTGATTCCATACATATAGTCCACCACCTTTCTGTGAGAGGTGGGAGGTATGCTTCACCATCAATCCTTTAAAGTCATGATTGGTCACTGCATTGATCAGAGGTTTGTAGATTTTTCAATGCTGTTTTCTTTTATATTTTTGTGGTTTTGTATAAATTGTTCTTTTGGGGCCACATACTTTTCTCTTCATCAGTCCAGACAAAACTTCCCAAGTTTTCCCAAGTTTTTCTTCATGTTCATCATGTCTTACAGTGCCACAATATGCTCAGTCATTCTCCCCCTGATGGCTACTCCACCCCTTGGCTAGCGCAAAACATGCTGCTCTAAATGTTTTTAGAGACAAGATCTCTTCCTTTGCCTTTGACTTCACGGTCTTCTTCCCTTCCTCCATTTTCTCCTAGGGCACAGTCACTTACCTGTCCTCACCTAAGGGCTCAGGGCTGTCCCTGCCTTGTGATCAATCTGTTTAATCTGGAATTAGAGGACTGTCCTGATTGAACCAAAGCTCTGCCTCAGCAATGAGTTTGCCATTCATCAGACAGTAAGCGCTTATTACCAACTTTGTGTCAGGCACTGTGCTAAGAACTGAAGATACAAAGAAAGGCAAAAGACAATCTCTGCCCTTGAGGAGCTCACAGTCTAATGAGGTAGATGACATGCTGATGCAAGTATGCACAAGCAATCTGTAAGATAAAGAGGAAATAATCAATAGAGGGAAGGCACTGGAATTAAGAGAGACCAGGAAAGACTGCCTTGAGAGGGTGGAATTTAGCTGAGACTTGAAGAAAGCCAAGGAAGCCAGAAGATGGAAAGGAGGAAGGAGAACACTCCAGGCATGGGGAAATAGCAAGTGAAAATGCCCCAGAGGGATGATTTTCCAATTCCCTGCTTACCAAGATACCTGACTTCATGTTTACCCCAACCTTGGATTCTTAGAGGGTGCATTCCTCCTTGTCTCGTCTATCTGGTCTTCTGACCTCCTGTCTACTTACTTATTTTTGGATAACTTCTTGGCACCTCCCCTACTCTCTATCCTTGATTCCATTGTGACATTAAGATTTTAGCCCCTCTTTTCTTCCAAGGGGCCAGCTCCATGGCTCTCCCCAAGAAGCAACAAGAGATATGGCTCTGTTTTCAGATACATACATAAATAATATATTTCATACATACACACATTTAAATAACTACTTCATTATATTTGGTTTTTATTTTATGCACTTAACAACATGATTCTGAGAAGGGTTTCACCAGACTGCCAAAAGGCTCCATCACTGCTTCCCCTCAAAAAAAGTTAAGAAACTCTGGGCTAAATCTTTGTGCCACTAACATGGGCTGTGCAAAATTAAGATGTCGTGGAGTCCTTGAGCATTGACAGAGACAGCAAAGGGTTGGAAGTGCAGAGCGTCAGATTATCTTTTTATGGAAGGGATCTTAGTGTGTCCCTTGGCCATTCTGAATCCCAGGACTTTCCAGAGCAGTGATGTGACAAATCATTTCTTTCTATCATGAGTAAAGCTCTGGATTCCTTGGAGAGCGGAGATAAAAAACCCCATAGTAAACTGATTTCCCAGACCAGGTTCACAAATCAGGAGACATAGTAGTATTATTTTTATTTTGGGTGGGGAAATGGTCCAGACATTAGTGTAAGGAACACCCAACATGAAAACTCTCAACAATGCAGAATGGTAAGCCTCCTTGGAGGGTATAGTCTTAGAGAGTTGCCCAGGGCAGCAGTTCTCAAACTTTAAGATCTCAGGACCCCTTCACATACTTAAAAACTATGGAGGGCTCCAAAGAGCTTTTGTTTATGTGTGTTATAGCTATCGATATCTGCCATGTTAGAAATTAAAGCATATTAGGATTTTTAGGAAATTGCTTTGAGCTTTGAGAGCTGCTGCTCTGGGTACTGAGAAGTGACTGTCCCATGATCACATGACTTGTATGTAGGAAGAACTAAGGCTTGAATCTCGCTCTCCCTAATTCCAAGGACTGTTCCCTACACATCAAGTTGTTATTATTTTTCAATCAATAAACCAGTAAACATGTATTAATCACCTACTATGTTCCAGGCACTATACTGAGTTCTGGATTATCTATTATTATTAATAGCTCGTATTTCTACAGTACTTTTTTTCCCCTCACAACAACTCTGAGGTAGACAATAACTCAAGTATTCTCTCATCCCCATTCTACAGACAAGGAAATGGAAGTCTAGATGGGTAGAAAAATTTGCCAAAAGTCATAGTTAATAAGTTTCTGAGTTGACGTTTGAACTCAGCTCCTGCTTGACTCCAAAGCCGGTGTACTATACCAAACACTCTAAGCGTCCCCAAGGTGCTGCCATACTCTCTTCCTTTAGTAAGGTGGAGAAGCACAATAATGATAGCTGGTGTTTGCGCTGATTAGAATGGATTATTTCATTTGATTCTTACCACAACATTCTGAGGTAAGTGTTATTATTTTCCCCATCTTACAGACAAGGAAACTGAGACTCAGACAAGTTAAGTGACTTCCTCAAGCTAACATAGCTGAGAGGTGTACGAGGCAAAACTCACACTCAGGTCTTCTCAACTCCAAGTACAGAACTCTAGCCACTAATACCATGTGGGAAGTCATTTCAGGCCGCTAACTTCTCTCCTTTTTACTTCTAATTTCCCCTCCCTTTCTTATAGCTATAAAAGGAAATTCTAAGCCCAAACCTTTCCTGAGGGCAGGAGAGGGCCTAGTAATTTAGAATAGCATTTCTAGTAACTTAGAATGTCATTAGATTGCAAGATCCTTGAGGGCAGGCATTGTCTTTTGTCTCTTTTTGTATCCCCAGCATTTGGAACAGTGCCTGGAACAAGACAGGTGCTTAGTAAGTGTTGATTGATCCATTATCCATCATTTAGGATAGAGGAAAAAGATGCATGTTCACATTTCTTTGTTTGCTTAGGTCTCTGTGTATGCAATAGAGAAAATGAAATGGCTATAACTACCTTCCCTGTCAAGTTATCATCAACATCATTGTGATTATTTGTGTGTGCAGCCTGTCAAAAAATCTGCACCATGACCGAGACCCATCCAATCTCTCATTTGAGAGATGGCGAAATGAGTGATTGACTTCCCCTGGCCTGTAGGAATCACCTCTCTTTTTCTCATTCTTTCTGAAAGATCATCCCTAGGGCTCAGGCTCCTAACTGGGCATCTTGTCAAATGTGGCCTTTCAGACAGGGCCCCAGAGACCCTTATTTCTTATCCTCCATCCATGTCTCTCATACTCTACACCAAAGTCTAACCTGATTCTAGAGAAGGGGCCTCAGGGAAGGTGACGTGTCTTTAGAGACAGAAGTCACACAAGGATCTCCTTCCCAAAGTAACTTCCATAGAAATGGGGAGACAGGGCACATATATACATATAACTCCACCCCACCAAGGAGAAGTCTTCTCTCCAGCCCTCCCATCCCAAGCTGGAGCCTCTGGACTTAGAGTCCTGGTCAAGCACAACTCCAGGGGACCCTAAATCCTGCCAACCAAGTCCCAGAGCCCCCAGTCACTTGTTATCCTTCAATCCATCCCTGGGGCCCAACCTAGAGAATTACGATTCAGTGAAAGCTTGGACCCCAAACACATCATTGGCCTCTGCTCTCTGAACATTTCCAGAGTGCAGTCTTACAAGCTGGGCCCAGTCATGGGGACATCATGGGGACATCGAGGGTCCCTTGCTGCCGCAGGAACATCTGCTGAGGCATTTACCAAGTTAATAGATTAGCTCTGAGAACTGGGCAGGTGTTTTTCACCACAGCCAGAAAACATCAAAATCAGATTGTTCTCTGAGCCTTTTCCGTGCAGGCAATCGAGTTAGAATGACTCATACGGTCTAACAGATAATAAAACACACATAACATTTGCTTTAAGGTACAGGTGGGGGTATTTTGTCCCGCGCTTAGGAGAAACAAAAAGTAACTCTATTTGGGAATAGGGTAATTGAATACAGATGGGAGGAGGTAAATGAAAGAATTTAGCAAATATCTCAGTGGAATAGCTAATGGGAATGAGACAGAATAGGAAATTAAAAATTATTCGAAGCAGATGGACCATTCTTTGAGTTTTTTAAAATTTATTAGGGCTGCAAAAAAAATGTGTCTGTTTATTTTCTACGGCCATGAAATTAATGACTTGGTGAGTTTTGCTTGTGCAATTTTATGACTGCCATGTCATCTGTCATAATTTGGGTGCTGTTTGATATGGATTTATGAATGTCACAGCCCCCTCCCCCCCACTGTGATTTATTGGTCTTGGTCATATGTGAATTAGACCATCACCTTTCTTAGGGAGAAATGCCAATGACAGATTGAACCAGCAGGCCCCAAGCTGGGGCCACAGGGATTTCCCTAGCCCCCTGGCAGGTTTGTGAGTTGGGGGGGGTTCATTTAGGGGATGTGGGGGTGTCATAGGAACAGGACTGCCTTGAGCTTCCTCAGTTTGGCTGCCCCTCACTTCCTGCCCCTGCTCAACGAGGCTGAGAGGAAGAAAAGAAAGAAGATATGTCCAAGGGGTCCCTAAGGGCTTCTCTCCCTTGGAACTTAGCTACAAGGAATCAAGGGGTAGCTCATCCGATTGTGGCTTGCATGGGGTTAACCTCTACCCCATCTATCATGAATGATACCCCAGGACATTGCAGTTAAAGGTGACCTCCTGGGATGCCAAGTCTCAGGAATTGCTCTGAGTGATGTCACGACCCACTTGTCCAAGGCTAGCAACCCCTTGGAAACTTGAGAGTTTGTCCAGGACAGACCGTATCAAAAGATTGGGAGTAGCCTCCATCCTAACCCCATCGCTATGTCCCAAGCAGATGGACTCTCTCCAAGAGGCCAACTCTCTCTGCCTTCCTGACATTGTCTTGGCCCCTCTCCAGCTACAGGTCCAATCCCTTCTCCTTCCTCTCTGCCCCACCTCCCCCATCCCTTACGGAGATGACAAATAGCCTCCACAGACCATGTGTTCTAGAGCAGCAGGGGGTTGACAACCAAAGGGAGGGGATGTTGTAGGCTGAGGAACAGGCAAGGAAAGAATTGTTCCAACAGGCATCGGTCATTGTCTGCCGTGGCTCTGCCAAGGGGCCCAGTGGGAGAGGCATTGCGGAATGGAGAGGGTGGAGAGACAAAGTAGGTCCAGGAGAGAGAACCTGATCCTTGTTTGGGTCTGTCTGTTTGATCTTTGATTGGTTATTAATCATGCGCATTAGGTGGGTCAGTCAGAGTAGGGAGTTAGCTCCTTGCTTCACACCACTGGTGAACGGAGTCAAGGGAACCTGAGTCAGAGGTACTTGTCACTCGGTGTCCCTTCATACTTTATGGAACTTTCAAACACTCATCACTGCCAAATTCCTGGTAGGAAATGACTACAACAGAGCACTTCAAAGGACACTTATTCTCTTGTTCCCAGCACAATACTGTAATGGAGGGTTATATCCCATGGGGCATTCATGGGTGGACCTGATCACTTTTGGGAAAATACATGCTCTCCTCTGAAGGACTCAGGATTTTGCAATGAGATAGCAATCCCTGAGTGGTGATGAAGGGTGAGGCTATGTTAAAGCTCCATGGGATAGGATGGGCTACTAAATCATGAGGAGTGGCCCATTGAGTGGACCTTAAAAACAGAATGACTACCTTCTGTCTTTCTTCCTTTGACTCCTTTTGTTTTATTTTTAATTTGTGGAATAAAACAAGCACTTCCATAACATAGTATAATTAAAAAAAAAGATAATTGTACACCTTTTAGTCGTCCAGTAGCTGCATATAACCCTAGAACTTCCTAAGAAGTAGGCGGCATGGTAATTATTCTCACATGCCATCTAGGGCAAGGGACTCTTTCTGAGTCTAGGATCTCCAAGTCCCTGGCTGTCCTTTCCATTTTAGTTTTCCTTCTCAAGCACAGATGATCATATGGTGATCCTCAGATGGACCTACCTCAGAGTTAACCATGTGGACTTGAGAGGCTACAGTTGCTGGGCCCTAGGCTGTTGTGACATGAGTGCTTTGTAAAGCAGTATGTAAATATAGCTACTAATAATAGTGATTCCACTTTTTCTAAACAAAAATTTGCTAATGCTGATAATCTTGTTAGTCATAAGAATATAGACCATTGACAGCAGATAACCTCAAGTCACATATAATCTGACAGTATTTCTGTTTTCTTGGGGATATAATTCCAGTTCTTCAGCTAATAAACTGTATGACCTTGGATTAGTCACTAACTTCCCTGGCTTGAGTTTCTTCATTTGTAAAATAAGGTTGAATTAGATGGTCTCCAAGATT
Organism: Bettongia penicillata ogilbyi; assembly: GCA_023548195.1. Classification (NCBI taxonomy): domain Eukaryota; kingdom Metazoa; phylum Chordata; class Mammalia; order Diprotodontia; family Potoroidae; genus Bettongia; species Bettongia penicillata. The sequence continues at coordinate 11,683,474 of JAJHZJ010000027.1, forward strand.
CCTCCTAGCTCTGTAATCCTTTCAGCTCTAACATTTTGTAACTTTCTGAATACCTTATGTGACCCCATAATGAATAGCCCTTATATTTATACCTTCCCCATTCTCCACCCCTTCGGAATTAGCTCCCTTAATTCTATTCTGCTTGGGTTGATGTCCTATTGAGGCTAAGGCCATAACTTTGAACCAGACTGGTCCTTAGAAGCCACTGGTCAGTCTCTGTGTGTGTCTGTCTCTCTCCCACACACATACACACACATTTTTTTTCTCTCTCTCCCCTTCCCTTTCTTTCTTTCTCTGTCTCTCCCTCCTTCCCCTTTTCTCTCTCTTACTTTTCCTCTCTCCCTCCCCCACATATGAACATATACACATATACAGATATATACACATATGTAGAGATATATATTTGTGTGTGTGTATATGTGTGTGTGTGTGTGTGTGTGTGTGCGTGTGAGATTAAATGACTTGCAAGCAGCAGGGCCTGGTTGGAACCTGGGGCTCCTGGCTCCCAATGCAGTGCCCTTTCTATAAGATCATGCATAGTGGTCCCTGAGACTGAGGGATGAGGAGGTGTCTTGTTAAGCCCAGGAGGAGGCACAGGAAAGTGGCCTCAGATAATTCCCAAGGTGGATAATGCAGAGAGGCCTGGCTGGACTTGGGCTCCTCAGAGATGGCCCAGACCTGTCCTCCATCCCAAGGTCAGCCACGCTGCTTTGGGCAGGCCGGAAGGCCCCTCCCCCAATCCCAGCTGCAAAGATTCTTTAAGATCCTAGTCCTTGGCCCTGAAGGGGCAAGATTTATGGGGAGATTTCAGTTTTGGTAGCTGGACTGGGGTTTCCTGCATGCTTTTCATCCAGATGGCCCCCAGAGAACAAGGTTGGATGAGATTTATTTTCTGGGAAGAGAGAATGTGAAGGAGAAATAAGGGAGGGGGGTGCCAGTCTTTGGCCAGGGCCTGCCCCAGGGGGTGGAAACTTCTCCCGTCTTTGAATAAAGGAAATGAGCCCCTTTGAAATGTTCTGGGGCTATCCGGGTATAGCAACCTGGTGTGATTCTCAGGGCCTGGAAGTTTTGAGGGAGAATGAAAAAACAGGGTTAGGGAGAAGGGATGAAGGGTTGGGGATTTTTCTGCTTGAAGCAGAGGATGACGAGACTACAGAGAGAACTGACCAAAACAGTTTTTCATTTATTTCTTCCTCTTAACCCCTTACAGTATGTATTGTTTACACTGGTAGTATCAAACTCCTGTAAAAACCAAGCCCCTAAACTATACATAGGGATCCCTGCATACCAATTTAGGCACTCTCACATTAACATCTATGTTTTGTTGTGTTTTTATTTATTTTGTGAAATATTTCCCAATTACATTTCAATTTGGTTCTGCCTCATTGGAGAGAGTTGTGAGTCCAATTGGGACCTCAGACCATGCATTGATAACCTTTGGTTTACATCACATAAAAAATTATACAAGTGATTACAAAATCTTTTACTCCCTTGACCAAGAACCACTCGGTGGTGTTCTAGAGACAACTCCAACAGGCTTGGGCTGATAGTTAAATTTACACCTCAGAAAATCAGGGTTTGATTTATTGTTTTGTTGATTGTGTAGACTTGAGAAAGTGATGCAAAAAATGTTACTAATGTAGATTAAATTTTAAAATGTGTCCTACATTCAGTAGAGAGCCAATTGTTAAACATTTATTAGCACATCCTGGTGCCTACCTCTTTCCCAATTCCCCTGAAAAGATTTTGTGAAATAGCACTGAGAACCCAGTAGGAGTAGGGAGGGGACAGAGAGGATAGAGTGCTAGGCTTGGCATCTTCCTGAGTTCGAATGTGACCTCAGATACTTACTGATTGCACGATCCCAGGCAAGTTACTTAATCCTGTTTTCCTCAGTTTCCTCATCTGTAAAATGACCTGGAGAAGGAAATGGCAAAGCACTCCAGTATCTTTGCCAAGAAAACCCCAAATGGGTTCATGGAGAGTAGGACATGCCTGAAAAATGACTGACAACAAATGAGGTTATTTCAATGACTCAGCCTGACCAAGTATCCAAGCAACAAGCTTTTGTTAAATACTTCCTATGTTCCAGTCCTTGTTCTAGGTCCTGGAGATAACAAAGGAAAAATAAAAACAGTTCCTACCCTTAAGGTGTTCGCATTCTAACAAGAGAGACAGCTTGGCAATACACACACATATATACAAAATACATACAAAGGAGATAGAAGGTAATCTTAGAGAGAAAGCCCAAATAGCCTGGGGAGACCAGGATGGGCCTCCTGCAGAAGACAGATATTTCAGCTTTGAATCTTAAAGGAAGCCAAAGATTCTAAGAGGTGAGGGTAAGGAGGGGGACATGGAGGGGGCAGGCAATGCAAAGGCAGGGAGGTGGTAAATGGAATGTTGTATATTTCAAACAGTAACTAGGGTAGCATGGCTATAGCTTAGAATGCACAGAGGTGAATGATGTGTAAGAACACTGATCCAGTTATCCTGGAGTAAAAGGGTACAGAAAGACAAGTAGGGATACATTTGGGGTATTCCTGCTGAACCATAAGTCTCAGTGGGAGATATAGATATGAATGAAAAGCTTATTGCCTGAGTATCAAAAAAGAGGAGGGGGAAATGAGCAGGGACTATATTTTCTCCTTTTTTTGTATCCCCATTACTTGGCACTATGCCTGGCATATATTAAGTACTTAATAAATCCTTGTTGATTGACTAACTATAAAGTGGTTTGCCATAGAAAACAGTCTTGACCAAGTGGTTCAGGCAGTGTTCCTACAGACACCTGAAGGTTCTTTGTGTGAGAGATCAAGAGCTGTGGGATCTGTAGAGATAATAATGATAATATTATATTATCAATATATTAATATTATGATGTAGTATTTATATAATGATTTAAAATTTGCATATCATTTATATGCATATTTGTATATTATTCTATATATTTATATCTGCATGTATTTATTGCATAAACTTTACATATATTATCTCATTTGATCCTCACAAAAAGCCTGTGAGGTACATGCTATAATTATTCTTTGTATCCTGAGGGCCTTTACAGTACCGTTTTACAGGTGAGCAAACTAGGTTTGAGAGAATAAGTGACTTACTTAGAGTCACAGAGCTAGTCAGTGTCTGAGGCAGAATTCAAATTTAGGTCTTCCTGACTCCAAGTTCAGGGTTCTATGCACTGAACCACCTCACTGCCACAGAAAAGTTTCAGAAAAATGGAGGCACTCTGACTTGGAAGGGGGTATTTTCAGGTTGCTAATACAAAAGCTTTAAAGTGGTCTCTCCATATTGTTAGAAAGCTGATCTGTTAGAGATGGTGATGAGTGCATTAGAGTCTGTGGTCACTAGTGGTAGCTTCTTTCTAAGAGAGAGAGTTTTTTATTGTTTTGAATAAGTGTCAGAGATCTGTTCCAATAAGGGTAACAGAGGCAAGGAAAGAGCAAGAACAGCCAATGCTTACACATTTTTCCATGTGTGACGTTCTAGAAATTTACGAAAGAAATTAACGAAGCCATTCAGTAAACATGCAACTCAAGAGATGTTAGGAAACTTCCTAGCTTACTGGTCTTTGTCTAGGAGTAGTTGACTTGTCTTCTCAGATGGATACAAAGTATCAACCTAAACAGTTGTTTCATATCTAAGCTTCTCTTTCTGTCTTAGACCTTCCCTGGAGAATGAGAAGTATATGGTTCCCTTCTGTCTTTTAGCTATAAACGAGATGTGGGTAACTTGTGGGGGAAGGGAAGGGAACGGAAGTAAGTCTAGACCTTTACTTGATTTCATCTAGTAATGGAGCATTCATTATTGTTTTGTTCACAGGTGGCTGCTGTAGCCCAGAGAATAATTTCCACTGTTAGTGGACTCCTTTCATTATCCCAAATCAGAGTGATCGCTAAACGTTTAAAGATTAGAACAGTGGAAGATCTGAGAACGATGATTAATCAACTTATCAGCATTGAAAGAGCAGTCGATAAAAGGTAATAACCTGCTAAAATCCAAGTGAACAGTCACTTAAAAATGTACTAAGCCTCTTTCTTCAGGCTCCACTTTTCTTCACCTTTCATTCTCTTTTCCAGTGTCTGCGTGTGCAATTATTTTCTCACCCATCTTGCACCATTTCATTGGTCATTATGAGAACTGCTTGAGTATTTTTTTAGTATTTCCATTCCAAAATCAAAAAGAAATAAGTTTTGGATATATGAATTTAATAAAGTTGGAGGCTCCCTCGTCTTCATTTTAAAATCAGGAGAGTTGAACATTTCATCCTCTAAGGAAAAATAAACAACCAAAATTAAGTTGCATTTGATATGTGACCTTTGACTGATTTTCCCTTCTTTAGGTTAGTGTCCCTTAATATTATAAAATTCCCCCATACTGGAATCTTATATGGTTTCATATAAGGAACCACAGAAGGGGGAGGGCAGTGCTGAAGGCTTTCTGGGAGAAGCCCTTGCTGAGAATTTTGGGATCTGGAATTTTTGCTTTTGGAGAAGTTTGGATTGAACTGTTTGAGATAATGTTGTTCAGTTGTGTCTGACTCTTTGTGAATCCTTTTGGGGTTTTCTTGGCAAAGATACCATAGTGGTTTGCCATTTCCTTTTCCAGCTCATTTTACAGATGAGAAAACTGAGGCAAACAGTCGAAGTGACTTGCTCAGGGTCACAACTAGTAAGTATCTGAGTCTGGATTTGAATTCAAGTCTTTCTCATTCCAGGCCTGGTGCTCTGTCCACTGAGGCACCTAGCTGCCCTGTTTGGGATAATACAACCCTATGAAACGCTTGAATGAGAACAGTGCTGGCAGCAAGGGCAGCACCTATCCAAGTGGCAGCAACTGGAAGCTGGAAGCAGCAATGGAGACAGATGAATGTAGGGGCTCACAGCTGCTACGCTAGCCCCTAGTGAGAAGAAGAGGAAGTTGGAGCTAGAGAGATGACACAGGGCTGCTGTTAGTGGATGAGGCTTAGAGTCAGGAAGGCGTGTTCAAATCCCACTTCAAACACTGGCCGACTGACCCTGGGTAAATTACTTAATATGTCCTGGCCTCAGTTTCCTCATCAGTAAAATGAAGGAGTTGGACTTGATGACTCTGTTCAACCTCTTGTTTCATTCCTTTGATCCTGTTTTCTCTTTACATAAAACATCTATGGCTGACCCAGATGAGCATATGTCCTTGTGCATAGTCTGGTTTTGGTCAATTTGGGGAAAAACTCTGCTTGTTTTAACCAAATAGAATGAGATTGGTTAGTAATTTCCTTCTTTGTTTAAGACAGAGATCCCAGAGTAATAGTTAGAGGAGAGAAATTGCTTCTCTAACTTGGGACCAAAGGAGCTATTAGTTAATTATGTATTTATTTATGTATTTATCTGTCTGTCTTATCTGTCTCCTGTCTTATCTATCTATCTATCTATCTATCTATCTATCTATCTATCTATCTATCTATCTATCATCTATCTACCTGTCTATCTATTTACCTACCTATATACCTGTCTTATCAATCAATCTATCTATCTATCTATCATCAATTTTATCTATCTATCTAATGTGATCTATAAAATCCACCCCAAGTCCTTCCCTTCCTAATGGAGACCTCCCCAGAGTTCCAGAAACTGGTCCTAGTCCTCTAGGTTTAAGGTTTTTGAAGATCATCTGTACTATGTAAAGATAATGTCTTTCTTATGTATCTTCATGTTGTATCTCTAGTGCTGAGGATGAACTGCACTAATTCATTCACACTCCCTTGATCAGTCCTTCATTTTATTAATGCTAACAGCAGATGGGGCAGTTAGGTGGTACAGTGGATAGAACACCAGTGCAGGAGTCAGGAGAACCTGAGTTCAAATCTCACATCAGACACTTGACACTCACTAGCTGTGTGATCTTGGGCAAGTCACTTAACCCCAACTGCCTCATCCTGGGTCATCTCCAGCCATCCTGATGAATATCTGGTCACTGGATTCAGATGGCTCTGGAGGAGAAGTGAGGCTGGTGATGTGCACAGCCCTCCCTCACTCAAAACAAAATCAAGTGCAAGTCATGTCATCATTTCTCTGATGGCATGGTCTTCTTTGCCAACAAAGGACGAACACACTAGCAGCAGATATTTATGTACTGAAGGTAGCAAGGTGGCTCAGTGGATAAAGCACTGGGTCTGCAATTAGGAAGACCTGAGTTCAAATGTGGCCTCTGACACTTACCAGCTGTGTGTCCTTGGGCAAGTCATTTAACTTCTGTTTGTCTTAATCCATTAGAGAAGGAAATGGTGAACCATTCTAATATCTTTGCCAAAAAAACCCAAAACAGGATCACAAAGAGTCAGACGTCAATGATATGACAGAACAATAACAATTTATATACTGCCTTTCATGTCTATTATCTCATTTGAACCTCACAACAACATGTGAGGTGGAATAACTCCCCTTAAAAAGAAGTTATATTTAATAAATCAATAATCATTTATTAAGTTTGTATCAGGCACATTGTATCTAGGTACCAATGAAACAAAGACAAAAATGAAACAGTGAATTTACTTTCTACAAGGTGTATTGAAGCTTAAAGTCCACTCATGCCTTTTATTTTTTCTCCCTAACGTGTGTATGTTGCCCACACAGGTTATGTGCATGCCTACATCTGCTTGTTTAGATGTGCCTTCCTGGGAGCTGGGAAGAGATATTTTTTTTCAGTTTCCTCTGCCCCTCTCCAATGGAGATTTTGTTTCCTATGTGGAGGGGGGTGCTCAGAAGATTGGGGTTTGAGGCTGGCTGGTTCTACCCTCCTCAGAGAGGGGATATTGGACTAGAACTATATTTGTCTATTGTCTTAAATATTGTTGGTCTATAGGAAGTAATTCTTAGGTTCAAGTTGTGCTCCTGGTCACTACGCCTTTTAATGTTACAAGTTACATCTGAAGGCTTTTTCGCTAAATACCAGTTATACAAAGACCATCATACATAGTGAATAGTAAATAAACCCACTTTCCCAAACCAATAGTAAACAGAAATCTGTCTACAGATTTCTATATAGATTAGAATATACCAGAGAGTATGCATAGTGAATGAGGTCTTCCACTGGAATTGAGATGAAAGAGTGACAGAGAGACAGAGACAGAGACACAAACAGAGACACAGAGACAGAGACAAAGAGAAAAATTGAGTTCCAGATCTCACTCAAGGGTAAATTCCTGAAGTCTCTAGTCTGGTACACTGGGAACAGGAACTTGCTCAAGATGACAGCTTCTCTAAATGTTGTCTTCTTCCTGGAGTCTTTTTCTTCTTCCAAGATCCTCTACCTAAGGATTCTCTTCTCTTAGTTAAGGAGAGTCTGGAAGTGTATATATGTATATGCCCTCCATACAAAGTGGAAGGCAGAAACTCAAGGTCTCTCCTTTCCCCAGCTCTTTGCTAACTCCACCCTTCCCAGGTTAGATGGGCTCTCCACAAATGAGGAGGGTCTTATACAAATAGAACTCGTGAGCTCAGGGTTGCACATCACAGTAATTTCTGGAAATATTCTGTCTCCCCAGATACCCATCTACATATTCCTCTTCCCCTTAAATCCTCTCCTCTAAGAAGAAAAAAAACTAAAAACACCTGATACTATGAACAGGTAGGCATGTTCATACATGTTCATATACAAACATTGTTGTGTTTGTCCTTCTTTCTCGAAGAGGACCATGACATTAAGGGGATGATGTAACTTGCAGTTGACTTTGATTTGAGTGAGGGAGGGCTGTGCAAGGTCACCAGCCTCACTGCTCCTCCAGAGCCATCTGGATGCGGTGGCCTGATATTCATCAGGATAACTGGAGATGGCCCAGGATGCAGTGGGAGACCCTGGCCCTTTCAGGCTAAGGTCTTATTGCATTCTCACTTTGAGTGAGATGCACCCATTCAACGAATAGGCTTCTTTAAGTAGTAGTTCAAGGGTTGGCCCCTTTACTAAAAAAAAAAATCAAACTGGGAGGAAGACCCTCAGGGTCCCTGGGTAAAAGAGAAACAATTACTATTTAGTAGCCAAGTATGATGATATAAAAGGAGGGAGAGATGTTTCATTGTTTGTATTCCAGGATCATTATTGGTTATTCATTTTTTTCCATTGACTTTACTCTAGACAATTGTTTTTACACTTCAACTTTTCATCCTATATCAGTTCATACAAATCTTCTCATGATTTTCTTAATCCCTCATATTCATCATTCCTTATTGCATAATGATATTCTGCAATATTCATACACCCTAGTTTGTTCCATCATTTTCCAGCCGATGGTTATAGCCCTCATTTTACAGATAAGAAAACCGAGGCTTACAGAAGTTAAATGACTTGCCCATGGTTACATAGGTTGTAAGTGTCAGAGGCTGGTTTTGAACCTAGGACTTCTCTGACTATAGGCCCAGTTACCTTTCCAATATATCTTACTGCTTCTTGATAACAAAGGAGTGTTCGGGGGCTGAGTGTAGCCTGTGGCAATTACAATGATGCCATGTGATTCCTACATCCTTGGCCCCATTAATACCCTATTCTAACTAACTCACAGAGCCAAGCAGCCAGATTTTTGGAACCTAGCACAGTCAACCCCATGCCCACCTCCACAGAGGGATGAGGAGCCTTCCCGCCATTACACGGCCCCTCTCATTGATAACACTCTCTGTGTCTCCAGCAGGTTCTTGGAACTCTCTCTGTGCCAGCCCAGGGTCATGCATTTGGTTCTGACTGCTCCACAATGTCTTTAGGAGGTGAACTATTAAAAATACATTAGCCCGGTGAGGGTGGTAATGAGCCAAATGCTGCCTGCTTGGGAGATAATCTGGGAGTCTCACTGCCTCCTTCCCGCCTGCTGGCCTCCTTTCTCTCTCCCACTTGCTGTTTGGAGCTCATTTACTTTTGCCATTATTGGCTTTAAATGGAGAGATTAGCAGCTTGAGGTGCCACTGATCTCTGGTTATAGATTTGGAGCAAGGAAAAGGGGGTGTTTGAGCATGGCCGGCTGTGCCTGTCCATCTGTCTGTCTCTGTCCATCTGTCTCTGTCCACCTCCGTCTGTCCAGAGGTTTTTGTACCAGTTTCTGTGTCTGTTTGCATGTGTTCATTCATCTATCTCTATTTGCCCATGCCCTTTTCTGTGTCTATCTGTGTCCACATCTACTTGTCCTTCTGTATGGCTCCACGTCTTCACATTCATCTGGTTTATTCATCTGTGCCAATCCACCCATTTGTCTCCATCTGTGTGTCTGTGTCCATTCCTGTGTTCCTGTCTGTGTATCCACCTGTGCCCATGTCTGCATGCCCATCTGTGCCCGTGTCTGTGTTTTTCTTCTTCTTTTTTGCCAGCTCATTCAAAACTTAAAATTAACTCATATTTTCACCCTGCCAGATCTCAGGACCTTCCAAAGATTCTTAGGTATTGCTCTGGTCTGTGGGCACAGATGATCCAAGCAACTCACTGTTGAGAGGAGAAGGTGGATGGACAAAATTTTCTTCTTCAAATCTATGCTGCCAATTTCTGGAGCTAGTTTTAAAGGATTAGTCTCATCCAATAGGTAGGCAGGCAGTCACTAGGGGATGCCCTTCTCTTTAGGTTAGATGACAACAGGGTGGTTCAGGGGTGGGATAGGAGTCTTACCTATCCTTGAACTAGGATTGAACCAGGAAAGGCTCATGGCAGGTCTCAATTCAGGGAAAATGCCTTCCTCTCTGAAAAGTCCATTCAGTTCTGGGGGAAAAAAACATAGGATGTGTTTATACATATAAATATAATTAGTCTAAACATGGCAGATCAGGATTTTTAAAAAAATGGCCCACCATAGGCAAAAAAATTGAAAACTGAGGGAGGTGTCCATTAATTGGAGAATGACTGAACAAGTTATGGTATATACATGTGAGAGAATACTGTTGTGCTATAAGAAATAATGAAGGCAATAGTTTCAGAGAAAGCTGAGAAGACTTGTTTGAACAGATGCAAAGCGAAGTGAGCAGAACCAGGAGAGCAAATTGTACAACAAATTAAATATAGAGACAAACAACTTTGAACAACATAAGAATTCTGATCAATGTAATGAGCAACCACAATTCCAGAGGACTCAAGATGAAATTGAACTGAGATTGGGGCATGGTTTTTTTCTTTTCTGGACATCGTTAGTGTGGAAGTTTTGTTATTATTGATTATATATGTTTGTAATTGGTGTTTTGTTTTTCTTGTTTCCTCAATGTGGGGAAGAGAGAGAGAATGTGAATCTGAAAATAAAATTTAACTTAAAAAAATCGGCCACCACAAGTCCTCTGTTTCTTTATTGTGGTGTGGTCATGAGCTTGGGTCCTCAAAGGCTTTACCAATGAAGTATAAACCCTTGATATCTGAAGCTAGAAAAGCTTTGAGTGTGGTCTCAGAGTCATTGGGACTAGAGGTTGCCACCCACTGAATTCTTTATCCACTGTAATTCTAGAAAAGATAAAAATACACAATTAAATTCAGCAGCATTTGTTAAGTATTTACCCTGTGCCAGGTGCCATACTAGGAAGAAATTCAACAGTCCCACAAAAAATGACCCTTAGCAAGAAAAAGCTTTTTCAATAGAGGGAAAAAGGGGGGAGATGAGAGGGGGAAAGTGACGCTTACTCTCATCACATTTGACTCAAGGAAGGAATAATATACTCACTCAATTTGGTATGAAAACTTGTCTTACAATACAGGAAAGTGGGGGAGAAGGGGATAAGCAGGAAGGGGGGATGTTGGAAGGGAGGGCAAATGGGAGGAGGGAGCAATTAGAAATAAACAGTCTTGGAGAGGAACAAGGTCAAAAGAGAGAATAGAAGAAATGGGGGCAGGATAGGATGGAGGGAAATATAATTAGTCTTACACCACATGACTATTACAGAAGTCATTTGCAAAACTACACATATATAGCCTATATTGAATTGCTTGCCTTCTCATTGGGGATGGGTGAGGAGGGAGAGAGGAAGAGAAGTTGAAACTCAGTTTTAGGAACAAATGTTGAGAATTGTTTCTGCATACAACTGGGAAATCAAAAATACAGGTAACGGGGTATAGAAATTTATCTTACCCTACAGGATGAAAGAGAAGATGGGGGTAAGGGAAGGGAGGGGTGTTAGAAGGTGGGGGGGTAGATTGGTGGAAGGGGTAATCAGAATGCTTGGTGTTTTGGGGTTGGGGGAAGGGAGAGATGGGGAGAAAATTTGGAACTCAAAATTTTGTGGAAATGAATGTTGAAACTTAAAATAAATAAATAAATTAATAATTAAAAAAGAAAAAGAAAGATACATGATAATTTAATCATATATTTAAAAGGAATGGCAATTTGTACATGAGACTTGCAGTTTCACATGCAATCTTTTTTTATTATACAATGTTATGGAAATGCATATAATTTTCTTCCATTTATAATAAAGATTTTAAAAAAATAGTCTTCAGTCCTGTGTATAAATGAATAAATGGATGAATGGGTGCAAAAGCCCTTATAAAGACCATTTTGTGACTAGTACTGTGCTGGGAGCTGAGGATACAAAAACGAAAATGAGGAAATCCCTGCCCTGGAGGAGTTGGTATTCCAATGAGGGAGATAAGGGAGTGGTGACTCGAATAGAGAACTTTGGTCTGGGGAGTGACAGTGATGGACAATTGAACCAAAGGGTGATCCATTGTCACACCCTTTGCTGGAGCAATGGAAGTTTTAATTTGATGGTTATTGTCTGTGACTGGAATGACCTCCTTCCTCACTCTGCCTCCTGGTTTCCCTGGCTTCCTTCAAGTTCCTGCTTTTTGTAGGAATCTTTTCCGATCCTCCTTAATCTTAATGCCTCCCCTCTCTTGATTATCTCTACTTTATCCTGTATATGGTACGTTTGTCCACTATCATTTACATGTTGTCTCCACCATTAGACTGTGAGCTCCCTGAGAGCAGGAACTCTCTTTTTGCTTTTTTTGGTATCCATAGTATTTAATACAGTGCCTGGCAAACAGCAGGTGTTTAATACGTGTTCAGTGATTGATTAGTGGAAGGGAGGGAGGTGAGGCATATAAAACATGCACGTGGTGACAATAACTGGATGGGATGTGAAGTATGGTCTGAGGCTGGCTGTCTATAATTAGGTAAATGAACCTGGACTCACCAATCAGGACAGCAGAGCCCTAGGGTAGGGTTCTAAAACTTAGTGAATTAACTGAGTGGAAACGGTCCCTAGAGATTTGGAGTCGGAAGCTCCAGCTAGGAAGAGAGGGAGCAAGTTCAGGGTAATTGGCAAGATGTCCAACCTAGACATCTGGCTGGTATATAGCCCCTTCTATTTCCATGGTAATGGTGACCGAATGATAGAAGAAGGGCATGCTGTATGTTAAGAATCACACAGCTTTTAGGACACACACAAACATTAGTTAAACTTGCTACTTGTGAGTTTTCTAGCCAATGATAAATCAATTGATACACCACTAGAGGAACTTGAGCCCATCCTTATTTTCATTACTGCTATAAAGGAAGGCACAAGACACAAAGAGGCTGGATCTTAATGGGGAAATGGGTCACAGGTTAGTCTCAGAAAAATAAGTCAATGAGTTGGCAGAGTTGGTTTTGTGGTGTGTCTAAATGGAACAAGAAGCTTAATTTCGTAGACATTTGGTACTCTTATCTTGTAGTTCTCAAGATCAGCAAAGGCACAAAGGTAGCCACATTTAACATTATTTATTATATGCATTTATACAATGCCTTATGATTTACTAAGTTAAAGGCTATGTACCAAAATCTGTTGCAAAGGATGAAGTGGAGGAATTCTACAAGTTACTTGACAAGATCCTCCAAAAGAAGTCAACAGATGCCCTGATTCTTGATGACTTCAGTCTCCCCAAGTCCTTGGTACAAGGTAAACTGGTGAAAAAACATGGTTAGGGAAGAAAAGAAAAAAGCCAAAGACTTACAGATTAGTTAGAAACTCTAGGTTTGTATATGAATGTTTTCACGTATCATGGTTACTTTCTTCAACAATGCGGCTAGAAGTTTACAGACATGGTGAGTATTAAATGCTTTCACAAAAAAGTGAAGTCAGGAACGATGGGCTGATGATGTGGGAACCATTTCAGAATCCCCTCTCTCTGTGCCTTAGCATAGCTAAGCTCTCTGTGCTTTAGCAAAGATAAAAATTAACATAAAAGTAGAAGGAAGGATAAATATTAGAAGGCATTGTGTGCAATTACAAGAGTTCTAACCCATCTATTTAACTAAAGTATTAATGGTGACAAAATGGGAAATGGATAAAAGTCAAGAAATTGACTCTGATTATTATCACTTTGAGAATTTAAGTCATATAAAATAATCACTACAATACAGAGGCCCATAGAACCCAGAAAATGCCTTAGTTTTAAAAACACTTGGTTTTTTTTTTTTTATCAGAGAGACTTGGCAACAAAGGGCAATACTGGTTTAGAATAAAAGTTAATTTACAAAACATCATTGAGGATGATAAGAAATTAAAAATGGTATTGCCTCATAAACCAGTGAAAAATCAGTGAAGGAGAAAATAAGCCTGGAGAATGTACAGTTTGAGATTCAATAAAGACAGAGTACTTATAGATGAAATCAGGTAGACAAGTGGATTGAAATCCATCAGTAAGCTTTTATTAAGTACCAAGCTTCATCACACTAGCCACTTGGCATACAAAACCCAAAATGAAACAGTTTCTCCTCTCAAAAAACTAATTTACAAAGTAAATATGAGGCAATTTCAGGAGGTAGAGAATAGCAGTCAACAGTGAACAAGCATTTATTAAGCATTTACTGCATAACAGGCACTGTGCTTCTGAAGGAATCAGAAAAGTATCAGATAAGAAGTGATGTATGAGCTGAGCTTTGGAGGGAGGGATTCTAAGATAGAGAGGGGAGGAAGGAGAACATTCCAGGCATGAGGCACAGCCTGTCTAAAGATATGGGGATAGGAGAGGAAATGCCCTCTGTGACAAACAACTAGTAGACCAGTTTGGTTAGACTATACAGTGTCTAAAGGGGAGTAATACACAATAAACCTAAGAACAAAGGCTAGAGTCAGATTTACAAGGGGCTTTAAATGTCAAAGAGAAGAGTTCATATTTTATCCTAGATTTTTGATCAGGAGACTGACATGGTCAGATCTGTGTTTTAGCAATATCAATTTGACTCTGGAAAACAGATTAGAAAGGAGGGAGAGTGGAGTTAAGGAAACCAATAAGAAGGTTATTATAGTAATCTGGATGACAGGTGTTGAGAACCTAAACTAGGACAGTATCATGTGAATGCAGCATAGGGAACAGACACGAGAAATGTAGAATTAGAATTGAAAAGACTTGACAATTTATTGGACATGGAGAGAGAGGTAGGGGAAAATGAAGAGTTGAAAATGACACTGATCTTGTGAACTTGAGTGTCTATTTTGTAAGGATGATGACATCCTTGATGTAAATAGAGAAGTTAGTAAGACAGGCAGGCTTTGGAGAAAATAAAGTGAATTCTGTTTTGGACATGTCGAATTTGAGATTCTTATGGGAAATCCAATGGGAAATACCCAATAGGCAATTGATATGGGATTGGAACTCAAGAGAGTTAACTGGCTAACTCTAGATCTGGGAGTTATCTCCACAGAGGTAATAATTGAACCTTTGGGAACTGATGATGTAACTGAGAGGGTATAGAGAAATAAGAGGGACTGGGGCAGATCTTTGGGGTACATCCAGAGTTAGGGGATGATCACTAGCAAAGAACACTGACAATGAATGTTCAGAGAAGTAGAAGAGGCAGGAGAAAGCAGAGCAGTAAGAAAACAGAAGAGAGACACATTAGGAGAAAACAGAACCAAAATCCTGTCCCAGTTTTTCCACTACTAATGCTTACCTTCTAAAATGACCTGCTATTTACATTTATAAGTACATATATATATATGTGTGTGTGTATACATACATATATATCTATATCTTGTATATACCTAGTTATTTACACACTCTCTCCTCCATTGGAATGTGAGATCATTGATGATTGCCATTCTTTGTATCTTCAGAGCTTAGCACAATGCCTGGCATGCACTAAGTGCTTATTAAATGTTTATTGGTTGATTAATAAAGGAACCACAGAGATAAGTTTATTCAATGATCCTTTGCTTATCAAACAAGGCATAAAATAGGGAGATATACTCACCAAAGGTGGACGCTTATGTCTTATTCAAAGGCCAAATAGAAGTGGTATCTTACAAAAAAGAAAGTTCTCCAGATGTTCTTTTTAGCAGAAGTGGTATTCATATGAAGCCTTAGAGTGCTCTTCAGTGAACTCTATGATTACTCAAAAGGAATGGGCCCAGTCATCCAGATAGGGAAAATAAACAAAACAAATGAAGAATAAATGTTGTTCAAATTATGGCATTCTGTTGAATGGACAACATGTTGAGTTAGTTCATTGGGAAATACTACAAATAGACAGTGAACTGGGCTGATAGTTGAATAACAGAAAAAAAGCAGAATAGGATATATTTAGGAAATCCTGTCTCATTTTTCAATGATCCAAAGCTTCTCCCAAAGATTATCTTTTTTTTTAAACTAATGTTATATTTTATTCAATTAATTCAACAAACATTTTTATTCAGTACTGATTCTGTGTGGGGCATTATAATGGTCATATGAGATACAAAGAGAAGAAATAATACAGTCCTCATTCTGAAGAAACTTACGCTGTTTGGGAAAGTATAATCTGCTAATAGGTTAATATAATATAAGGCAGTGTTATGAGAGCAAAAAAGGGCATGTATATAACTCTAAGAAAATTTGAAAAGGGAAAACACTTTCTGCTTACGGGGATAAAGTAAGACTTCATAGAGAGGGTGGTCCCAGAGCTGATGCTGAGGCAAAGAAGGGATTTGGCAGGCAAAAATAAGATGTTCTAGACATGGAAGATGACCTGTGTAAATGCCTGGAGGTGGGAAACTGCATATTGAACTTAAGTAAAATGTAGTCATCTAGTTAGATAGGAGGGATTTAAAATAAAGCTTGAGGGGCAGCTAGACGGGGCAGTGGACAGAGCATCAGCCCTAGAGTTAGGAGGATCTGAGTTTAAATCCAGCCTTAGACACTCACTGTGTGACCCTGGGCAAGTCACAACCCCAATTGCCTCCAAAACAGGCAATAAAATAAAACTTGAAAGATATTAGAGTGAGATTGTGGAGGATCCTATACTTCAGTGTAGTATAGAATTTGCATTTTTTTGAAATTGAAAACTCTTGAGCAGGGAAGTGACATGGTCAGACCTGTGTAGTAGGAAGGGTATTTTGGTTTGAGAGATGTATTAGAAAGAGGAACTACTGGAAATGAGAAGATCTAGCAGGAGGCTTCTGTAAGAATATGGATAAGAAGTTTTGAGAACCTGACCTCAAGTTGTTGTGTTTGTCCTTCCTTGCCAAAGAAGACCATGCCATCAGAGAAATGATGACATGATTTGCACTTGACTTTGTTTTGAGTGAGGGAGGGCTGTGCAGGTCACCGGCCTCACTTCTCCTCCAGAGCCATCTGAATCCAGTGACCAGATATTCGTCAGGACGACTGGAGATGACCCAGGATGCACTGGGAGACCTTGGTCCTTTTAGGCCAAGATCTATGCAGGTACTCACTTAGGGTGAGGTAATACCCATTCATTGAATAGGCCTGTGTAAGAAGTAGCCAGGGCATGGCCCCTTCAATGAAGCAAAGAAAAGAAAGAAATCAGGCTGGGAGGGAAATACCAACAGTTACTATTGATAATCACTCTGAAGCCAGGAGGGTCCAGAAGAGAGCCTTTAGGCAAAGGTCAGGGGCCCCATGGTGTCTCAGCTTCAGAGTGCAGTAGGCTCAAGAAGAGGGGAAGAGGAGGGGAGGGAAGAGAAAGGAAAGGAAAGGAGACTAGCTAGTAGATGCAGCTTAAATGGAGAGAAGAGGATGGATGAGAAAGATAACTGCAGAGTCAACAAGACTTGGCAACTGACTGGCTAGTGTAGGGGAGCAGGGAGAGAATGTCAAAGGTAATGGACTCTAAGGTTTCCAGCCCTGGTAGATATTCTCCCAGGGGTACAATATAGCAATAAATCAAGGAATACCTCTGTCTCCAAAGGGGCAAAATTTTAAGTGACCCAAATGGTGATGGATGAGGCATAGTAGGGTGTAAATAGAAGTTCAAGAAGTATTTCTAAAATGCTTTTTAAAAAAATTGGACCTGTAATTTTGTTAGGGAACTTGTGGTGAGGAAATAACCTTCATCATACAGACAAGCACCTACTCTGCAACTTACAACCTTAGATGAAACTTTATTGATGGTACACCCTTATCAGTAACGTTTCTTTTGAGCATGCAGTCCCAATATATGTATACTTAATAATAACAGTTAGTATCTATATAGAACTTTAAGGTTTGTGAAGTGCTTTTAAAATATTAATTCATTTTATCCTCAAAACAACAACAGGAGGTAGGTATTATTATTCCCATTTTACAGATGAGGAAATGAGGCAGGCAAAGGTTAAGTGACTTATTCAGGGTCATACAGCTAGTAAGTAAGGCTGGATTTGAACTTAGGCCTTCTTGATTCCAGGCCCAACAGTCTATCCTTCTTACCACTCAGTTACCTTACATATGTATACTGTGATTCTAATATATTATGCATATTATAAAACATATGCAAAAATAAAAATAATAAAACAATGAGATAAGAATGAAATAAATTTAATAATAAACTGGAGGTTCCTAATCTAGAGTCCTTAAATTTTTTTAAATAGATAACTGTATTTTGGTATAATTGAATTCCTTTCTAATCCTATGTATTTTATTTTTATACATTTAAAAAAATTCTTCTGAAAGGGCAGTCCATAGGCTTCATCAAACACTTCCAAAGGGGTCCAGGATACAAACAAGGTTAAGAATATCTATTATAAATAATAATAACATAATATATGCTGAAATATTATGTCAACTTATCAATATAATAATATTGAAATTAATGGTAAAAACCTTTTTGTTTTCACTAAATATTACTACGCATAATATTAGTGTTAAATTATTTTTGAAAAATCCCTGTATCCTAATAGATAGACAATTATAAATAATATCTGTTTGCTAGTAACAAGTCAGTTAATTTCATTAATTTTATTAGAAAACCAGGTAAACTTCTTTATATACTTCTTTATTGAGATAAACACAGTGCAATAATCAAATAAGAGGTCTAATGGTCAAGGAACATGAGAATCTTTCAGCAGGACTTGTGTATCTGGGTCTAAATGCTGTTCAGGAGCTCAGTGGCATCTGATGCTTTTGTGGACCATATCATACCAAGGCTGTCCATGGGGTTTTCTTGGCAAAACAACTGGAGTGGTTTGCCATTTACTTCTCCAGCTTATTCTGCAGATGAGGAAACTGAAGCAAACAGAATCACCCAGTTAGTAAGTATGTGAGGCTGGATTTAAATTCAGGAAGATGAGTCTTCCTCACCCCAAGCCCAGGACTCTATCCACTGAGCTACTTAGTTGCCTCCCTGACTAAATAATCACTGTATACAATGCAAAAACAAGGCAAAAATGAGTTGCTTCTGATTTCAATTCACCAGAAAATCTTCAATATAAACTTATTCTTTCATTATGTGGTTCTGCGTAATGGATGGTACCTCTCTTTAATTTCCTATTCATGTCCAGATATTTTAATTGGTGCTTTTTTTTTTTTTTTTTTTTTTGGTGAGTGAAGAGTAGTAGGAAGACTAGTGGACTGGACGTTGGCTTTCAGAAAGGGGAGCCATGTGTAATAAGGCTGGAAAGGTAGATTTGGGCCAGATTGTAAAGGACTTTTAATGCCAAACAGATGAGTTTGTATTTGATTCCACGGTCAGTAGGGACTCTGTGGAATTTATTGAGTAAAGGTGTGACATCGTCAGACTGTGCTTTAAGAAAATCTATTTGGCAGGTGTGCCGAGAACGGATTAGAGGAGAGAGAGATGAAGTATGGAGACTGATTAAGAAGGTATTTTAACAGTCCAAGTGAGAGGTGGTGAGCACTAAGCTATGGTGGTAGCCATATGAGTAAAGACAAATGGATGGAGGGAGGTGATAGAATCATAGTTTTAGAGCAGAAAGGGGCCTTAAAGGCCATTAGGCCCCAAGTGCTTTATTTTATAGACCAGGAAACTGAGAGGTTAAGGGATTTGCCCAAGGTCACACAGCTAAATAATGTCTGAGGTGGGAGATGTGGAGATAGAAATGACAAGATTTGGCAGCTACTTGTATGTGAGGTGAGTGAAAATGATGGACAGAGAATGACTGTTAGGTTGTAAACCTGGGTAACTGGTGGTGACCTCAGTAGAAAGAGAGAAATTTGGAAGAGGAAGGCATTTGGGTAGAAAGATAATGTAATGATATCTGAGATGTAGATTTGAGATGTCTCTCTCACCCTCCCCAAATGAAAGGGTGTGGGGAGGGAAGGGACTTTCATTGTCATTTCATTCAATGAAAGTCCTTCACTGATCATTGCCTTGAATGTAGAGCTTGACCTCCAAGGGTCACTTGATGGAACAGTGAGGTGATTTAGAGGACAGGGAGTGAGTAAGCTGGAGGGGAGAATTTTCCCAGGGCCACCTATGCATTTAGGGCAGGTAGGTGGCATGGGGTTAGAGTGCCAAGCTTGGAGGTCAGGAAGATTCATCTTCATTGCTAGGACTAGCAATGGCCCAGGATGCAGTGGATGACCTGGGCATCTTTGATGTCTGCCTAAGCTCTGAGCTTTCCATGGAGCCTGCTTCAGCCACCTTCATGGCCTTTGGAACAAATAGTCCTCATCCAAACCACTTCCTCCCCCCCAATCCCCCACCCTCCAGCCAGGGAAGTTTTCAACTAAACTAATGAGTTAAGCCCCAGGGGACTGGCTGATCATTTCTCCTAGGAGTTCTAGAATCCCTGGGGACAATGAAGTTCTATTTCCGTCAGCTTGAGCCCCCATCTGGTATATTCTCTCCAATATCAATTGATAGTTACAGTTAGTACCTCTCCTATATCATTGACTTACCCAATAATTACCACCTCACCACCAATGTAACGTCAGTTAGTGCTTACAAAGTTTTTACATATTCATGTAAAGTTTCTGTACTAGTGAATTGTTAACCAATTAGCATCACTCAGTTTTTTACATTAGCGAATATAAAGTTTTTACGGTAGTTAACTGTTGACCTATTAATTATCAATTAGTTTTTACAAAAGGTTAGAAGATGTATTCTCTTACTGAAAAGATACAGCAAACACAAAGCATTTTCCCCCAGCACCAGGGGCATACTCTTCCACAAAAACAGACAAGAATCAGGAAGGAAAGAGTGTGCTCAAATGGAAAGTACTTGCTGCATGGCATGATCGCTGGGGGATGGATGAGAAGGGACAGTGACTTCTTACTGGTCCATTGCTGGGCTGGCCCCAGGCTCAGCCGCCAGCAAACTCTAAATGGGCTCAGGTTCCTAAGCCTCAGGTATCTCCCTCTTCTGACTTTGAAGCCCACGAGGTCATAGTCATCTGGAATACTCGAGTTGAGAGCAAGAATGGCCAAGGCAAAGAGACCCATGTAGAGGCACCAGGGTGGGGAGAGTAGGACCTTGGCTCTACCACTACTCCTCATCAGGTGACTTACAGCAGCTATTGCCTTAATCACCACCAGAGATCTGTCTGGGTCATGCTTTCTTTTTGCATCTATTTTAGTGCCTTAGTTGGGACTGACCCTGAGCAAGTCATTTTTCTTTATAGGTTCAGTGTGGGAATGGGAATAGTAACTTTTTTTGCTACTTATTTCACAGAGTAGTGTGGAAAATTTTTTGTAGCTCTAGTATCTAGCACCTTTGCCTAATGTCTTGCATATAGTCGGTACTAACAAATAATATCAAACTGGATTCAGTTATCTGCATGACTTTCATTCATTCATTTACTAGGCTTTTAAATTAAGCACGTTTGGATTTGATTGTGCAACATGGGAGACACTGGCACAGGACAACTCAGCATAGAGTGCCCATGTCAGAAAGGGTACTGTGCTCTATGAGCAAAGTAGAATTGAGACAGCACAAAGTAAACATAGGATGTGCAAGCTGTCAATATGGTGGGCAGCTCTCTAAGACACCTGAGAGAGGTGTCTTTACTTGGGGTCCATAGATCCATGAAGGAGTTGTGGAAAGTTTTCAAAAGTTCCATGAAACTGAATGGGGAAAAAATGACATCTTAACTGGAATTCAGCATTTCCTTCAATTATTTAAAAGCATTATTTTGGGAAGGGCTTAATGAGCTTCATTGTTCAATCTTTTTTTTTTTTTTTAAATCATTTCCCATTCCTCATGATCCCATTCGAGGTTTTCTTGGCAAAGATACTGGAGTGGTTTGCCATTTCCTTCTCCAGTTCATTTTATAGGTCAGGAAACTGAGGCAAACAGGGTTAAATGACTTGCTCAGGGTCATACATCTAGCATCTGAAGTCAGATTTGAACTTAAGAAGATGTCTTCCTGACTCCAGGTGAAGCAGGGGTCCATGACACATAAATTTAAACATCACTGCTTTAGTTCTATAAGTTGCAGAAAAGGTTCCAGTCTGTATTGGTAGGAGTGAGTTTCCCATCTGGGAGTTTCCCTATATCATTGAATTTATAGGTCAAGTCCCTATCCCCATCCCTATAGCTGATGCCTTCCTCTGACACCTCATGGTAGTGGCTGCATCCTGGTCTGTCTCCACTTATTCTGATCTGTATCTGGCCACTGGACCCAGGTAACTCTGAAGGAGAAAGAGAGGCTGGTGACTTTGCACAGCCCTCCCTCCCTCAAATCTAATTCAATTCCAAGTCACGGTCTTACCTTCCTGATGTCATGGTCCTCCTTGAGAACTAAGGACAAACCATTCACAATCTAGTGGTGGGAAACTTACCCTGGGTTTCAAAGGTGATGAAGTTGGGTAGATTCTACTAAGATCAAAAGGCTTTGAGTACAGCCCTGGGGACATGGGTGCCATCCATACACCAACCCAACCAAACTTGGACAAGTTCCTAGTCCTAAGGCTGGCCACCAGGTATTGTTGCTTAGCTATAGCTGTAGACTGACTCAGGCACTTGGAGGGGTGGTGGAGGGATTATTTGCGTGCATGAAGTCTCAGATCTTGGAAAAACCTGGTGAATGTGTCTTGGTCCTTCTACTAGACTGGAAACTCCACGAGAGCAGACTCAGTTGCCTCATCTGCGTCTGACTTAAGCCTTGTGTCAGTTCCAGGACACAACACAGTCTTTTTCTGCAAAGCAGGCACTTAAACAAAAGTATTAAATTGAATGGGCTGGGGCCTGGGGTCTGAGGATGGGGGTTTGGGGACAGGGAACTCATTGCTGCCCTGGATGACTCTTGGTCCAGGGGCTTCTCGCTGGGGCCTGGGGCCTGAGGCCCTATCGTTTCTACCCCTCCTTCTTCGGGTCTCCCTGTGTCCACAGGCCTTGGCCTTGGAATGAGGCTCCAGGGTCTAAGTCCCTACAGTGACAGCCTCATCTCAGAAAAGGAGGATGAGCCAGGGAAGGAGGAAAGGACCAGGAGAGACGAAAGAGGTAGGTAACATCAAATAACTGAGACACCACAAGGTGTATGTGGGTGAAGCGAGGAGAAAAGCATGTCTGGGCTGTCTTCTCCTGTAAAGCAGGCAGGTGAGGCTGTTTGACATTCATAATTAAACGGCTGACAAGTTGACACCAGGGGCAGGGATCAAAGGAAATCGTAATACAAACGGAATTTCATTAATACACCAGGACCTCATTGGTGGGAGGGGAAGGAGCCGAGGAGGAGCCTCTGTCTTCTCTTAGCTTCCTCCCAGCAGGCTCTGAGAGTGATTTGCTGAGACAAAGCATCCATTCCAACTAACTAGGCAGCTTCTGGGCCATGGGGTAGTTTTGTTTGTTTTTGCATAAATTCTGTGTGTGTGTGGGGGCTCATTTTCAAGAGGAAATGGCCACTGGGCTTGGAGTTCAGGGACTCAAGCTTTTCTTACTCCCTTTTTCCTTCTCCATCAAAAGCAAACCAGTCACAGGGTCCCTTCCCAAGTCCTTGGACAGAAGTCCCAGGACCCTCTATTGACAGGTAAATGACTATGTCATTCTAACAGAAGCAGCTAGTATAGTACCAGAGGTTAGGAACCTGGGATCTCAGGCTCATATATGGCCCTCTAGGTCCTCAAGTACGGCCCTTTGATTGAGTCCAAATTTGAATCCAAAACCTATTCACAGAACTTGAAATTTGGATTCAGTCAAAGGGCCTAGAGGGCCACACGTAGCCTTGAGGCCTCAGGTTTCACATTCCTGATCTACCCCCAAGCCTTCTGAGTCCCTCTTGTACTTTTCACCCTGGAGATCCAGGGCTGGGGGTAGGAGTGGGGTGGAGGGGCAGGAGGCCAGAATGAGCAGCTCAGTTGATCACAAGCCTACAGTCTGACTTCTACAGACTGAGAGCCTGTAAGGGCCCTTAGAGGGCATTGAATCCAAATGCCTCATTTTACAGATGGGGAAACTGAGACCCCAAGAGGTTAAATGTCTTGCCTGAGAACACATAACAAGGTAAGGGACATGGTGAAGGTAGAAATGATAAGATCCGGCAGTGGGTTGTATATGTGGCATGAGAATAATGTATTGAGAATAATGCCAAGGTTGTGAATCTAGGAGGATGGTAGTGCCATGAATGATAATAGGGAAATTGGAAGTGGGGTAAGGTTTGTGGGAAAAGGTTCAGCTAGAGGCAGGGATGAGGGGATCTTTGCTTTATATAATAAAATCATGGGGGGACTAGGAATGATGCTCCTTAGGAACTGAAAATTGGGGATTGGGCAGGAGGAAAGAGGGACCATAGAAGATGAAAGGAGGTTGCTGGAAAACAAGACAATTTTGGCCCTCCCACTCTGGTTCCAGAGCCCAGAGCAGGTGGTTTGCATCCCATTACATTGCTGATGGAGCCTTGGCTGCATCCCCCAGCCTGTCTGCCCTGGATGCCGACTGTCAACCCCAGTGACTGTGCTCTCTGCCAAATGGGTCTGGGGATGGGAGCAGGTGAACAGGGCAGGGCAATGCCCTTCAGGGGAAAGGTGAGAAAGAGGGATGATCAACAGGACAGTTCCTCCTGAACCTTTCCCTAAGCCCAGAGTTTGCCATGTCAGGCCTAGTTTAAGGAGACATGAGGAAAATGCAGGTGAGCGAAAAGAGCATCTTCTGAGAGATTTTGGCAATCTTCACCCAGTTTGAGACTCTGATTGGAAGATGGGAGGGATGAGAGGGGAGGCAAAGAAGAGAGAAGCCTCTCATTGTGGGAGCTGTCCGGTGCCAAGTGTGCTGGCTGCCGGGTCACTCACTGGAAAACAAGAGTTACTTACCATCCCTCTGCTAAAACACCCATGAAATCGACCTCTTGACATATTTCCACAGCCAGCTAATCTGGCCATGATTGGTTCAGAATGAGAGGGAAATGAGAAAATTGCAGTCCACTCTGTAGACGAGTAGGTGATTGCCCAGGCCCCATCCCCAACCCTGGCTAGTAAAAGAGATTAGGAGAGTGCCCGAGTGAAGGCAGCATGCCCCCCTCCCCTCCTTGTAAAAGCCAAAATCAATTTGATTTTAAGTGATTTTCAACTGATTTTTAAAAGCAATGGTGTGGAACTTATGTGTAAGGTTAAAAGGCTTCCGTTTTATTCCCTGCAGACTAAAGCAGGCCTATTCTCTCCACCCCCAACACACATTTCATTCAATTTGCTCTTCCAACCACCAGAAGCTTTTCCAGGCCCCTTAGTCAATGGGGCTCAGCCTCTGGCAGGGCAAGGCAAAGTAATCCCTGCTAGCTGTGAGAAGGGTCAGAGGGCTAGGGGAGGGCATTTGCTACATCTTAAGTAGAGAGTTCTTCTAGTCCAATCTTTAATTTTTACAGATGCAGAAACTGAGGTTCAGAGAGGGAAGTAAGTATCTAGTTTTAGGACACTCAGTTACCCTGGGACTCTTTCTTAATGAACTTTCAGGCTGTGATAATGTAGAATTTCACCTTTCTTTCTCCTTCTCCTCTCCTCCTACCCTCCATCTTTACTTTCCCACCCTTTAGCCCCTGGTTTAAGCCTAAAAAGCAGGACTTGATTAAATTCACCAGCTTCAACCCTCTGTCACTTAGGTCAGGTAATCAGCATTTGTGTAATCTTTGATACCACCTACCAAACAATACTGTAGAGATTGCTGGTGAGTAGTTAGGTAAGTTATACAGAGGGATAGACCCATAATCAGGTCTGGCTTTATGTAACCACTCACATGAGGGACTTGAAAGGAATTTGGACAAAATATCTGCCTTTACTGTCTGACTTATTGCCTGAAATTCTCACCATTAGACATTTATTTTGTGAACGCCTTTTCTATGCATATCTGAATATTGGCTTGAAGTAGAAGAGGAAAGAAAGAGGGGAAAGATCCTCACTCTTTTCTCTGGCTCCCACCTTTGGAATGTTTGTCCTCAGAGAGATCTCAATCCCTAGACTCAACTCTACCCCAACAGAGAACATGCACAGATGGAAGGGGAAGGAAATAACCAAGGCTATTAGTCTCAGTAGTTCAACTTTGTCTTAGCAAAAAAAAAAATGGCACACAGACTAATTTTGGTAAATTAATTTTTTTTAAAGTTGCTAATAAATCAAAACCATAAGATTCTTATTTTCAGCTCAGAGCTCCCAGTAATGAGAAAGTTTGACTTTCTGGGGGTCAGAGTTAGGATCCTAGTCCTTTTGGTATACCAGTGCCCAAACATAGTTCCTCTTTGCTGTACCACCTGAAGCCACACATAGACCACTAGCAGTTAGAGTGATTGGATTTATATAGCCAGCAAAAACCAAAACCCAAACCCCTCTGACTACCCTTAATTATAAATTTATAATTATAAAAATAAACCTTGCAGAATAGAATTAGCTTTGGCCCTAGTTGGTCAGAGAGAAGGGGGAAGGGAGAGGTACTGTATTTAAATGTTTATTCTCCCAATTAGAAAATGAGCAACCACTAATCTGGCCTCTAAAAGTGGAGTCCTCCATTGCACAGGGCTTTTGCAGTAGCCTCCCAGCTCAGAGCTGAGGCAGAACCTCAGAGGGTACTGGTACTGGGTTTCCAAGCTGGGATCCTCGGTGTCTAGTCTCTTATTCCCTCACTAGACTGGAATTTATGTTGCCTTTGCTGCTGCTGCAGCTGCTACTGCTACCACTTTTCTGGTCATTCGTGGCCCCAACTCAGTTCTCCTTTCAGATACTTCCTTCACTTTTCAGATCGGTCCCAGGTTTCCTCACTCACACAGCTGTGGAGTGGGAATGCTTTCAAAGCCTCTTGTAAACATTATCTCATCGATCTTCCCCATTCCTGGCATGTAGATGCTATTGTTATTCCCATTTTACAGATAAGGAAAATGAGGCAGTTTAAAGGACTTTTCTAAGATCACAGAGACAGTAAGTGTCAGAGGCATCATTTGAATTCAGGTCTTCCTGACTCCAGGTCCCATCCCATCACCCTATCCAGCACAGGAGTCAGGAGGACCTGAATTCAAATATCACCTCAGACACTTGACACTCACTAGCTGTGTGACCTTGGGCAAGTCACTTAACCCCAATTGCCTAATCCTGGGTCATCTCCAGTCATTCTGATGAATATCAGATGGCTTTGGAGGAGAAGTGAGGCTGGTGACCTGCACAGCCCTCCCTCCCTCAAAACAAAGTCAAGTGCAAGTCATGTCATCATTTCTCTCTGATGGCATGGTCTTCTTCAGCAATGAAGGACAAACACACACACACAGACACACAGACACACACACATGCCCTATCCATTGTACTCCTTAGTTGCCTAACATCTTTGAACATTTCTCCCTGACCACAGGGGATTCTCTTAAAAACTTATTAAGATTATTTTAGGTGCTGAGAGTGTATTTGGTCTTCCAGAGTCTCCTATCAAATTTTTTGTTATATGTCAGCTGAGTAGTGAGTTTGTCCAACCTTTTAGGATAACCATTTGTAATTATCATGGAAAAGAGATTAAACTGTTCATTCCCTTTAACTCACCTATCTTACTACTGGAATATACTGAGAGGAGGTCAAAGACAGAAATAAAATTCCAATATACACTAAAAGATTCAAAACATCACCTTTTATGGGAGCAGAGAACTGGGAACCAAATGGGTGCACATCATTTGGGAAATAAATGAACAAACATATAATGGAAAGCTATTGTTCAGGAAAAGAAATGATGAAAATGAGAAATTCAGAGAAACATGGGAAGATTTGTATGAACTGATGCAGAGATGAGCTGAGAACTAGGAAAACAATGCCCACATTGCAAATTGTTAACATATTACAAATCATAAGTTCACCAAAAGGAAGCCTGACTATGAGTAGATGGAAAGACTGATAATGAATAGGGAGAAAGAAGAGATAATGAAAAAGATTTCCCTCTTCTCAGTAGAAAGGACACAGTAGCTAGAAATAATCACTATTTTGGTTGTTTTGGTTTAATTACTTCTTTTGACAACAAAAGAGAGAGATCAGTTTCAGGGTGGTGGAGGTAGGGGTGGGATAGGCAGCATATCCAGAAATGATGGATATAAAAATGAAAGACACCAATAAGACTTATTAAAAACAAAAATAAAATTAACATGCTAATATAAAGCACCTACATCAGGTCCCCTTTGGGAGGACTGGGTAACAGCTTATAGAGAACAACGAGCTGTAGGATAGAGATTAGTGTGTGGAAACAGTGCTGAATGAGAAAAAGTGAGAGTGACCCCAAGGAATTCCACTAGCCACCATTTTTCTAAGACCCGGCTCTTTCACAGCATTACAAAATTGTAAAGGAACTCAATATAGTAGTTGGAATAGTTGAAAATAGTTGGAAAGTCACAACAATAGAAAGTTGATATTCCATGTGTTTGCTTGGTTTGACAGAGAACTCATACAAGGCCAACACTCACAGGGAGGTCAGAAATGATACAAGGTCACTCTCAATGTGTCTCTGAAGAACTTTGGAATCAATGGGGAGACATGGGGAACATTGGCACAGGATGGTCCAACATGGCGTACCTACATCAAAGAAAGTGCTGTGCTTTATGAGCAAAGTAGAATTCCAGTAGTTCAAAAGAAACACAAGAGGTACAAATTTAGACATATCTCCATCCCAGATATTCATATGGACCATTTGTGCCCAACCTCTGCTGGACCCTTCCAAGCTAATCAGCTACAACTGAACACAGTGTACCTTGACCACAATCTAGTGATGTCACTTTGATTCTCTTTAAGTATGAAAGATGACCCTCAGTCAATCTGCCTGATACAGTGAACCGAGTGCTGAACCTGGCATCAGGAAAAACCCAAATTCAAATCTTGCCTTTGTGACTGTAGTTAAATTATTTAATTTAAATTGTTATTTAATTTTCTTTAGTTATTTACTACTTTTACTATTTATTTTATCATCTATTTATTAGATTATTTTATTTAAGCCATTTAATTTAATTTTAATCTCTGCTTTTTTCATCTATAAAACAGGGATAATAATTGTTGTAATATTTCCCTCACAGAGTTCCCTTTCACTTTTTGACAGAGAAGTGGTTGAATACAGGCACAGAATAAGGCATACATCACCAGACATGGACAGATATTGATTAGTTTTGCTTTACCACTCTTCTTTCACGGCAGAATTCTTCTCGAGGGGGTGGGGAGGTAGGGTTGTCAAGGAGAAGGATGATCATTGAAAAATGATGGTGAAATTTTGAAAAGTGTCAACAAGAGGATGGAGATTGAACTTTTGATTGATTTCAATAGTATAGGGAATCCACTGATACCTTTGCAACTTATTGTCTTAGAGATGTTTGTCCTTCCTTCTCAAAGAGGACCATGACATTAGGAAGGTGATGTCATGACCAAGACCAACTAACGTTCACAGTTACCTAGTAACTAGAGACTGTGACCTTCCTCTCTAAGGTCACTAGGACAAGTAGGTGACAACCCCAGAGTACAGTTATGGGTGGAACTTGCACCTGGGTCTTTGTCAATAAAACACTTGATGAAGTTCTTTATAAGTCTTAAAGTCTTTCTCCATCCTTTTCATCTTCATGTCTTCCCACTAAGGTGATCTCCAGTAGTCCCTCCCTCCCAGAGATGCTGCGAGAATCAAATGAGATTATAACTGTCAAGTTCTCAGCACAATGCTGGGCACATAGTAAATACTATGTAAATGTTAGCTATTGTTATTATTATCCTGGATGTATCTTGTTTATGCACAGTGGTTTGCATGTTGTATCCCTCATTGAACTGTGAGTTTCTTGAGAGACGGGGACCATCTTTTGACTCTCTTTATACCCCCAGGGCTTGGCACAGTGCCTGGCATATAGTAGGTGTTTAATAAGTGTTTGTTGACTGGTTGACGAACATGTAAATATCACTTATCACACTGATGACCCCTAACTTCTGGCCTAGTCAAGACAACTCTTGGTCCTAAAGGGCCAGAGTTAGGAAGCTTGAGGACAGGAAGCAAGAGCCCACAGACCTCTCCAAGGAAGAGTGAACAAACAATTGAGTTGTTTTCAGTCATGTCTGACTCCTCCTGACCCTGTTTGGGGTTTTCTTGGCAGAGATATTGGTAGCAGTTTGCCGTGCCCTTCTCCAACTCAGATGAGGAAACTGAGGCAAACAGTTGAAGTAACTTGGCCAGGGTTACACAGCTAGTGAGTGTCTGAGACCAGATTTGAAGTAAGGAAGATGAGTCTTCCTGAGTCTAGGTCTGGCGGTCTATATACTGAACCACTGAATCTCAACACTTAATTCTGTGCTCTCATTCCTCCTGCTTTTATGGGTATCAAAAAATATATTTAAACCTCTGAATATTCTCAGCTCTAAGCAAGTTTTCAAATTCAGGAGATAAAGCTCCCTACCTCAGTCAAGTCAGGGAAAGCAATTTGACAGACTTCAGCTTTCATAAACTCAAGGATCAGTCTTTACCCCGACATATACGCCCTATCTCCAGCTCCAGTACACTCATCCCCACCTCCTAAGCAACTCTGGTCCATCCACATAAGATTGTCAACTCCCTTGGCAATGGCCAAGTCTCCTGCTTCTTATTGGGAATTCCTGGAGAGGAAGGATGAAATTTCTTCTCCTTTTTCTCTCTGCCACCAAAAAAATACCTTCCAGAGGGGAGAGATCACTGCCCGTCTTCTTCTGTCTTTTGTTTTTGAGGCCCAATCTGGGGATCTTTCTGAAGGGATTGGAGATACAGAGAAAGAAGGAGACTGGAGCTACCCCCCTCCCCTTTGTGGGAATGGGGAGAGTATCCAAGATGGATGCACATCCCTGCTTCTGGTATTCCCAGGTACATCCTTGAGGGAGATACCGAAGTACATAAAAAAAGTGGTGCTGGTGGGGAGTGGGGGGAGGGGGGTGAAGAACAGGAGGAAGCATTGCCCAAAACCCTGGCTGTCAGATCAAATGCTCCTCAGCTTTATCACCATTATTTTTAGTGAGATTTTGCATTATGGTACCTTGAGTTCTAAATTAAATGTCAAATATAATTTGGCACTACAAAGAATGAATTATGTGACTGCCCTTAGAAGAAAGCATCGAGTTCAGTCCTGGGTGGGAAATTGGTATCTGCCTTATAAGGAAGGGAAGCCCCCCAATGCAAACTAATTGCTTGGGGGCTGACACTGAAGGCAAACTGCTAATTCAGTATGATTCCTGTCTTGGAGGCCTCTGGCACCTGGACGAAAAAGAAGAGAAGGGCAGAAGGAGAAGTCATTTCCCGCGCTGCCCCTGTGACTTTAGGCATCTTATACTCCCCTTCCCCACCCCCACTCCCCCAGAACCATGTATTCATCTGTCTGACTTCAGGGGGTTGGGATGGGGGGAACACATCTGGCCCATGTCATTCTCTCTCCTTTAAAGAAAAGGGAAATATTTCCTGTAGTGGGAGGGTGGAAGGGGGAGGGAGGTAAAGAGGGAAAGGCTGCATTTGTCTTCAAAGTTGATGACAAAGTACCAATTCAGAGCATTAATGGAGAGTGCATCTTCCCAGATGGAGGACAAAGCAAGACCTCAGAGAGCCAAGGCCTCCCTTCAGGCCTCCAAGGGGGCCCAGACTCATCTCCCCCAGGGAGACCAGGAGGGAGGAAGAGGGAGGCCAGGGTTAGGGAGGACTGGAGATAGCAGTGGGGAGGGAGCGAGCCAGGAAGCGTATGTGTGTGTGTGTGTGTGTGTGTGTGTGTGTGTGTGTGTGTGAAAAACCATCCGTGGAGTAAACACTTCTGGCACTGGGGCTGTGGGCTCCCCCTCTGAGGAGTCTGGGTTTAATTTTCAGGTCAGTCCAAGGAGTGTTAGAGGGAGGAGAAGGAGGAGAAGAAGGAAAGAGCGAAGTTGAAGTTCTAATGCAGCCAGGCTGGAATCTGTCACTCAGCTTATAGCATGCTGATGACTCAGGGCAGTTTCAGCTGTAAGCAGACCATGATTTATGGACACTGAGTGAACTCCTGCGGCAAAACCCAGCCATGAGATCAGAACAGCAATAGGGCCTTTTTTTGGCAGGAGACAGGGCCTGCATTTTTCTCATTCATGCCAAACTGCTTTGCACGGCAATTAGCTCTGTCCTCATTTAGTCTCCAGTCCCAAAGGGTAATGAAAGTCATATATCATCTTCAAGGCTGCTAATTATCGAGCTCAGTTACAGGTAGGCTTTGTAACTGTGAGAAGGGCCTGTCGACTTGATATTTATTACTCTTCCAATAAGCAAGCGAGGGAGGGGGTGATGGGAGAGGATGAAGGGTTGGGGGGGGCACGGAAAAAAAAAACTTTCTTGAAAGGCTGCCCAAACCCCAAGCTCTGAGATCTCTGACATACCTTCTGTAAATGTGCTAGTCAGAAGGGAAACGTCTTTATTCCACTGAACCATTTTTCAGACTGTAACTAAACATTCCTCAAGAACCGAGAGCAGGGCTTTTGCAATAGGAAAGGAGGGGCGTTGAGGGGATTGCCCTGACCTTCAGTCATGTCAGTGGGGCAGGGTTACTGTGGGAGTGGGCAAGGGAGTTTGGGTAGACAGAAAGGAGCAGGTATGGAGGAGACAGAAAGAGAACAGAATGGAAGTTGGTCATGAAAATCTTCATATTCCTGACTCTCATTGTTTGCCTAGGACCTCCTTCCTAGTCCTTCCCAGGTCTAATGTGTATGAGTGTGCATGTATTAGGATGTACATATATGTTTTGTATATGTGCATATATATTGATGTATATGATAATAATTGCCTCTTACAGATTTAGATTTGGCCGAAGACTTGAGAGGCTATTTATTTCTAGGAAGAGACTTTGCTTTTAATTATTTATACGCTATCCCTGGGTGGATAGTGGTTCATAGTCTGAACTGATAGGTTTTCTATTAGTCATCCTATTGATTTGGAAGAGACAGTAGCTTTTTAAAAAAACTTAACAATGCTTTTTAAAATAAAAAAGATATTAAAGCAACTAAACATTGGTATTAAACAGTAGGATTCATCATTAAAAAAAGACATACAATGAGAGCAAGATTTAAAGGAATTAAAATACCTATCTACATATAATTACAGAATCATAGAATTTCAGAGTTTGAAACCTCAGCAGCCATCTAGTCTAACACATTCCTGAAACATAATTCCTCCTACAACATGCCCAGCAATTAGTCATTAAAGTTTTTCTTGAAGACCTCCAGCGAAGGGGAATGCCCTACTTTCATAAGGGGCTCTTTCAGCTTTTCATAGTACTGTTAGGAGGTTTTTTCTTATATATATTTTATGTATTCTTATGTATTTTATAGTAAAACCCAAGTATGTATCTTTACATCTTTCATTTATTGCTGCTACTTCTACCCTCTGTAGACAAATGGAACAAATTCAATCCCACTTCTAAAAAACAATCCTTAAAATATTAGAAAACACTTATCATGCCTCCCCTGAGTCTTCTCTTGGTTAAAATCCATTACTTCCTTCAACCAGTCCTCATATGGCATGCCTATTCACCAACTTAGGTGCCCATCTTTAGATATCCTTCCTGAATTGTGGTCTTCAGAACTAAAGAACTAAACACAATAATTCAGATGTTGTCTGAGCAGGATCATTACTCAATCAAATCTCAGCTTTCCTCCTAGTCTCAAATAGAATAATTCCTTAAAATTATCATGACTATGAATAAAATCCTTAGCATGTACATATATGACTTTGGTCATGCTAGCTACTTAACCCTTTTGAGCATGTCTCCGTGTCTGCCAAAGGCTTTCCCCTTCCCTTTGATGCAAATTCTGGATGAAGGAAACATACTAACTACCAAAGAGAAGGTATTGTCATCTTAAAATTATCATGCACTATTATGGATTCTTATACTCCTTTTCTACTATGGTAGAAGTTGAAAGGGAAACTTACTAGCATGAAATCTCATGATTATTTTTTTTCTTTCCAACAAGAAGGCAATACAAACACTGAAAAAAAGATTATGTTCACAGATACATGGACATGGTCAGATGTATGAAAAAGAGCTGGACTTTGTAGCGTACTCTGACCTCAACATAAGCTGGTATGTTCTTATGCTACATTCATAGAAGCAGAGGGAGGAAAGGTTATGTATGGTCTTATGGTACCCTGCTCCAGTAAGATCCCAATGAGGTTTTTGTGTCAGTTCTGAGAAGACATTTTAAGAGGGAGCACACCCAGAGAAGGGTTTCCAGGATGGAGAGGAGGCTGGAAAACACACAATACATGGATTGTGCATAGATGTAGACTGAGAAGGGTCCTCAGAGCATTCAGCTCTAAAACCCTCATCTTACTGAAGAGGGAACCAAAATTTAGGGAGGTTCAGTGAGTCACTCAGAGTCACATAGGTAGAGTTGGTTGAAGAATATAGACTATAGAAATGTCTACATTCTGGAATATAGATGTCTATAGTCTGGAAAAGAAAAGATTTAGCAGGAAGAAAATGATAGCTGTTTTCAAGTATTTAAAGGATTGACTTATAGAAGAGGGATTAGATTTATTTTGCTTGGCTCCAGAAGGCAGAACTAGGAGCAGTGGGGAGAAGTTAAAGGTGAATAATAAAAAAATTAAAAATTAAAAAATTAAAAATAAAATAAAATAGTTTGAGCTCTCTAGAAATGAAATGGGTTATTTCACAAGGTAATGAGTTTCCTGTCACTGGAGGTATTTAAACAAAGGCTAGATAACCCTTGGTGAAAGATGCCCCTGGGAGATTCATGGTTCAGCACTAAAAGAGATTCATGGCCCCTTCAAACACTGTGACTCTATCCCAGCTCTGTCACCAGTGAACTGTGTAGCTAGCCATCTCTGTAGTGAACTAGCCATATCTCTTTTCTGATCAGAAATCAGGGCCATCTGTTACCTTCTGAGTAAAGTTCAAACTTCTTTGCCTGGCTTTCAAGGACCTCTATAATCTGCATCCACTTTATTTCACTAGTTTATTGCAGTAGATAGGTCCTGGTATAAGGAAGACCTGAGTTCAAATCTACTTACTAGCTGAGTGACTCTGGGCAAGTCACTTAACATCTGCCTTCGTTTCTTCAATTGTAAAATGAGGATAATACTAACAGCTGTCTCCCAAACAACAGCAAACGTTGGAGATCCAGTCTACTCCAACCTCCATCCTCAGTGGGGAGAGTCTAGGCATTCGAATCCTTCTCCCTCTCCGCTTCCACCCAGAGTTCTTGTCCAGGTTCTTCCTCTGGGCACATGTGTCATTGTTCTTAGTTATGGATGTGAAGGCAGTTCTTCACATCTAGCCTATCTCCAGAAATGAGGGTAGAATGCGTGTGTGTGTGTGTGTGTGTATGTGTGATGTGTGTGTGACATGCCTCTACTTTATCTTCCTGCAGCCCCTACTGTACTATATTCGTTCTTTGCCCACTATCTCTAGATGGAATATTGACCTTGGAGTCAGGAAGATCTGAGGGTGAATCCTTCCTCAAACCCTGTCTGTATGACCTTCAGTAAGTCTCAATCTCTGCCTCACTTTCTTAATTTGTAAAATGGTGTCTATCTCAGAGGCTTGTAGGAAGAATTAAGATAACTTATACAAGGTGTCTTGCAAGCTTTAA
The DNA here is from genome assembly GCA_023548195.1 of Bettongia penicillata ogilbyi. Lineage (NCBI taxonomy): Eukaryota > Metazoa > Chordata > Mammalia > Diprotodontia > Potoroidae > Bettongia > Bettongia penicillata. The sequence continues at coordinate 11,718,607 of JAJHZJ010000027.1, forward strand.
ACACTATGTATATGTTAGGTGGTTTTTTATCATCATATCATGATTTTCAAGTTCTCTGGGCCAGAAACCTGCTTTAATCGTTACTTTTCTTTTGCAGACTCATCCTAAACTAAGAAAGGAAAGACCTCTGGGGTCAGCTGGGCTGTCTGATGCCCAGGTCTGGGCTTGTTCCATTCATACCAATGACCTCTTGGGAGAAGATCAGGGTCAGTTTCTTACAGTGTGAACAAATACTTCTTTCCCAGGCTTCCCCTATTTACTCTAATTCCTTTGAATAATAATAATACTCATAAACAACTAGCATTTGTACAGCACTTTAGGCTTTCAAAGTGCTTTATAAATATTCTTTCATCTGATCCTCATAATAACCTAGGAAGGTAGCTGCTGGCATTATCTCCATTTCATGCCTGAAGAAATTCTGAGGCAGGAAAACCTGAGTTCAAATCTAAACTCAGTTGTGTGACCCTGGACAAGTCACTTAACCTATGTTATTATTACTATCCCCATTTGACAGATGAAGAAACTGACAGGTCACATAGTTAGTGAGTTTTAAACTGAGGTCTTTCTGACTCTTAAGTCCTACACGCTACTCACTATACCACCTGCAAGTCTAAGTCAGTCAAAGGACATTTATCAAGAGTTTACCATGTGCCAGGAGGGCAGCTAGATGGTGTAGTGGATAAAGCACTAGTGCAGGAGTCAAGAGGACCTGAGTTCAAATCTCACCTCAGACACTTGACACTCACTAACTGTGTGATCTTGGGTAAGTCACTTTACCCCAATTGCCTCATCCCGGGTCATCTCCAGTCATCCTGATGAATATTTGGTCACTGGATTCAGATGGCTCTGGAGGAGAAGTGAGGCTGGTGACGTGCACAGCCCTTCCTCACTCAAAACAAAGTCAAGTGCAAGTCATGTCATCGTTTCTCTGATGGCATGGTCTTCTTCGACAATGAAGGACGAATACACACATGTGCCAGGAACTGTGCTTGGCACTGGGGATACAAAGAAAGGCAGAAAACATTGTCCTCACCCTCCTAGAGCTCACCTTTCTAATGGGGAAGATAGCATGCATATAACTTGTTATGTATAGAATCTATGCAGTAAGAATCTATGCAGTGGAATGGGTTGTCTCAGGGTGGTACATTCCCCTCTCAAGTAGGCTGCATACCCAACCACTTGTCTGGCACATCATAGCAGGATTCCTTTTAAGAATGGATTGAACTAAATGATCTTTGACTAGAGACAGCTAGGTGGAGAGGTGGGTAGAGCTCTGGGCCTGGAGTCAGGAAAGCCTACTTCAAATCTGATCTTAGACACCAGCTGTGTGACCTTGGGTCAGTCACTTAACTTCTGCCTCTCTCAGTTTCCTCAACTGTAAAATGAGGATACTAATAGAACCTTCCTCTCAAGGTTGTCAAGAGAATCAGATAAGATAATATTTGTGGAGCACTTTGCACAATGCCAAGCACATAATAAAACGTTTATTTCCTTTTTGCCAGTTGAGGTCCTTACAGTTCTAAAATTCTCTGATTCTGTGGGTAATACAAAGAGTGCTGAATTTGGAATTGTTTGATTCTCATCTATCTGGGAATTTACCACAAAGCTGACCAAGATACTTAAGATTCCTTCCTATTTGGGGTCTAGGATTAATTATCTCTAGGATTCCTGGTCTGAACAATACTGATATTACTGATTGCTTCTTTTGCACATGGAATTGGTATTCCATTGACTTTAAAAAGTAAGATGGATTTTTTATTTTAGAGATGAACTCTAATTAGGATAACTGCATCCTTGAGTTTAAAAAAATCAACCCTCAGGAATACAATGGAAAAGATGTGGCTAGGCAGTGGTTCATATGAAAGCAATGTCATGGTTTAGTGAAATCCAAGGTCCAGATGAGTCAACAGTGTGACATGCCTCATGGGAGGGCTACATTAAAAGGGGCATCATGTGGAGAATGAGGCCAGTACTGTTCCCCTGCTTGCCTTCATTAGACCCCATCTGGAGCACCAAGTTTAGTTTTGGACCTCACATTTAAGGAAAAAATAGATACGTTGGAGTGTGTTTCCAAGAAGGTATTGGAATGATGAGAGGACTGGAGAACAGGCCATATGAGGATTAGTGGGAGAAACTGGGAATGTTTAAACTGGAGATGGGAAGAATTAGCGGAGGCATGGTGGATGCTGCCTTCAAGTATTTGATGGGTTGTCAGGTCAAAGAAAGAGTAGATTTATTCTGCTTGGTTTCTAAGGGCTGAACAAAGAACAGAGGGTGGAGGTCACAGAAAGTCATATTTAAGCTCCATGTGAGGAAAACCTTCCTAAAATATAATGGATAAAATATATAGGAGGTAGAGAGTTTGCCCTTCTCCAAGGTTTTCAGTAAGACACTTGTTGGAGTTGTTGTAGAAGAAACCCTTGTTCAGCTATATAGCCTCTAGGGTCCCTTCCGCCCTCGTCTGAGGTTCTGTGAATCTGGTCTTCCCGTTGCTTCCTCTCTCCAGCTCTGAGACCTAGGCCCAACACTCTTTTCTAACCCATTCTGTGTAGTGTTCTTCCTTCTGACTTTCATGGGACCGAAGAAGCCTCATGGGCTTTGCTCCTTAGACCTCTTTTCCAGCCCTGCCATCTTGGATCCATCATCTTCTCCTCTTACCCTTCTCTTCCATCCCCTTTTCCAGGACCTTTCATCACTCCTCTCTCTTCTGTTCTGTTCTCATTCTTTCTCTTACAATACCTGTCTCAGTCCAGCATCTCATTTTTTTTGCCTGTACTTGGCCCACATGGCTATTTCCAGCCCCAAATATAAGCACTGTGGATATGATTACAGTTACATAATTCCCACCTGCATTTTCAAAGCCATTCCCACCAATTCTTCCTCTTTCAACCTAAGATCCCATGTTTAAGGAAGCAGAATTACATGGTAGAAGGTGTTGTATTTGGAGGAGGGAGAGATCTGTGTTTGTATTTTGGCTCTGACACTTATCATGGGCAAGTCACTTAATTGTAAATCTGTAAAATGGGGATGCTTATCCATGTACTCCCCATCTCACAGGGCTGATGTGAGGGAAGAGCTTTTGGAACCTTGAGACTCAATAGAAGTGAGCTATTATTACTGTTATTTTATGTGAACCTTACTAATTATAGTGCCCTGTTTGGAATTCTCTCCCCCACCAAAGATCCATAAGCACTCTCTTGGAGAGGGGTATTTTATCACAGGTAATGACAGAGATGGAAAGAGGTTTTCAGAAATTTTGAAGCCATGGTGGCAGAGGGAATTATTATGTTTTTAATGTGAAAGATGTGAATAATTAGGAAAGAATGGAAAATTTCAACAAAAAATGCCAAATTTTTCAGAAAAATAACTTCCTTCTCTAATTTTTCTTCTGCACCCTTAAAGGCTTTCACATTTCAAGACCCAGGGGGACCTCTTACTATTTGTTGTTTTGGTGAGAGAGGGAGCTATAATGGCCTCTGCCCCTTGTCCTGGTCTTATGGGGGCTTGTTTGATTAGGTCAGGGGAGGACACCCCAAATAGGCTGAAAATTCACTCACTCCCACCCTCACACTGGCTCACAGAGAGTTAGTCAGAATCTGTCAGCAGTTCTCATGAGCTGGGGGTAGAAGAAAGGTGAGGGCAGACTGGTCAGGATCATTTGATCAGCAAGCATTTATTAAGTACCTACTATGTGTCAGACACTGTGTAAGGGGAACGGGAGAGGACAAAATGGGTCCTCTAATGAAGTGTGGCTCCCACGCTCCAATTTTCATTTGTTATGTTGGGGCAGAAGACACCATGGAGGCAGGCAGGGGGCTTATTAAAGATCAGGGCTCAGCTTTTATATGTTGTGGGAAAACAAGTCTGTGGAATAGAGTAGGTAAAGGAAAGGTATGATATAATAATATAGGATAACAACCGTGTGAATAGAGCAAGCTTATCTCATGCCTGCAGGGTTCTGTGAACTTTCTCCATAGGGTCTCCTATACCCTACCCACTCCCGGGAAAGGACATGTTTATACAGGCCTGGGGAGAAAAAAAAGCTTTACTCCCATTTCACAGAGTTGCAACTGAGGCTTCAGGGATCTGAAAGTTGAAAGGAACTTTAGGGTTCTCTGATCCAACCTTTCATCTAATACAATAATCTCTTCCATGACACTGATGACAGATAGCCATCCAGCCTGTTCCATTATTGAGTATCGTTAGTTTTAAGAGAGCTCTCTCTCCTCTCCTTCCCTCTGACGGATTGTAAAGTTTAGGGCTTGAAAGCACACTAGAGATCATCTTATCCAACCCCCTCATTTTACACCATAGAGTGACTTGCCTAAGGTCATGCAGGTATCCTCAGAAGCCGGCTAATCTAACCTGCACCTGACTGAGAAAGTAGCATGTAGCAAAACCAGTATTTGAATCCAGATTCCCAATCTGGTGCTCTTTTCCCTACACCAGGGGTTCTTAACCTGATTTTTCTGAACTTGTCCAATGCTTAGCAGTGTCGGGCATGTAGTAAGTGCTTAAAAACCGTTTATTGACTGACTGGTTTTCTCCCCAATATTTTGATAGGTGTGCATTTTAATGTAATTGTTTTTCTTCATAATTCTTGTGTTTTATTTCAATGTATTTAAAGATGCATATAAAGATGTATTCTCAGCATAATGTCTTATATGCTGAGAAGTGGTTCCTAGGCTTTGCCAGACTGCCAATCCTGGGCCATTGACAGTTATCCCGTCTTTTGTCTTGTCACTGGACTTTGATGACTCAGGAAGTCAAAGTGAGGCTGATGCTTTTGTGTCACTTGGTCTCGCTAAAATCCATTTCATGCATGAGTAAAGATGTCATTGGTCCTCTTTGAAAACCAAGGACCACCACCAACAGTAACAAGGTGTCCAGGACACTAGAAAGGTGAAAAATCCCTGCCCTGTGCCATGATCCCTCTATCTATTTGAATTGTGCAAACCTCCAATTTCACCCACTAGTCCTGGTTCTGCCCTCTGGAAAACAAGCATTGGAGAATAAATATTTGTTAAATTTAGACTAGTTCTACTCTATTTTATGTACTGACAGCCCTTTAAATATTTGAAGGCTGCCATCACCTCTCCTCTTCTTCAGGCTAAACATTCCTGGTTCCTTCAGCTGGTCCTCAAAGGGCATCATTTCTAGACATCTCACCATCATCTTTGTCTTCCCAGGGATGTTCTCCAGCTGTGGTTTGGGTGGCAGAATACAGGGGTCCATTATATTCCTTAATCTGAATGCTACTATTAGAGAAATAGCTTTTTTTTAAGCAGCCCCATGAAACTGTTGACTCAAATTGAGCTTCTGATTAATATCTATTCCCAGATCTTCATATGAACTGGTGTCAAGTGAGATCTCCTCTGTCCTATACTTGTGCAGGGACCCCACCCCCAACCCCTGATCCAAGCAAGTCAGGGTCAGAGAGGAATCAAGAATACAGCTCCTGTTGGAGCTCCGAGAATTGGCCCAGATATGCACACTGGAGAGCAAACAGGTAACCAGGGATTGTTCCCCTCCCAGTATATGCATTGGTCATTCTGAGCCAGATAAATAATTAGCTCTAGGCCTGGGCATTTGTTGTGCTGGCTGAGATGTTGAGCTAAATAGTTTTAGACAGGGAATACAAATGACATAGGTCTACCTACTGCTTAGTCTCCTTGGCATTGAGAGAAGATGGGGGAAAGGAAAAGAAACGTTCTGTGGGGCTGTGGGTTTGGGGGAGTACAATCATTTTAGAGATTATTAGTGAACAGCTGGGTTTTTGCTGACAGCAAACTCATTGGAATTGCCAGGAATGGGGTCAAAGCTACAAGGGAAATGGGGGGGCTGTGGGGAGACTCAGGAGGGCACACGGAAGCTGCCTCCCCCTCAATATAAGGGGGTGCATGTGAGTAGTACTGGCTGATTTAATTTGGTGCGAGGCACCCTCCTAAATTGGTTTAAAGTTGTACGCTAGATTTAGATCCCTATTCAATTAAATTCAAATCAGCAAACATCTATTAAGCAACTACTGTGTTCAAGTCACAATGCTGAGCACTGGATGGTAATCAATCAACGAACATTTATTAGATTCTTACTATGTTCAGATTACTGCATAATGTATGATAGTAAATGCAGGTATAACCACACAGGACTAGTGCTGGGCTCCTGGGAAGCCTAGGGTTCCCTCGAGGGGGTCCCTAACTTTGTTGTGGTTTGTCCTTCATTTCTAAGGGACCGATGACATCATGGGTGATGTTTTGACTTGTATGTGAATTAGACTTAAGTGAGGCAGAATTGCACAAGGTCATCAGTCTCACTCTCTCTTCCAGAGTCATTGAAGTCCAGTGGCAAGGCAAAAGTCAAGATGGCAGGTGATGGCCCTGGGTGCAGTGGATGACCTTGGCATCTTCAACGTCTGACCAAGCTCTAAGTGCTCCATAGTGCCTGCTTTCATGGCCATTGGAACAAATTGTTCCCATCTCCCCTGATATATACCCGTGGGTATATACTAGATTGAATCCTGGGGGAGCCTGACCTCTGAAAAGAGGTAACAAGTTCTTTCTCATAACTCACTAGCTCTTTGTGCTCCCACCCAAGTGCCCTAGGAAAAATAACTTAAAGGTTAGTTTTGGTTCTTGTGTGGGGATTCACCAAGACAATAGAAAGATACTCAATGTATAATGTAGATCAGGTATGGGGTGGCTATTTATTTCCTCAACATAAAAGAAATACTAAAAAACACAAAGGAATCAAAAGTCAAATACTTCAACATAAAGCAGTAACTTAGCAAGTACTCTCTCAGGTGGTTGATACTTAAAATACCAAAACATGAAGTACTTTTCAGGACTGCCAAATAAGCATTTCGTCTTCATTTTAGCTCTGTGTTGTCTTTCTAAAGGTCTATGTCTTCTGGCAAGGTAGGCCAAGGGGTTGAATTTCTCATTCTGTTGGTAGTCATCTCCTCCAAGAAACACTAGTCCTTATAGGAGAGAGAGAGAGAGAGAGAGAGAGAGAGAGAGAGAGAGAGAGAGAGAGAGAGAGAGAGAGAGAGAGAGAGGCAGAGACAGACAGAGACGGAGATAGACAGAGGCAGAGACACAGACTCAGAGAAAGACTGAGAGTTATATGCCTAGTTTCAGGAAAGAAGAGGGTGAAGTCATTTTTATTAAGATCTTGGTTCAGTAGTCAATCCTCTCTACACAGCTTTGAAGAAGCATTGCCTTCCCCACTCCTGCTGTCATCACTGCTGACCATTAAGTATGTGATCCCAAAGCATCAAACCTTTGCAGATAGGGGAAGAGGGCTAACCTGTTCAGCAGGTTCCCCCTCAAGAAGTTCACGATAATGTTGAAGGAATGGAATCTACACATTAATAATACCAAATGGTATATGATTTTTCCATTGTATAACACAAACAGTAAGCATTATAGGAACGCAGAGGAAAAAGAATTTATTGTGGGCTTGAGAGAAGAAGGAAGGCAACACAAAAGAGGTGGAACTCTACAGAGCTATAAGTGCAGTTCTGATCCATTCCCCTTGCTCAAAAAACCTTCAATGGCTCCCTATTACTTCTAGGATAAGATAAAAACCTTTCACCCTGGCATTAAAGCTCTCTACCATCTGTCTTCATAGGACCACAGAAAAAGAGAGTCATAGATGAGAGTGTATTTCACATTACTCATCACTCTAAATTCTGGCCAAACTGGGCTACTAGGTGTTTCCCAAATTCAACATTCCCATGGTCTCCTGCCTGGGATGCACGCCTGGCTCTTCTCTATCGTTTAGAATCCTTAGTTTCTTTTAAAGTTCATGTTGGGTACTTCTTTCTCTCATCTCCCCAATCATTAATGCTCTCTCTCCTGGAATTACCTTGTATTTATATCTGAACATGTTATATTCTCCTGTCCCCCTTGTGGAATGTAAGTAAGCTCATTGAGGGCAGAGGCTCTTCTGTTTTTATCTTTGTGTCCCTGGCACAGTGCCTAAACACAGTAGGCACTTAATAAATGATTGTTGCATAGAATGAAATTGAAGAAAGATTGAAAGAAGTGGCAAAGATAGAAAGATAACCGAAAATTACAGACTCCCGTGAACAATGCCCTAATGAATTGAAGGTATTCCTCATATTTTAGTGAGGGTATCCTATGTACTACATGAAAATTAGAATGCAAATAAGCAGGCCCTAACTCCCTTCTTAACGTCTTTCTCCAGTCCACTATAGGATCCTCCTATAGGGGTGTATGGGTTGTTCAGGAGGACTAGTATCTCTGGTGTGACAGCTTGCCGGGCCCTTTTCAGGGCTGCTCATCCCTCTTTGGTGTCTACCTGATTCAACCAACTCTCACTTGTGGCTCCAAAAAGCTGTAACATGAGCAGTGTCCATACCTAGTAAATCATCTTGGCAGATGGGCTAAACCAGGTTGAGAGTAACCAACAGGTCCCCAAACATGTGAAGACCTTCCCTGGTGGGATGGGTGGAGGAGAACAATTTGTTCCAACAGCCATGAAGGTAGCTGAAGCAGGCATTGTGGATTGCTTATAGCTTGGTCAGACACTGAAGATGCCAGGGTATCCACTGCATCCTGGACCATCCCAGTCATCTTGATTTTGTCTTGCATTTAGAATTTGATGACAGGAAGAGAGAGTGAGGCTGTCAACTTGCGCAACTCTATCTCACTTCAGTCCAATTCATGCACAAGTCAAGACATCACCCTGTGAAGCCACTGGTTCTCTTTGAAAACCATGGACAAAAACCAATATGACCCACCCCTCTACCCAAACTGGAATAAATGAAAAGCATTTAGTAAAGTGTCTGTTTTGTTCCAAGTACTGTGCTTTGGAGCACAGTATCTTGAGATACGAATAGAAAAGACAATGCCTGCACTCAAGGAGCTCCCATTTTACTGTGTGTGTGTGTGTGTGTGTGTGTGTGTGTGTGTGTGTGTGTGTAGGGTAAGGAGACAATACACATGGAAAATATTAGCTGAGGTAAGATGCAAAGTTCCCTTAGGGAGCAGTAGCACGGCAGATGTTAATGCCTCTTTAATGTTATTTCCACAGTTAAAATCATATTAATTTCTGATGAGGAACTCTATAACAGTGGCTAGGAGTTGGTTAGTGAGAAATTTCTGTTTCTGGATATTTAGGAGCTAAGGCTGCAGTTCCCACTAAAGCGGTCACTGGGTCACACCTCACATGGGTTCCTTCCCAGTGTGATGGCTACAAGGGCTCCTGGGAAACAGAACTGGTGGTCTTGGGAGAAGGGTTTGCTGCCACTCACCAGGCTGTTGTACTTAACTGCCTGATGCATGGTAGTAGTTGTTAGTGGTGGTGTGGGAGGTGGGCTCCTTCTCCATAGTGATTACTTCCCTCAATGATGGCTCTTAGGTGATGGGGATGAGAGAAGGACCCATGGTCTGGGAAGCAGTTATATTTCCATAGCTCTTCTCCTGGTTCATGAGTTTAGAGTCCTGGGCTATCTTCACTGGAGTTTGAAGAGAGAAGGTGGTCAAGGGGCAGCAAAGGTTTCAATTGTCTGCCACATGTCTCTCATGTTTCATACCCATATCCCTCCCTCAAGATGCCTTGTTTCAGCTAGACTGACTTGCCTTTTCCCATAGATGGCAGTTGGTGGGAATAGTTGACTCCTTCTCCACAGGAGTTTTTTTTCTGGGATGATGGCTATGGGGGTTGGACTGGAAGCAAGAATGGTAATTTAGGGGGCACTGCTATTCCTAAGACTCTTGAGTTCAGGATTCTGGCCTATCTCCACCAAGACTGGCTAGAGTATAGTGCAAAAATTTGAGGGGTTTTAACTGCTGACAGATACTCATAACAAAGGCAAGAATATGAACCAGTAATGGCCACAGTCTCCTCATATATCTTTTGTCCTTGCCCAACTTCATTTGCGTGGGCTTTATAGCCCCAGGTTCTGTATAGCTGCTCTGGGATTTTCTTGCAGTCTCTAAAATGGGTTGTGTTGGCACAAGATCCCCATGAGACAGTTAAAGAATTACAAGAAATTTCTAGCCCTAATTTAGAGAATTATCTGGGAACGTGGATTTTGAATCAGATCCAGACACAAGCATTCAAAAGAATAGATTTAATCTTAATTCTGAAGGTGCTGTAACTGACTGTGGTTAGCTACCTTTGGCTAGGTGAAGTCCCACATGGTCCTAGCTGCTATGGGATAAAAGACTTGCTCTTATCAGAGAGGGTCTTCCTGGCATTAGTGGATGGGAGGAAAAAGCCAGTAGATGACCTTGAAGAGCTGAAGCCCAGTAGATGGTGATAGAGAGTAACTCAACAACCAGGGAGCCCAGCAGAAAGAGTAGAAAAGCCAGTAGAGGGTAGAAATATGGTGCCTAGCAGAGGTTAGACAACCAACAGAGAGCAGCAGAGAGTAACAAGATGCCTTTACAGGAAGACTTCAGCAAGCAATTCAGTAACTGGTGGCATGAATGAACCCAGCATGTTCCTTCCATCTCTGCTCTTCCCACACAAGTTCCGAGTGTGTAGCCTTTAAACAGTGACTTGGCTACTTGGCGTGCCTATCGTGTGTGTTTCCTGTCATGAGTGATCTCTGCATTTGTTCCCTTTCACCCTCCCACTCCTACTCCATGTGGTCAGTAGAAAAGAGCATACATTATATTTACATGGAAGAAATCTTCTGTTATCATTTATCTGCTGTGCTATTTGATTAAATATATTTTGTTTTGAACTAATACATCCTCTGGCTGGTTAGTAAAAGCAGATGCATCAGTGGGGGCTCATGAGGTATGATTTTTGAGTGGGTATTGATCCCTAGAAACCTCCAAACTAGGTAGCTTTTCTGGAAGTCCATATATGAGAGGGAATGCCCTGTGTAATACAAATATAATCCCTTGCATTTATATGTTTCATACTTTAAAAAAAAATAACTTGATGTTCATTATTTCATGTTAGCTTCACAAAAACTTTCTAAGACACGGATTTTAATCCATATTTTACAAAGAAGGAAATTGAGATCCTGAGAAATTGATTTGCCCTAAGTTACACAACTAATTAGTAGCAAAACTAGAACTAGAACCCAGGACTCCTGATTCCTAGCCTAGAACCCTTTTCACAATATTACACTGATAATGCATGAGTAAGTGGGCAGGCCTCTTTTGGACTTGGTGGGATCCCAGAGGTTTCTCTAGGTCAGAGGCCTAGACAGGAACTGAAGGGAAGTAAATTTTTCTGAGAGTTGAGAATGACTGGATCCTGGGGCAGAGGTTACCAGAAAAGAGGGACTAGTTTCTCCTCAGGGAGAGTCAATAGCAGCCCATCTAATAAACTTTGTCTACAAAGACTTCATTTTCCCAAGATGAAAAAGGAAAAGATCTTTGTTTCTTTTCTTCTGTCTGGTGTTTTTTTTCCTGTTCAGACAGACCAGAAATAAGATCGTGCCAGATAAGTCCAACCAAAAAAAAAAAAAGAGGAAGTGGAAATGACAGACAGATTCACACACACACACACACAATGCACACACACACACACATATAGTCTAAGACTTACCAAGAGATGGATATACACACACCAAAAAGATAATCAGAGATAGAAAGAGAGAGAGAGAAAGGGGGAGAGGGGGGACACAGAAGAAGGTGATACAAACCCTGAAGAGAGAGAAACTCAAGGAGACAGTCACAGAAATCCGCAGAGAACAGAAAAAGGAAACAGAGACAGAGAGGGAATGGAAAAAGGCGCCGACAGAGACAGACAAGAGAGTAAGGAGAGAGAGAGAGAGAGAGAGAGAGAGAGAGAGAGAGAGAGAGAGAGAGAGAGAGAGAGAGAGAGAGAGAGAGAGAGAGAGAGAAAGGTTACTGTGAGTATCAGTGAGGGGGCTAATTGTCAAGGTTATATCTGCGCCGATGATTGATGTGAGGCTGGGTTTTCTGTCAGCCTGTCACGGAGCAGGAATGTTTAATGTTCTCATTATTGGTTACGCTGTTGTGTATATTTCTCTGTCAGCACCACGGACCCAGCTGAACTGCCAAGGCACTTCAAAGCCCTGCGGGTCATTCATCATCCCCCTGACGCTCCAGCAAATGCTCAGCCTCAGCTCAGTGCCAAGGATTTGTTATGACTTGTGAGCCGGCTGACAGACAGGTCTGCTGCAGGAAAGGATCCTTTTTTGTCACTCTGTGCAAACATCAATGCTCCCCTAATGGCCTGGCCATTGGCAGAGGGGCCAGGCAGCCCCTGGGGCCAGGCTGGCCAGAGCCGCCGGGCTGTCCTCCTCACTTTCCACCACGCAGGAGGGTCACACGCAATCAGGCCGCCATCTGTTGGCTTGCCAGGGACACGTGGGAGGTGGGGGGAGGGGGGAGTGATAGAATGGGAGACTTGGAAAAGGAGGGCATTATGGTATAGGAAAAAGCCCACCTACCCTGGAGTCAATTAGACCTGGGTTCAAATCCTAGCTCTCTGAATTTACCTGTGTGACCTTGGACAAATCATTCCCTGGGTCTCTGTTTCTTCCTCTTTAAATTGAGGGGATTAGGCCTCAGAATTCACTTTTAACTCTAAATTTATGATGCCATGAAAAGATGGAGTCCCTATGAAGCAGGAGGGGACAAAAAATGGGGAGGAAGCAGGTCGTGGTACTCAGAGATCAAAAATGGAAAAAAAAAATTATGGTTCATACCAAATTGAAACCATGTCTTTATCATGTCCCCAGCTCCTCCCTGGGGTGTCAGCTGGGGCTGGATGGATATCTCTGAAAGTTGTGATGAAAACTGAGACATAAGGGAAGAAAAGGAAACTTGCAAACAGCCTGGGCACACAAGAGGGAGAGAGAGGGAGACAGAGAGATAGAAACAGAGAGAGAGAGATGGAGGATGGGGGGGCAGAGAGAGAGAGAGAGAGAAAGAGAGAGAGACAGAGACAGAGACAGAGAGAGAGAGAGAGAGAGAGAGACAGAGACAGAGACAGAGACAGAGAGACAGAGAGAGAAGGGAGGTTGGGGGTGGGGGGGAGGATGGGGACGGGAGAGAATATCAGAGCTTTGTTTCCTTTCCCAGGCCATGACATGATTAATCGTTTTCTTCTGATCTAATTTTGGAACATGAAAAACAGCACATTTGTCTCGAAGAAAAATGATGTGCCGAACTGCGCAGATGGAAATTTCGAGCAATGAGAAAGATTAAAGTGAAACTCCGCTCCTTAGACCTAATCATGAGTTGTAGATTATTCTGTCGGCCTAGCCAGATGGTAGCCCTGACTCCGCAGCCCCTTCTTATATTAATGAATACTAGACTGTTATATTTGACTTAGGTAAGTGAAATGTCTATCAGGCGTAATGGACTGCCAGGCAGCATAACACATGTTGTACCACTAAGGGTCCTTGCTGCATTTTTCATGTTTTATACTAATGGAGAACATTTTGTTTCCTACTGTTTTCCATCATTGTCACTGTTTGCTAAATATTTTCACATGTAAGGGGGGGAGGGAAGAAGGAAGGAGAGAGGGAGAAAAAAAGCCCCGCCACCAAACTTGTGTCCAGAGCTAATTTCCTTCACGTTGGGCCTCGGCTATAATTCTACAAGTAAAACAGTCACCCGAAGCGGTGAGTACAGGAACTCAATAGTAACGTGATTAAGTTCCTAGTCAACAAGACTGCACTAGACTGTATGTTAACAAACCTAATTATAGGCAGCATGGTGATGAATGGGGGCCCAGGTCCTTGCTGCACATCTCTGAGGTCATGGCCAGAAGAAAAGTTTGACCTGACAGTCTCCTGGGATGGGGAGACAAGGAGAACTGCCTCAAAGAAGGGGCCCCGGGCGCTGTCCTTATCCATTCTGAGGCTCTATTCAGGTCCCCTCCCACTCCTGAACCCCTTGGGAATTCCTAGGGCAGGCAGCTGCTGCCAAAAAGCATTTCAGAAGAGATGGTCAGAGAAATGAGCAACTGGGAATTTTCCTTCCTCTTCTCCTTTCCCCTCCCATTAAGCTGGTGGGGTGGTTTCCCAAGCCATTTGCACCAAGCTAGGCCCCATTAAAGTTATGAATGTCACTGGAATTCTATTAGGATGGATTGGTGCTTCTGGCTTATTTGTCATAGAGACCAGGCTGGCCCTAGGGAATGCTCCAGACCAGCTCTTTTCTCCTGGCTAGGTAGATAGGGCATCTCTCCTACCTTTTCCCACCTGTCCCCACACCTCTTGGGTACTCATACATATACTTCCAAAGGTAAAATGCCAGGTTTCTGACTTACAAAAGACAACAGCTAGTATGTCCAAGACTATTTTCTGAATTACAGACAAAAATTTTTCTCAATTTGGGGACAAGAGAGTTGGGAGGATTAGGGGTGAAACGTATACCTAGAGAGGGAAATAGATGGAGACACTTGAAATACAATAAATACAAAGAGAGAGACACCCAGAGAGAGACAATAAAGACAGTCTTGATATAGGATGGAAATAGTGCTGGCTTTGGAGGCGGTGATCTGGATTTGAATTCAAATTCTTGTAGTTAGTACCTGTGTGACCTGGTATCACTTTGTGTCCTCTATAAAATAAGGGATCTCTTTCAGCTATAAATCTAAGATCTCATGAAATAAAAATGACGGAGAATTTGAGAGAAGGAAATGGGCCCATGGAAGAGTAAGAAAGGAACACAAAGAAGACACGGAAAAAATTACACACAGAAAGGCATATATCCGGAGACGGAGAGGGAACTGGAGTGCCTAGGAGGCTACTCCAGTCTGACTGTGCTAATTTTGGCTCTGGAAGAAAAAAAGTCAACAGGATGCCTTTGCTCAGGGGAGACACACACACACACACACACACACACACACACACACACACACACAAAACTGGGCAAGGTTGGGGGGTGAGGGGGAGGGGAGAGACAATGATGCACATAGGCAGAGATTCAGTCACACAACAATTCACAACAGAACAGTCCTACTAAGAGACTCAGATGAATGCACTTGGGGCAGGCAGCAGACTGCGCCCCACCTGAATAGCCTTAGTTATGCAACAAAGCCCTGCCTTTAGCAGGGTAAGTCTGGGAGAAAATAAGGTCTACTTTCTGTACCTCAAATTTAGTATTCTGTCTCTTGTGTCCATTCCCTCTCCTTGGAATGCACTCCTTTCTCACCTGTCTTTTAAAATCCTTATCTTCCTTCCTGTATCACAACCCTTCAAGGTGTTTATACTGTGTCCTTTCCTTAAATCATCTTGTATTACTGGAAATCAAGGGGATGCCCATCAATCGGGGAATGGCTGAATAAACTGTGGTATATGAATGTAATTGAATACTATTGTATGATGAACAGAAAGACTTCAGAGAGACCTGGAAAGACTTATATGAACTGATGTTGAGTGAAAGGAGCAGAACCAGGAGAACTTTATACACAGAACAACCACAATGTGCGAGGATTTTTTCTGGTAGACTTAGAACTTTATTGCAATGCAAGGACTTAAAAAATTCCCAATGGTCTTTTAAGGCAATGCCTTCTACATCCAGAGAAAGAACTATGGAATTCGATGGCAGAATGTAGCAGATCATTTTCTTTGGTGTTACATTTTAGTTTGTTTTATGATTTCTCCCATTCATTTTAATTCTTCTTTGCAGCATGACTATAGTGAAAATGTATTTAATAGGAATGTATGTGTAGAACCTATATAAAATTGTATGCCAACTTGGGGAAGGAGTGGGGAGGGAGGGGGAAAAAATCTAACTTATATGGAAGTGATTGTAGAACACTGAGTACAAATAAAATAATAGTAATAAAAAAAATGAAAATGTCTGAGACCAAAAAAAAAAAAAATCATCTTGTATTTACTTGGCAGCTTCCATGTTATCCTAGTGGGAATAGAAGTTCCTTGAGGGTAGAGACTGTATTCCCTTTTCCTTTTTCTTCTTGTCTTTATCTCCCTGGGCCATAGCTCAGTGACTTACTCAGAATAGGGGCTTGACAAGAGTTTGTTGACTTGAAGCAAAGCAATCTCACGACTCTGGTGCTATTATCTCCCACCTTTTTTTGATTATGCATCCCTAGCAATAAAATATATATATATAATTTTTACAATCACTCTCATTATTGCATTGTGGAACTCACCAGGAAGGGCAAATGTGAGCATTCTCTATGCCTGTTGGTCAGTGCTCCAATATTTATGCATAATGACTTGCTTATAAATCATACATGTGTACATACAATGATGAACATCATAAACTTATACAAAAAATTGAAACGAAAGGATGAGATAGAGATGAAATAATATTTCAACCTAGAGACAATAGGTAATAACTGGAGTTTATTGAACAGGAGAGTGACACGGTCAGACCTGTACTTTAGTAAAAATCACCTTGGCAGCTATGGGGAAGAAGGATTGGAAGGGAGAGATTTGAGGTCCAGAGATCAATTAGGAAGCTCTTGCAATAGTGTAGACTAGAACTTTGCCTAAACTAGAATCTTGATAGTGATGGAGGCCTGTAGTTCAGGAGAGAGATTGGGACTGGATATATAGATCTGGTAGCCATCTGCATAGAGATGATAATTGAACTTATGGGAGCTTATGAGGTCACAAAGCAAGAAGAGAAGACCCAGACAGATAGCTCCTAGTGTACACCTATAGTCTGGGAATTTGATAGGAATGATAATCTAACAAAGGAGATTTAGAAGAAGCAGTCAGACAGGTAAAAGGAGAACCAAGAGAGAATGGAGAGTTGATCACCTGCGTGGGGTTGGGGGGAGAGTGTCAAAAAGGAGAGCATGATCCGTAATACCGTATTCTACAGAGAGGTCAAAAAGGATAAGAATTGGGAAAAGATGATTAGATTACAATTAAATGACCTTTCACAATTTTGCAGAAGGCAATTCCTGTTGATCAAAAAGTCAAGGAGAAGCAAGAGACTGAAAACTTGGGATACTGGGAGGAGGATGTTGATGCCCTGGAGAGAAATAGGGAAAGTTGAATAGGGATGGGTTTGGGGAAAAGATAACGTGATAAAATCTTCCATGATGCACTAAGTAAACTATCCATGCCTGCTCATCCTGTGAGAAATACTCTGTCTCACTGAAAACAAAAAAGGGGGACAGTGGAAGAATAAGACTCTTACTCGCTGGCTACTGCCCCAAAGGGCTTCCTGTTTGCTTAGGGAGAAGGAACAGCAAGTCTTATGACCTTCTGGATACTCTATTCAGTGACAGTTTTCTAGGGACAGATCAGACCTGGTACAGGGAAAATATTTGGATTTGGGACAACAAGGTATCTGACCCTAACTCTGTCATTGAACTACATTGGGCAGGGGTGAAGGGAAAAGAGCATTTATTAAGCTACTGTTTGAATGTACTAGGTGAAATGCAAACAAGTATAGGACATAGTCCCTGTTCTCAAGGAACATATATCCTAGCTGGAGAGACGAGATAGTAAACAGTAGTATAAGGCACTATATATTTGAGTCTGCTTGAGTCTCTTTTCACATGACCTCAGCATCAAGGTATTCTTTGGGTCAGCATATCCTCAAAATTGGTATATTCTCTTATAGAGCAAACCCGATTTGACATATGAAATCACAGTAAAAAGCAGCTCTTTATTTCTCTTCACCCCTTGTATCTAATAATTTGTGGTAACTTATTGATTCATCTTTCAAGACAGTTCTAGTATCCATTCTCTTTTCTTTTCTCATATAACCCCTACTCTAGTTCAGGGTCCTATTACCTCTCACTTGGATGATAACAAAAGCCTTCAAATGCCTCTCTGTTTCCCCTATGCATTCCATTCTCCATAAAGTTGTCAAATTGATATTCCTAAATCAAAGCTGACCATATCCCTATGCTGCTCAAGAAGCTATGGTACCTCCTTATTACCTCTAGGATCAACTATAAACTTCTCCATCTAACATCTAAAGCCCTTCACAACCTGGCCCCAAACACATTACTTTCTTTCTTGTACTCTGTGTTCCAGCCAAATTGGCCAACTTCCTATGTCTTGTACATTCTATTGCCCATTTCCATGCCTTTGAAGAGGCTGTCTTGTATGCCCAGAATACATTCCCTTCTCCTTTCTGATTTTTGGAATCCCTAGCTGCCTTTGAAGTTCAGCTCAAGTCTCCTATCTGCCACAAGGTCCTCCTGAAATCATTTTGTGACTTGTCTTTACTTATATATGAACATGTTGTTTCCACCCAAGAGGAGGTAATCCTTTAGGACAGGGACTTTTTCATTTTGGTCTCTGTTTCCTAGCACCTAGAACAGTGCGTCAGATAGTAGGAACTTAATTGTGTTTGTCCTTCATTTTTGAAAAGGACCATGACATCAAGGAAATGATGACATGACTTGTAGTTGACTTTGATTTGAGTGAGGAAGAACTGTGCAAGGTCACCAGCCTCACTTTTTCCCCAGAAGCATCTGGGTCCAGTGGCCAGATTTTCATCAGGACAATTGGAGATGGTCTAGGATGCAGTTGGAGATTCTGGTCCTTTTAGGCTAAGGCCTTTTCAGGTTGTCAATTTGAGTGAGGTAATGTCCATTCAGTGAACAGCCCTCTTTAAGAAATGAGTCAAGGGATGGCCCCTTTAATTAGAAAAAAAAAATCAAGCTGGGAGGGGAAGACCCTCAGGGTTGCCCTTGCAAAGAGAAACAGTTACAAATGACATTCTCTCCAAGCCAGAAGACCCAAAATGTAGCCATTAAGTGGATCTTGGGCAGGCACCTATTATAGTCCAATCCCTGAGCTTCAAAGTGAACTGGATTTAAAGTTTTGTGAAAGAAAGAATGAATGAAAGAACGAAGGAAGCGTTAAAGTAGATGGAGCTGCTTGAATAGGGACTCAGCCAACTGGGTAACTTAGCTCGTCCTCTTTCTTTCCTTCTCCTCTCCCAAAGGAAGGTAAATATTGATGGCCAGAAGCTGCCCAGTTAATTTGGGGTTTATTGGCTAGATTTCTTTCTTTCTAATAGGAACTTAATAAATGCTTATTGAATGAATATGTGAAACTTCATCTCCATATATACCAAAGTACTGATTCTGATGCTAAAAGTGAGACAGGATATATGACCCAGACAGCTATATATAGGTTGGGACATTTTTCTCTCTACAAAACTGCCATTTGTTCCTTCCTCCAAGAGCTCCTGATAGTTTCTGTTGGATTATTTCCTCAGCTGAGCTGCTATCTGCTGCCTCTACAATGTACTGCAGCTGAGTGGCTTATTTCCTGTAGGGAGTGGTTATAGCTCTTTTGTGAGTCAGATTCCTAGCCAAAGTCATCAGGAGTCTGATGTCATCTGGCTTTTTTGACTCTTCGGCAGGAGTTCACCTAAGCTTATTTGATATTTTATCTGGAGTTAGTAAAATCCCTGGATCTCTCATCATGCCCCTGGCAGCCAGCACCAAAGACATGCCAATCACCCTGGAGCTTTATTTAGCAATATTGGAAAGGTGGGGTGTAGCTGAGGACTTTGACACTGAATTTTAGCATTTATTCCCCAAATGCAGTAATGGTAAATGGTAAATGGTAAATGCCATGTGACTGGTTCAGAAGAGGAGGAAAATGTGGTCTCCAAGGTTGAAGAAACAGCATCTTCTCCAAACACAGCATATGGCATAATGGTGAGACCCGTTGCAGCCCTATGTGTAGAGGACTTAAATTAAGCAGCAGGAATGATTTTCTCTCATTCCATTGGGATGGGGTTCAAAAAAGCTCCACATCTGAGTGCTGGGGAGGGGTAGGAGAGAGATAACTCTAAAGGTGTTTGTTACAGGCAACTATCATCACTTTTTGAGCCCAAAGAGGTAGGAGGGGATAGAAAGATCAAGGAGAAGCAGAGAATGATTGATCAAGGTGGAAGGACCAAAGAAAGCTTTTTCCCTCTGTAAGTTTTTTTTTAAGTGGTTGGGTATCCTCAGTGAGCTCACCTTAGCTGTTCAGAGAATGTTAGAGCTGGAATGACCTTAGAGATCACAGAGACTACATCCCTTCATTTCAAAGATGAAGAAACTATTAAAACTCAGAGAGGGAAACAGCTAAGATTAGGACCTGGCCTCCCTTACAAATAGAAAACTAAAAAAACTGGGACCATGAGTAATGTCACAGAATAGTGGTCTTAACAAATCCAGTTCTAATCAAAACTTATTTGTTCAACCCTACAAATTTGGAATTTATGAGCATTTGGAAACTGGCTTGACCAGTGTTTATTTTTTTCACCATCTGTGAACAAAGGGTTTGCTCAGCAAAGGAACAGTATACAAAAGATTACAAAGGGTATCTTTAGGTAACCTAAGTCAGTGTTTTCTACTACTTTAGTACCTTGATCTTTGACATGCAAGTAAATTCTGATAATTACAAATGAGTGTTATGAGTTTATTCAAATAGACCAGTCAAGACCTACTTTTGTGAAAATACTTCCCAATTTGGGTTGATTGGTTTTTCCTTATTCAGCTTTGACTCTTCCTTTTCCCTCATTGGTTTCTTTGCCTCCAGCCTATCCCCTATCCAATCTATCTTCAATCGGTGTCAAATAAAGGTTCTTAAAACATAGATCAGAAACTATGGAAAATATTCAAAGTAAGTAAGAAACTATTAGAACATATCATTTTGCATAGAGCAGATGTGCAAAATAAATATTTGTTGAATATTTTCCTTTGAAATTAATCACCATTGTATTGTAGGAGCAGAGACTTATATCTAGAAGGGCTCAACGAGGACCAATCCCCTCCATTTGTCAGTCATATTTAATTTGTGTCTGACTCTTCACCACCCCATTTGGGGTTTTTTTGGAAGAAATACTGGAGTGGTTCACCATTTCCTTTTCCAGTTTATTTTTACAGATGAGGAAACTGAGGCAAACAGAGTTAAGTGACTTGCTCAGTTTCACACAACTAGTAAATGTTTGAGGCCAGATATGAACTCAGGAAGATGAGTCTTTTTGACTCCAGGTCCTTTGCTCTATCCACTGTGCTGCCTAGCTACCCTCAATTTGAAAGCTGAGAAAATGAAAAGTCAAGAAAAATTTAGTTATTTGCCCAAAGTTGCACAGGCAATAAGCAGTAAGATTTCAACTCAGATTCTCTCACTCCAAAACAAGTACCTTTTTGGCTATATCATGTAGTTATCCCACCCATTAGAATTTTTGTGATTTCATCAGTGTCTGAATTCCTTCTGCCAGTGCAGAACTCAACTCGCCTCCTTTCTGACTTAATAGGTCATTTCTGAGAGCTGCTATGGCCAAAAAAATTGATCGCCCTGCCACCAACCTGAAAAGTCACTCCAAACTTGGCAGGACTGGTCCTTGAATCACAGACATGCCATTCGTCACAAGGCCCTTACCCAAAGCTTGTCAGAAGTGACCAGAGCTTAGGTTCTAATGACCTTGTCTTGAAGGTCCAGAATCACCCCTAAGCTTTGCTTAGACATTAGAGAAAGAATTTGCCATAATATACTTTCATCAGTCTAGACTAGGCTTCCTTTCAATTAGTGTCAATCAATAAATCAAACAATAAGAAATTATTAAGCACTTACTGTATGCCAGGCACTGTGCTAAGTACTGGAGATACAAACAAAGGTAAAAAAACAAACATACCAGGCTGAAATTTCCACCTTTAGTATGTAATCTCTCTCTTGCCACAGCTCTCTGCTTTCAAGGGGAGACAACATGTAAATAAACAGGCACACAAGGTACATACAGAGTCAACAGCAAGGTGAGAGAGGGTGATGAAAAGTCATCACTTTCACTGAGTTACTCTTTTGCCCCAAAGCCCTCAATGACTCCCCATTTCCTCCTCCTCTTCAAGAACCTTCAATTTCACTCCAGTCAACTTTTTCTTTTCCCATTCCCCAATACTCACCCTTCTGTTCTGGCCAAGCTAGGTTTCTTATTGCTCCCAGCTCACATTACCCTCATTTCTACATCTGATCATTTCTTCCAATTCCAATGCTACCCACCATTCAAGGTTCTACTCAAGGCTCCATGAAGTCTTTCCTGACTACTTCTACCCTTGCTGGATTCCCTTTCTCTGCCTTTCTGTAGCACTTGGGATCTTTACCACAGAATTTCAGTTCCAGCTTATATATTGTTGAGTAGTGTTTGTTGGTTATTCAACAGGAGGCAGCTTGGCATAGAGAAAAACCAGCTGGATTTAAGAGGAAGGAGAAATCTGGGTTTAAATGTCACCTCAGACAGTTACTATTTGTGTGGCTGTAGGCAAGTTATTGAAATTCTCTGAATCTATTTTCTCATCTTCAAAATGGGAATAATAGTGACCCATGGTATCTAATTTATAGGATGTTGTAAAATGAGATAATATATGTAAAGTGCGTCATAAACTTTAAGCACTACATAAATGTCGGTTATTATAATTATACGGCTTACTTATCTCTTCAAATAGATCCTATAGTTTTAGGAACATTTTGAACAATGAGAGGTTAAATTGACTGGCCCAAGGTCACACAACCAGTAGGTGAGAATGGTGAGTTTAAACTCCAGCTTCCTGATTCTAAGGCCAGCTCCCTTTATCTGCTTCTCCCAGCAGCCTCCATAAAAGCAAGTAGGGAGTGAGGAAATTCAGAGCCTTGGGGCAAAGTCCAACCTGGGCTAGTCATTTCTCTCTTTTAAACTATTGGCTAATCTCTAAATGTTCGAATCTTCTTCTGGAAGCCCCTGGGTTTGTTTACACTTTAGCTATTTAAGTTAATTACTCTGCAATCTGCTTTCTTCTCATTTCTAAATGGAGCTAAACCAGTTTAGGGAGCCACTGGGGCTGGGGCACTGAGAGGGGGAAAGCGAAGGAGAAAGAGCTTATTATGTCTGTGGGTAAAAAAAGCCCATCCCCTTTTATTTGGGGTGATTTAAGGAGTGCTAAAAAGCCTGCTGGCCCCCATATCTCTCCCTTACTAGACAGTCAGCACATTGGAACTCCCACCTTTAGCACATAATGTCTCTCCCCTCCCCCTACTCCCCAGTCTAGAACTTTTGCTCCAGCCCTTGAGGAATTCAGGCTTTTACTCCTACTCCAAATGTCTATCCTTCTTTTCATGGTAAATAGTACACAGCAACACCTTTTCTATCTGGTCACTTTCAGTGTAATACAACCTGATTTATTATAAGTGGGGACGCATACTTTACCTAAGTTGGCATACCAGAAGGAGTACTGGATTTGGAGTCAGAGAAAGCCCTGAGTTCAAATTCTAGCTCTCTTATGACTTGTGTAACCTTGAACTTTTCACAGAACCTCTATGGGCTCATTTAGTCAAGAGTCCCTTTCAGGTGTAAATCTATGACCCTATCACCACTAAAGTCCTTTTTATCTCTAACTGGATGATCCTATAAAAAAAAATCCATCTTTCCCTAGCTTGGATGAGTGTACAGAAGCCATGTGATGGAGTGGGAAGTGTTATACTGGAGGTCAGGAGGCACTTGGGTTTGAGAACAACCATCATCCTCTTCCCTTCTTTTCTCTCCTTCTCTCCCCCGCCCCTCCCCTGTCCCATATACTTTCTAGCTATGTGGCCAGAGACAAGTCACTTAATCTCTCATTTTCTTAATCTATTAAATGGAGATAATAATACCCAAAGCACCTTCCTCACAAGGTTGTTTTGAGACAATATGTCATTGGAAGGAAAGCACTTTCTAAACTATAAAGTGCTATGAAAATGTCAGGTGATGATTACAGTCTTACTTAGAAATTCCCTCTGTGTCTGTGAAAAAAGGAGAATTTTAAGGACTGAGAGGCTCCTTTGATGCCCATGTGGCCAGTACCGAGTCTCTCCCTACCCTGTGCTGGTCTCCTTGGGATATGAGTATTCAGGCAAGGACAAAGGGTGTGGTTTTGCAGGGAGGCTCTAGTTATCTCATTGACTGTTGCTGTCTGGTTTTTTAATTTTTAAATTGAGCCTTCTTATCTCACTGGGGTTTGATCAGGGCCACTGGGGGCCCCGATCCCCACCTTGATGTTCATGGAAGCTTTAACCTGGTTCCTCCAGAGTGGGTTAGCTTCCACCTTCTTTTTTTTTAATTAATCAATTTTTGGTTTTCAACATTTACTTTAATAAGATTTTGAATTCTAAAATTTCCCTCCTTGCCAAGATGGCATGCAATCTGATATAGGTTATACATGTATGATCCCATTAAACATCTTTTCACATGAGTCATGTTGTGAAAGAAGAATCTGAACAAAAGGGTAAAAACTATGAGAAAGAAAAAACAAAACAAAACAAAAAACAAAAGAAAGAGAAAATGGTATGCTTCCGTCTGCATTGAGACTCCATAGTTCTTTTTCTGGACATGGATAGCATTTTCCATCATGAGTCTTTTGGAACTGTCTTAGATCATTGCATTACTCAGAAGTGCGAAATCTAACAAATTTGGTCATCACACAATGTTGCTGTTACTGTATACAGAGTTCTCCTGGTTCTGCTCACTTCACTCAGCATCAGTTCATGTAAGTCTTTCCAGGTTTTTCTGAAGTCTGCCTGCTCACCATTTCTTATGGAACAAAAGTATTTCATACATTCATATATCACAACTTGTTCAGCCATTCCTCAATTGATGGGCATCCTCTCAATTTCCAATTCTTTGCCACTACAAAAAGAGCTACTATAAGTACTTTTGCACTTTTTTATCTGGGGTACAGACCTATTAGTGGTATTGCTGGATCAAAGAGTTTGTACAGTTTTTTAGCTCTTTGGGCATAGTTCCAAATTGTTCTCCAGAATGGTTGAATCAGTTCACAACTCCACCAACAATGCATTAGTGTTCAAATTTTCCCACATGTTCTGCAGTATTTATCATTTTCCTGTTTTGTCATGTTAGCCAATCTGATAGGTATGATGTAGTACCTCAGAGTTCTTTTAATTTGCCTTTCTCTAATCAATGATGATTTAGAGGATTTTTTCATATGACTATAGATTAACTTGTACCTTCTTAGCCTGCCTGGAGACCCTCTGCTCTGTGCCAGATTTAGTTTGGATACTTGATCAGTTTTAGCCTTGCTCCAGTCAAAACTTTGAAACTCCTCAGTCTCCTTAACAGCAGGGGTTCACATGTATCACCACCTCTGATATTACTCTGCTTCCATCCATCCTGCACCAGTCAGCACTAACACCAGTACCAGTAACTTTTCAGAGTCTCAAAATGAAGGAACAGAGGAGCAAGTGCCAGAAACCCAGAACCCACTTGACCCTTGCCTGCCCACATGGGTCAATGATAGAGAAAAAATTCTTCCTTCTGACTCCTTTTCCCCAGAAGTTTCCCCAAACTGTGCCAGAAGTCCAAATTCATAAACATCACCAACTAGTGAACTCTGGGATAGCATTTGCTTGAATTTCATCTCCATAGCAACATAACCATCACACCAGTATATTGCATTTTATCAGATTTGGCCTACCATTTCAACTTATCAGGATCTTTTGGGATTCTGATTTTATTTTCTAACATGCTCACTATCCCTCCCGGCTTTGTCATCTTCAAAATGGAAACGTATGGCATCAATGTCTTCATCTAAGTCACTGGTAAAAGTGTTAAATAGCATCAGTCTCAGGGACACAGATCCCTAGGGAATGCCTCTAGAAACGTCCTTTATGCTTAATGGAAGTCAATCTTTTTGTCCAGTTATTCAACAAGTTCTGACTTTGAGTCCAAGTATAAGGAAAGAAAGACAGCGTGAGCCTCATGTGTAGAGAAGCTCCAAGTGCAGTGAGAGAGCTGTCCTTGTGTGGCTCACAACGAGTATAATACACATCTCCAGACTTATTCCTTGCCCCTTCTCCACACCCCACTGCCCCCGACCTTTCTTCAAGAGATTCCTTTCATTCCTCTTAGGACACGAGGCAGGAAGTTAGAGCTAGAGGTCACCACTGCTGTTCTCAAAGAGAGGAGATACAGGCTAGGATTATATTTATATTTAAATATTATTAGCCTATGGCATATGATCGTGTTCTATCTAACTTTTGATCATTTTATCATTTTGAGGGGAAGGGGAATTCTAAGCTCTATCCCCAAGGTTTGACCCCTTTCCCACCTAACACTAACTCCACAATGAACACACATAGAAAATAATAAGGAAACCCATTTATCCAAGTGATAGGTAAATGTTATGGAGTATTACTTCTCTGTAAGAAATGATGAATATGAGGAATTCAGAGAAAACAGGGGAAGACATTAACTGATGCAGAATAAATAAGGAGAAAGAGGAAAATAATATGTGCAAAAATTGCAACTGGACTTGGAATCAGAAAGATTCATCTTCTTGAGTTCCAGTCTATTCTCAGGCCCCTTCCAGCTGTGTGACCCTGGGCAAGTCACTTCACCCTGTTTGCCTCAGGTCCTCATCAGTGAGCTGAAGGAAATGGCACACCACTCCAGTATTTTTACCAAGAAATGGGATCACAAAGAGTCAAATAATTAAAAAATGACTGAAGAAAAGGGAAAGGGGAAAAAATAAAACTGAAAGCTGTATAATTTCAATGACTAAGCTTGGCTCTAAAGACAACATGAGAAAATGCACCTCCTGCCCTTCCTTGCAGAATTAGGGGCCCATGAGTATCTAGCATTGCACACACGATCAGATTTGGTTGACATTTTGGTTAGTTTTATCAAGCTGCTTTTTCCTTCCTCTTCTCTTATTATTTGTTACAAGAGATGGCTTGTTGGACAAGGGATGGGAGAAGGATATATTTGAAAAAGAGATATAAAAATATATCCATAAAAATCTAAAAATAATGATGATATTTTCTAGAATTTTGCTTCAAGTGTCACCTAATACTTTGTGCCTCTCATGAAACGGAATTTAAAAAACATTTAGTAAGTGCTTACTGTGTGCCAAGATAAGTTGGTGCTAAGAAAACTGAGATGATCCCTACTGTCAAAGAGTTCACACTGCAGCTGGGGAAGAGGACATGTACAGGAGAGTTCAGATACAGAAATGGAAAGACCCAGTGGCTCTTGGGGTATATCAGAGAGGTGAATTTACCCGAGGTAAATTGTTGGGAAGGGGACATCCTTGTGGTCTCTACATTGGCAGGGAATGAGCTAGGGTGGTTGGGGGATGACAGAAGCAGTCTTGCAGATATTTTCTTCTATTCTTATCATCTTCCATTCTGCACTATAGTTACAGTGTAGTTAATTGTATACTTATATGTGTCATCCTTTTCCTTCCCTCTCTCTATTAAATTTTAAGTTCTGTAAGGTCTGGTATAGTGTTTTAATTATCCTTATATTTCTCCTAGCATCTAGGGTAGTGCTTTTGTGCTTAATAGGCACTAATACATGACTACTGAAGGATTACAAATAGCATACAAGAACATGCAGTTAGATGTTAGATGGTATGGGACAGATTAAAAATTCTTGTTGGGGTTTAAAAAGGGAGAGGTTCTAGGGCATCAAAGTAAACTTCCAGCTTGGGATAGTTTCTTCCTTGTCACTTATTTAGCAGCCTCTTTCCCTGCCCCACTCAGCTTCCTTGTGTACAGAGAAAATATCATATTTTGTACTTTTTCATCAGCCAGTTCCTTATTTTTCTCTATCCTGTGGTTGGAGATGCTACGGATAAGTGAATTTTTACCTGTAGAAGTGATGGATCAAACTACTGTCACCATCACTACCACCACCATCACTACTACCACCACCACCACCATCACCATCACCACCACCACCACCACTACCACCACCACTACCAGCATCACCATCACC
Source organism: Bettongia penicillata ogilbyi (assembly GCA_023548195.1). Taxonomy (NCBI): domain Eukaryota; kingdom Metazoa; phylum Chordata; class Mammalia; order Diprotodontia; family Potoroidae; genus Bettongia; species Bettongia penicillata. Next base: position 11,746,260 of record JAJHZJ010000027.1, read on the forward strand.
ACCACCATCACCATCACCATCAGCAGCAGCAGCAGTAGCGGCAGCAATATCTTATTCTTCTGAAATTTTTTTCTTTTTTTTTTTATGATAAAGTCAAACTTTAATATGTTCTACTGTGACTGATCAGACCAATATGAACACTGAATACTCTGCCACAGTCCAGGCACAAATAATCCATGTGATCATTTGGGGTGGCTACTCTAAATTTATGCTTCCTGTGTTTCCTTTGAGCTGCTTCAATTCTACTTTGCTCATAGAGCACTGCACCCTTTCTTTTTTTTTAATTTTAATTTTTTTTATTTTTTAATTAATTAATTAATTTATTTAACTTTTTACATTCATTTTCACCAAATTTTGGGTTCCAAATTTTCTCCCCTTTTATCCCCTCCCCCCACCTCAATACCCCAAGCAATCTAATTTTCCCTATCTCCAATTTGCCCTCTCTTTTGTCATCCCTCCCTTCTCTTGTCTCCATTTTCTCTTTTCTCCTGTAGGGCCAGATGACTTTCTATTCCTCATTAACTGTATGTCTTCTTTCCTAGTAGCAACAACAATACTAAACAGTTGTTCCTAAAACTTTGAGTTCCAAATTCTCCCCATCCCTCCCTCCCCACCCATTCCCTTTGGGAAGGCAGGCAATTCATTATAGGCCATATCTGTGTAGCTTTGCAAATGACTTCCCTGATAGTCGTGTTGTGTAATACTGACTGAATTACCCTCCATCCTAACCTGCCCCTCATTGTTTCTCTTCTGTCTTTTGATCCTGTCCCCTCCCCAAGTGTTGACTTTAAATTGCTCCCTCCTCCCTTTGCCCTCCCTTCCATCATCCCCCGCCTTGCTTATCTCTTTCTCCCCTACTTTCCTATACTGTAAGATAGGTTTTCATACCAAAATGAGTGTGCATTTTATTCCTTCCTTTAGTCAAATGTAATGAGGGTAAACTTCTTGTTTTTTGTTTTTTTTTTTTTCTCAGCTCTCCTCTTTTTCCCTCCACTAAAAAGTCTCCTACTTGCCTCTTAAATGACATATAATTACCCCATTCCATTTCACCCTCTTTCCTCCCACTACATTTCTCTCTCACCATTTACCTTAATTTCTTTTAAGATATGGTCCCATCCTATTCAATTCACTCTGTGCTCTCTGTCTCTCTATGTGTGTGCATGTGTGTATGTGTGTGTGCGTGCATGCATGTACATGTGTGTGTATGGTCCCACCAACTACCCAGATACTGAAAAGTTTTAAGAGTTACAAATATTGTCCTTCCATGTAGGAATGTAAACAGTTCACTTCTGGTGAGTCCCTTAAGACTTCTCTTTGCTGTTTACTTTTTCATGCTTCTTCTCATTCTTGTGTTTGAAAGTCAAATTTTCTTTTCAGCTCTGGTCTTTTCATCAAGAATGATTGAAAGTCCTCTGTTTCATTGAAAGACCATATTTTCCCCTGAAGCATTATACTCAGTTTAGCTGGGTAGGTGATTCTTGGTTTCAGTCCTAGTTCCTTTGACTTCTGGAATATCCTATTCCATGCCCTTCGATCCCTTAATGTAGAAGCTGCTAGATCTTGAGTTATCCTGGTTTTATTTCCACAATACTGGAATTGTTTCTTTCTAGCTGCTTGTAAGATTTTCTCCTTGACCTGGGAGTTCTGGAATCTGACCACAATGTTCCTAGGAGTTTCTCTTTTTGGATCTCTTTCAGGTGGTGATCGATGGATTCTTTCAATACTTATTTTGCCCTCTGGTTGTAGAATCTCAGGGCAGTTTTCCGCGATAATTTCATGGAAGATGATATCTAGGCTTTTTTTTGATCATGACTTTCAGGTAGTCCCATAATTTTTAAATTGTCTCTCCTGGATCTATTTTCCAGGTCAGTTGTTTTTCCCATGAGATATTTCACATTCTCTTCCATTTTTTCATTCTTTTGGTTTTGTTTTATGATTTCTTGGTTTCTCGTAAAGTCATTAGACTCCATCTGTTCCATTCTAATTTTGAGAGAACTATTATCCTCAGTGAGCTTTTGAACCTCTTTTTCCATTTGGCTAATTCTGCTTTTGAAAGCATTCTTCTCCTCATTGCCTCTTTGAACCTCTTTTGCCAATTGAGTGAGCCTATTTTTCAAGGTGTTATTTTCTTCAGCATTTTTTGGGTCTCCTTTACCAAGGTATTGACCCGTTTTTCATACTTTTCCTGCATCTCTCTCATTTCTCTTCCCAGTTTCTCCTCCACCTGTATAACTTGCTTTTCAAAATCCTTTTTGAGCTCTTCCAAGGCCTGAGCCCACCAGACATCCCCCTGGGATGTCTGGGATACAGAGGCCCCGCCCTCCACGTCTTTCTTTGATGGCAAGAATATGTCCTTATCATCGTCAGATCCGAAAGTCAGGATCATTTGCATCTGTTTGAAAAAACTCTCTATAGTCTTATTTTTCTTCCCTTTTCTAGGCATTTTCCCAGCCAGTTACTTGAGTTCTGAGATTCCTGTCCACCCCTGCCTAGATCCGCCCAGCAGTGCTTGGGGTCTGAGATTCAAATGGGCTTTCCGCGCGGCTGCTAATCAATATGAGCTTTAGTTCTGGTGCTGGGGTGGGGGCAGGGCTGCCTCCCAGGCTCAGCTCCCTCAGGGGGTTTATGCAGAGACTTTCAGTAATGAAGATCCTACCTGCTTCTGGGGGAGTCCCAGGCCACCACGGCCGCGCCGCTGCTGCCTCTGCCACCACCCCCGCCTCTGCCTCTGCCACTTCCTCCTGGGGGGACCTGAGTCATGGAGACACCCTGCTCCCCTCTCGGCCAGGCCAGCCGTCTCTCTCACTGACCTGTAGTTTCTGTGGGCGGAGGGACCTTCCCGGCCGTCGGAGCTTCCATCCCTGAAGCCTGCTCGGATCAGCTTCTCTGGGGCCATGGCCAGGGTAGTGCTGGGGTGGGGTCCACTTTCCGGGGCATGATGGACCCTGGGGACAGCTCTCCAGGGCTCTCTGGAACGGAAATCTCTTCCACTATGTTTGTGCACACTTTGCAGTGATCCAGAACTTATGGGGATCTCTTTTTACATTAAATCTATGGGCTGTGGGTTCAGAGCTCGTAAACGTGCGTCTTTCTACTCCGCCATCTTTCCTGAAATTTTTTTCTAATGGGAATTAAGAGAGATAAATTCCTCTCCTGCTAATGTTCTTTTTTATTTGTTGTTCTGTGTGTACCGGCTGGATATTGACACAATCTTCCAATATCTTTTGTAGATCTTCACTAGTTCAAGTTGCTTCCACCATGATATTCAGTGCCTGCCCTTAGAAGTATTCCTTGAGATCTCTGCCTTGCCTCTTATGACTCTCACCATAGCAATGGCTGCCACTTGTACTGTAGTGCGCAGGTCTTGACATATTTTTACACATTCTGTCAAATACTGCTTTCATTCATGATGCCTATAATTAATACCATTGTGTAATTTGAAAATTACTCTTTTGGTACAATTCATCTGCTAAAGTTGGGTTCATGTAGTCAAATTCAAAAGGTTTTTTGGAATTCCAGTCTAAGTATGCCTCTCTCCTTCATAAAATCATTTGAGACTTTGGTGCTATTTTTATCCTCTGTCCTGTCTTTAGATACACGTTTTAGAGTTTGTATTAAGTGAAGATTTTCAAAGACCAGAAGTTCTTTATATTTTAGTGACTCCTTGACTTCCTAACTTATGCCTATGACATCCAGTCTAGACTTAGGTATATAGTTATTATTTTGTATGATTACCTGGCATCAGCTGGTAGTACCCTGTTGTGTGACTTGATTTGAGGGAACTATGACAAATGGCAGTAGGAAGCCCTTTCCTTAAACGCAGTGTGGTTTGTTTCCAATTTTTTTATGATAAGTCACTGGTGCATACTGAAAGTCATAGGATATAGAACCATAGGAAGTATCTATGCCTTCTGTCCATTTCATGAACATGAATGATTGGAGGAGAGAAGGAGGGAAATGGGGGAATGGAAAAGGGGAGGGTAGAGCAAAAAGGGAGATTCTAAAAGCCAACACACCAAGAATAGATGGATGAAGTTGAGAGAAGAAACACAAAAACTAGTACATGTATGCATTTCTAAGCACATTTTTGGTAGGTAAATATTCTTTAATAGGCCCCTGTATAAAGAATATAATGCAACACAGCCAGCCAGATATAATAACCAGTGTTACAAAGTCACAGAATCTTGGAACCGGGAGATATTTCAGATGCCATCTAGTCCAACTCATGACACCAAAAGAATAATCCTCTCTATCACATTTCTGACAGCTACTCCTTAAATCTTTACTTGAAACTTCACAAGAGAAGAAATGCATTCCCTGCCCCAATGGGCCATTCTACCTCTCTTCTAAATGATGACTGGAATCATCAAGAAAAGTCCTGTCTACTGTCCCGTCAAACCCTTAAATTTCTTGAGAGAAGTATTCCTGAGAGAACACTGTCTCCTGAAACAGTCATTGGAATGACCCTGTGTATGGACTTAAATGTTTGTAGGGAGCTGCCCACTCTGGAAACATTACTAGATGATGGAGTGGGAGGAGAAAGAGGCAAGAGATGGGACATAGGAAGCCAAGTAAAGTAAAAGAATGCCAAGGTTTGGTCTTCCCTCAAAGATCAGCAGAAAGCAATTCTTCTCTTCAGAAAACAAGGCCTAAGAGGAAGGGTAGACCTGTACCCCCTTTCTACCTCATCACATTTTCCTGTGGACCTTAGAGGAGCAAGACAAGGAGGCTCAAAGTAGGGAAGACCAGAGAGAAACTTCTTCTGATTACAACTATTCCTCCCTTACCCCAATTTTACCAATGGAAATTGATTTGAGTTATAAACTCTTCTTTAAAAGTAAACAGTTTAAGTATTTTGGTAATTCCCATCTTCCTATGAATTGTTTCAGCCTCATGGCCTGAGATCTCTGGAGATTAGTTTCAGTTCAATTCAATTAATATTTAGTTTGGATCTGGGGATGACAGGTAAGGGAATAAAAGAGGTCATTTGATATCATGAGATTGATGAGGAGAATGGGCTTAGCAAAGGCCTGGGTTTGAGGTATGGCTTGAACTGCTAGTGTACGTCTTAAGAACATTCACTGACTGGGGTAGGAGACGGGGACTCTAGGAGACGAGGAACAGAAAGGAAGATGGGAAGGCAGCAGAGACAAGTTTAGTCAGCTTCCCAATTTTACTAAGGGTGGGTCCTGGCTTTAAAAAGGCCTGTGAGTATTGCCACAAAAAGTGGAATTCTAGATATCACATCCAGTCATTGAGAGGATATAGGGTTGGTATATGAAGCCAATTAGATTACCAAACAGTAGGATAAACTCTGAAGAGGCTGGAGCAGTACCTCAAGGCGAAGAGGTCTCATAGCTGCCCATTGTGATGAATTACCCCTAATCCTCTGTCAGGATGATCTTTTGATGCTGTTAAATTCTGAGTAGGCTGCTGGATCAGGCATGGAAGGAAGCTGGCCTCTGGCTGTTTGTGATGGAGAGTTGAGTACAAAATGTGCAGAGAATGGAGTGTGATTGGCAGATCTGGAGTGATTCATGTTGTACGTCAGGGAAAGAAAGTGATTAATTAGTGACTTGTGTTCCTGAAAAGCACTGCTACTTTAAAAATCTACCCAAGGGAGAGTGAGTCAGGATGTATGAATGGGGGTGAGTATTTGGGTGCGAATCCCTGAGTTTTAAGTTTGGGATGCTCCCTCAGCAAACCTTAAAAGAAACATGGAGGTCACTAAGAATGAAGACAACATTGGAGACATGAGTCTGTCATATACCTCATGAGCTTGAGGTAAGTAAGCATTGGGGTCCTAAGGGCTGATCTCTACAGAGTTACTCTAGCGTTCGGAAGTGAAATGACAAAGTCCCAGAAGATAAAGCTATCTGATTGGAACTACTCTGAGATCCTAGTAATCTCTAGGCAGGAAAAAGGAATACAGAGAAGATACAAAGATACCTAATGATTGGGTAGGTCTGGGAGCCTCCATGAGACAGCAGGTCATTTGGCTAAAGCAATCTGAAAAGAGAAAAAGGTAGCACAAGGTGGCCACTTTGGGCCTTTCAGATCAAGGTGGATACCTGTTTTGCCTACACATATGGCCAACCCTGACTACTTTCTCCCAGGTATCTTGCCAGCTGAGATTCAGAATGCAACCTCCTCTCTCTTGGGGATGGGCCATCTTAGGATATTAAGAGACAAAATGATTAGTTTGACCTTTCTACCTGAGTTCTCCAGGTCCCAGCCTCACCTAGTAAATGCCACTGGAAGGGAAAGGAGAAGAAGCTTGTGGGAAATGTTTGTATTTCTGAATATTTTAAGTTAAGCAAGTTACATAGTTGGGGGTATGCAAAACATGCAAATGAGCCTTATTAGTTTTGAGTCTACAATGTAGGTACTTTTGCTAACGATTACATCATGGATCAAAATGCCTTCTTGGGGTGGCTTAGTGAGAAGGTGAGTGATGAAACCTCATGTGACTGCCATCATCAACATCCCAGAGAAACAGATCCAGCCGTCCCTACTGCTGTCTCTCCCCTCACTCAAAGTTTGAAAAAAAATTACTTTAATTACTGATATAAAGTAAAACAATTACTTGTTTGGCTCAGAATTGCTGGAAATTAATAAATATTTTGGAAATTATTTGGTAAATTCTAATTACTTAGCAAAAGTAATTAAAATATTTATAAGAGAACACCCATAAAATACCACTGAGCAAATACATTACTCAATAAATGGCTTAATTAGTATTTCATTACTAGAAATTAATCTCAGTTACTAAACATTACTACAAATTACGTGCAGGACAGGGAAATTATTTTACTGCTATTAATGATTTCAATTACCAAGTTTGTGCAAATGTAATTCCTTTCCCCTCCCCAAATCCCCTCTTGGACTCTCCTCCCTCAGGCTAGTTCTCCTGTTTTGGGTCTGATATCAGGATGCTTGGTGCTGGGCTTCTGCAATCCTCTTCCTTGGGGGATCTCCAATGCACAGATTAACTCAGTTTATTTCTTCGCTGCCTCGCTGAAATACAGGCCTCTTGGTGTCCCTCAATCAGCTGAAATCCAGCTGTGGGTGGGGGCAGACAGATCTCTCACTGCAGATATACCCTCCTCCTGAGTTTTCTAAATCACCAGGCCAAGCTCAGAGACGATTTTAGCACTCCCAGGTTGGGGGTGCCGCCACTCACCCTATTGTTACTACTTTATTTACTTGCTGGTAGGGCTCAGCAGCTGTCACTGACACTCAGGCCCTTGGAGAGGCAATCTGGGCGTCCATCCTGAAGAGGGCAATGGTGTATGTGACCCCAGAGGCAATCTGGCAGAGAAACTAGCAGTCTTCCACTAGGGAAAGGAATGTAAAGCTCATATATTTTCTTATTCCTCAAATGTTTATTAACCACATACCAGATGCAATAGCACTTTATACCTCTCTTGTTTAACTGTGTATTATTTCACTCTGTTATTTGTATTACACGGTGGCAGTGTAGTTTAATTGATGCAGTATTGATCTTGGCATTAGGAAGTCCCAAGTTCCAAACCTGCCGCACATACTAGCTGGTCAACTTCGGGCAAATCACTTAACCTCTCTGTATCTCACACATATAAAGCAAGTAATGACCTAGTATAGGACTTACTGTCTAAATCATAGATGGGTGGGGCTCCACATGGATGGAGGAAGCTCATTCCTGGAACCCTTCTGAAATGACAACTCTTCTCATAGTCACTTATTTTGCATTGGTTATTTCTATAGCAGATCCCCCCAGCTGAAATGTAAGTACTGCCACAGCAGTTACTATGTCTTTATCTTTAAGAACTTTAGGAAAAGTCATTTAGGCACTTTCAGAGATAAGATATGAACCCAAGTGTTTGGCTTCTAGTGCCTTACACTGTACCCTGTATACCTCAAGAACATGTAATTTCCTTGATATGGGCAATTTGTTCCCTGATACTAGTTGCAACTCTCTCATCATTTAATAGATGGATTTTAAGGGTTTCTAGGGCTAAAAAACTTATCAGCTTGTCATTGTTGTGTTTGTCCTTCTTTCTAGAAGAAGACCATGACATGAGGGAGATGATGACATGACTTGCAGTTGACTTTGATTTGAGTAAGGGAGGACTGTGCAAAGTCATCAGCCTCATGAACCACCTTGGTGATGAGTCTCCTCAAACTTAGTGAGACTAATCCTTGGACAACAAGTTAGATCCACCACCAGATCCTCACTTTTAAGTTTTGCAACTTTTTAGAATCTACCAGAAGTGACTTATCTTATGTTGGTCAAGTTTTGAGGAACTCAGTGTTATCTGCACATCAAGAATGTTGTTGAGTGGTTTCCATTGTATCTTATTTTTCATGACCCCATTTGGGGTTTTCTTGGCAAAGATACTAGAGTGGTTTGCTATTTCTTTCTTCAGCTCATTTTACAGGTGAAATTGAGGCCAACAAAGTTAAGTGACTTGCCTAGGGTCACACAGTTAGGAAGTATCTGAGGCCAGATGTGAACTCAGGAAGATGAATCTTTTTGACTCCAGGCCTGGCACTGGGTGCATTATGGTGTCACCTAGCTGCCTTCATACCAAGATTAGTCATTCCAAAAGGACTTTGGAGGAAACAACAATATTCAATAGGTACCTAATAAATGTTTCTTGAGTTGGATTTCTTTTCTAAAATGGCTTCACAAGAATGAATGAATGAATGAATAACAGAAACGCAGTTATTAAAAGCTTACTATGGGTAAAACACTGTGCTTCGTAGGGGAGAAGGGTAGAGTGCAAAAAACAAAAGTGAAGACAATTCCTGCCCTCAAGGAGCTTATATTCTCATGCAAGAGATAACACATGCAGTTGAGTCATGGCCAGGGAAGGGCATTTTGGTTTGGAATGTTACAGGGGCAGTGAGTAGAGCCATAGATTGACACATCCTGTCCAGAATCTGTGACAGCATTGAGCAGATTATGATTTTAAAACTAGAAAGATATCCACAGGAGTAGGCCCAAGGTACCTAGTGGCAAGGTGGTTGGTGAGATGTTGAGGCATTAAAGTGATGCCATGGTGGGACCAGTCAGCCTCCTCTAGCGGGCCACATGTGAGTCACTCACCAGTCAGGATCTAGGTGCCCCAGGGCATTGGCTGCAGAGATGAAAGAATTAAGCCTTCTGGAACATGATCTCTGGTATGGGTGACAGGGTAGCAGTTGAGAAGGTGAAGTAACAAAAGGCCAGGCTTATATTGTCCTGTGTACGTCTCATCTCCCGTCTTGTTTCTGTTTCTCATGGCAGGTGTCACAGGATGATGCATTGGGTGCACGCTACCCACCTATTTGTTGACCTCACTCAACTCCTAACTGGCAGGGTGGGGCTGTGCCTAGCTTGAGGAAAGCCTGCTGCCAGCCAGCTACCAGATCACAATAGCGATAATTCACATTTCCATAGCACATTGAGATTTACAAAACTTTCTTCGCAATAACCTTGCAAGATAGTACAACCCTAATTTCCTAAATTTTAAATGAAGAAACTGAGATTCAGTGGGGTTAAAAAGTAGCAATAATAGTATTTATGTAGCTCTTAAAAGTTTACAAAGTTCTTCATAATATCTCATTTTGTTTTCATAGCAACCCTGGGAAGTAGGTGCTATTATCATCTCCCATTTTACAGATGGGAAAACTTAGAGGTTACTTGCCCAGGTCACACAGCCAGCAGGTGTCTGAAGCAGAATTCAAATTTGGGTTTCTGATTCCAAATCTGGTGCTTTATCTATCCTGCCACCATAGCTGTTCTTGAATACAGGTCTTTCAGACCCTAAAGCCAGCTCTCTATCCACCAGGCTGTGGCTTCTTCTCTTGTACAAAATAAGCTGATTTAGTTTTTGCTGTACACTTAATAACCATTGACAAAACAAATAATAAGCACACCAAATAAAGGGTTCTCCTTCTGCTCTTACTAGAGTTGTTTAAGCAAGGGTTGGTTGACAACTTGTCTGAGATGTCATGGAACAGATTCCCATTCAGGAACAGGTTGGACTAGGCCTCCTGGGGTTCATTTCAACTCAGTGATTTTGAATGAAATCTTGTATAAACCCTTAGCACTTAACAAGGAAGTGATGAATTAGCAAATAAGCCAAAAATGTTTTTAAAACTTCCATATACCTTCCCAGACTGTCTGAAGTTTCCATTCTTCTTCCCCTTCCTCTTTTCTTCCCTTCCCTTCCCTCCTTGTTTCTTCTCTCCCATTCCCTTCCCTTCCCCCTTTCCTTCCTTCCTTACCTCTTTCCCTCCCTCCTTACTTCCTTCTTTTCCTCCCTTCCTTCCTCCCTCCTTCCCTCCTTCCTTCCTTCCTTCCTTCCTTCCTTCCTTCCTTCCTTCCTTCCTTCATTCCTTCCTTCCTCCCTCCTTCCCTCCTTCCTTCCTTCCTTCCTTCCTTCCTTCCTTCCTTCCTTCCTTCCTTCCTTCCTTCCTTCCTTCTTTCCTTCCTTCCTTCCCTCCTTTCCTCTTCTCTTCTTTCCTCTTCCTCTACCATTGCAAGTCAGCACCTTCTGTGCAACTTAATCTTATCTGGAACACTGAGTGGCAAAATGATTTGCATAGGTTCACACAGACAGTGTGTGTCAGTCAGTCTTCCTGGTTCTGAGACCAGTTCTCTCTGCTGTGCACGTGTTTCTGACTCTTATTAGACCTTAGTCTTCTCCTTGTGTAGGTAAAATGTACCAGAATAAAGTCTGATTGCTTTGTACATTACTGGCCTGTCTAATTCTTCTGTGAAACCTCCTCTAAGTGCCCAGGCTGCTGTACTGGACTGGGACACTATCCATCCTTCTTTGTAATCCCCTCACTGATTCAAGCCGCTAAGAGGAGCTCAAAAAATCTTTGTAGGTTGATTGAGTCAGCAGCCTTGAGGAGAAAGCGTTCTGTAAAGGAGAACAGAATTTTGGCTGTAGAAGCTGGTCCTTGGTGACTTTGTATGCCAACGAACCCCATGGCCAGGGAGTAGAGGGGAAATTTTTTTTTAATCCAGGGGTATTCTTGAGGCCAGAAGAATCAATCCTCCACAAAATCAATACTTTCACCCCTCTATTAGTCCTTCCACTGTCTTTCTTCACTTTCTATGTCCTGGACCTGGGGCTCACTGAGACTCAGTGGAGGAAGGGATGGAATGGGTACCACATGGGTGGGTAGGGAAGGTTGGGTAGTTTGAACTTGCTTGCACCTTGAACAGTGTGCACCACAGCATGGCCAGGAGCTGTGACCTAGAGAAGGTACTCATTAATGTGTCTAACACATGCACATTCACAGACACACATACTTCATGACAACCTGAAGGGGAAGGGAACAGCAGGAAGAGAGGGCTGCTCTGGGGACTTGAAATCATTTAATTTCTGAAAGTGGAGTCTGATCCATTCAATAACCATGACAATTACATTATCTACTGGCATGGGGAAGGTGGGGGTAGGGAGAAGGAGTTGGAGAGTGCTGCTGAGCCAGGAAACAAATGGAAAGGGGTCTCGTTTCTCCAGGTCTTCCCTTAAGGAAAGTTTCCAAGGAGGATCCACTTCCCCTTTCCTTTGGGCTCTGCTGCCCATTGCTCCCCTTAAGGTAACCCTTTCTGGAAAAGCGATCTTTTTTTCTCCTTTCCCATCTGGCTCTCTCTACCATCGCTTAGGGTTGCCACACAGACAGTTCCTCTCAAATGTGCTCTTCCTAGTGTCTGTTTTAATTAATTGAGTCCAAAGGAGAGAGCATCATAGGTCATAGGATCGTATATTTAGAACTGGAACAAACTTTAGAGTACATCAAGTTCAACCCTTATTTTGTAGATGAGGAAACTGAGGCACCAAAAAGTTAGGTTATTTACCCAGGATCATACAGTTAATAAGAATCTGAGGTAGGATTTGGACCCAGGTTATCTTGACTCTTATATCAGGTCAAAGTTGAGAACACAGCTCATAGTTTAGAGCTAGAAGAAAACTTAACTGATCATTGAAGTCCAACCCATTCATTTTACAGATAAGGAAATTCAAGTTCAGGTGTTGTGACTTGCTCAAGGTCACAAGGGCATGAAATGACAGAGATTCAAGGTCAGGTCTACTGACCTCCCAAGTAGCACTCTTTCCATTTCTCCATGAAGTGCACTTTTTTTTTAAACTTTGGGAGGGGTGGTATGAGAGATAAGTCCATGAGCATGTTAAGTCTCATGGGGAAATATAAGTTCTGTAGCTGGAATCTCCATACTCCCCTGCTTCCCTACTCTTGGCCAAGGGTGAGGTAGATCACTTCACTGAACAGCAGTGAACCTTATATATATATGTGTGTGTGTGTGTGTGTGTGTGTGTGTGTGTGTGTGTGTGTGTATGTGTGTGTGTATATATATATATATATGTGTGTGTGTATATATATATGTGTGTGTGTGTATATATATATATATATATAGAGAGAGAGAGAGAGGGCTCCTAATTAATATTATTTTTGCTGACTATAGCAATAACTCATATTTATAATTTTATAGTTGACTGAGCACTTTCCTCTCTACAGTCAAACTAGGTAGGTAGAGCAAGTATTATCATTCTCCTTTTACAAATGAGGAAACCAAGGCTTAGGGAGGATAACTGTCTTACCCAAGATCCTAGAGTCACCAAGTTGCCAAGGCAGGTCCCAAAGTTAGGTTTTCCAATGACAAATTACAAATTTAAGACTCATGTCAGGTGACTTTCACCTTCCCTGGTCTGAGTTTCTCTTTTGTGAAAGAAAGATCTCATGGTATGAGATGGAAATCTCCTAAAGGGCAAGGTCAGTACAAGGCTTATAGGAATTGCTAGGGGAGTTGCTGCATTTTGGAAGGGCCTCAAAGAAAGTGTCAGAGAATGACCAAGAAAGAAGATATGAAAGCAGGGAGGAGCCCAGAGGGGAAATTCTGCCATCCTTTTATATCAGCTTCAGTGCCAGATCATGTGTGCAATGGCTTGGGGTGACATTTCTACTCCATTCTCCAAGACCTGGCTATGAAAGGCCCCATATGCCCAACTTAATTCTGTTTGGGGGGAGGGGATTTGGGAAGAAGAAAAAGTTCGTCAAGTCCTGGAGTTTGTCTGCCACATCTTTAATCAGTCTGCAGCTAATTAGCTGACTCTCCCAGCTAGGAGGAGAGTCATTAATCATGGCAGGCTAGAGCCATCAGCTTCAGTACCTTTGGGTTTCAGGAAAGCCCCCAGCTCCCTGGGTGGGCCTTGCTAGAGCACTGAGATGGCACAGAGAAGATGTGGGAGGTGTTGACAAGTTTGGCAGCTTTGGGCAGAGACCTTAGCCCTTTCCTGGGCAGGCAAGAAAACAGGCACATTAGGCGGTGGGTGATCAACTCTTGCAAGGAAGTAAAATGCTGGAGCAAAGGTGACAAAGGGTCCCAGTCCAGTTCTACCAAGGCAGGTGAGGGTATCAGAACTTCCACAAAACTGAGTTGGGGAGCCTGTGTCTTAAGCCCTCATTGTCTCCTAGTCCAGGGAGTCATCATTTGAGGCATAGTGGAAGAGAATGGTCCAAGAGGATGGGAGAGAGACTCTCTAGAGTCTGAACAGACATCCCTGGAATCCTGGCCACTGAGCAGTGTCCAGGGACTCAGATCATGCCTCCCTAAGGACTAGTAGACAAGGCAAGTCTCCTGTTTTCCAAATACTCTTAGTAGAACAACCTCTGGTGATGACTGGAAAAATAGAGACCATCATTGATGGCCATGCTCATGACATTTATAAACTGAAAACTGCTTAAGAATCAACTGGACACTACTCTGAGTAAATGAAAAACCAATGATGGTCCCTGAAAACAGATAATCAAATATACTGTACCCCACTCCTCATGGCAGAGAGGTAGGAGGCTGCTGGAGCAGAATGATGTATATGTACAATGCCAAACATAGGCTCTGATGGTAGCATGTGTTTTTACTTATTTGCTTTTTTTTGTTACAAAGGAAGGCTCACTCTGGGTGGGGGGGACTAGGAGGTGGGGGGAGGAAGTTCCCCAGCAATGACTATGATATAAAGACCCCAAACATTGATAAAATAGATATATATTTTTTAAAAAGAAAATCAACTGGACAGCTCATCCAGGTATATGTTAATCATATGCAAATAAAATGCTAATTATCATGCAAGCATCCCATTCTTTTGGAACATGGTCAACAAAAAAATCCCAAAAGGGAAAAATGGCTAAATTAAGGGAAAACTGCTCAGCAGAGTGGGCATGGGAAAGAGGTGGCTCAGGCAACAGGGAAATGTAGAAAGTCTTCTATTACCTCAGTCTATCTTTTTGCCACATCGTGAACCATCATACAAAGATAGGGCCAAATAACATTAAACTCACAGCAAGAATGCTCTGATAGTACCAAAAGGGGTGCTGATGAGGATAGCAGGGGAGACTAGTTTTTCTTGTGACAGACTGACTGTCTCAGCTCTAGACACACTCCCCTTCTCTTGCCTGGAACTTATACCCCCTTCTATTTCTTGGAATTTTCTGTGCCTGGAACCTTTCTGCTAAACCCTTCCTATTCAGCTGCCTGGAGATGGATCTTTGCCTCTGATATTAGAAGTGGGAAACTAATCAGCTATGTCTGCTAGAGATCTCACTCTTACCTATAAAACCCCTGGTTCTTGTCCATGTCACTAACCAGTCCTGTTGGGTGGAATGGGACATAGGCATTCTTGTTTTGAGTTAAGAAGCATGATAAGAACCTGACATAAGCTGGGGGCTCTTTTCAGAGAGGGGTTCTTTCAGGATCACTGATTCCCTTTCTCCTACTGTCTTATCCTGGAGAACATCTCATCTAGGGCCCAGTGGATGCCGAGTTGTATAAGTATCCTATAAGTCAGTTCTGGAAACTGCAACCTGGTTGTATCATCGTCTCTTAGAGATTGGGATCTTTTGCCATCAATCCTCCTACCTTTGCCTCCTCCTCAACCCCCAAGCCAGGCTTCATGCCTTCCCTTTTGGGAGTTAAAATGTCCCCATGAAGTGTCTCTTTGAAGAGAGTATCCCTCATTTTAATTTGGAATTAATTTGGAAAAGCAACTAAAATATCCATATATACCAGCAACAAAACTAATGAGCATATGTGCCCTGCCCCTCCCAGGACGTTAAAGATAGAAACAAAGGTCTGACATATACCAAAATATATATATAACTTTGCTCTTTTTTGGTAGCAAAGAACTGTAAACAAAGTTGGCACCAGTCAGTGGGGGAATAACCAGATCAGGGTAGATGCATGCAATGGACTATTATGTGATAATTTAAAAATTATAAATTATAGTGATAAATGATAATTTCTTAATAACCATTCAGAAATGATGAAGATAAGGAATTATGAGAAACATGGGAAGATTTATATGGACTGTTCTAAAGCAAAATAAGCAGAACCAAGAAAACAATAAATCCAGTAACTACAGTGATGTGAATGAGAAAATCAGCGAAACGAAGTTGAACTCTGAGTAATGGGAAGTACCTGGAAAGAGATAATGAAACTCTACCTCCTCCCTCATGGCAGAGAAGCAGGAGATCACGAGGGCAGAAAATCATATACTTTGTTAAACATGGTCTCACTATTAGATTTCTGCTAAATTAATTTATTAAGTAAATGTTAATTTACTTAGTAAATTAATTGTCTCTGTCACAACAGAAGGGTTAGTCTAGAGAAGAGTGGGTAGAAAATTACTGTGATGTAAAGACAAACGACATCAATGAAACAAATAAAGAAAAAAGAGAAAATATATTCCCTCCCCAAGGCTCTAGATCTCCTATTATATCTTATGATGAGACTTAATATGTATGATTTAGTTTAGTGCTACTCAAATGGATATATTATCTCATCATTGCAGATGTCCCCTTTAAAGAATAAAAGCTCATTAATATACATATGTAATGACATATGCAAATGTATCTTATATAGGAGAGTTAGACTCCACCCTCAGTGGACCCTCTCCAGCATGCTTTTCAGTTGGCCACACTCGTGTGGCAGGGGTACCTATGGTTCATTGGAGAAACACTAAGAGCTTTCTGCCTGTTTGCCGGATTATATTAGGTGACAAACACTCAGAAAAAGAAGAAAAAATGAGCTACCTGGAGAAGAGTGATGGGGTATTAGCAGCTAGGTTCAGTGTCCATGGTGACCCTGAGGGCATTTTTTGAGAGGCTGTAAGCACAGAAGTGCTTGGAGATGGATGTAAATAAGGCAAGAATGAGAGACCTGTAGGAATAAGCAGAGACAGAAAAAATCTTTTTAAGGTTATCTTTTTGTTTTACTGGGTTAAATGCTTTTTTGTAACCTACAAACTGTTTAAAAAGTTTTTTTTTAATTTTATTCTATACAACTCTTAGTAAGTTATGTGACACTGAAGTATAGAGCATTATTTGCAAAAGCCTGCCTTTCCCATTCTTATACTTTCGTCAAGGATAGCCTTGAGACTTGTTTAGATCATTCTCAGAAAAGATTTTGTAGAGATAAGAAGGTAGGTTTATAAGGCTGGTTGTCTCTTTGATACCATCCAAATGGTAATACCATCCAAAAATTCAGTTGTTATTATCATTATCTTTAATTGTTTATGATTTAGTCATCTTTCCTTTATTGAGATACATCAAAAATTGCTACCTGTGTATTAAAAATTGTGCTAGCTCATGTATGGATTTATTCATGTGTATTTGCTTGGATTTGACCAGTTTTCCTCACATTTCTACTTCCTCCTTTATGACAATAGGTATTGAGATGTTAAGGACCAAATGAACTGATCCTACTATCAACAATAATGACAGTCAATGTAGAATTAATTGCTGATAGATCTGTCCCATTTTCTGTATCTGTTGTTCTAGAAGTTGTGTTTATAATCAACTTGGGACGACCTGCCTTATTTCTGCTTCATGCCAAGCTTTTTGCAGTTAATCCATCTGTATACACATATCATCTTCTCCTGCATTCCTTTTCATTCACAATTTTCATTACAAATTTTCACTTACAATTCCTTTTCATTATTTTGTGAGATGATGTTCTTACTTGCCCATCCTCTTCCCCCACGATGCTTTGTCTCTCCACTTGGACTCTAAAATGATTTTGCCTTTGAATGTCATGACTCCACATTTGGCAAGGAGCTCAAAGGTTTCCTGGCTGAGCTTTCTGGGCTCTTTAGGCTTCCTTGTACTGAATGTATTATATTGGTTAAATTTCTATAAAGTGTGGCAAAAATAACCATCAATGTCTTTAATTCATTTGCAATTTTTCCAGAGTCAACAGTTTCCTCATATAGGTTTAGAACTATTGTAATGGAACACAGTGTCATCTTCTCATGTTTACCTTCTCTTCTGATTTAGCCTTAATTGACTTTTACTCAGGGGTGTTGTGAAGTTCAAGTGAAATAAATGGATATAAAGCACTTTGCAAACCTTAGGGTGCTATATAAATGCTGGTATTATAATTATTAATTATTACCCTATAGTCACCAGGCCTCCAGTTTGGTGATGATTTAAATTGTCTGAGCCTCCTACTGAATTTAAACTCTTTTAGATTTGGCTTTCTGATCTATAACATGAGTTGTTTGTAAGTATCACATGAGATAACATATATCAAACACTATATAAATGCTAGCCTTTTTTTACTCATGGGGAAGGGAATAAGCATTTATTAAACACCTACTATCTACTCTACTAAACACTTGTACAAATAGAATCTCATTTGATCCTCACAATAACCCTCTGAAGGAAGTGCTATTATTTTCTCATTTTACAGACAGAGTTTAAGTGATTTGCCCAGAATCATGGAGATAGTAAATATCTGAGGTCAGATTTGAACTCCAATTTTCCTGACTCAAAGCCCCGTGCTCCATCCACTGTTCCGCCAGTTGCCTCATAGTAAGTTTTCAATTCACTAGGCCCCCCAGATCACCTTCTAGTCACATCTCTTGATTCTTTGAACTCAAGCGTAATACTTTACATTATTCTGTTTGGCCCCAAATTCTTGCCTGCTAATGTGTTTTCTAGGCACCCTCCACAGGCAAAGAACTGATGCTGTGACTGCTGAGAGTTTACGATATTTGTGCTAACTATAACAAGCAGCTGTCCCTTACCTTGGCCCAGTTTCCTTCAGAACTGTCCTGTCTAGAACTTTAAAAATGCAAAACCATCATTTGCATATGCTACTTCACAAATATCACGTATTTGACTCATTTTGTCTTCACCTTGAATGCATGCCAGGACAATCTCCAAGTATGGTTTAACTATAGTGATCATATCTCATTGACTGTTAAGATTCTTATATATTTCATCACTGAGCAAGGAAACACACATTATAGTTTAATGTATCTTTAATTGTGTGGAGTAGAAAAAAATAAAACACAATACTGAGATTCATGCCACTCAGATAAAAGAATCGGGTCTCTCCATGTCTAGCAGGCTGGTTAATGGTTTTGTTCACACTTCTCAAAGAAACTGACAAGTCATAAATCTGTATATTTCCATTCCCAGCTCTTGTCTTTACTACCTGCAATCTGGTGAACTCTGAATATTTACTTTAGAGAAGCATTCTACCCACCCTGCAGTCAAAGTCTCATGTAGAGAGAAAAGGCATTGTCTCACCAACCTGCACTTCAATTCCATGGGATGCCTGGAATCCCCTGGATTCCTGTCGCCAGTACACCATAACATAGTAGGTAGTGAGGGAACGTTGTAATCAGGTAGATTTAGGTTAAAGTGTTGTCTCTGGTATATTCTGACTATATGATCTGGGCAAGTCATTTAAGGCAAAGCAATAGGAAGGTCAGCTTTAAACCGGGTATTTACTGATATCTAGAACAAAGAGTAATAGGTATAGAGCTGTAAGGAACTTCCCTTTACCCTATATCAAAATGAAACAAAACCCTAGCATGTGGTAGGTATTTAATAAATACCTATTGAATTGAATAAATTAAGAGGAGAGAAAAGGCAGCTTACTTGCAAAAAGGAGTCACTGTTGTTTTCTCTCTGACCTCCTTGGCAGTAGAGGTTGCTAGATAATCTGCTCCTTTGGGGTCATTCCCCTGGACCCTAGCCAGTGCTACAGAGGCAGAAATGTAAATTAAATATGTACAACTAAAAACTTCTGGGATTGAGGGCTTGAGATGGCTATCTGACTGGAGTATGAACCCCTGACACTGACAAAAAGATTGACAGAAGCATCCCAAGATCTTAAATTACCCTAACAGATTTGACATCACTCCTCTGGAAAGTTTTGTCCTGAGTGAAAAACTCTCAGGGTCAACACATGCTACCTCTCTCTGGAAGGGGAACAGAGTTTCCCTATTTATTGGGATCTGAAGAGGATCACACGGGCTGTGAGCAGAGCAGGATGCACTCTTTGGATACAATAATATCCACTTTATTCAATCCTAATATTCTAATTACAACTGTTATATAATATGCATCATAAGTGAGTCAATTGAGCACATAGCCCCTTGGGGCTAGTGCCAAAATCTGATTGGGTAAATCCATACACAAAACACTTGGACTCACAAGACAAGTGTTACCACCCAGAAAGTTTCTGAGCTAAGGTAAGAAGATAGAGTTTGACCTCCTTGAGCATAGACCAACTTAGAACTAAGAAAGTGTTGACTGAACTTTTACAAATCATCACAAATAACCCACACAAGAATGTTCCAGGGATTACATAGGAATGAAGAGTTTCATTAAGTTTAAAAAGAAAGGATCCTCTTTCCCGACCATCTCACCAACAGCAAAGGGGAGGTGTTACTACATTTAAGCAGAGGACTTGGAGAGGATAGAGTAGTATCTATTCTCCACCATCAAATGGGGTTTCAGGGTCACAGTGAAGTGATCCCCACTTTTGCCTAAGTCAGGGATGAGAAACCTGCCACATATTTCCCACTCCTGACCTAAGTCAACCATTCTTCAAAGCTTTTCCTGCATAATAGATGCCAGTTTTCACCAATTGCTCCCTTTCCTTCATTCCATCTGCTCTCTCTCTCCAATACATTTGAACATTTCATTGTGTGTGACTTTGTGTCCATATTTGTCTTTTGGCCAATAAAGTCTTCTTTTGTGTACTCCTTGAAGACAGGGACTTTTCCATCTTCTCCTATCCCCTTTCCCTTTCCTACCATATAATAGCTTTTCAATGAGTATTTATAGATTGAATGAATGAGCCTCAATGCAGACAATGTGAGTAGCTTGAGGATGATGTTTCAGTGATTTTCTTCCTGGGGCCCCTAAATTCGTGTAAATGGTGACAGACAAGGAGGTGTGTCTCCCATCTCAGAGAACTTTCTGGCAATATGGTGGGAGAGCCACCATCTTTATCCTGAGGGAGATTTTGGTATGATTCAGGAGATGTGTCTTCAATTCAGGCCCCCTTCCCCCAGTCAAATAGGAGTCACAGAATGTCTTAGGAGGCACTTACAAAGTGACTCAGAAAAAATTAGACAGATACTGATCAGGAGATTTTAATGTAAGTTCTATTGACTGCTTGATTTGGAGGAGAGGTGAGATCTTGGATGAGAAAAAAATTTTACATTTTTATGTCTATTAAACTCTAACTGGGATTGGACATTTCCTTCTCATGTTAAGAGTTCAAAGACTTCACCAGACTACCACAGGGGTCCATGACTCAAAAAGGTTAAGAAGCCCTTATGTAGAACAAGTTGGAACATAGGATTTTTGGAGCTGGACAGTAACTCAGAGATGTCCTAGAATCAGAGAATGAACAGATCACAGATTTAGAACTGAAGGGTATCTTTGGAGTCCAACTAGTGCCAGTAATTCTTAACTCATGGACCCTTTCGTAGGCTCATGAAGATTTTGGACTCTTCAAAATAATATTTTTAAATGCACAAAAATAAAGCACACAGGATTACAAAAGAAACCAATGATTTGAAATCATGGTTATCAGAATATTTTTTGAAATAAGTGACTTCAGCCTAAGGACCCCCAATCTAATCTAATCCCTTCATTTTACAAATGAGGAAATTGAGACACAGGTTGAGTAACTTACCAAGTGTCACGTGGATAAAATAAGAGGCATTATTCAAACCTGGTCTTCTTTGAGCACCAGTCACTCAAAGTCCCTGCATTTACAGCTAATGAAACTGAGTCACACAATGGAGAAGTAACTTGCCTGAAGTTACCTAAGTAGGTAGTGATAGAGCTGGTAGTAGAGTGCTGGTCTTTTGAAGTCTGGTCCCTTACTCTTTCCATAATCAACATCAACATCAACATCATCATCATCATCATCATCATCATCATCATCATCTTCATCGTCATCTTCATCATCATCATCAGCAGCAGCAGCAGCATCCCTGGTAAAGGACTCTGAAAGAGGCAATCAGAGGCAGTGCCTTCTGATGCTCAGCCCAGGCTATTTTCAGGTTTCATTACTCAATACCAGTTCCTGGCCCAATAGGATCACCCATTCTCCCACCAGGGACCTCTCACACCACAACCTATATGGTATAAGCTAAGGAGTCCCCACAGAGCCTCTTTCTTTCCAGACTTTGGTGATTTGTGGATGGGGCACCTGTCTATGTCACAGGTGGAAACAATGGCAGAAGTGTCAGACTCAGAGCTGACAGAGCTTCTGACTGAACTGCTTTCAAATAGTGGCCATTTATAAGTTAATGAATGAGAAAATAGGCAAATTACAAATACAGATTTTTTTCCTAATGAGAGGAAAAGGCATTGTTTACTAATGCTTGTTTCTAATTATCTGTGTACAATGGAGTCTCCTTTCAACACCATGACTATTCCACTACCCAGCTATTTAATTTCAACCCTTTCCATGCCCAGGGATCAGCAACTGCTATGATGAAATCAGTGGAAATGATATCAGATACGATGCTCTCCCATCTCACTGCTTTGCTGCTGCACCCAAAGGACCACAGGAATCTTCCCATTTCGCTTGTAGTTGTCTCTTTCTTTAGAAGGTGATCTTCTCTAGAGTATACACTATCTTTTCTATTTGTGTCCTCAGTATTTAACACTGTATTTTGGACACCCAGTGCTTAATACTTTTTTAAATTTGTTCATTATTAGTATAGAATGCTAATGAAATAGATCAGTATATATGATATGTTTAATCATACTAGCCTAATATGGTGGGTGGAGAGCCGAATGAATATATAGAATGCCTATTTGGAAAGACCAACACCTGACATTGCAAGCATTATTAGGAGGGGCAGCTGGGTGGCGCCACAGTGGATAGAGCACTAAGTCCTAAGTTCAAATCCAGCCTCAGACACTTACTATCTGCGTGACCTTGGGAAGTCCCTTAACCACAACTGGCCCCCCAGAAAAGTAGTGTTAAGCCTAAGATAGGAACAAACAAATCTATACATAGGAATAGATTCGCAAAGTTCTGATTTCTGCTTCATTAAATGAGATAATATTTGTAAAGCACTTGACACAGTGCCTAATACTATAAATATTTATCCTCTTCCTCCCCTGCCTTCTGGCCCAAGTACTTCTGAGCCTAATATGTGCATGACAAAAAGGGGAGGGATTGGAACCTAGAGCTCTGGGATAATAACAACAATATAGCCAACATTTACATAGCACTATTTTATGCTAAGTACCTTATAATTGTCTCATTTGATACAACAACCCTAGGAGGCAGGTGCTGTTATTATCCCCATTTTACAGATGAGGAAACTGAAGCAGACAGAGTGATGTGACTTGCCCAGGGTCACACAGATAGGAAGTATCTGAGACTGGATTTGAACTCAGGTTTTCCTGATTCTGGGCCCACCATTTTATCCACAGGCTTCATTCGAGTATTTGGAGACCGAGGATCTGAGATGGAATCTCAGCTCTGATATGTACCATCTGTGTGTCCTTGGAAAAGTCTTTTAACTTCTCTGGACCTCACTTTCCTCATCTATAAAAGGAAGGGGTTGGACCAGCCTACTCTAAGAGTTTTTCAATTCTCTACCTGTGATGAACTCAAGAATACTCAGGTTAAAGAGAAGAAGAGTTTAGGAGAAGGTTTGCTACCCTTATTATGGAAAATCACAACATGATAGAGACCTGACTAAATCCTGTGCTCTGTCCACTGTACTATCTAAGGAAAGCATGGGAAGACTTACATGAACTGATGCGAAGTGGAGGAAACAGAAGGAAAACAAAATACACAATGAAATATAACAATGTAAATGGAAAGAAAAGCAGGAACAGCAATAAAAACAAAAGAAATCTGCATACCTTTAATTAAGTGATTCAGCTTGGTCCCAGATGAGAGAGAAGAAAGTCCTTCTCCCTTCCTTTTTTGCAGAGATGGGGACATTGATTATGGAATACTGCGCGTTGGTGTTGGTCAGATTTGGTTATGTTGGTTAGTTTTGCTGAGATGCTGCTTCACTTTTTTCCTCCATTACTACAAGGGATGACTATTTGGGGAGAAGAGGGCTATATTTGAAAATAAAGATAGGTGGCTTAAAAACAAAACAAATTAAGAACCCCTCAATAAAGTAAGGTAGTTTATAATGAAAAGTAATAAAAACAGATTTTTTTTTGCAAATTTAAACAATAAATAATGTCATTCCACAGTCTCTTTTATCAATATTGTTCCTTTTGAATAAGAAATAATATTTCCTGGCCATATTCATATGAGGAGTCCCATTCCACTAAATTTCAGGGGTTACTCTGAGTCCTTATCTTACAATCTAGCATAGGAGTCATTATATAATAAGAGCTGTCCAGCCTCAATTCCATCCCCCAAACTCTCTTTAGGAGAAGGTCATGCATTCTTCAGAATGCTACCAAAAGACCACAGTTCTCTGGGGAAACACTCTGTGGAGGCCAGAGTCATCTGGAGAGAGCTGGTCTCTCTCTAGATTTCCTTCCTGCTCTTGACTGACACAGGGAGACAAAATGTCTTCCAGATTGTGGGACTTTTCCGGGACAATTTGTAATGGAGAGACAGATATAATGTTTTCCAGGTTACTTCATTGAAAATCTGGTGTAGGGTTCAGAGTTGGAAATTAGAGGTCATCCAACCCAACCTCAGCATTTTACAACTAGAGCCAAGAGAGAGGGAGCTTGTTCTGCTGCCCAACAAGATGGCATCAGAGTGGGAACTGAAAGTCTAAATCTACCGTTTCCTGGTCAAGTGTTCTTCCTATTTCATCACTAGGAGGATGTTCAGGTTTCCATTATTATTTTGATCCCCGGGTAAGTCCAGAGCTCCAGAAAAAAAAAATGCAAGGCACCTTAGGGGGCGAGAAAGTGAGCTCATTTCCAACTTACGCACCTGATGGTAATTCAAACTTAGATCTTGAAAGAATGAGGGTAGGGTTACAAGTGTGTCCTATCATCTAGATACTTCCTATTTGGTTTTCTTTATTCTCTCCATCTGCCTGGAGCAGGGCATGCTCCATCAATTGATCTCCATGGTGGGATCAACGAAAAGGCTTCTCAAAGACATCAAATTTTAATTTACTCCTTATATTTTTATCACCACCAAAGACACAGCACATCTTGTAGACTATGATAAAGGCTCTGTTCTGGATAAGGGATGGGGAGGGTTAAGGAGACTTTATGTTTACTACTTGAAAGATTAATGGGTCACTCAAGCATCCCCATCTCATACATTTTTATGACAGTGTAGGGGAGTAAATGTGATGTATGCTCAAGGGAGAATGATAGGTTTAAATGTCTAACAGCTGCTCTTTGGAGGCTTGGGATGACTTAAGTGTAGTTCCCACATAGCTCTTACTCTGCTCATCCTTGAAATTTACAGTGAGGGGCCTTTTCCTTAATGCTTTTTGTGTAAAGACAAAGGGGGAGGGGTTGGCCAATGTTTTTCAGGTATAGGTTGGACTAGATGACCTCTGAAGGCTCATCTGAGGTTCAGTGACTCTACGTTAAAGGCAGCATTCCATGTGTAGGGAGCTGGAGCCCTAGGTAGGTTGCCATGAGCTCCAAGAAAAACTGACATAGAAAATTGTTTTAGAGATTGGCCTGTTTCCTTTGACTCTTTAATGCCTCTCTTCTGTTGGAATCTCAGAGGTCCAGAATTCAGCAAGTGTTAATTGCCTAATAAATACCAGGCACCAGGAAAACAAATGTCAGCATGTACTCTAGAATGCTTATCCCAAATGTCTCTCACATTGATGAGTCAGGTCCTCAGAAGATGGCTACTACCATTCTCCTTGGGGCTCTACCCTTAGGGCTTGGGAATAGTTATCTATTGCTATGGCTCATGATCCCCAAATTGCATGTGACAACACAATTAGCCTTTCCACATTACGACTTTGCCCATCACAGTTTCAATTTATTGCAGATCAACAGAAGAAACTAAATGAGAATTTTGGGGGAATTTTGTGGAAGCCACAGATGACATATGAAGGCCAGCAGATGACACAGAACCTATGAACAAATACTGAACTCAGATTTTACAATAAGATACTAAAATGTCCGGTAAGAGAAAAAGCAAAAACACAGAATTCTTCTCTGGTATGAAGGGAGGGCTAAAGGATTTTATGCAAATTTTCCAGATTGTCAGGGTACCACACCTCTAACCCTTGAGATATAGAAAAGAATACATCTTGTTTATCAATTACCTGGCTAGTTTAATTAGGTTATAGAAAGGGATATTTATTATGGTAGTATAGTGAGAATTCTAAAAAATATTCCTCCAAAAGTCACTCTCCCACCAAATGCATACCGAGTCCAGGAGAAAGTCAGCTCAAGATTAGAGATCAGATATGGTGAAGGGGTGGAGCAACTTACAGTTCCTGTTTACTGGAAGTCCTTTTCTTCCTTTAATGGAATACCTAAGAAGATCCCCTTGGGGATGGCACCACTCCTTTGTTGAGAGATAGGTGGAGGTCTCATGCAGAAAATGATGGACTCTCAAGCTTACTCTTTCATAGCTTCATTCCCTATTCCCAAATCATTCCCAGATAGAGGAAGGGAGCTATCAGGACAAATAGTATGGGCTAATTTGAACATTAGGGAGCAGCTGGGGGTAAGTGTTTATGGTGTCATCAATCAATAACCTACCTACCAGCTTCCTATAATAGAAATACTGTCTTAGGTTGAGCCTGGTGTGTGCGTGCATGTGTGTGTGTGTGTGTGTGTGTGTAGGTGGGATGTGTAACAAATCATAGATTATTGGAGTTGAAAGGGAGCCCAACCTGGCTTTGACCAGGAACTCCTTCTTATGGCATTCCCAACAAGTGGCTATTTAGATGAAGACCTTCAGAAATGGGAAATACTGCTTCCTGAGGCAGCCCGCTCCATTTTGTGACAACTCTAATTATCTATAAGCTTTCCTTCATATAGAGCCAAAATTTGCCTCCCTATAATTTCCATCTACTACCCACAGTTCTGCCCTCTGGGGCCAAGGAAGTCAAGTTCAGTTCTTTCATATTTTAGGCTTTCAAATATTTGAAGACAGCTTATCACACATCCAATCCCTAATTTTCTCCTTTTCGATTACCTCAATGAATCTTTAGGTAGCACATTTTAAGTCTCTTTAACATCCTGTTTGCCTGCCTCTGGACACAGTCCAGTTTTGTAAGGTCCTTCATTCTTCTCTTTCTCAGGATTAGGGTGAGCAGGCAGGGGAGCTCTCCAGTGGAAGTGAGCACAGCTTTTTGTTAATCATTCTCTCATTACTGTGCTATTTACTATAAAAAGTCCTCAAGTCCTGAGTATTGTGTTCAATTTTATATGCTATATGTTAGGAAGAACATTGGATAAGGATAAGCATAAGGGTAAAGATAAGAATAAGGATAAGGACACTGGACAAGGATAAGCTTTTCTTCAAAGTCCCACTCTGATGCTAGATGACCCTATGTTCCTGAAGGTTATGCATGTGGATCATCATGTCCAATGGGTTCTACCATGCTAAAAGGGATTAGCAATAGAATATGTCTATTTTCCAAGTAGGGACAGGATTATTACCTGTAAATTGCCCACTTAGGTGATGAGTTCCTTGACGATGAAGAAAGGATGTGAAATGGCCATCAATCACTCTTCTGCTCTCGAAGTGATGGTGATGGAGTTGTTGAAAAAACATTCACCTTAATGTTGAAAAGGGGGCATAGATTGCTAAGAATGACCTGGTTTTTAGACTGCCTATAAACATTAATTTAATTGTGGGTACTCTAAATGTAAAATTCTTGTCCAGTGACCAATGAATGGACTTTCTACTGGAAAAGTTAAATCATTCATTCTGGATATTCTTTTTTTTTTTTTTTTTTTTTTTAATAAATGAAAGTAGAAGACAAAGGAAGGTATAGTTCACAGATTTTCCTTAGAGAGGCAAAGGACTTGGCTGAGTTGGTTTGATTGTAAAATCAAAGGCAACCAGAAACTTTATTTTGTGGTCTACTTAGTCACCTCATACTTCATGCAGTGTTTGCGATAAACATTATAGTAAGACCACCATGAAGATAAATGTCAATTCTTGTGCCAATATATATTGCTGAAGAATAGGAGACAAAGAAACTCTATGAAGAATTGATACCACCCTCCCAATGCAATCTACACATACTTTAATACTTCATTTTAATGTAAATTTGAGCAAAAAAAGATGCTGGTGAAAATATGACTCTAGAGAAAGAAATTAGAAAGTCACTGCTTACAAATTATGCAGAGGTTTCATGGCAATATATCATGGAATTTTAGAAAAGATAGGAGCCACTGGACATAGTGAGCACTAGACATAGTCACAAAAAAGGTACTGATTGTATTCTCACAGGAAGTTACTAATGGAGGAGTCATTTTCAAATAAACTATCTGTGTACAGTCAGAACACTGTCTTGTTAGAGCAAAAATCAAAGCCAATACCAAATTGGAAGAAATAATATAAATGAAGTGGTGTGGCATGCAACTGAAACCATAATACTCTAACCTGTTAAAAAAAGCTCTTTACTCCTCAAAATTGAAAACAGATAAACAGAGGCTAACATAGACTATCACCATTTCCTAGGGAATTTTAACTAATGTAAATCAATTATCACAGTGAGAAGACTAAAGGAGCCTAAAAATTGCTGGGTGGCATCACTGTGCCACCAAGATAGAGCACCAGACTTGGAGACAGGAAGCACAGAGTTCAAATTTGGCTTCAGACTGTCAGTAGCTACATGACCTAGGTCAAGTCACTTAACCTCTATCTGCCTCAGCTTTTTTGTTTTTAAAATAGGGTAATAATAGCACCAGCTTCCTGGTGCTGTTGTGTTTTTTTATTTTAAATTTATTTATTTATTTAACTTTTTACATTCATTTTCACAGAATTTTGGGTTCCAAATTTTCTCCTCATTTATCCCCTCCCCCCACCCCAATACACCAAGCATTCTAATTTTCCCTATCACCAATCTGCCCTCTCGTCTATCATCCCTCCCTTCTCTTGTCCCTATCTTCTCTTTTGTCCTGTAGGGCCAGATGACTTTCTATGCCCCATTAACTGTATTTCTTATTTCCTAGTAGCAACAACAATACTCAACAGTTGTTCCTAAAACTTTGAGTTCCAAATTCTCCCCATCCCTCCCTCCCCACCCATTCCCTTTGGGAAGGCAGGCAATTCAATATAGGCCATATCTGTGTAGTTTTTCAAATGACTTCCCTGATAGTCGTGCTGTATAAGACTAACTGTATTTCCCTCCATCCTATTCTGTCCCCCATTGTTTCTATTCTGTCTTTTGATCCTGTCCCTCCCCAAGAGTGTTGACCTCAAATTACTCCCTTCTTCCATTGCCCTCTCTTCCATCATCCCTCCCTCCCTGCTTATCTCCTTCTTCCCCATTTTTCTGTACTGTAAAATAGGTTTTCATACCAAAATGGGTGTACATTTTACTCCTTCCTTTAGTCGAATGTGATGAGGGTAAACTTCATGTTTTTTTCTCAGCTCTCCTCTTTTTCCCTCCACTAAAAAGTCTCTTGCTTGCTTCTTTGAATGAGAGATAATTTACCCCATTCCATTTCACCCTCTCTCCTCCCACTACATTTCTCTCTCACCATTTACCTTAATTTCTTTTAAGATATGGTCCCATCCTATTCAATTCACTCTGTGCTCTCTGTTTCTGTATGTGCGTGCATGTGTGTATGTGTGTGTGCATGCATGTGTGTACATGTGTGTGTGTGTGTATGTGTGTGTGTGGTCCCACCAACTACCCAGATACTGAAAAGTTTTAAGAGTTAGAAATATTGTCTTTCCATGTAGGAATGTAAACAGTTCACCTTTGGCAAGTCCCTTATGACTTCCCTTTGCTGTTTACTATTTCATGCTTCTTCTCATTCTTGTGTTTAAAAGTCAAATTTTCTTTTCAGCTCTGGTCTTTTCATCAAGAATGCTTGAAAGTCCTCTGTTTCATTGAAAGACCATATTTTCCCCTGAAGTATTATACTCAGTTTTGCTGGGTAGGTGATTCTTGGTTTGAGTCCTAGTTCCTTTGCCTTCTGGAATATCCTATTGCACGCCCTTCTATCCCTTAATGTAGAAGCTGTTAGATCTTGTGTTATCCTGATTGTATTTCCACAATACTGGAATTGTTTCTTTCTAGCTGCTTGCAATATTTTCTCCTTGAGCTGGGAGTTCTGGAATTTGGCCACAATGTTCCTAGGAGTTTCTCTTTTTGGATCTCTTTAAGGCGGTGATCAATGGATTCCTTCAATACTTATTTTGCCCTCTGGTTCTAGAATCTCAGGGCAGTTTTCTTTGATAATTTCATGAAAGATGATGTCTAGGCTCTTTTTTTGATCATGGCTTTCAGGTGGTCCCATAATTTTTACATTGTCTCTCCTGGATCTATTTTCCAGGTCAGTTGTTTTTCCCATGAGATATTTCACATTCTCTTCCATTTTTTCATTCTTTTGGTTTTGTTTTATGATTTCTTGGTTTCTCAGAAAGTCATTAGCCTCCATCTGTTCCATTCTAATCTTGAGAGAATTATTTTCTTCAGTGAGCTTTTGAACCTCTTTTTCCGTTTGGCTAATTCTGCTTTTGAAAGCATTCTTCTCCTCATTGGCTTTTTGAACCTCTTTTGCCAATTGAGTGAGCCTATTCTTCAAGGTGTTATTTTCTTCAGCATTTTTTTGGGTCTCCTTTACCAAGGTATTGACCCGTTTTCATGCTTTTCTTGCATCTCTCTCATTTCTCTTCCCAGTTTTTCCTCCACCTGTCTAACTTGATTTTCAAAATCCTTTTTGAGCTCTTCCATGCCCTGAGCCCACCGGACATCCCCCTGGGATGTCTGGGATAGAGAGGCCCTGACCTCCACGTCTTTCTCTGATGGCAGGCATTGTACTTCGTCATTAGAAATGAAGAGGGGAAGGAACATCTCTTCCCCAATAAAGTAGCTCTCTATGGTCTTATTCTGCTTCCTTTTTCTGGGCATCTTCCCAGCCAGTTACCTGACTTTCTGAGATTCCTCTCCACCCCTGCCTAGATCTGCCCAGCTAATGCTTGGAGTCTGAGATTCAAATGGGCTATCTGCGGCAGGAGTGGCTGCTATTCAATGTGAGCTTAAGTTCTGGTGCTGGGGTGGGGGCAGGGGCACCTCCCAGGCTCAGTTCCCTCAGGGGCTTTATGCAGAGACCTTCAGTGATGGAGCGGGTGGGGGCAGGGCTGTCGCCTAGGCTCAGTTCCCTCAGGGGGTTTATGCAGAGACCTGAGCTTCTGCCTGCTGCTCAGGGAGTCTCGGGCTGCTGCTGCTGCCTCTGCCCCTGCCTCTGCCTCCCCCGCTTCCTGCCCCTGCCTCTGCCTCCACCACTGCCTCCCGAGGGGGCCCGAGCCACAGAGACACCCTGCTCTCCTCTTGGCCAGCCCAGAAGTCTCTCTCACTGACCTGTAGCGTCTGTGGGTGGAGGGACCTTTCTGGCCACCGGAGGTTCTGTCCCTGAAGCCTGCTTGGATCTGCTCCTCTGGGGCTGCACGGCCAGGGTGGCGCTGGGGTGGGCTCCACTTTCCGGGGTGCGATGGACCCCTGGGGACCGCTCTCCAGGGTTCTCTGGAACGGAAATCTCTTCCACTGTGTTTCTGTGTGCCTTGCAGTGATCCAGAATTTGTGGGGAGTTCTTACAGGAAATCTATGGGCTGTGGATTCATAGCTAGCATACATGAGTCTTTCTACTCTGCCATCTTGGCTCCTCTCCCCCCCGGTGCTGTTGTTAAGATAAAATGAGATAATATTTGTAAAGTGTCTTTCAAACCTTAAGGTCCTATATAAATGCTAACTATTATTATTATCCAGCAAACATTTGGTCTCTTTATGAATTAGACATATATGATAGCTAGTGACATAGCAGTTTAAAATATTGGCTCATTTTTAAAATCCCATGGAAGAGCTTGGAGGAAGATTATGAAAGCTATCTCATAAAACTGAGAAACAATGGAATGGAAAACAAGTTTACAGAGAACTTGACAAGGGATGAAGTGGAATGAAATCATCCCACGGCATTTAAGGTTGAAACAGCAAGAAGGACACAGACAAAAATTGGAAAAGATCTGTTAAAATCTTTATCACAAATTCTTTTTTTCATCCATGACATCAAAACCACCATAATTATATTCTCATATCATATTCTCACAATTGTACTGAATGAGGAAGCAAAAATGGTACTAAAGAAAATAGCAATGAGTAGAGTTGGTGAGCTATACTGTATACTTTAGGGCAGAAGTTCACATTAGAAGTAACATTAGTTTGAAATTGTTATGAGAATGATTTTGAAAAGATCTAAAAAAGGATATTCAAATGGTGGGGAAAAAAATCAAGGACCATATTATTACCCCCCAAAGACAGCTGCGATAGCTACTGAACCATATGACTAATTTTCTCTCTCTACAAAATTTTTATGGGAGTAATCTACATATGTATCAAGGGCATCCTTGGTGAAGGCATGAGAAAAGAACATTCAGGCTTTCACAAATGATATGCTATAGCAGCCTATGTCTTTATAGTCACATCATGCTTTTTTGCATATTTTCTGAAAAAAAGGCATTTTATTTAATAGAAAAAAAAATTCTTTCTTGTTGGACATTTATGTCCAACAAGGTGCTTTTCATGTTTTATGTCAAGAATCATATAAGGTTCCTTTAAAGTGATTATAGTAGAAATCTATTTGACAACCCCCTGTTTATTAATTCCAAGTGGAACATAAAATAGGAGACATATATTAGTCAAACATATTTGACACTTTTATGCCAATTATGACATTTTTATGCCCAATGCAAAGTTCAAATGGAAGAGGGATTTCCTATAGAAGTAAAGTTGTCCAGGGACTCCTCTTTGGGAATAAGGTTATACTTGAATAAGTCCCAGAATATGAGCGCTATAATCACTGAAAAGAGTTTAAACCCAATCATCTACATAGGAAAAACCAAGTGGACAAAGAAGTCCCAGTATCCAATCTATAATATGCAGTTGAATAGACAACCCAAAGACCTCATTTCTCTCTCTCTCTCTCTCTCTCTCTCTCTCTCTCTCTCTCTCTCTCTCTCTCTCTCTTCTCTCTCTCTCTCTCTCTCTCTCTCTCTCCTCTCTCTCTCTCTCTCTCTCTCTCTCTCTCTCTCTCTCTCCCTCCCTTTTTTCTGCCTCTCCCTTTCTTTTGCTGTTTCAATACATTTAGTATCTTAGCCTGAAATTTTTAGTGAAAATTATAGCTTGCAATGATCTAGCTATTACTTTAATTCTTATGGACTCTGAGGAAACTATCCTGCTGAACAATTTTGGGCAAGAGATGTTTTGAAATGGCTCCATCTTTTCTTTAGAAACTTTCCTCTTGAGTTTCTTTTCATAGAGTGGATTTGCCCACAAACCAGCATATGCTTTCTTGTACATCTCCTCCATTGTGTCAGTAATTATATTATTCTTAATGTACTGTGAGGATTGTTTTATATAAGCCATCTTCTTCTTCCACTAGATAATGCATAAAATCTGCCACATTCTGGCCTATGATGTGCTTATGATGTACTTCAACAATGAATTCTTTGTATTCTGAATCATAGTCAGGGGAGTGTTATTGTAAGGAATAGAGAGAACATCATTCACAGCTCAAGTCTAAAAGATTGCTTCCAGTGGTAGTTCTGGCAAGATGTGCATCCAGGTAGCACATAAAAGTGCTAAGCTGACCAGCAAAGCTTTCAGCACTGTATTCCTCTCCAGTCTCTTCCACTTGACCTTTTTGTATCTTGTTCATACCTAATCTGTTAAGAAGCATGAAGGCTAGGAGCAGGACATTACAGGAAGCTGCAGCATACTCTGTCAGGCCAACCTTCACACCATACTGTCAATTCAGCATATCCAGCTAAATATCTATCTGTCTATCTATGTATCCACCCATCCATCTATTTCACTCTATCCATATTTAAACATCTATGTATGTGTATGTATATACAACAGACATATCTATATTCATTTATCTATATCTTTGTCTATAGCTATCTATGCATCTATTCATTTATCTATTTATTTTTATCCATATATAGATGTTTATGTATGTGTGTATATACACACATATCTATATTTGTCTATCTGTGTCTATAGTTATCTATCTATCTATCTATCTATCTATCTATCTATCTATCTATCTATCTATCTATCTATCTATCTATCATCTATCTAAATCTTGAATAGACTCTCTGAATAGACAATGAGCTGGGCCTAGAACTGAAGAGGAGGAGAGTAGGCTAAATTCCTTATGGGAAGTTGTGTAGTTCTTTTAAGGATCTTCAAGTTTTGTCGTGGGGGAATGGCTGAACCCAGTATGGTATATGAATGTAATGGAATGCCACTGTGCCATCAGAAATGATGAAAGAGATGGTTTAAAACAAAGACTTGTATGAATTAATACCAAGTGAAGTAAGCAGAACCAGAACAATTTATACAATAACAGCCACAGTGGACAAACAAATAACTTAGAAAGCTGTAAGAACTCTGATCAACTCAATGACAAATCATGGTTCCAGAGGACCAGTGATGAAACATGCTGGTTTACAGGGAGGTGATGGACTCAGGGTGAAGAATGAGATGTATATTTTTTGGACCTGGCCAATGCAGGGACTTTTTTGGGGTGGGGTTGACTATACTTATTTGTCCCAAGGGTTTTGTTTTTCTTTTTTAATATTGAGGTTGGTGTGGGAGGTAGAGAAAATTGATTTTTGTTCATTGAAAAATAGAATTCCCAAGCTTCTTCCTAAAATAAGGGCCCATCTTTTAAACCTCAATTAACCTCCCAATGAGGCTATTATAGAATACAACTTTCTCAGAAGAATTAAAGTTGAATGGTAGTTAAAAGGTCATAGACAGGGTACCTGGCAAGAGTGAATAGACTGCTAAACATTACTGATAAAGAATTGGAAAGGGAAAGGTGGCATCAAAAACACCATCAGAGATGAATGATCAGAAAAGGCTAATTGGTCATGTGGTAATAGAGTAGAACTGATGTGTCTATATATCCCCTTGGTATTGATCCAATGTCAAGCGATCTAGAGAAAGGCCCCTAGGATTTTGGATGGATCTCCAGAGAAGGATTTAGGAGAGGACATAGATGACCCACACATGAGATCAGAAGTTATAGATGGGCTACACTTTTCAGCACTGGAAAGAACCCTAAATGCGCCCATACCAGGAATCTCACAGATATACTGTTGTTGTTCAGTCACATCCAACTCTTTGTGATTCCATTTAGGGTTTTCTTGGCAAAGATATGGTTTGCCATTTTCTTCTCTACTTCATTTTATAGATAAGGAAACTGAAGCAAACAAGGTTAAGAGACTTGCCCAGGATCACACAGCTGGTAAGTGTCTGTTTCTATTTGAGCTCAGGTCCTGCCTCCAGGCTGCTCTATCCATTGTGCTACTTGGTGGCCCTATTAATAATTTTGATGCCATCCAGAAAAAGACTATCCAGATAGGGAAATGTGTCATAGGTTTCCAAAGTGGGTAATATGATCCCCTGAGGGGTACTGGAATGATCCAGGGGATTATAGTAGTATGGTAGCCTTGGGTGCAATTGGGGGCATTGAATAAAAATAAAGTGGTGGTGGAAATATAAGGAAAGAAGAGATGAAAAGTTTGAACAGATAGTACATGTTTCATCTGTTGTATAACATAAAGTCATAAGTGATTACATTATTTTGCAAATAAACACACAAAATAAAAATTATACTGATCACTGATCAAATTCACTGACAGGTCTTAACAAGTTAGTGTTGGCAGGAGAGTGTGTCGTGCATTGCTGGGAAGCCTAGCATACATCGGCAGGAATGCATGTGTGTAACGACTTGTTTACAATAAAATATTATACCTTTACATGATGCAATAACATTAAAATTAAAATTTCAATGCAGGAAAACCCCCCACAAATTTACAATAAATTATTAAACCTAAGTTATATCATTTTTTTAATGATTGCTATTTTCTTAAATGATGTAAATTAAAAAAACTATGAGAGGGTTAAAGAAAGTAGATTTTGGGGGGTGCTGAGTAATTTTCTTTTTAGAAAGGGGGTACTAGGTCAAATAAGTCTGGGAACCGCAGGTGTACATCATGAGAATCAGTTGAAGGAGCTAGAGAAGAAAAGGCATAATAGTTGCCTTAAGTTCGGTAACACGGTGGTTAGAGCAAGAGGCCCAGAGTCAGGAAGTCCGTTCAAATCTAGTTTCAAGCTCTTATTTGCTATGTGACCCTAGGCAAGTCACTTAACCAGTCTGCTTCAGTTTCCTCATTTGTAAAATGGGGATAATAATAGCACTTACCTTGTTGTGAGGGTCAAATAAGATGTAAGTATGTAGCATTCAGCACTGTGCCTGGCACATAGCAAGCATGATATAAATGCTAGCTATTATTATTAATTAGAAGAAGAACACTTGTTTTGCTTGGCCCTAAGGGGCATAAGTAAGAATAGTTGGTAAAAGTTTCAGAAAGGGAGATCTGGGTAAAGAGAAACTTCCTAACAATGCATGTTTTCCAATAATAGAATGAGGGGTGACAAGGGGTCACAAGGAAAGGCTGGATGACCATTGGTCAAGTATGTTGTACCAGACTCCTGTTCAGGAATGGCTTGGATCACGTGGTCTTTTTAGGTTCTTTCCAATTTGGATTCTGTAGTTCTCAGTCTGATAACATACCTTGGTTGTTACCACTAATGGTTTGATCCAGTGGTGGGTACATTTTGACCCAGCAACCAGACTTAGTCCTCAGGTGTAATTTATCCAGTCTTCAGAGGGTCAGAAAACACACAACCAAATGGATAATTTGCCCCTGGGGGCTGCAGTTGTTTTGAATAAAGTTTTATGTTCTCTACTCTTAAATTAAGAAGTATGTAGAACCCTTTATATTTCTTTAAGAATAGGGATAGCAACTGGAGGTTTGATTTCATTGGCTTAGGGGACACCCTCTACCAGTGCAGGTGGGCACCTTCTCTACAACTTACATTCTCAAAGGACTACCCAGAGAACCAATAGGCTGTTTGACTCACTCAGGGTCACAGAGCTGGCGTGTGGCAGGGACAAGATTTGAAGTCAGTTCTTTCTGGATCTGAGACCAGATCTCTGTCTGCTGTGCCATGATGTGCCATGTCAGGCTTTTGGCCTTCTCTTGTATAGGTAAAATATACCATGAGAAGCTTTAGTTTTCTCTGTATTACTGATCTAATTCTTTCGTAACACCTCCTCTAAGTCTACAAACAGTTATAACAGACGGGGACACTACCCATCTTCAATTATATCTCCCGTAGTGTCAAGCCCCTAAGAGGTGCTAAAAGAAATAGACTTCCTGGTTCCAAGGTCAGCTTGCTTTTCCATTATGGAAAGGGAAAAAACCTAAATAAAGTTTTTTTTTATGTGTATGTTGCTATTGATTAGACTATAAAAATGGCTCTTCTCCTATTAGTACATGATCATGGATGAACGAAATCAGATCAACTAATTGTCACCTTGGCTGGAACTAGGACCCGAACCCAGTACAGGACATGTAAGTTTCCATGGGCACAATTGGGGTTGGAATACAGATGGCACAGGCAGTTTCTGGGCTTCAGGAATCCCAGAAACCTCTAATTCTTTGTCCAAGATTTCAGGTTTCTAGCACCTCTGTGCTCTACATATCTTAGAGGGGGTTTTAAATGATTTTATGAAAACTGCAAATGTACAAGGTAATTGAATCTTCTGTTTTATTACCCTGAGCTGCCTGGACCTTGCTCAGCCTCCTCCTCACTCATAGAGCTGTTTGAATCAAGTTGGAAATGTTTGTACTGGTAATATATAGGACTTAATTAACCTGGGTTTTTATAGCATTTCCAATGTAAGGTTGAAGCTAACTTAGGTTCAAGAAGTGGGGGGGCGGGGCAGAAGGTGTATTCATGACTTTGTGTGTGACACTTGCTATCTTTCCCACCCTGTACTACTAGTACTTTAATAAGCACTTAATAACCCCCGACAAAGGTAGACCATTTGTTCCTAATCACTGGTAGAAGGAAGCCTCAGGTTCCCTTCCTCCCATCCCAGTCCCCCACCCACACCTCCGAGCAGCGAGGGGGCACCCAGCTAAGCTTCCCAGCCAACCACAGCATATGCCTATTCCTGACCCATCACTTAGCAAAGGTTAATGCCATTTGCTATGGTAAGAAACTGAAGAAGTAATAATTAATATACTTGTTGGATGCAGTCGTATTTCACCGATCAAACACAAACAAATCCTCAGAATGGGCTAGGGCAAGGTATTTCACAGCTAGGAGACCAAGATGTGGGGCTTCCCCATGACACTTTTCATTCCTTTCCCCTCCCCTGGCTCACCCTGAAAGGAAAGGGGAGCTATTCCTTTGAATTCATCTCTTGAACTGGATTCTTCAAATCAAACCAACAGAGAAAATGATGGTCCTCTTCAGATAACGACACCCGGGGTCCTCTCGACATGGCTGAGAAAAGCAGCACAGAGGCCCCTAGTGAGATGGGATGGGACAGGGTGAGACAGGTGGGACAGGGCAGCCAAAGGTACTTCATGCTTTGCAGCTGTTATTTTTCAAAAGTCTAGCCAAAGGGGGCAGTCACCAACTGAGTAAATGCTTCTAATGTCATCACCCTGCATCAACCAGCTCATAAATCCTCCAAAGAAGCTAAGTGGTTACATCACACCTAAACCCTGCTTAATTATTCGATTTGGAAATAAAAAGCCAGGTGTTAATTGACTCTCTCTCCTTCTACTGCTTTTGTACTGCCCTGGCCCTATGATAACTTTTAGCCTCACAGTTAATAAAAGTTTGGGATTTGACCCCAAGTTATGGGGCTGGGAATCCAAGGGCAGAGGTAGAGACTAAAGACTTTTAGCAGCTCTGATGGCACTCTCTGTCCCACAGGCTCCTCTACCTCCAGGGCCAGGGCAAGGGAAGATGATTTAGAAGGTGGCTCCTTCCCTCTTTGATACTCCAAAGTAGCAAGATGAGGAAAGGAGTAGTTTTCTGTAATGACAGCAGTGAACCCTCTCCTAAACTGTTCCTATTCTTAGCTTGAGCATTCTAGAGTTCATCACATATAGAGAACGGAAAGGGAGTTCAACTCCTCTATTTTACAGATGGGGAAACTGAGGCCCTGAGAGGTTCCATGACATTTCTGGTCACACAGGGCTGAGATTCCATCCCAGATCTTTTGACTCCAAGGCCAGAGCAAGAACTTTTCTTGGAATGAAGCCAGGAGATCATCACAGACCTTCCTTTTTTCTTCATCTACATATGATCAGATTTAGAACCATTTGAGCATGGAGGCAGAGGAGGGAGGGAAAAAGCCATTTATGCAGTGCCTGCTTGTGCTAAGCACTCTACAAATCTCATTTAATCAGGCAGAAATCAGAACCTCAGAGATGTATTGTCTAACACTACTTCTAGCAATTTGCAAGGAGGTTGCTTTCTTGAGATGATGTATAAGGAAAATGAGCCAGAAGTAGGACTGGTGGTTTGGGGGAGGGGGTGTGGCCATTATCAGAGCTCTTGTAGTTAGTCAACAGATGGTCTTGGTGGTGACAAGGAAGGTGGCCCTTTCTCCATATGGATTGTTCTCCTCATTGATGACTGCAGGGCCCCAGCTAGAAATGAGACCAGTGGTCTGGGGGATGCTGGTATTCCCAAGGCTTTTGGGTTCAGTGTCCTGAGCTATCTTCACTGGGGCCTGAGTGGAGGTATTGGTTGGGGTGTTCTTGTTGATTTGACCTCCTGGTTGTGGAGTTTTAGTGGTGATCTACTTGACCAGTAGGTGGCAATTAGTGGGCACTTGTGGGGATGACTGGTCCTTTTTCTGCAGAGGTTGTTACCTTTGATGAAGGCTGCAGGGGCTAGACAGGATGTAGGGCAAGTAACTAACTGCTCATAGATGCAATCTCAGGCTACTTCCTTCAAAACTTAAGGGGAGTTGGTGGTCAAGGTGGTTTTAATGATTCAACTTGCCTGGCAGCCCATGATGCCTTCTGTCTCCCCCCCAGGGCATGCTACTGCTTTATATATCAAAGAGTCTACATCCGAAGAGTCGCTTTCACTCCCAAGAAAAAAATCCTCTGTCAGAGTCCCTTCCCCAAGGTCCTACACTCCATAACTCTTGTCTACAATTCCAGTGAAAATGTGGGAATGGGAAAGGGAGTAGCATAGACCTAAATTAATGGATAATCCAAAAACCCATTATTCGTGTGTATGTATATGTCTATATGTATGTATATATCTATATGTGTGTATATGTATGTATGTGTATATTTTATATATGTATATGTACACATATATGTGGTATACACACATATAGAGATGTACTTATGTATGGTTTTAAAAACTGGACTTCAATCAAGTCCACATAAACATGTATATATCAGAATTTTGTAAATCTAGTTTTGTATATTGCCTAACACGATTACTTGCAACTTTCAGTATTCAGCTCCCTGAATAAGCACTCTGCAAGTCCACTCAAATCTCCATTACCTACATTCAGCTAGTATGAATGAATAAATAAATGAAAAAACATTTATTATTAAACCCTTATACATATATTCACATACTTGACTTTGAAGTCCAGTTTTTTAAAAACCAGATTTACCTTCCTCATTATATTTTGCCTCAGTAAATATAGAAAGAGGCATCCCAGGAGTGCACCAGGGGATGGGAGTGTGGCAGCCTGGGTGTCTCTGGAGGCAGAAGACCTGAGTATAAATCTCAATTATGACACTCTCTACTATGTGACTTCAGGCACATTTAATCTTTCTGGGTCACATTTTCCTAACCTGTAAAATGGGTATGTTGGACTAAAAAACAGGACTACAGATTTAGAACTAGATGGGATGATCGATGTCATCTGGTTCAAGTCCTTCATTTTGTAGATGATGAAAAGGATCCTTGGAGAAGTTCTTGATTTTTCCCAAGGTCACATATGCAGAAACAGCAGAACTCAGGTCCTCCAGTACCAAGTCCTCTCTATCTGTACCTGAGAAGAAATTCCCTTTTTAAATCCCCCACAAATATGCATTTTCATAGGCCACTAGGTGGCTCAATGGGTCAGGTCCTGAGACCTGAAGCCAGAAAGAATGCACACTCCCCATAGCTTTGGGTCTCATTGCTCAGCTCCCAGGACCACGGTCACTGGGACTCTGCCTTCTGATATCCAGCTCCTTTGCTAACTTGCGTGGTTCTGTTACTTTCCAGAAATGACTCTTGTTACCAGCCCCAGGGGAGCATCTCCTGAACAGCATGGAGAGACCACTTTGAAGCTTTTGTCTGAGCCACCAGCCAGCCTTCATTCTTCTGAACCCTTCTGTTGGCAGCTAGGTGGTGTAGTGAACAAATAAAGCGCTAAGCTTGGAGTCAGGAAGACTTGACCT
Organism: Bettongia penicillata ogilbyi; assembly: GCA_023548195.1. Lineage (NCBI taxonomy): Eukaryota > Metazoa > Chordata > Mammalia > Diprotodontia > Potoroidae > Bettongia > Bettongia penicillata. The sequence goes on from JAJHZJ010000027.1 coordinate 11,787,040, forward strand.
CAGATACTTATTAGTTGTGTGACCCTGGGCAAGTCACTTAACCTCTGCCTCAGTTTCCTCAATTGTAAAATGAAGACTAGCATAGCACCTGACTCTCAGAGCTGTTGTGAGGATCAAATGAGATAATGTTCATAAAACACACATTTATAAAATTTTATGCAATTCAAAAATTATGAATTTTTGTACTTCATAAAATGCAAACCTTAAAGTGCTATATAAATGCTACTTGTCATTATCGTTGCTGTCATAATTATGTCTTCACTTGAAAACTTCCAGTGTGGGGGAACTCCTTCCCTCCTGAGGCAGTCCATTTCTTGATAGCTTTGTTAGCAAGTCAAGTCGAGATCTCGCTTTGTACAACTTCCGTTACTCAGTCTGCCTGCTAGGGCCAAGTGGAAGAAGCCAGATCCTTCATCCACAGGACAAGAGTTCAAATACTGGAAGACAGCTATGAGGTCCTCTCCTTCAATTTGTTCCACCCATATAAAATGTATGAGGACGTCTCATATTCTTTCGTCATCTTGATCATTCTTTTCTGGACACATGCAGCTTGTCAAGATCCTACCTAAAATATAATACCTATAACTGAACGCAGCACTTTAGATGGGTCTGACCAGGTGAGACTACCTGTCACTCCCTCATTTTACACTTGAGGAAATTAAGACTCTTCTGAAGTAGCCAAGATCGAAGCTATTTAACGGCAAAACTCAAGTCCTACTTCTCCCATGCTAAGCCTCAGAATAACTGCTTTATTCTCTCAATTCCTAGAACATTAATTTGATATTTGTTGCATATTTATATGCTACCTGGTATGACTAGTTCATTTTTTCAAGTATGTATATTCTGTCTCCCCAACTATAGCAGAAGGACTGAATATAGTAGGTGGTGTGCTATTGGAATTGATTGTGGGAAATGGGAGACTCTGGCACAGGCCTGTTTAGCATGGCATACCCACATCAGAGAAGGTGGTGTGCTCTATGAGCAAAGCAGAAACAGCTCAAAGGAAATGAAGGATGCGCAGATTTAGAGACTATACCCCAGAAGTTGACATGGACAATTTATGCCTGATCTGTGATAGAGCATTCCAAGCATGTACTGGTCTGATCAGCCATAGTTGGACACATTGAAATCTGACCCTGGCACGGTGATGCCATTTTGGTCCTCTCTGAGGATGAGAACCAGTCAAGAGTCTGGATTCAAGAGAATCGGGGTTCAAATGCTGACTCTGCTATTTACCGCTTTTTTTTTTTTAAAGTAGGTTAAGTGGTATAATGGTTAGTGCATTGGAGTTGGAATCAGAAAGACTTCAGTTCAAATCCTGCCTTAGCCAATTACTAGTGACCATGAGCAAGTCACGTAACCCCTCTCGGCCTCAGTTTCCTTTTCTGTAAAATGGCACAATAATAGCATTCTTCCTCAATCTTTCTGATGCAAGTGGTCATTGATGATATTACACACCCTTCTTCTCTGTACCTAGCCCTGTGCTGTGGGGGAGTCAAGCAAATGTGGCAAAAGATGGGTGGTAGTAATGCAGAGCAATTTCAACGATCTCTTTAAGCTCTGTTTGCCTACTCTGTCCTCCCAAGGACCCTGATGATGTCAGGAGCCTGTCCAGCTTCTCTACCATGCCCCAGGGCTGATGTGGAAGGAAGTAGGGCTATTAAGAAAAGCAGCACCAAGACCAGGGCCTGCCTCCACTGGATTAAAAACCCCCACACCAGACGCCCATTAACACTGCCCACCTTAATGTAGCCATATTTTTGGAAAGCCAGTATACCCAGAATAGCTCATTGGTATGCAGCTCAGAGTGGGGGCAGAAGACTGTATGTGTATGTGGTGGGGGGAGAACTCTGTAAGGGGAATATAATTAGGGCTTAGAATGTTCCATATGCATCCAAAAAGGGATTGGGAGTGGGGTGGGGAGCACTCTGGGACTGGAGAAGGAAAGCTATTGGTTTGTCCAGCAGGGTTGTTTGCTAAAGAGCTAGATGGGAATCTATAAAATGGCACTGGGCTTCCAAGTCTCCTTGAGCCGCCCCCAGCCCACACTGGGCCACCCACTTATCCTATAGGTCCTTGGCTTGGAATTTGAGAAGCAGCCCCCTATCAGCTGCGCAGGGCTCCCTCTTAGATAAAATACATCATCATTTACTCCATTAGAAAATAAATGTATGGCTATATTATGGGATTTGCATTCCATTACCTTGGCTTGCATGCCATAAAACATTTATTACACCCTTGGGCTACAGTCTTAATAATGACTGGGTGCGAGGCCTAATGTGATGCTGGCCTTGCTCAGGAACCAGAGATTAATGGGCTTTGATGTCACTCGGCTAATAGTTGTACTCACCAATTTGTTCCATCAGAAGACATTACAGTCAGGGCTGATGCTGGGGGTAGGTTTCTCAGGTTCTCTTTCCCCTGTCAGCAGGGGGCCCAGGCTCCTCATCTATGCCCACCCAACACCCCCATCAAAAGACAAGAAAGATGCTGCAGGCTTCATCCTTTCCATGCCCATCTCTCCCAGCCCCCACTGCCCTCCCCAACCAGCCCAAACTGTAGCCTTCAGACCATTCCTTCCACATTAGCAGTTACTATACTAGACCACAGATACAGAAACAACTTTCCCTTTCCTTCCTCCCTCCAGGCTCCCCGCTGCAGGGCGCTCGATGAGTGCTGTCATCAGCACTATTCAATTCAGTTCAACAAACATCCATCTGGTTATGTCCAAGGACTGTGCTATTGACAGAGACATTCTCTGTACCCTATTCCCACTCAGCCTAGTTCCCCACTCTCCCCCTGCCCCACCTACATGCACATAGCACACACCAGAAAGCCACAGGGACTCCAAGGACCTGGAACCACCTTTCCCACTCTTCCTTTGCAAGAAACAAATGTAGTGAGAGAGGTCTTGTGGTGTAGTGGTTTGGAGTCAGGAAGACATGGGTTTAAATTCTGCCTAGGAATTAGCTATGTCACCCTGGTAATAATAGTAATTGTTGTTGCTGTTGCTATCATTTTCATAGTATTCATTATGTGTCAGGCACTGTGCTTTACAAATATTGTCTCATCTGTTCCTTATAACAACCTTGGGAGGTAGATGTTATTATTATTTACATTTTTGAAATTGAAGAAACTGAGGCAGAGATTAAGTCACTTGCCTAGGGCCACACTGCTAGTAAGTACCTAAGGTAGGATTTGAACTCAGGTCTTCCTGACTCCAGACCTAGTGCTCTATGTGCAGTGGTGCCACCTAGCTACCTTCAAGTCACTTAATTTCTCTGTACTTCCCTTTCCTCATATATCAAAGGAAGCTTGTGGACTTAATGGCCTCTGAGGTCCCTTCCCACTTTAAATCCCAAATCCTATGATAAGAATGTAAGGGGCTGGAGAGAAGGGATTGGATCTTCTGACCTTGATCCACAGGATGTACCCCCAGATGCAGGGGTACACCTAAACCTGAGGGCATCATGAGTTGGAGGTCAATAACACATCTGCATACCTTGTTACCCAATTTAACAAGTATTTGGAAACCATTTACCAGCAGCACTAACATTATCCTGGACTCTGGATGCTGTGAGGAGGAGGTCAGACAGAGATATGGAAGAAGTAGAGCATTAGGGGTCTGGCCTCTGGAGGAGAGGCTACCTTATTTTTGTGGGGAGGAGAAATCTCACTTGGCACAGTGGAAAAAGACCATACAGACAGACTCCTGTTCTGTATTCAGAAACTTATCTTTCAATATCACCATCACTACCACTGTCACCATCACCATCATTATCATCACCACTACCACCACCACAATTAAAGGAAACCTTAGAAATCATCAAGTACAATGGCATATTTTACAGATAAGGAAAATGAGGCTTACAGAGATCAAGTGAATCGCTCAAAGACATGTAGGTAGTAAAACAGTAGAGGTGAGATTTGAACCCAAGATCTTCAGACCCCAAATACAAGATCCTTTTCTCTTTGCCATGTTGCCTTTCCTTGTACCCATTTTGTAAGGTTGGGGATGGCAGGGGAGGCTACAAAAAGATCCAATGGTCTCTCCATCAAAGAATCAAGTTTGTGAAAAGTCATCGCTCCATAACTTGTCTCACTTAGTTCTACAGTGTAGAACAGGAAGCAATGGGTAGTAGGTAGAGGAAGGCAGAATTCCACATAAAAGATAAAAACTCTAATAATTAAAGTGGAATGACTGCTTTGTGGTGTAATGCTTATTACTGAGTATCTTTAAGAAGAGTTTGAACATCATTTACAGTGGAAGGGACATGTGATTCTTTGAAATGAAGACAAATCAACAGTTACTAGGAGCGTAACCCGTGGTGATCTGGAGGGGATGCAGAGAAACAGAGGACCACCCATCTGGTTCTGGAAGGAACCTCAGAAGCCATCTACCCCAATCCCTTCATTTTCCAAATGAGGAGAGTGAGACCTATGGAGTTTAAGGGACTTCTACAAAGTCATTTAAGTAGTAAGCATCAGAGGCAAGATATAGTGTTCTTCCTAGACTCTAGAGGTAGTGTCTTTTCTTGATTTTACTCCCCCCACTCCCCTATAGCTATTGCCTTCCTTTAGATTATTTTCCATTTACTCTGTGTATGGTGTATGATGTGGTGTTAGGGCTTTCTGAGTCCTTCTCAGGGCTGCTCATCCACCTTTGGTGTCCCCCTGATTCACCCAATTCGCACCTGTGGCTCCAGGAAGCTGTGCATGTGCAGCTACCACACTCCAGTAAATTGTCTTAGCAGACAGGCTAAACCAGGTTGAGAGTCACCAACAGTTCCTGCTTAGAGCTTGTTTAAACATCAGAGGTCATTTACTGCATCCCAGGCCATTGCCAGTCTTCTTCACTTTTGTCTTGCCACTGGACTTCGATGACTCTGGAAGAGAGTGAGGCTTACGACTTAGCACCGCTCTGCCTCACTTAAATCCAATTCACTTGCAAGTCAAGACATCACCCATCATCCACTATTTTATCCCAAACTTGTGATGCCATTGGTCGTCTTCAAAAATGAAGGATAGACAACAATGTTTTTTGTATGCGCATTATCCCTAATTAGATATGAGCTTCTTGATTGATGTCAGGGAAGTCTCTGAAACTGTCCCTTTCAAGGATCAGTTAGAACTTCCTTTGTTTTGGCACTTGTAGCCCTTTGAAACCTGGTGGCAACCTTGCTTTCTAGTCTTGTCATATCATTCTCAAAAGGTCTTCTTACTGTCCCTGTCCTGTCTCCTGTCTCTGTGCCTTTGCATAGGCTGTCATCCACGCCTGGAATGCACTATCTCCTTATCTCCATTTCTTAAAATCTCTAGCTACCTTCAAGGTTTAGTTCAAATGCCATTTTCTATACAACACATTCCCTAACCTTCCCAACTACTACTGATTCTCTTCCCATCCACCCCAGATGAACCTTGTATCCAATTGGTCTTTGCCTATAAAAACATGTATCGCCCTAGCTAGACTGTAAGATTCTTGAAGGCAGGAGCTGTTTATTTTTGTCTCTGTTTCTCCAGCATATAGCAGTGCTTAGTATATAGTAGGTTGTTAATAAATGCTTGTTGATTCATAGATGGTTAAAATTCCAACTTTTTCCCAGAAATATAGGATTTGATATTGACTGGGTCCCACTCCTTTGTCCTTCACCCCCCTGAGCTTATAGATGTCACTGCTCCCCAAATGTCACTGGAAAATCATTCAAGTTCTCCTTCTGCTCTTGGGGAGCAGACTCTTCTCTTGTCTTAATCATAGTTTTCCTGAACTCAGAGTATCAAGTGCCCCTGTTTGCTGTCTACCGATCCTGACCTGGCCTTGGATAGCTTGTCATTCCTGTGGTCTTCTCAGGACTGCTTGTTGAGATTGATCCAGCATGTCATACAGCATAGATAGAGCTAGAAAGCCAGCCTAGGCATCAGGAACGTCTGATCTGAAATCTCTCCTTGAATATACACTGACTTGGCACCCTGAGCAAATCACTTAACTCTTAAGTGTCCTGATCAACTCTTTAAGAGTATAAGAGGCAGAGCAGGTGGTGATCTGTATTGGTAAAGGGAGTTGTTCTGGGAATTCCCCATTCTAGAGAATTCACAACTCTTGTACCCCTCCCCCCCATTTTTAATACTTTCCCCACATTTTCCTTGCAACAAAATATTTGTGGAAAATATTGAAACTATACAATGATTGGAACTAGGAAGATTATTTCTAAAACTACAAAAGGCAGGAATGTTGACAAATACCTGTAATCATTGCTCTTTGGGAAGTTGAGGTGGGTGCATTGCTTAAGCTCAGGAGTTCTGAGCCGCAGTGGGCTAAGCCTCATAGTGTGTCTACACTAAGCATCAATATGGTCAGCCTAAAAAATGACTTGTGGGGGCACCAGGCTTCCCAAAGAGGGGAGAACCAGTCAGAAATGGAGCAAATGAAAACTCCCATGCCAGTCATCAGTGGTAGCAAGCGACAAATGGCCAATCCACTTCCAATCTCAAATAATAATTAATTAATAAATTCAAACCATAGAAGCAATGGAGAAACAAATGGTGAATGTTAGAAGACTATACCATATTCAGTGAACAAGTGAAATGTAGGATATGAAAAGGTAATGGGACGGACCTATGCTAGGGCAGAGGATGACACCTGGGCAGTCAGTGTGCCTGCCATTAGAGTACCTGAGATGTCAGGAGAAACTGAGGCATGTTTCGAGCATTGTTGGGTAGATGACCTTGGGGCAAACTTACAGGAGCTCTTGGACAAGACTCACACAGAATGGGCAGGCAGAGATGACTTCGGACTATATCTTTGGAGGGAACTTGGAATTAATGAAACACAGGTGCATTTAAATAGTGGTTGTCAGCCAACTACAGCCCAGCACTCTCCCCACCATTTACCCATTCTTATCACCTTTTAATCCCTTTAATACCTCAGCTACCTAACTATCATTTGAGGATTCCTTTACACCAATTAGTAGATTAAAAGGTCCGGTAAATGACTTAAGAGCTGCTAAAGGTGTGGGTGGCCAGGTAGAGAATTGGCTTCAGCTGACTACTGTGGATTAGGCACACCCCCAAGGCAGATGCATTTGTATAAACGATAAACACAACCAAGTATATTCTTGGAAAACTCCTGAAGGGCCCAGAATATAAAGAACTGCCAAATTCAATTCAATAAACATTTATTAAACACCTAAGAGCAAGCCTTTCTCTGACCTCAAGCTCACATTCTACTAGGGGTAGATAACAATGTATACACAAACAAGTTGATACAAAATATTCCAGAAGTAATTTTAAGAGATTGTCAGGGGGAGAGGGAAAGGTCTCATGTAGGAGGTGGTGCCTTGGCTGACGGAGTTGAGGCCAGGGAGGAATGCATTGCAGACATGGGAACCCCAAAGGCCAGTTTGATTGGAATGGAGAATAAAAGGAGGAGAGTAATATGAAATAAGACTGGAAAGACTAGTGGGATTTAGACGGTGACAACCTGCCAGGCTCAAGACATTGTATCGCATTTTGTTCTAGGGGAAATGTGAGCCACTGGAGATTTTGGGCTAGAGGGGTGACACATTCATTAGTGTGTTTTAGGAATATCAATTTCACTTCATGTAGAAGATGGACAGGAGAGAAGTTAAGAGGCTACCGTAATAGTCCAAATGAGAAGAGATGGGGACCTGAACAAACTAAATGAAGAGGAGTGAGATGTGTGCTGTGGGTTTTCATCTACATATTGGGAAGGAGAATGAATGGTTGAAAAGGCATCTATTAAGCACTTACTATGTGCAAAGCACCATGTTTAGTGCTGGAGATACAAATAGAAAAAAATCATCCCTGATTTCAAGGAATTCACCTTGTAAAGGGAGATAGCACATAGTGAGGGTTTCAAACCAGATGGGAAGATCTCATGGTTCCTAGGATGATGCAGCAGAACATTTTCTTCACTGATCAAATCACATCAGTTTCTGATGTTGAACCATTGGGCAGCAACAAGGACTTGGATGCCAAGAATTACCTTTTGAGGAAGAAGAAGAAGAAGGAGAAGGAGAAGGAGGAGAAGGAGAAAGAGGAGGAGAAGGAGAAAAAGGAGAAGGAGAAGGAGGAGAGGAGGAGAGGAAGAAGAAGAAGAAAAAGAAGAAGAAGGAGGAAGAGGAGGAGAAGGAGAAAAAGGAGGAGAAGGAGGAGAGGAGGAGAGGAAGGAGAGGAAGAAAAAGAAGAAGAAGGAGGAGGAGGAGGAAGAGGAGGAGAAGGAGAAAAAGGAGAAGGAGAAGGAGGAGAGGAGGAGAGAAAGAAGAAGGAGGAGGAGGAGGAGGAAGAGGAGGAGAAGGAGAAAAAGGAGAAGGAGGAGGAGGAGGAGAAAACAGTCCCTGGCTTCATGATGCTTACACTCTCATAAAGGAAGACAACATGTTAAGGAACAGAGGATTGGGAGGGTTGATTGTTAAATGCTAACTGGCAGTAAGAATTGAAGGAATTTAAGAAAGATAATCATCCCTTGATAGTGGGGATGATTAGATAGATTTCATGGAGAAGGTAAAACTTAATGGTCTTGAGAAGCCTAGGGGAAAGAAGAAAGCATTCCAGGTAGGAAGAACGGCATGAAGAAAGATTTAGAGGTGAGTAAGTATAGACAATGTATGTACATTGCCATAGATAGTGGGTGTAGTCATAGGCTATTTGCCTTTTCTGGGGATGGTAGTGTTGATTTGAATACTGTTCTCAGAGGGCAGTAGGTGGTGCAGTGGATTGAGCAGGAGTCAGGAGGACCTCAGTTCAAATCTCACCTCAGACACTTGACACTCACTAGCTGTGTGACCTTGGGCAAGTCGCTTAACCCCAATTGCCTCATCCTGGGTCATCTCCAGTCATCCAGAGGTCACTGGATTCAGGTGGCTCTGGAGGAGAAGTGAGGCTGGTGATGTGCACAGCCCTCCCTCACTCAAAACAAAGTCAAGTGCAAGTCATGTCATTATTTCTCTGATGGCATGGTCTTCTTCAGCAATGAAGGACAAACACACACTGTCCTCAGAATGATTACCTCTTCATTACACAAGGGCTGAAGAATGAGAGAAACATCAGGACTAGAAATAAAAACATTACTCAGTTATCTACTTCATCAAAACAAAAGCTAGCAGCTAGATCAGATCAACGTGTTGAATTGTTGCTGGCTCTTATAGGCTGAAGGGCTATTCTGAGAGTCTGGGAGTATGGAATACAGATGCACATCTACTCAAAACCCTTCCTGGATGGACCTGAACTGCTATGGCCACCCTGTGCCAGAAGGAACTCAGAATCTCTTTTCCATTTTGACTTTAAGACCCACTACTCCCTTCCCCATGGTGACAGCTAGAGCTGTGTGGAAGACACTGGTAAATTCCAACGATTCCTGGGCCTTGCTATTGGTCTTGTAACTACACCCTTAAGACCTTTCCACATGAGTTGCTGCCAAATTCTCCTACATGTTGACTCCCCTAATTGGGACTCCTTGAGGGCAGGGAATGACTTATTTTTCTCGTTGTATCCCTAGCATTTGGCACAATACTTGGCACTTAGTAAGGGCCTAGTAAACTCATTTATTCATTCATTAATCCATTCAATATCACCCTATTGCCTTTCTATAATGTTCATATTCCCTTGCCTGACATTCAAGGCCTTCTATAATCTGGAACCTCTCTCTCTTTCTGTCTTTTATGATGCTACTTTTTTTTTTTCAAATGTACTATATTCTGTTTGGAACTGGATTATGCCTCAAGCCCCATATTAGTCTGATTCTTTCCCATCTTTATCCTTTCACTAGTCTCATTGCTTGTGCCGAGGATCCTCTTCCTCTTTTCTTCCTACTGGAATTCTGACCATCTTTTTGGGTTCAATTCAAATGCTCCTTCCTCCAGGAAATCTTTCCTCATCTCACATGTCAGTGATGGCAATTGTCCCTCTTCTATTTTGTAAAACACTTGTTTAGCATATTTCTTATGGACTCACTGTATAACACTTTATAGATTAATCATATGTATATGCATACAAATATGTAATGTTATGCATATAAACATGTTGATGAATGCATAATATATGTGTATATGTATGTATATGTATGTGTTGTATATCCCCTACTAAGATGATGAGCTTCACAAGAGTAAGTCCTGTGTCCTCTTTATTTTTTTTATATCTCTCCCAGCCTAGTAGAGTGCCATACATTTGGGGGTGGGGTAAGTGGGTTTATTCCTGTTATTTCATTGGATTAGGAAACCCCCTTTTACTAATATTATAGACATTTTCTCTGGCTGTTCCCCATACCTGGAATGCTCTCATTCCTTATATCCACTCCCTGTTTTACCTATCTTCCTTTAAGTCCTAGCTAAAATCCCATGTTTTAAAAAGAACAATATTTATGGCTGAATAAATATGGTATATGAATGTAATAGAATACTATTGCGTTATAAGAAATGATGAACAAGAAAACTTCAAAGAGGCCTGGAAAGACTTATATGACCTGATGCTGAGCGAAAGGAACAGAACCAGGAGAACTTTGTGCACAGCAACGACTGTAGTGTGTGAGAGTTTTTTTTTGGTAGACTTGGAACTTCATAGCAATGCAAGGACTTAAAAAAGTAATTCCCAATGATCTTTTAAGGCAAAATGCCCTCTACATCCAGAGAAAGAACTATGGAAGTCAATGCAGAATGTAGCAGATCATTTTTTTTGTGTGTATCATGTTTTGGTTTGTTATATGATTTCTCCCCTTCATTTTAGTTCTTTCACATAGCATGACTATAGTGAAAATGTATTTAATAGGAATGTATCCTATATAGAATTGCATGCCATCTCAGGGAGGGAGGAGGGGTTGGGGTAGGTAGGGGGAAAAAAAAATCTAAGTTATATGGTAGTGATTGTAGAACACTAAAAATAAATAAAATTAATATAAAAAAGAATAGTATTTTATTTTTCCAATTACATGTAAAGATGATTTTTAACATTCTTTTTAATGAAATGTTGAGTTTCAAATTTTCTCCCTCCCTTCTTCCTAGGATGGTAAGCAATTTGATATAGGTGTTTTTTAAAAAAGCAGTATTTTATATTTTTTAAAGTTTGTTACATACCAACTGCCACTAAACACTGAAGGAGCTCAAGAAAGATCATCATGCCTATGGCTGGGATAGTCACATTGTCTTCATGGAAGAGGTAGTACTTATTTTGATAAGCCAAAGGGAAAGGGGAAGACATTCCTCGTAAAAACAGCATGAGCAAAGAGGTGAGATAGTATATACAATACATGTATAGTGTGTATAAGGAATGATAAATGACAGGTTTGGCTAGAATTAAGGGGGTAGAGAGATATTTAGGGGCCTTGAATGCCATGCTAGAAAGTTTGGACTTTATCCAATAGCCCATTATTGGATTAATGGCTAAATTGGATAAATTATTGGACTAATGGCTTCCCATTAAAAGTTTCTGAGCAGGTGGGAATGACATGTACAAAGTGGCTGTAATGGTCCGTTCAGAATTTAAGGATGAGAGATATAGCTCATGCTTACAGGAAACTTACCTACTTATGATTTATTGATAGTAAAACAAAGGATAAAAAGAGGACATGTGCCAGCCAGCAACACGGTGACCCAGGTCTGTTTTATCTTGTCATAGCCTAGGTGAGGTCAAGGAGCTGTCCATTTCTGCAAGGACTGCAGGCTAACTATAAGTGGCCCCTGAATATTGGGGTTCACATTGTGTGCTAGGTCAAACTGAGCAAACCTGGTGCCCTTCACAAATATACAGATCTTGGCCTCAAATACTCTAGTAATGAGTAAGCTAGAGTAAGAGCTTTGTATGAAGCTCATAATTTTCATAGGGAGTTGCAACACATATACATGTGATTAAAATGCAGAGTGATATCTAGTGAGTCTCTAAGAGAAGTTTAAATAAGGGTTATGCAAAATCCTGGGCAAGAGGGGAGAGAAAGGAGGAGCGAGGGAGTGACCCAATTTCTGGGGTGTTCAGTGTTAACACCAATGGATTCATTAGTCAATTTAATATTTCTCCTCTCCTTCCTAGGGTATATGGGCAGGGAGGAAGTAGTGATTTGAGCAGCTAGGTGGGTTTTCACAGAAAAGATAACTTCCCTCCCTAGAAAAAGGTGACCAAGAAGACACCACTAATTGTCAGTCCATGTGCCTATCTGTTCATATCTTTGAAAATAGTGTATACAAATGTTAAAGGTATCCTTAATTTAAAAAAAAGTAAGAAAGAAATAGTCTAGGAAGATTAGTCTGACAGGAGTGAGTGACTAATGGAGAGAGAAAGAGAGAGAGAGAGAGAGAGAGAGAGAGCGAGCAGAAGTAGAGATATCATTTAGAAGTGTGATTGTCGGGGATGTGGCCAGGAAGGTCTAAATCGGATGAATGGTGATGGGCATGCAAAGGAAGGAATAAATCTAAGAACATTATAAAGGCAGAACCATCAGAATCCTACGACTGATTTGATAAAGAGGATGAAGTAAAGGGAGCAGTCAGGGATTACAAAAATGATGTAGGCAATGCAAGCAATGATAGAATTTAATTCTTATTGGACAAAAAAGTGCTAGGGAATCATCATGCTTGGAAATGTCATTCATACTTACATAGCAAAAATTTAACATAATTCCACAATATCATGCAGTTTTCTGTGTACATTCCCCCTCTGTCCCAATAGAACAGAAGGTCTTTGAGAGCATGAATGGTTTCCTTTTTAAACTTTACACATCCATTGCTGCTCTCAGTGCCTGAATATACCACATAGTACATGTATTTACTAAAATGCTTTTCAGACAAAAATGTGGGATATCACTTTTTTATTATGCATATTAGAATATAAGCTTCTTGGGGACAGGGACTGTTTCACTTTTTTCTTTGTATCCTCAGTGACTGGAACATAGTAAGTGCTTTATAAAGGTTTATTGAATGAGTGAGTATACTACCACAGTGGATACTTTACACAGTGGATACAGTTTGGTATTACAGTGGATCCTTGTGCATATCAATATTAGGACCCCTTGCACCTGTAGAGCTCAAAAGGTCTGATCACCCCATGGATTCTTGTCTTGTGCTCTTATTAATTATCCATGAAAGTCATTTCCAGTGTTCTACAGGTTTTCTTATTCATCTTTTAATATATCATGAACATCAACATGTAAGTAATTCACCACTTATTCCTTCCTTTCTCTTTGCAAAAGCCCGTAGTACCAAAGAGTTGTAGAGATGAAAGGTAACTCAGAAGTCATCCAGCCCTGCTTATACCTAAACAACAATAATCTGTATAACACATCCAAGTATTCAGTCAGGTGAACTTTGCTTGAAGACCCCATTACCCTCCCAAGGCATCTCATTTTAATCCAATACAACGAGTGTCTATTAAAAAGCTCTTATATTATTCTATGTTTCAGTCATGTCTGATTCTTCATGACTCCATGGAACATATCACACCAATAATGTTCATGGAGTTTTCTTGACAAAGATACTGAAGTGGTTTACCATTTTCTTCCCCAGTAGGCTAAGGCAAGTGACTTGCACAGGGTCATACAGCTTGTAAGTGTCTGAGGCAAGATTTGAACTCAGGTGCTCCTGACTCCTGGTCTAGTCACTGAGCCACCTAAGCTACTATATAGTATGTTTCAAAAGTTTTGGACAATTTTAAGTTGTTAATAGCAAAAAACTACATCAAGACTTTGGGGACATACAGGACTTTCATGTGTGAAGGCTGGGGATCTTATTGGATGGTCTCGGCGTTGGTGCAGAATTTGATACATTTCCAATCCCACCTCCCTGACTCCAAGTCTGTATTTTATCTGCTTAAAAACTCTGTCCCTCTGGAGAATAGCTCTGGTGATCAAATATCTGTTTTATGCTTTGATTTTTAATTTTGCTATTGAGAGGATTTTTGAACACAGTTATATTTGTGGTTGTATCTATGAAGGCATCTTATATTATCTTAACATTTGCATGGGAGCTACCTTGTCAGAGGGAATCTTTTAAGGTTGTTTAGTCTATTATTTCAAATGTATTTTTTAAAAATCAACAAATAATGAATGTAACAGAATCTTGCATTCACTATAGTTCTCAATTATTTTTCTGATTGAAGATATGGCAAAAAACAGAAAAGTCTTTGAAAGGCTATTTTCTTCTTACCTTTTTAAAAATCAAGAATACCCTTAATGTACGCATATACCATTCTCAGAGTTTTTGTAGATATGAACAGGTAGCACATGAGTTGTTAATTATTGATGTCTTCTTAATCACCTTTTCCTAGAAAGGGAGGTAATAATATGGCTCTTTTCAATATTGGGGGCACTTTCCCATTTTTAAGACAGCTTGAAAATCATTACCTGCGTTACCTTGACACTTTTTTATTCAGCATGGATTTCTTTTGTATGTCTTTGTTTTGGTCACTTTCTAACCTAATTTTCATAAGCCCTATTTCCACTTTTTCATATAATATATGTAACACTGAGTTTCAGTGTAGTGATTCTACTCTCAGTGATGATAACACAACACTATTGAAACATTGACTAATCTGTTCCATTTCACATCTATTTGTTGTCCTTTAAGATTCACCTATAAATTATCTTTGGATAGATTTAGTTAAGTTTCACTCCAAACTATGGGCAGATTCATTTGTTCTTCTATTTTCACTATTTTATGAGAAAATACTGCTATTAATCAAGTACAAATAAATATTCTATAATGATAAGGTTGTAAGGGATTACATATTATATATGCTAAAACCCACTAGACTTGAATAATGATATTAAGTTGGAAGTGTTAAATGAGCTTGGGGAAACTTCAAAACTGAACTAGGAAGTCATGATGGAGATTGCATTTATCTAGATATTTTGCTAGTCTACATCAGAATGAGAGATAGGAAGAGAGGTAGGAATAAGCATTTACATAGCACTATGTTCCAGGCGCTCTGCTACAAATCTTGTGTGATCTTTACAACCTTGTAAGACAGGTATTGTTATTATCCTTATTTTACAGATGAGGAAACTGAGGCATAAAGGGTTAAATGACTTGCCCAGGGAAATACAACTAGTAAGTATCTGAGGTTGGTTTTGGACTCAGGTCTTCCTGACTCCAGACCTAGCATTTATCCACAGGTCTACTCAGGTGTCTCTAGTGGAGTTAACAACTACTTTGTAAAAAAAGATGACCTTGTTCCTTCTTCCTTCCCATTTGTACATTTCCAATTTATGTCTTCCCTACCTACTACCTACATTACTGCGATAGCTTCCAAACTATCCTCATGCTTTTAAACCTGATCGGCATTCCTCTCTAGGCAGCAGTTCTGACTCTCCTCCTAGACTTTTTCTACGATGTCTCAGAGATCTTTCCAACCTGAAAGCTCATTTTAACTCCGGACTTCACATATCAGAAATTGGTGTTATTGTTGTTTGTCCTTGATTTTTTTTCAACTTTCTTTAATATTTACTTTTAAAAATTAAGAATTTTTAAATTTTTAAATAAAATTAAATATTTAAATAAAATTTAAATTTTTAAATAAAATTAAAAGAATTTAAAAATTCTTTGATATTTACTTTTAAAAATTAATCCACTAATTAATTTTTAGTTCTCAACATTCATTTCCACAAGATTTCGAGTTCCAAATTTTCTCCCCATCTCTCTCCTCTGCCCACCCCAAGACAGCATGCATTCTGATTACCACCTCCCCCAATCTTCCCTCCCTTCTATCACACCCTCCCCTCTCTCATCCTCTTTCTCTGTATTTTTGACTGTAGAGCAAGATAGATTTCTATACCCCATTGCCTATATGTCTTATTTCCCAGCTGTATGTAAAAACAATTTTTAACATTTGTTTTTAAAACTTTGAGTTCCAACTTCTCTCCCTTCCTCTCTTCTACACACCCCCATTGAGCAGGCAAGCAATTCAGTATCAGTTATACATGTGTAATTATGCAAAACACTTCTGTAACAGTCATGTTGTGAAAGACTAACTATATTTTCCCTCCGTTCTATCCTGCCCCCCACTTATTCTATTCTCTCTTTTGATCCTGTCCCTCCTCAGATGAGTTTACTTTTAATTACCCCCTCCTCCCATTTGCCTTCCCTTCTATCATCCCCCCTTACTTCTCCCCTTCTCCCCTATTTTCCTGTAGTGTAAGATAGATTTTCATACCAAATTCAATGTGCATGTTATTCCCTCCTTAAGCCAAATATGATGAGAATAAGGTTCACTCTTTCCCTCTCACCTCCCTCCTCTTCCCCTCCATGAAAAAACTTTTACTTGCCTCTTCTATGTGAGAGGTAATTTACTTGGGGGAGGAGTCAAGATGGCGAAGTAGAAAGATTCACATATGCTAGCTCCTAACCCACAGCCAATAAAATATCTGTAAAGAAGAACTCACAACAAATTCTGGAGCAGCAGAAGCCACACGGCAATGGAGTGGAGGAGATTTCTGTTCCAGAGACCTGAAAAACTGACACCAAAGGTCCATCGCGCACTGGACCTGGAGCAGAGCCCAGCCCTGTCTTGGCCATGTGCCCCAAGAGAAGCAGATCCGAGCAGGCTTCAGGGACAGAATCTCCAGTGGCTGCGCAGGTCCCTCCACCCACAGGCGCAAAAGTCAGTGAGAGAGCCTGTTTGGCTGGCCGAGAGGGTAGCGGGGTGTCTCCATAACTCAGGCCTCCTTGGGAGGCAGCAGCAGAGGCAGCAGAGGACAGGGGTTCCCAAAGCAGGAAGGAGCCCGGATCCATTATTGAAGATCTCATCAGAAACCCCCTGAGGGAACTGAGACCTGTGGGGCGGCCTTGCCCCCACTGAAAGCCCTGAGGCTGGGAAGCAGCATTTGAATCTCAGACCCCAAGCACTAGCTGGGCGGATCTAGAGGCAAGGCGGGGGTGGAGAGGAATCTCAGAGGTCAAGTAACTGGCTTGGAAAATGCCCAGAAAAGGGAAAAAAAATAAGACCATAGAAGGTTACTTTCTTGGTGAACAGGTATTTCCTCCCTTCCTTTCAGATGAGAAAGAACAATGCTTATCATCAGGGAAAGACATAGAAGTCAAGACTTCTGTATCCCAAACATCCAAAATAGATATTCAGTGGACTCAGGCCATGGAAGAGCTCAAAAAGGATTTTGAAAGTTAGAGAAGTGGAGGAAAAACTGGGAAGAGAAATGAGAGAGATGCAAGAAAAGCATGAAAAGCAGGTCAACACCTAGCTAAAGGAGACCCAAAAAAATGCTGAAGAAAATAACACCTTGAAAAATAGGCTAACTCAATTGGCAAAGGAGGTTCAAAAAGCCAATGAGGAGAAGAATGCTTTCAAAAGCAGAATTAGCCAAATGGAAAAGGAGGTTCTTCTGCTGAAGAAAATAGTTCTTTCAAAATTAGAATGGAACAGATGGAGGCTAATGACTTTATGAGAAACCAAGATATCACAAAACAAAACCAAAACAATGGGAGAGAATGTAAAATATCTCATTGGAAAAACAACTGACCTGGAAAATAGATCCAGGAGAGACAATTTAAAAATTATGGGACTACCTGAAAGCCATGATCAAAAAAAGAGCCTAGACATCATCTTTCATGAAATTATCAAGGAAAACTGCCCTGAAATTCTAGAACCAGAGGGTAAAATAAATATTGAAGGAATCCATCGATCACCGCCTGAAAGAGATCCAAAAAGAGAAACTCCTAGGAACATTGTGGCCAAATTCCAGAATTCCCAGGTCAAGGAGAAAATATTGCAAACAGCTAGAAAGAAGCAATTCCAGTATTGTGGAAATACAATCAGGATAACACAAGACCTAGCAGCTTCTACATTAAGGGATCAAAGGGCGTGGAATATGATATTCCAGAAGTCAAAGAAACTAGGACTAAAACCAAGAATCACCTACTCAGCAAAACTGAGTATAATACTTCAGGGGAAAAAGTGGTGTTTCAGTGAAATAGAGGGCTTTCAAGCATTCTTGATGAAAAGACCAGAGTTGAAAAGAAAATTTGACTTTCAAACACAAGAATGAAGAGAAGCATGAAAAGGTAAACAGCAAAGAGAAGTCATAAGGGACTTACTAAAGTTGAACTGTTTACATTCCTACATGGAAAGACAATATTTGTAACTGTTGAAACTTTTCAGTATCTGGGTAGTTGGTGGGATTACACACACACACACACGCATGCATGCACACATGCAGGCATACATGCACACACACATGTGCACACATACACAGAGACAGAGCACAGAGTGAATTGAATAGGATGGGAATCATATCTTTAAAAAATGAAGTTAAGCGGTGAGAGAGAAATGTATTGGGAGGAGAGAGGGAGAAATAGAATGGGGCAAATTATCTCTCATAGAAGAGGCAGGCAGGAGACTTTTTAGTGGAGGGAAAAAGAGGGGAGCTAAGAGAAAAACAAGAAGTTTACCCTCCATATTTGACTAAAGGAAGGAATAAAATGCACACTCATTTTGGTATGAAAACCTATCTTACAATACAGGAAAGTGGGGGAGAAGGGGATAAGCAGGGTGGGGGGGGAATGATGGAAGGGAGGGTAATGGGAGGAGGGAGCAATTTGAAATCAACACTCTTGGGGAGGGACAGGATCAAAAGAGAGAACAGAAGCAATGGGGGGCAGGATAGGATGGAGGGAAATATAGTTAGTCTTCCACAACACGACTATTATCGAAGTCATTTGCAAAACTACACAGATATGGCCTTTATTGAATTGCCTGCCTTCCCAAGGGAATGGGTGGGGAGGGAGGGATGGGGAGAAGTTGGAACTCAAAGTTTTAGGAACAATGTTGAGTATTGTTCTTGCTACTAGGAAATAAGAAATACAGGTAATGGGGAATAGAAAGTTATCTGACCCTACAGGACAAAAGAGAAGATGGGGACAAGGGAAGAGAGGGATGATAGAAGAGAGGGCAGATTGGTGATAGGGGAAGTTAGAATGCTTGGTGTATTGGGGTGGAGGGAGGGGACAAAGGGGAGAAAATTTGGAACCCAAAATTTTGTGAAAATGAATGTAAAAAGTTAAATAAATTCATTAAAAAAAAGAGAGAGATAATTTACTCTAATCAATTTCTCCCTTCCTCCTTCTCCCAATATATTCCTCTTTCACTCTTTAATTTTACTTTTTTAGATATCATTCCTTCCTATTCAACTCACCCTGTGCCCTCTGTGTGTGTATGTGTGTGTGTGTGTGTGTGTATACACACGCGCACACACATACATACATACATATACACACACTCACACACACACACACATTCCCTCCAACTACTCAAATACTGAGAAAAGTCTCAAGAGTTACAAATATTATCTTTCCATGTAGGAATGTAAATAGGTAAACAGTTCAACTTTAGTAAGTCCCTTATGATGTTTTTTTCCTGTTTACCTTTTCATGCTTCTCTTGATTCTTATATTTGAAAGTCAAATTTTCTATTCAGCTCTGGTCCTTTCATCAAGAATGCTTGAAAGTCCTTTATTTCCTTGAATGACCATTTTTTGCTCTGAAGTATTAGACTCATTTTTTCTGGGTTGGTGATTCTTGGTTTTAATGTGAGCTCCTTTGACCTCTGGAATATCATATTCTAAGTCATCTAACCCCTTAATGTAGAAGCTGCTAGATCTTGTATTATCCTGATTGTGTTTCCACAATACTTGAGTTTTTTATTTTTGGCTGATTGCAATATTTTCTCCTTGACCTGGGAGTTCTGGAATTTGGCTACAATATTCCTAGTTTTCCTTTTGGGATCTCTTTCAGGAGATTTTTTTTTCAATATCTATTTCACCCTCTGATTCTAGAATATCAGAGCAGTTTTTCTTGATAATTTCTTAAAACAGGTATCTAGGTTCTTTTTTTGATCATGGATTTCAGGTAGTCCAATAATTTTTAAATTGTCTTTCCTGGATCTATTTTCCAGGGCAGTTGTTTTGTCCTTTATTTTTGAAGAGGACCAATGACATCACAAGATGATGTCTTGACTCAAGCACGAATTGGATTTAAGTGAGTCAGAGTGGCATAAAACTGATAGCCTCACTCTCTCTTCCAGAAGCATTGAAATCCAGTGGCAAGACAAAAGTCACGGCCACTTGTGATAGCCTGGGATGTAATGGATAACTTTGGTGTCTTCCATGTCTGACCAAGCTCTAAGCACTCCACAGTACCTGCTATAGTCACCTTCATGGCTCTTGGAACAAATTGTTCTCATTGGCCCATTCCATTGGGGGAAATCTTCACATGCTTTGGGTGGACACCCAAAGTGTGAGTTTGAGGCTTGTGGGTTACCCTCAACTTGGTTTGGCCCATCTGCCAAAGTGATTTGCCCAGATCAGCCATGACTTCATTCCTTCCCGGGCTGTACTCTTGATCCTCCTCCCAGACTTTCTCTATAACACTCTCTCTCCTCCCCACTTCATCTCTTTCATTTCTGTTCTGTTATTTCCTCATTAAAATGTAAGCTTCTTAAAGGTAGGGACTATCTTTTTGCTTGTACTTACCAGTGCTAAGCACAGTGCCTGGCATATAGTAGGCCCTTAATTAATGCTTATTAACTTTATTCCTTCTCTGAATCTGGAGCCAGGATGAGCTGTGTTCAAATCTTGCTTCAGACTTGTACTAGATGTGTGACCCTAGGCAAGTCATTTCATTTCTCCAGGCTTAGTTTCTTCATCTAACTAATCACTAATGAAGGGACTGGACCCAATGGTTTATAGCTCTAAATTGATGATCCAATGTCTTTTTTTTGTCAGCTTGCAGAGACTCAATATTACCTTTTAGATCACATTCAAACTCCCTAATATTGAAGGTTTTCCATTATTGAATGCCAGCCCATACAGTATCAAACCAAGTCAATTAACATTTATTGATTCCCTTAATATGAATAGGGCTCTAGGATAACACTAAGTAAAACCCAAAGATGAAAAACACATGGACCCTGCCCTGGAAGAACCCTACCATCTAATACTGTATTCAATTTTATGCCAGGGTACTCTCCAAGACAAACTTTTTGTTTCATTTGGACCAGTCCCCTTATTCTACACATGCAAATCTTGTTCCTATTTCATGCATGACCCTGCCTCCCCACTACCAGAAATTTCTTCTTCTATCTTCTTCATTAATCCAAATTCTACTCACCCATTTAGGTCTCTTCTCCTCCAGAAACTGTCTTCTAACTACTCTAGCCTATACTCCCTTATCTAGATTCCTCTTCCTCTTAGGTCTACACAAACTATAATAAGTAGTGCCACTCATGATGTTGCCCCAACCATAGCCTTATCAAGACATTGTAACTCAGCCCTACTCTAACATCATTCAGTTGATTGGGCACTGGATAAATTCATTATAATTAACGAAAAAATTGTAATAATAAAAAAAATCCAGTGGTATCAGAGGAAGGAGGCCTGAGTTCAAGTCCCTGCTCTGACACTTCTTAGCTGTGTGATAATGAAATATGTCATTCAATCTCTCTAAGCCAATTTCCCTCTGCAAAATAGTGATAAGAAAACTTGCACTACCTTTTTTTTTTTTTTTTTACCAAGCTATTGTTAGGTAAGCACTTTATAAACCTTCCGGTGCTATATAAATACGAGCCATTGTTACTATTCCTATGGAACTAATTGCCCCCTATAACACTGTTTTTGCTGAACTAATGTTTCTTAGCTGACTTGTTTTCTAGTTGCTTCACAGGTATAAGTCTTATCTCCCAATATGATAATTAGTTACTTAAAGGCAGGGACCAAGTCTTCTTTTGGATGCCCCAGTAAGTACTTAAGTGCTAGTTAACATCACTTACTGATTTGAAATATACCAGATTTGGCAGCAAACAGGAACAAGTCCAGGAAGTTATCTGCAGATGAGCCATTAAGCACAATTAGGTTCAACCCCTGGGCGGGAGAAGGAAAACCAAAAGAACTCATCACAAGTTATTCAACTTTAAAAAGGGGTAAAATATGGTGGTCACAAATTGTCTAAAAATAAATAAGATAAAATAAAATAAATGTTTAAATAAATTTTAAGCACTTTAATTGGGACAAGCACAAGGAAGGGAGGGAGGGAATGGAATTAGTTTTTTAATAATGAAAAACCCATATAAACCTTAGACTCCATTTAAAAACACTAAAGAAAAATATGAATTGAGAATAGAGCACTGAGTGCAGTTAACTGGCAACTTCCAATAACCTACTATAGCCTGAAAGGTGTCTTCAGAATGGAAAGGTTACCCAAGTGAGGAGAATAAGATTTAGATAAGTTAATGGACCTATATAATGTATTATTAAGGGAAACGTGAGATATTTTGAGATATAGTTTTAGCCTTTAACATAGAGGAGGAGAGCATGTACAATACCAAAGAGCCCTGACTCTGAACCCAGAAGATCTATATTCAAATCCCTGTTCCACTAACATTTAGTATCTAGGTGACTTTTGGCAAGTCATTTCAATTATCTCAGTCTCATTTTCTTAACATATAAATTGAAAGATGATGATGATTAATAATCATAACTAGCATTTATAGTTTTAGGCATGCAAAGTGTTTTACATATATTATCTCATTTGATCCTTATAACTACTCTGTGAGGTACGTTCTATTATCCCTATTTTACAGATGAAGAAACTGAGGTTGAGAGGTTAAGGGATATTTGATCAGGATCACAAAGTTAGCAAATAAATACCACTACTAAGTATCCCAAAAAGATCAAGGAAAGGGGGGAAAGGACCTATTTGCTTTCATAAAGTAATATTTTATTTTTCTCAGTTACACGTAAAGACAATTTTTAGCATTCATCAAAAATTTTTTTTGAGTTCCAAATTTTCTCTCTCTCTCTTCCTCACCTCTCCTCTCTCTGACACAGTAAGCAATTTGATATAGGTTATACATGTTAAATCATGCAAAACATATTAGTCATGTTGTGAAAGAAGACACAGACCCAAAGGAAAAAAATAATGAAAAAATAAAGACAGTGAAAAATAGTATTCTGAGATATTTATTCAGACACTATCAGTTCTTTTCCTGGCCATGGATGGCATTTTCCCTCATGAATCAAAAGGATCTATTTGTACAAAAATATTTATAACAGTTTTTTTGTGGTGGCAAGGGGATATCCATCAATTGGGAAAAGGCTAAACAAATTGTGACATATGATTGTAATGGAATACTTTTGTGCTATAAGGAATGATGAACAGGTTGATTTCAGAAAAACTTGGGAAGATTTATATGAACTGATAGAAAATGAAGTGAGCAGAACCAGAAGAACATAGTACACAGTAATAGCAACATTGTAAGCATGTCAACTGTGAAAGACTTAGCTACTCTGATCAAGACAATGATATGACAATTCCAAAGGACCTCAGATGAAAACTGCTATCCAACTCCAGAGGGAGAACTGATGAACTCTGAATATAGATTGAATCATGCTTTTTAAACTGTCTTTATTTTTCTCCTTTTTTTTAGGTCTTTTTCTTTTGTAACATGGCTAATACAAAAAATATGTTTTGCATAATTTCATATGTATAATCAATATAGAATTGCTTGCCTTCTCATGGAAAGAGGAGAGACAAGAGGGAGAAAACGAATTTGGAACTCAAAATCTTAAAAAATGAATGTTAAATTTTTTTACCTGTAACTGAGAAATATTTAACAAAATAAATACAAATATATTGAGGGGAAAAAACCCCACAGCTAACAAGTATCTGCGGCAGAATTTGAGCTCAAGTCTTTCTGACTTCAGGTCCAGTATTGTATTTGTTGTGTGACTTAATTACCTTTAGATGACCTCTAAAGTCCCTATCAGCCTGAAATCTAATGATCTTATGAGACTTCTAAGATATATTCCAGTCATAAACTTATGGTTCTATGATAACACTACTCTTTCATAGCACATGCCATAGAAAAACAAATACTCATCTGGCCTCTATCTGATCCAAGAGGATAATTCTGATAACTATAATTTATTTCAAAAGCACTGTTCTTTTGACATGTGGTAATGCTAACAATGGAATGTGCATGGTTTCCTCTACCCAGGATGTTATGGGAAGTAACCACAGGTAATTTGAATAACTCCACCCAGTTGGTCTAAAGAGAATTTTCAGGGCTAGAGAGAATATTATAGGAGAAAGTGAGGTTGGTTTTTTTGAGCTTTAAGTCCTGTAGGGGTAAGAAACACACAGCCCAGGGGCTGTAGGTAAGGGAAAATAAACTGAACTCATTCTGACCCAAACTGATATCAATGGTGGAAAACTAGTCAAAGATGAGAGAGGGTAATGTGTTGCTCTTTCCTGAATGTTAATGGAACAAATCACAGCACAAAGAAGAGGCTTTAAAGTGAATGCA
The DNA here is from genome assembly GCA_023548195.1 of Bettongia penicillata ogilbyi. Taxonomy (NCBI): domain Eukaryota; kingdom Metazoa; phylum Chordata; class Mammalia; order Diprotodontia; family Potoroidae; genus Bettongia; species Bettongia penicillata. The sequence goes on from JAJHZJ010000027.1 coordinate 11,811,343, forward strand.
CCTTAGTCTAGCCAGGAGTTTGAGCTATAATGCTACCATGACAAACTCTGAAATACACCCCTATCTATCCTCACCCTCATCTGCCTTCCTCAGTTGTCCCTCCCATGAGAGACTTTTCCCTCTAGAAAAAGGACTGATGACACCACTTGCTGAGATCTAGAGAGGATTGCAGAAAGAGCACTAGAAGTTTTGGAAGCCTATCAGGAAAGTGGAAACAATATTTTGAAGCATGGAAAACTGTCAGAGGAATGACCATGAGTGCCACCAATTGGGAATTGTGGACAGATGCAATAGGTACCGTAAGTGACTGATGCTATTCAGTTTTTTACAGTCAATATTATCTGGAAGGCCTCTAGCCATTTTCTTCTTCCCATAAACAAACTTTTTCTCTCTTTAGCTTTGTGAATTGTGTGCTTTCAAGGGGAGTGGATGACAACATGCTGCATGTTGTCATTTAATGACAAAGATTTTCTGAGAAAGAACAATTAGTTCAAGATGTGAGAATCTCTCCAAAATATCCTGAAGCTCTTCATATCAAATGAGATCTTCTAATATAGGCTACATATGAATTTATCAAGCATTTTCCACAAGAAATAATAATGCTCTTTAATTTTGAAAAAGAATAATATAATGTATTTTAAGGGAAGGTGGAGGGAATGTAAACCAAATAAATAAGCCTATGGTGTCAACTTCAAAAATGATGGGGAATTTCTGTTTACTGAGCAAGAACCCAACTCCATCACCCTGATTACTCCTGACTATCAAGGGAAGAGGAAGTCTCAGAGAGGAACCTTTTTACAGACTGATCTGCTAGGAAGGGGGAGAGAGAAGAGGTGACATAGTTACATTGGGCATGTTTCTTGAACAAAATGAGAATACATGCTCTAACAAAGCATTTTCCTTTGGCAGAGTCTTGTTGAAAGTGTACTTCTTATTCTTGAAAAATATTATTGTCCTAGAAGATCTATTTATCAAACACCCTCTGTAGTCAGAGCCGGTTGGTTGTTGTCCATTCTCAAAGCGGACCAGAAGGACATCACTACGCTAGTGCCATGTTTCAGTGTGTTCAGCTGTGGTTGATCAGACTAATATGAGCTTGGAAGGCTCTACCACAAGCTGGACACAAATAGTCGATGTGAACACTTGGGGTGGATACTCTAAATTTGTACATCCTGCATTTCCTTTGAACTGTTTCAATTCTGCTTTGCTCATAGAACACAGAACCTTCTCTGAAGAGGGTTTGCCATGCTGGGTGGTCCTGTGCCAGTGTCTCCCATGTCACACAATCAATTCCAAAATTCTTGAGAGAGACCTTGACAATGTCCTTGTACAGTTTCTTCTGACCACCATGTGAATGTTTTTCCTGTGGGAGTTCTCCTTAAAATAGTCTTTTTGGCAAGGGCACATTTTGCATTCAAACAATGTAACCAACCCATCGGAGTTGTGCTCTCTGAAGTAGAGTTTGAATGCTTGGCAGTTTAGTTCAGGTGAAGACCTCAGTGTCTGGTACCTTATCCTGCCAGGTGATCTTCAGAATCTTTCTAAGACAATTCAAATGGAAGCAAATCAGTTTCCTGGCATGGCACTGGTGGCTAGTCCAGGTTTCATAGGCGTACAACAATGAGGTCAGCACAACAGCTGTTTAGACCTTCAGTATGGTAGTCAGTTAGATTTAGGGTAGGGGAAATGTGCTTCGATTCTGAATGTGCTCTTCTCTCCCATACTTTCCTTCAGAGTTTCCCAAACACTGAGCTAGCTCTGTCAGTGAGTGTGTCAACCTCATTATCAATGTACACGTCCCTGAAAAGTACACTACTAAGGTTAAGTGAACTTATCCACAGCATTCAAAACTTCTCTATTTGCTGCAACCGATGGTTCCACATATGGATGGTGTAGTGACTGATAGAGCACCTGTATTTCTTGGTGCTAATTATTAGGCCAAAATTAGCACAAGCAGCAGAGAATTGATCTACAGACTTTGTTGCATCTCAGCTTCAGAGGTTGCGTTGAGTGAACAATCATCTGCAAACAGAAAATCATGCTCCAACACTCCCTCCATTTTGGTCTTGGCTTGTAGCCTTTTCAAGTTGAAGGATTTACTGTCAGTGTAGTAGCTGACCTTGATGTCGTGTTCATTCTCATTGAAAGCATTTGACAGCATGGCTGAAAACATCATGCTAAAAAGCATGGGAACAAGCACGCTGCCCTGTTTCACTCCATTGGACTAGAGCACAGTTGTTAAGCACTAGGAAGGATAAAACATTTAGGTAAGGTACATATGGCTCTTTCCCTCAATTGACTTGTGGTCTTGTAGAGGAAATAAGACACTGAAACAGCTATAATACAGACACAGATATTTAGATATATACAGACATATGTATATATGCATAGATATTTGTGATTTCAATAGTGTAAACAAATGTCAATAAGAAAACTCCTTCTCCCAAAGCAAATCTGCAATTGTTCTGCAAATTGTAGCCTTAAAAAGTCATGTAGGGTACTGAAAAATTAAATTATTTGCCTTGGGTCACAAGGCTAGTATGTGTAAGAGGAGACTTGAACTCATTGTTTTTTGACTCTACGGTCACTTCCTTATCCTCTAAATCACATTCCTTCCCTATTAGTACCTTTTTGTTGTTTAGTCATTTCAGTCATGTCTGACTCTTTGCAACCCCTTTTTTGGTTTTCTTGGCAAAAATACTGGAGTGGTTTGTCATTTCCTTTTCCAGCACATTTTACAGATGAGGAACTGAGGCCAACAGGGGTAAATACTTGCCCAGGATCACATAGCTAGGAAGTGTCTGAGGCTGGATTTGAACTCATGAAGATGAGTCTTCTTAATTCTAAATCTATGGCTCTATCCACTGTGCACTTAGTGACTGACTATTGAATCCAACTCCCATCATGTTATAGATGGGAAAAGTGGGGCCCAGAGGGTCTTTGCTGACTTGGCCAAAGTCACACAGATGGTACATGTCAGAGGCAGGTATTTTGACTCTACTTTTTCCACTATACCACACTGAATTAATTTTGAATGTTTCATTTGAGTTGCCATTGGGGTATGCAAGTATTGGTGTCTGGTAGGCAGAGGTCAGAACAAGAGAATTAAACGTATGGATTCAGGAGGTATCTGCATAGCAGTGGCAGTTGAAGCTACAGAAATGAATGAGATTATCAAGGGAGAGAATATAAAGAGATAAGAAAAGAAGGCCTGTTCCTTAGGGAACAACTACATTTCAAGTTGGGAAGAAGATATGGGGGGCTTATGAAGGAGACAAAGAAGGAAAGAGAGGTCTACCAAGAACCAGGTGATTGTGGAGTCTCTTGGTAACAGAGTAGCCAGTAGGAGGTCAAGGTCAACAATGTCAAAAGCTGCAGAGACATCAAGGAAGATGAGGCCTGAAAAGAGGTCATTAAATTTGACAATTAGGACATTAGAGATCTTAGGAAGGACAACTTTGGGAGAGTGTTGGAGAGGAGCAGTGGAAGACCAGTTGCAAGACCCTGAGGAAAGAGTAGGTTGTATGACATAGAGGTGTCAGATCTAGACAACTTTTTTTAAAGTAAGTTTTTATTACTATCTTCTGCTTTTTACATCATGTTAGTTATCCCAAATACCCCTCCTCTTTTCCTCCTAGAGAGCCATCCGCCCATCCCATATAAAAAATAAATTTTTTTTTCTAGAGAGGGGAAGAAATCAGCTCAGTTGAACAACACATTGAAAAAGTCCAAAAACGTATGCAAAGTATAGGATCTGTGGTCTCCTTCCCGCCCCACCTCCACTTCCACAAAGGAGTGTTTTGGAGATGTCTTCTCATATCTCTTCATTCAAATCCTGCTTGATCTTTATCATTTTGTTATATTTATTTTTCATTTCTTTTTGTGGTGGTTTTGTTCTTTCCATTTTTTTTTTGCTGTAATTACTGGATATTGTTTTCTAAGCTTTGCTTACTTCTTTCTGTATCAGTTCATGTAGCTCTTCTCTACATTCATTTTTTACATAAATCACTTTGGCTTGCCCAATAATTCCATTGCCTTCATTTGCCACAATTTATTTAGCCATTCCGTAATTGCTGGACATCTACTTTGTTTCTAATTCTTAGCTTTTACAAAAAGTACTGCTATAACTATTTTGGAGTGTATGAGGACTTTGTTATTATCAATGGCTTCCTTGGAGTATAAACCCAATAATGGAGTCACTAGTTCAAAGAGTATAGACATTTTAGACACTTTATTTGCATAATTCCAAATTACTTTTGAAAATGATTAGACCATTTCCCAGCTCTACCAACAATGTATTACTGTGCCTATCTTTCCACAGCCTCTCCAACATTGACTATTGCTACTTTTGTCACTTTTGCCAATTTTCAGGGAGTGAGATGACACCTCAGAGTTGTTTTGCCTTGCATTTTTTTTGTTATAGTGATTTAGAGCATTCTTTCACATTCCTTGCAATTCTCCTTTTGAGAATTGTTTGTTCATATCTTTGATCTATTGGGGCACGACTATGCATCTTATGCATATATATTAATTGTTTACATATCTTGGACACCAAATGTTAATCAAAGAAAGTCAATATAAAGATTTTTTTCCCCATTTGACCACTTTCTTTTTGAGTCAGTGTCAAAACTTTTTCATTTCTGTAATAAGCCTTATTTATTTCATCTGTTTTTAATTGCCTCTATCTCTTGTTTTATTATGAATACATCTCTTACCCATAGCTGCAAGTGTTGTATGGTTAATTTCTCTTCTAATGTATTAATAGCATGATCTTTAATATTAAGCCACACACTCAATTAGAGCAGTGTGGTGTAAAGTATTGCTCTAAGCTTAATTTCTTCCAAACTGCTTTCTAGCTTTCTCAGTATTTTTTTTTATCAAATAGGAATTTTTTTCCAAGCTAATTTATGTTTTCTGCTTTATCAAAAACTGAGCTATTGAGTTCTATGGTTTCTGATTTTTCCCTTGCCTAATCTCTTCCATTAATCTAGCTCTTAGTTTTCTAACCAATACCAGATGGTTTTGATAACTGCTACTTATGATTTTGAGATCTAGAAGTGGTATTCCCCTTCATCCCTACTTCTTTTCATCATTTAATTCTAGATTTTTGTTTTTCCCAAATGAATGTTGTTATTATTTTATCAAGTTGTACAAAGTATCACCTTGATAATTTGAATGCTGTAACATTAAAAATATTAATTAATTTTGGTAATATTGTCATTTTTGTTATATTGGCAAGACCTAACCATGAGCACTGAATATTCCTCCAGCTATTTTTGTTCTTTATTTCTTTAAGGAGCACTTTGCAATTGAATCTATATAAGTGCTTTATGCACTTTGGTAAGTCAATGTCCAGATATTATTCGGAATGTTATTTCCCTTTCTATTATTGGTTCTTAATTTTTATTTTTATTATATACAAATGCTATTGATTTTGAGGATTTATTTTTTTTTAGCCTGCAACTTTACTGAAGTTTTGTTTCAATTAGTATCTTTGCTGATTTCCTAGGATATTCCAAATAAACCATTATATCATTAGCAAATAGGGATAGTTCTATTTTTTCTTTGCCTATCTTTATACTTTAATGTTTTTCTCTTGTCTTATTGATGTTACAAGCATTTCCATAATGATATCAAATAATAGTGAGGAGAGTGGGTATCCTTGTTTTACTCTAGCATTTAATGGAAAAGGTTCTAATGTATCCCCATTACATGTGATGCTTGCTTTTAGTTTTGAATAGATGCTTTTTGTGGTATTAAGAAAGGTCCCTTTATGCCTATGCTTTGTAGATTTTAACATCAAAGAATGTTATACTTTGTCATCTACTGAGATGATCATGTGTTTTGGTTTTTCATACTATTGTGTTGTTTATTTTCCTAGCATCAAACCATCTTTCCATCCCTAGTATAAGTCCCACTTGGTCATAATGATGCATTTCTCAGAGAAATTGCTGTGGTCTGTTTGATAGGATTTTGTTGAAAATTTTTGAGCCAATGTTCATTAATGATATTGTCCTATAGTTTTCTTTCTGTGTTTTAAATTTCTTTGGTTTAGGTATGAAGACTATACTTGTCTCATAAAAGAATTCTGGTGGGGTGCTTCTTTCTCAATTTTTGAGAATAATTTGTGAAGTATGGGTACTTAAAAATTTGTTCTTAATGTTCTTAAAAATTGGATAGACTTATCCTGTAACTATATCAAAACTAGGAGGTTCTCTGCCTTTGGTAGCTCCTTTACATCTAGGTCTATTTCCTTTTCTAAGACTGTGTTATTTAAAATCTCTGTCTAGCCTTCTGTCCAGATAATTTTTTCAAGAAGTTTAACTGTGAAGGGGAAGAGAGAGATGAGATGGCAGCTGAGTGGGACGGATGAAATAAGGAAAGGTATTTTTAAGATAGAAGAGACTTGAATATGTTTACAGGCAGAAGAGATAGAGTTGATAGCGGAGAGACAGAAGCTGCATAAAAGGGAAGGGAGTGGTCCTGGAGCATGCTGTTAGGGAGGATCAGTGGTGCAAAAGATTAGCCTTAGTTAAATCAACAGGGTCCTGTGATCTCATTAGTATAGGGAATTCCCAGAAGAGGAAATTTCCTTTACAGAGTCAGGTTGTTAGATTCTCTACAATTTGTAGGTGTAGAGAGTTGCCCAGAGAGATTAAGTGACTTGCCCTGGGGCACACACAGTATGGGTCATAGGCAAGACTTGTCTCTTCCTTGGCTTTAAAGCTAGCTCTTTACCCACTCTTCTAGGCTACTGTTTATGGAGCCATTTTAAATAATAGGCATAGCTTCTGCAATGATGAAGAAGATGATGATGCTGAGGTTTAAGAAATAGAGGGTGATTGGGGGTTCTCACACTGAAGGACCTCCAGTAAGGTAGCAGGCTAGCTCATTTGTTGTACACATGGTGCTGTCAAGAGGAGGGAACAAAAGATATAGAACAGGGAAAGAATAAAGTAGGATAGAATGGGAATAATGTTGAAGAGAAGTTAAGGACCTATTTGCACTTAGGTACCATGAATTTTTAGTGGATGGCATCATGGGAAACTGGGTGATACAATGGAAAGGGGGCTGGATTTGGGATCAAAGGACTGGCATTCAGATCATACTTCTGCCACTAATTATACCGTGTGACCTTGGACAAGTTACTTTACTTCTTGGGGCCTTAGTTTCCTTATCTATAAAATGAGCAGGTTAGACTGAATGAGCACTAAGGTCCCTTTCAGCTCTACACACACTATGACCTACAAATAACAGTGCTGTTTTTTCCACACATAACACTTTATTTCCCACCTTGTTGCCTTTGTATTGGCTGTCCCTTATGCCTGAAATTCACTCCTCACCTCTGCCTCTTAGTGTCCTGAACCCTCTCTTCCCACTTTGGTGGGGTCCTCCACCAGCCCAAATTTTTCAGGTATTTCTTTTGCATATATTTATTCACATATGCATCGTCTCTTCCAACAAAGTATAAACTCCTTTTAAGACAGGGATTATTTTATTTGTCTCTACCTATATTGCCTAGCACATAATGGGTGCCTAATAAATACTCATGGATTGATTTGTTGATGCAAGAGGAATTTAGAGATTTTATCAAACAGCACTCAGCAGCTCTGCATAGAAGCAGAGAAATCAGATGGGGAGAGTTACTCAGGGGATAAGGATATATAGATTGAGAATTGTGGAGGTGGGAAGACCAAGGGAATCTAGGCTAGTAGTGAGGGAGATATTAAAGTGGGAAACCATTTCAGAGACTCAGTTAGAAAGATGAGGAGTGGCCAATGGAACCAGAGTGCAGGGAGGTCGATTGGAAAAACAAAGATGGATCAAGGACACCCAAAGGGTAAAAGGTAGGCAGTGTAGGAAAGAGGGTGGGAAAGGGAAAAGGGATGGAAAATTAGAGTTAAGGTGAGGAGGGTGAAATTTCAACGTTTTGGAATTTGGATGTTGTGAGGTTCTAAGAAATCCAAGGGCTGACCATATTGTTGTGTGGCTAAAGTGGAGTGGAGAAGGGGGTCTTTGAGGACAGAAGAAGTAGGGTGGAAAGGAGTATTGTTAACATGAATATCCAAGTATCTGAAAATGAAGGCAGGGTCTAAACTAAACAATTGGGTACTAATCTTGCTAAAATAAATGGAAGAATGACCTGGAGGTTGGTAGATGACTGTAACAGACATTGATGTTGACATAGTAGCTTAGAATTTGCAAAGTGCTTCATGGAATATCTCATTTAAGCCTTATAATGGTTCCCTGAAATGAATACTATAAGTCTTTCTCCTTCCTCTTCCTCATACAGTTTTACAGATGAGAAATAAAGGCTCAGAGGGGTTATAAGACTAGTGTCAGGAGAAATTTGGGCCCATGTCTTTCCAATTCTAAGACCAATACTACTACATTATACTGCTTTTCTATGGGATAAAGAGAATGTGGTACAAATAGACCTTGGAAGAAGAAAAGTTATTGAAAGATGATGGAAGACGAATGATCTAGAAGCAGTAGTGGGCAAAAAGGAATATACTCACCCCTTTTCCTTAGTTGGAGACAATGGGAGAGAGTGACCAACAGTGGAGAGGGTTACAAGGCATATGGTATCCCCATGGGAGATTAGGTTTCTGACAGAAGAAGGTGATGGATGGCATTCCGGTTGGAAAGTTCAAGGATATAGGGGAATTAATGGACAATAGAGTGAGAATTTCAAAAGACAAACTAGAATGGGCTAGGTTATGGTTATGACTTAATATGTTATAGTTTATAGGTGTTTGGAGTGGAACTGCTGTGGAGCTGGAGTGATTAGCATAGGGATAAAGAATTGAAAGGAGATAGGATGAACAGATTGTTTGTACTGTAGATGGTGATATGGAATTGCTGGAATGGGGGGTGGGCAAGATGACAAGTAGTGAATTGTACCCTGATTTCCCAGTAATACTAACCCAAAGAAATGACTGAGAACCTCTCCAAGGTTCAAGATAAAATTTATAGCCTTGGTATTTTGGGTGTAGGTCTCCTAGAGATATTTCTTCTGGGCCATAGTCATAGATTTAGCTCTAAAGGAACTTAGAAGTCACCAAATCCAACCCCTCTCATTTTACCGATGAGCAAATCAAAGCCTGGGTCATATAGTCAGTAAGTTTTTGAGGCAAGATTTGAACCCTGGTCTCCCTGACTCAAAGCCCAGAGCTCTAGCCACTGCCACACTGACTTAGTTACTGACAGAGGGAGCAGTGCTTCTGGTTTCTGCACTCTAGGTTTCTAGGCTCTAGAAAGGGAATATATAAACTGACTGTTAAAGAGAGTGGGGAAAGGACAAGGGACAGAGATTTCAATAATCAAGTCTCAGCTTGGCCACTGGCTATCAGTGTGACTCTGGACACATTTCTCCCCTCCCTCTTCCCAGGGCTTCAGTTTCTTTTTCTCTAAAATGATTGGGGAGGGCTTAGAAGGTGGATTTAGCCAGGATGGGAAGGAAGTAGGATTGGGATGGTGACCCTGAAAGGATCTCTCAGATTTCTTCTAGCTCTATAACTCACTAGCTTTATAACTCACCAGCAGGTGGAATAGGTCTCAGGATAGACCCTCCCTATAGGCTAAGAGGCTAAGATGGGGACAAAGGAGGAAGCAGGTCTCAAGGATCCAGTTTTTAAAGGCATTTCTGTATGCGCGGTCTACATATGGCATAATCTAATGCTTTTTTGAACACTTTTGGTAGTCTCAGAAAGCCTAAAGACCCCTTTTCAGACAAATGTTTTTAAATGACTAAAACAAAATGTGTAAGATTACAAAGAAAACTAATTAAGTCAAAATACAATTATGAAAACATTTTTAAAAGTCAGGTTCATATATATCTCCATGCTTACTTGCAACCTTCTTTAGGGTGGTGGGGGGAGAGAGGGAAAAAATAAAGTAAAATGTGCACAGCAGAAAACAAAAGAAAACCAGTAAGGCAGCCAAGAAAAGCTGGGCAGCTTTGAAAACAAAGTGGAGTTTTAATTATATAGGTTTTCTTGAAATGGAAATTTATTGTTTTACACTGAATCTTCTCTTATGGTCTGCTCTATATATGGCAAGGTTTTTTTTTCTTATTTTGTATTTAAGTTTAAAACAAAAAAAAAAGTTACAAAAAAAAATCCAGTTCATGGACCCTAGGTTAAGAGTCCCTAACCTGGTGTAAGGATTTCTGGACTGAATCTCAGGTGACCTGGGTATGACAGGTCATAGGACTTTGGGCAAGTTATATCCTCTCTGGGTTTCAATTTATTTATGTATAAAATGCCCCATTTGCCAGATGAAGGCCTTGAAGATAAATGAGATAACAGGTAAGTTCTTGAAAAGCAACAGTAGCCTATAATAGGAGAGGGTATGATTATCCATTTCTTATACAGTAGGGATATGCATGAATCCATGGGCAAGAAATCAAAAGCATGAGTTCAATTAGTAGAAGTTTCCTTCTACTAGCCTGGGAAATTAGCGTCTCCCCTCCCCACACCCTGAAAGCTTGCTGTAGGTAAAGCAGAGTGTATGTATGAGGCCTTTCTCTCACAAGTTGTCTGTTCCTAATAGTCCCATCCTCTTGGAGGCCTCTCTGGGCCTCTCTTGTTTGATATTGCAGGACACTGTCACTTGAAATTAATTGCAACTAATTAAAAATGATCCGGTTAGGACAATTGCACAATGGCACTCTGGAGACTGCTTCATTCCCAAAGGTTTGCCCGACTTTGCTGCTGCCGTGGCCCAAGTCTCGGGGAAGGGGCCATACATCATCATGTCATTTTACATTGTTATTTCTCTGAAAGCAGCAATTTGAAAGAGTCTCCGATGAACCTTGAGCAACTTCGTGCTAAAAAGAAAAATGTTACTGTCCAAGATCTGTAAAATATAACATATAGATTCAAAGAAATGTCTTGACATGAATAGCAGCATTGAGTTGGTGCCATTATTTGCATATAATATATAATGCTGTAGGAAAGGGGCTAACAAAGCAGTGGATGGCTTTGGGAGCACCCATTCCCAGCCCCTTTGTTCAAACTGGGTCACCTACCCTCCTGCCTTATTATTTTATCACAGACATCTCTCCTTGTTTCTCCTCCAAGCTCCTTGCTCTTTTAAGAGACATGGTCGCTTTTAACCCCCATAACATTGGACTCCCAAACCCCTCCAGCTCCCACCTCCTGAAAAACTAGTGAACCCTCCCTGTCTCTGGTTTCATAAACATTGCTAGTCCTCAACCAAGCTTTCGACCTGCCAGTTCCTAGGTCACTCCCAGGAGCCCAAGGCTTTAATGGAACATGGTCCACTTCTTGGACTTGGCTGAGGGCCAGGCATTTAGGGAATTATGGAAATGAACCCTGCTAAATAGCCCAGTGGCTCCCATGCCTCACTGCACAAGACCAGGAGTTTGGGGTGGGGGAAGGGAAACAGCTCAAATGAGTTTTGGTCCCAAGTCTCCAGGCAACAAATCTACAGGCTAAGGCCAAAGTACTCGCTCCCTCCCAGCTCTAGCCCTCCACCACCCTCCCCCCAACCTTCCAAGGCCTTCCTCTGAGCAGCTGAGAACCTGCGGTGGGGAGTGGGCAGACAGGTGATAGGGAGAGGAAAGCCCCAGTCTTTCTCATCAGTAATTCTCCTGAAAAAGAATCTTCAGGGCAATTGACAGAATCTATTAAACTAAAGGCATTCAGGGTCCCTCTATAATGTTGCCCCACCCTCTGTCTCCAAACTTATTTGGCTCTATTCCTCAGCATACACCATTGCTTCAACCAGGACCATCTCCTCAGTACATTCAACACACCAGGGTCAACAACTTTGACAGTGTTGAAGATCTGGAGAAGCAACAGTCAGCATCCAGAGTCAGGAAAACCTAGACTGAGTCGTCTCTGACTGTGTCTGTATGATCCTAAGCAGGTCCCTTACCCTCTCAATATCCCAAGGCAGCAAATGTCCTTTTAGAGGGAACTTCCCAAGTGAGAGTTTGCCTATGCCGATGAAATCAGAGCTTTAGTTTGTTTGGATTGGTTTTTTAATGAGAAAGAGCACAATAACAGGAGATAAGCCTTAGTCTCTGTCTCCAGAAATCTCAGGATCTGGAGCCAGAAGCAATCTTAAAGATCATCTAGTCTAATCCCCTCATTTTACAGATCGAGAAGGAGTGGTCAGAGAAATGGGAAGAGACCCAGAAGAGAACCATGTCATGAAAGTCAAAAAAGAAAGGGTATTCATGAGAGGGAACAATTTTAAAAGCAGACTGAGGCTATGAGGGATTAAGTGATTTGCCTAAAGTCAGGGACAGAGTGGTGATTTGAACCCATGTCCAAATCTGGGACACAGCACAGGCACAAATAATAGTAAGTCAAGAATAATTAATAAGTGTATGCTGGAAAGATAGAAACAAAACATAAACCAGATATTATTTGAGATTCATGAGGGAAAGTGTTGTTCCTGACTGGCTGGGGAGGGTACAGGATGATGAGAGAAGTCTTCATGGAGACTTTTGAGGGTGGCTTTGAAGGATGAGCAGACTTCAAGAGACTAGGGTATGTCAAAAAAGGACTGGCCAGAATATAAGATAAAGCTAAAAAGGAAGGATAGTGCCAGACTACAGAGGAGTTTGAAGACCAGGCTCTGGAGTTTGAACATCCCTTGGCAGGAAATAGGATTCCATTGAAATGTTTTCATCAGAGGTATGACACAGTCAGAACTTGGCATAAGAAATGGTAGCCATATGAATGGAGAAGGGGCATTCAGTGGACCTCAAAAGTCATCTTGTCCAGCTTTTTGAGAGGGAGTGGGGTATAGTGGAAAGAATGTTGACTTTGGAATCAAAGGATATGAGTTGAAATCTTGCTTCATTTACTTGTGACCTTGGGCAAGTCATTTAATTTCTTGGAGCCTATAAAATAAGGAGGATTAGATAGTCTCTAAGGTCCTAGTTTTATTATCTATTAGCTTATGATACTGGAATAAACACTCTTTCTACAGCATTCTCAGTGTGTGGTCATCTAGTCCCTGCCCAATGATCTCCCATGAGAGAAAATGCTTTACTACCTCAAAAAGCAGCCACTTTTCACTTTTGGAAAGCTCTTATTGTACTTTCATCAAATCTAAACCTGCCTCTCCATTACTTCTACTCCCCTGATCTCCTGGTGCCTAGCAGAACTTTTCCATTTGAAGACAACAGCTACATAACCAGTAAGATCTTTTTTCCTTCTCTCAAATACTGCAAGATTATTCAGAAGAAACAAAGATGCTCTGTGAGGTGGGATTAGTCAGGGGATACCTCTCAGAGGAAGATGTAGCTGTGTATATTTCTTTTCCTTACTCATTCTTTTAAACATCTGTGTACTTCCCATATCCCAGTCTTCTGTCATCTCCCCTGTCAGTTATTTGTTCATTAACAAATGTTCTCTATTTATGAAGTATGAAATACGGATTGATGGTTATTAGCCCCTACTTAGTCCTCTTATTTTTGATGCCTGAGGTTGAAGAGTTCATTTCTCATCTCTATCAAAAGTTAGGGTCATAATGGAGGAATGAACTGCCTTGTTGTGACAAATAAGGTGACAAGTAAGACATTCCATACATTGACCAGAAGGAATCGTAGCAGGCTTGAGGAAGCTAAGTTCTGACCTTAGCTGAAGGCTACTACAAGACCTTCAGTGACTGACCACTTTCAATGACTGAGATGGAATTGTGTCTATGACTGGGAACTTCTTTATTTTGTATCCCTCTTCTCTTGGTCCCATTCCTGCCTCATCCTTTCCTCTGTATGTCTCATTTCAGTCCTCCGACCTTCCCTTGTGGGAATTAAAATATACCCTAATAAAGACCTAATGCTTTATCCATTACTAGTCTGTATTATTTTTTAATGAAAACCTTCTAGGCCATAAGGAAGCTAGGAAGCTTTGGAGATTCCAATTTGCAATCATCTAGTGGCAATATTGTCATTCTTCCTTGCCTGAGGAATTATCATTGGTCCTTTTGTAGTAGAATTATAATAATAATGATAATAACTAAAATTTATACTCCATATTAGGGTTTACAAAGCACTTGAAATATATTATCTTATTTTGTCCTTACAATCCTATGAGGTGTCACTTTTAACCTTATTTTACAGATGAGGAAATAGACTAAAAAGATTACTTTCCCCCTAGAATTTAAATGACTGAGGTAAGTATTTGCACTCAGGTCATCCTAACTCCAAGTCCAGCATTCTATTCACATTGCCACCTAGCTACCTATCATTGCTATGTTTTGCCAAGCCCTAGGATAGGGGATATCCTCACCATTCTCTTTCTTTTTTTCCTATTCACATGTTTCTGAACTCTTTAAGAAAATACAAAGTTGGTGACTTGGTCCACTACAAATTTATGTTATCTAATATCAATGGGCACTCACCACTTAATGGAAATATTTTTATTAATACCTGATTTATCTTTGATTGAACTCCATAAAGTGGTTCTCCTAGACTGTCTTCTCTCTTCAAACTGTCTACATCACCCCTTCTTCCCCACCACCCAAAGCAGAGGACCTGATTCCTACTTTACTGAGGGAAAAAAAGTCCTTTCATCATTGTCTATCTCCTCCCATAGTATATGCCTCAAGATTCCTCTTTATCATTCCCTATTCTTTCCTCATTTGCTTAAATCTCTGAAAAAAATGGCCTTTCTCCTTTCCAAAAAAAGCCAACCTTTCTACTTACACATTTTGTCCCATACTCTCCAGGTTTCTGCAAAAGCTTACCCTTTTTATCATCTCTGTCTCTCTCTTTCTCTGTCTCTGTCTATCTCTCTCTTGCCCCTCTCCCACCATGCCTCATATAATTCCCCTCTTACTCAGTCTGTCCCACCTCTACTTCTCAGAAAACCAGAGGGAACATGGAACAGAAAGTGACTCAACATGATAGAGAGAGGGATGTTTTAGTCTTAAGGTCAGAGACATGAAAAGGTGAAATAGTGGCTGATTGCTTTTATTGGGGCTTGCCAGATGCATTTCTCCTGCTCCATGAGTTGGTCAAAATGAGAAGCTGTTGCAGGTCTTTGCTGGTGATGAAGCACTTAACAGAGAATGAATTCTAATTCCCTGTCAGATCCCAAATTCATGCCCTGGGCTTCAAGATCCCCTGATTCCTAACTCTTCATCTAATGGCCAATGCTTCTGGATGTGTGAACTAAACATCACTTGCAAACTGTGTTGTAATGCCTCTACTCCTTTCCACAGGTAGAAAGACCAGCTGCAGGCACTAAGCAATTTGAATATGCTTTTCCTGGAATTCCTGAATTTGGAAAAGCCCATGTACCATCTAGGGGCTTGCTGGGCCCAGAAAAGGCTAGGCATGAAGCTGCATGGTAGACAACTGATTATGCCTCGTTTCATTGCACTCCAACTCTAGGCTCTGGACATTTTCGCTGTCTCTCCTATGTGGAAATCTATTCCTCCAAATGATTGCCTTCTGGATTTCCTGACTTCCTTCTAGTCTCAACTAGAGTCTCACTTTCTGCAAGAAGCCTTTCCCAGTCCTCCTTAATCTTAAATCCCCCTTAATTCTGAGATTACTCCTAATTTATCTTGCACTTAGCTTGTTTGTACACATTGGTTTGCATCCTTGACAGTATTTTTGGCCTTTCTTTGTAGCCTGGCACATAGTACCTGTGCCCAGTACACAGTAAATCCTTTAAAAATTCTAGTTGACTGACTTTATTGATTCTGTATCAGTGGCAAAATATTGTATATACAGTATCTAAGCATATTTTTTTCCCGTTACTATAGGGTGGTAATTCCATTATTCCAAGATCAAATGACTAGAATTCAGTGAAACATAGCCAGCTCAAGGAAAATGAGGGTTTTTGAAATAGGATAGATGCTCAGATTGGGGTATGATTAGTTAAATCTACTATAATCCATACCCTTTACAAAGAAGTACCAATTTGGCCTTCCCAAGAGAGAGGTAGAGAAGGGAGATAGGAGGTCATTCACTCTCTGAGACCCATAGAAACGTTTGGCCCTTTTCCTACTTCCAATTAGTGGGGGTATAGTATCATAAGTGCCAGGGTAAACCCTGGACTACTAAATCCTGATTCTTTGTGTCTAATAGGCTCAAGTGAGTGGCTAGCAGTGCCACCTGGTGGTTAAAACGTAGACATCTCAAATTCAATATTTCAGATACAGAATTTATCATCATCCCTAAACCTGACCTCCTCCAAACTCACTCTTTTTCTTCACAGGGCTCCATCAATGTTTCAGTAACTCAGGTTTGTAACCTTGGAATCATCCTTTCCTTCTCCCCTCTCCCTTTCAATCATCTATATCCAACCAGTTGTCAAGTCTTGACAACTCTCGCATCTGTTTCCTCTGTACTCACAAAGCCACCATTCTTGTTCAGGACCCCATCCCCTCTTACTCAGACTATTTCAATAGTCTTTTATCATCTCTCTGCTTCTACTCTCTCCTTTTTTCCATCCTCCTTCCACATAATTGCTAAAATAATTTTTTTTAAAACACAGGTCTAACCATGTTACTCTCTTGCTCAACAGTCTTCAATGATTCCTTAGTGCCTCTAGAGTAAAAGAAAAAATCCTCACTAACTGGTTGTAGTCTATCCTTCCAGACTTATTTGCCATTACTCCCTTTTTGGTGCTACAACATTTCAGTCAAACTGGCTTACCTGAGGTTCTCAGAGCTGCACATTCTATTTTCCACCCCTCTATTGCCTTTGCCTAGAATGTTCTCACTCTTCACCTCTGTATCTTAGAGTCCCTGGTAAGGCTCAGCAATTAGGTCACCTTACCAGAGGAAAACTTTTCTTTAGTCTCTAGTTGTTAATGCTCTCATTCCCCTCAAATTACCTTTTATTTCCAGGGATAGAGTACTGTCCTTAGAGTCAGAAAGGATGGAATTACATTCCTCCCTACATACTTCCTAGCTGTGTGATCCTTGGGCAAGTCACTGTGTGCCTCAGTTTCCTTGTCTGTAAAATAGAATAGTAATAGCATCTACTTTATAGAATTGTTATGAGGATCAAATGGAATAACATGTAAAACACTTTGTAAACCTTAAGTCATTAAAGAAATACTAGCCACGAAGTCTACATATTGTATTGCAACTGAAGTATAACCAAATTTGAAGGCAGGCATCATTTTTATCATTTATCATCTTTAGGGCAATGAGGTGGATACAGTGTGAATCTGGAGTCAGGAAGACTCCACTTCCTGAGTTCAAATCTGGCCTCGGACACTTACTAGATGTGTGATCCTGGGCAAGTCACTTAATCCAGTTTGCCTCAGCTTCCTTATTTGTAAAATGAGCTGGAGAAGGAAATGGCAAACTATTCCAGTATCTGTATCCAGTATCCAATACCCAACTCCAGAGGAATCACGAAGAGTCTGACATGACGGAAAAACAACATAAATTTTGCTTTCGTTTTCGTCTTTCATTCACCAGAAGATAGCACACTGCTTCATGCAAAGTGGGTGCTTAATAAATATTCTTTGACTGTGGTTAGATAATACCACATCACTGAATTCTATCCCCATCACCACCCCTCTCCCCATTCAACTTGCTTCTCAAACAAATCAAAATCTTTAAAGATAATATAGGCAGGTAGGTAGGGAAGTAGATAGAGAACCGAATCTGGGGTAGATCTGAGTTCAAACACCTTTTCAGATGTAGCAGTATGGTCCTGGGCAAGTCACTTTACCTTGTAAAATGGAACCAATGATAGCAGATACCTCATAGGATTGTTGTGAGAAGAAATACATACATACATACATACATAAATACATACATATATATATTACTTTGCAAAATGCAAAGTGCTTTATATCTTAAAGAGCAATATAAACTCTAGTTATTACTATTATTTGACCTGCTTCCCCTTAACACAGGTCTTTCCCATGAAGAAGGCATCCCCCACCCTCTTCAATTGAGCCGTATGGTATTAGTCTAGCAGTAAATATGACTCCTTCTTATAGGCACATGAGCACAGTAGTAGACTCACTCCTGGTATAACCATCAGACAAGAAAATTTTACAGCTCCCTTTCAGGAAAGTCCACAGGCATAGATATATAGACATCCTGAGAATTTGTATATTGATTTGCATAAATTAACATGTCATGTTCAAAAAGCTCTAACTCCACAGCAGTAAAAAAAAAAAAATAGCCAAAGTTGCTATTGTAGTTGACAGCAGTTGGATCCCCAAAGCATTTTGAGTATCAGTGGAAGGAATGGGGAGCAAAATGGAAAGACTCCCCCAGGCTGATCCCAACCATTTAGGACTCCATTTGGGAACACAGGAGTCCATTTGAGGACAGGATCCTCTGGCAGTCCTATTCCAGATCAGCTGGATAGTTAGTAAGAGAAGAAATATCCAAAACATGACCCCTGAGCTAGAAACCAACCACAGAGATTAACCTTCAAACTAGGATCAAGGGAAGGAGGCAACGTAAGGTCTAAAATTTAGGACTGCAGATAAGCATTTTCTTCTTTGCTGACAGCGTGCCCCTCTGACAGTCTACTAGGCTATAGTCCCAAATCATGGCACTTCCTCTACTTCTCTGGTGACCTGTGGTGTTCTTGACATCAGTTTGGCAAGCTAATTCTGATCTTGGATGTTATGTCTGTGACCTCACTACTTTGTGTTTCTCCCCAATCTTGATCCCCGTGTTTCCAACCTGAGCCTGGGTACTTAACCTCAAATTCCAACAGTTCCATTGGCTTTGATGTGACATTCTTGATCTCACCCCACCCTGCTCCACCTCACTCCCCTGACTCCCAAACAGACTTGACTACAAAAGGTCTTAGATCTTTTCCCCAAAGACAAACCTCCCCGCAATGGGACAAAAAGCTTAGCACCTTAATACCCAATGGAGAGAAAAACCAGAAAATGAAGGGCTCTTAATAAGTATCATGGAAAACCCAAGACACAAAATCTTTAGAGATCCTTAAAGCTCAGCAGGTTCTGAGTACTTGACCTTGGTGCCTCCTAAACCCTGAAGTTAATTTACTCCCTGCAACATTTCATTAGTTTGTCTAATCGATAGACGTAATTTTACAAAAAATGGACCTGGGCTGGGTAGTTTTTCAGGTTCCTGTTGCATCTATCAAAAAAATCCACCACTGCAATAAATCACTTTGGGGGGGAGGGGAAAGGGGGATGAAGGCAGAATAAATGGAGCATGTTTTCTGTGAGTTGGAGCTGTCCTCAGGGTCTCCACTATGCCCACTCAAGGTAGAGAGAGGTCTGTCCAGCTCATCCCAAGTAGAGATAAAGCAAAGGACTCCGTCCTCGCCAGTGTCTGTTGAGGGTCAGTTCATTCCCTCTCCCAAACCCCTATACTTTTAGCCCTTTTCAAATTTCTGCCTGGGCGCTAGGTGATGGGGAGTAAGGAGAAACTGGGACCTTCCCCTGCCTTCCATCTTTCTTTGCTTATTCACCACCCCACCCTGGGGTTGGGGGGAATAGCCCTGCCTCACAGTGCGCTCTTCCCCAGTGTCTAAGAAAGAGGTGGGGAGTCCCATTCATTGGATCCTTAGAGGGAAAAGGTAGTGGAGATGTTTGCATAGCCTTGATAAATGTAACCCTACTTAATCACAGGAATCTATCTCTTCCCCAGTCGTGGGAGGGGGGTACTGCTTCAGATCTCCAGAGGCTGTAGATAATTTCGGCACCCACTCAGTCAGAGGCTGGCAATGCCGTCTGCTGCCTCTGCCATTCATTGCCATCACTCAGCAGCCTTTGAAAATGTGCCTGTCAATATAATTCACTGCCTGTTCAAAGAAAGTGACATTTTGAATAGTGGACACTTTTCCAGAAGCATTCATCCCTGGTCAGCCTTGGATAAATAAATATATTTGCTGTTTGAAGTCAGCAGGGAGGACACAATGGCTCCGTCCTGGCCACACACACGCGCGCCCACACTGTCTGGAGTTATATGGGGGTGGGGTGAGAGTTGGGGGCGTAAAAAAAAACCTCGTAATTATACTCAGGAGCAGACGAAGGGCAAACACACTTCCTCAACCTAAGAAGAAAGCAAGCAGAGGGCTCTGAGGATGCCCCTTCTTTTCCGAACTCCCCTTTATTTGTCCCCTTCCAACCCAAGAAGTCTTCCTCTTCCCTCACTTAACCAAAAGCACACCTCCTCTCCTCCCCAAAACTTGACCGTCTCTCTAAGTTTTTAGTCCCAAACTACCCTCCCCTCCCCCTACTCCCCACAAAGCTTGAGTCCAGCTGTTTAAACATGTCCCCACCCCCTTCTTATCACCTGTCCTCATTATCAAACCTTGGGTTCTTTAAACTCCATATACCCTCGAACCCCAACCAGTCTTTTAAACCTCAGATGTCCCCATAGCTTCCTCTTCATCTGCACCCCCACCTTAGCCAGCGCTCTTAATTACCCCCTAGCAGCCCCCTAAACAAAGTATTTATAAGGCTTACTGCGTTTATCTTCCCGCTCCTATTAATAAAGGCTGGGAATGCGGTAGAAGAAATATGGGCGGGTGACAGGGTTTTTAATGGCGTCTCACCTTAAATGCATTTTAAAATATGTAAATCAATAAAAAAATTATTTGTAATAGCCGTCTAAGAGTGCTGGTTAGCCCGGCGCCGAGTGAAATGCATGCTCCAAGGCCTATTACCATACATCCTGGGAGCTGTAGTTAGGATTAATCTGTCAAAAGGGATGGTTTAGTGTTGATGAATATGACATGTGACCATTAACGGTGTTGATTTTATCTCCCGAGATTAGCATGATTTACTCCGGATGGATAATAATGTCATTTGCTTGATGCCGTGGATCTGTTTACGAGCTGATTAAATTGTAAGGCCTCGCCTCATTTCATGCTATTTGGTTTACGGCTTCATTACCGCAATCACAAAAGCTGGGGAAATGTCCCACATTCCGTGATGCGATCAATCACGGGCTCCCCCCCAACCCAGCCCTTTGCAGCTACGGAGTTTTAGGAGCAGCTCCCCCCGGCGTGTCCCAAGGGCGCCCTAATCGTCCCTTCCCCCAAACTGGTCGGGGCGATGCCTTCCTGGAGCCCCCATGTAGGGGATCCCCGGCCAACTCGGGAAGAAGAGATGTGCCCCGTCCTCTAATTGAGATTAAGGAAGTCCTTGAGTAATTAGCTGTAACAAATTGCCTTATTATTTAGAAAGGGAAATAAACGGGTTTTTTTTTTTGTTGTTGTTACAGGGATGTTTACTATAAATCTGCAAAGGAATGACAGTTCACCAACCAGAAGGAAAACTTGTCAGCAAACTATATTTTCTGCCGGTTACTTTTCACATTGTAATCAAAATGAATGGTGGCTGTCTCTCTTCCAGGATCACAGATTTAGAATTGAAGGGGACTTTGGAGGTCAAGAGAGAACGGAAGCCCCTTTAGGGCAGGCACTTTCACTTTCGCCTTTTTATTCCCAGCCCCCCAGAGCAGTGCTCGGGGCACACAATGGACACCTAATAAATGAACGTTGTTTGAGTTTAGTTCAGGGATTCTTAACTTTCCAAGTGTCCTAACCCCTCTGGCAGTCTGGGGAAACCTAAGGACCCTTTCCCAGAATAATGTTTTTAAATGCATAAAATAAAATACATAATTATAAAAGAAGCCAAATATATGGAAATAAAGTTATCAAAATATTTTTCAAAAGAACTCCTGACCTAGTCCAACCCTCTCATTTTACAGATGAGGAAACTGAGCTTCAAAGGGCTAAAAGAACTTGCCCAAGCTGTGACAGTGCCAAGATTGGAATCTAGGACCCTAGATTCCAAATCAAGAACTCTTTTCCTCCACCACAACAGAGCAACAACCAAGACAAGATGGGCAGCAGTGCTAGTTCTAGGATAATGCTAATCACCAACAGCCCTTGGGAGTCTTGCCCCAGCCAGACAGGTCAGTTTCTACTTCCAAGAGGAGCCAGGACATCAACATTTTCCCTTCATATTCCAGCTCAAGCAGAAAGGAAGGAGGGCATCCTAAGGGTTTGTGGTAGCTGATGAAGGAAGCTGAGCACAGGTTGGTTCCCTTTATGAAAATTTTTTTCCTAAGACCCATCTGGAGGGCTTTTCTGTCAATATCCTGAATGGTGTCCATTATGGGAGGGCACTGGGTGGGAAACAAAGGATGTAACAGAAAACACACTTCGATCTTAAGTACATAGCAACTTTACACACACACACAGCATATTAATAAGGCAAGTTTGTGGTGTATTGGAAAGAATGCTGGATTTGAAAGTTATAGGTCCTAGATTAAGATAACAACCATAAGTCAATTCATTTCCCCTTCCTGGCACTCAATTTCCTTATTTGTAAAATGGGAACATTGCACTAAAGAACCTCTAACGTCCCTTGTAGCTCTAATTCTATGTTCCTAGGATCTACCATTTACTTCATCTGTAACCGAGTCTTTATAATCCAAAGGCACACAACAGAAGACTGTTTTAAGGAATTTAAGGTAAGGACATTTATAGAGTGGGGAATTTACAAGTTGCTTCTGCTTTCATAATTGACGCCTCAAATCATAATATGGCTCTACATCATCTAGTCTAATCCCTTTATTTTACAGATGAGGAAACTGAGGTTCAGAGAGTTTAAGTGATTTGCTTATATAGTTAGTAAACACTGGTGCAAGGATTTGAAACTGAGTTTCATGACTTATATTCCACCATACCTTCTTTCAGGGAGTGTATGATGTAACTGAATACTTGGGTTACACTGATGAAATGACTCAAGCATCACTTTGCTTAGAGTAAACTAAATCCAAGGTCACTGCTAGGACCTTTAATCAGGCTAAAGAATGGCTAAACCTTCTCTCAGGTCAAGGATGTTTCAAATCTGAGCAGTTGACCTGAGAATCAAGAAGACCTGATTTCAAATCCTGCCTCAAGACATGTAGTAACTGGGAGTTAATGGGCAAGTATCTCATCAAAAGAGATGACATATGGAAAGTGCTTTGCAACCTTTAAAATTGATATGCTTATGATTCTCTCTTCCCTCTCCCCTTAGAATGTAAGCTGCTTGAAGGCAGGGACTATTTTTGCCTTTATATTCCTCGAATTTAGCATAGTGCCTGGCACATAGTAACAATTTAATAAATGTTAGTTGACTGATAGTAACAAACAAAAATTGTACCATATAAGTGAAGCATTAATCCCTCAGGACCTCAGTCTATTCTTTGAAGCAGAGGTAGAAGCACTGCAGCCTACAATACTCCCTAATGAAGTTAGAACTAGATTAAAACATAATTGGAAAATATTTAACAAAATAAATTTTAAAATACAATAGAACATAGGTGATGTTAATATGTGGTTTTCTAAGTTATTCTGCTGCCTACAGAGATCCTTATGTACAATTTAGTAACCCTCATTTTTATTTGAGTTGGACACCACTGCTTTAAAGTACATATTAAAAGCTGTCCCCCTCCTAGAGGAGGTCACTGGCTAGTAACAACCTTTGAAATTCCAGGATCCAGAATGGCATTGAATTTTGTAACTCTAATGCTCTTGTCATGTAACATGGTGCATTATAGCTACCTGTGTGGATGTCTTCTCTCTCTCTGCTAGACTGGAGGAACTTTCTTGGAGGTCAATATTGTGTCTGACCTAAACTTCGTCTCTGCTTTACACCTAGCACAGGACTCTGCACAACCTATATACTCACTTAGGGCCTATTGCATTCTGTTCCAAGGGTTCATTTATACAAAAGGGTTTTCCAAGTGAAGGCCTAAGAATACTTTGTGGGAAGTATCGAAGTAGCTCTCTGACTCCTAGGTACCCCGACGCATCCCCCACCCTGTAAACTCCACCTCAAAAGAGAGAAATCATAGACTTAGCTACTGCCAAGGTCCTTGAGAAAAGGAAGAGTTTTCCTTTTTTGTCTTCATATCTCTAGTGCTGAGCTCAGTGTCTTGTAAATGCAGGCACTTGATAAATGATTTTTTAATTGATTAGCTGGTAGGGTTAGTGGATAGAGCCTTAGATTTAGATCAAGGAAGACCTGGGAATAGTGGGTTTCTGGAGATCATGACCAGTGTGTCCCTATGGGCAATTAGAGGACCTCTCTGAGCCCCAGTTTCCTCACCTGTAAAATGGAGACCATGATACCTATAGTAGCTACATTGTAGGGTTATTTTCTGAGGCTTAAATGAGATAATGTGTGGAAAATGTTGCTCTCTTAAAAGCTTTCTATAAATACTAAACATCATTATTTTTAAAAGACAAAGTTTAAACCAGTATCTGCCACTAACAATCTGAAAAAATATTACTTCACTCCTGTTTTGGTAAACTTTACACATTTTAAGTAATGGGACTTTTTATTTAGACTGTTTTCCTCTCCTCACTAGTACTCCCCCCACCCCAGTTCAGTTTCATATTTTTTTCCTTCCATGGAATAGAAATGATTAATTGGGAAAAAAATACACACTAGCTTAAACAGTACCTAGAGGATACTAAGGCAGTGAAATTTAATGGAAAAAGTAAGGGACTTTGATACAGAAGACCATGAGCACTGGTTCTGGAATCAAATGATTTGGGTTCAAACACTACTTCTGACATTTATTACCAGTATGACCTTGGGCAAGTTACTTTTATCTACTCTGGTCTCAGTTTTTTCATTTGTAAAATGAAACAACCTTTGAGACTCCTTCCAGCTCTAGAGCTCTCACCCCGTGGGGGCTGACTCCTGACCCTGTCATTTACGTGATTTTGTGTAAATTTAGACCCTCTGCAATCTCTCAGGTCCTCACCTTTCTCATCTGTAGAACGAGGAGGTAGATGATCTCTAAGTTCTCTGCTCTAACACTCTGATCCAGCGGGCCATGACTGCTTTAATTACTGATTGGATTACATGTTCTCTAGGGTCCCTTCCAAATCTATGATTCTATGTTCCTCTTTCTCTATGAGATCCTGTTCAAGGGGGCCAGTCTTTACACACCACAGATAACCTGGGATTAGGATTATTTGAGGTCCCCTCTACTTCAATGTACTAAGGGGGCAGATTTCTTTCCCCACAGCTCTGAACAGTAAGCAGTCCCTAACCTTATCCATTCCAGGACACCCTCTGGGCTTTTTTTTTTTTTTTTTTTTTTTTTAATGCTCTATTTCCTTTCGTTCTCATCCAAGAGAAGTTGGATTTGCCCCTTTTCTTCTGTGGCATAAACCAAATTTACCCAGTCCCCATAAACTCTATAATAAAAGCTTCCCTTTCTAGAGAAAAGATTGTGTTTACTCAGGCCCACTGTCCCTTGCCCTGATACCCAGACACACCTGTGTGAGCGCGTGCACACACACACACACACACACACACACACACACACACAATGCCCCCCAACTAGAAATATGAATATGAGTCCCAGGAGCTAGCTCTCCTAGGAAGAGTACTCTGGGCATAAACAGGTAAGTTGTAAATTCTGGCTTTTGTGAGAAACCCTTTCCTGGTGACTAGCTCTCTACCCACAGGATTACTAATCAGCATAGTTTGAAAGTCCCCTTTCTTCCTCCCAGACTCACTTAGAGTACTCCCCCTGGTTTTCTGTTCCCTGTCTGAATCCTTCTGGACACCAAGGCCACTGTGGCTCCTCCCTTCATCAGGCCCATTTACTCTTCCTTGGGGGTGGGAGTATTTAGGGCAGAGGAACTGGGTTCACCTGAGTCAGCCCTCTCTCAGTCATTCAGCCAGAGAGTCTCTCGGCCAGTCATTGCATCAGCTTGTCATCTGGTCATTTAGTTTACTGGTCATTTAGTAATTCAGTTACTTGATCATTTAGTCACTAAGTTACACAGTCATTTCAACCATCACTCCTTCAGTCATCTCATCATTGGGTTGTGCATCTGTTTGGCATCTGGCGGCTCAGTCATTTAGGAATTCGGTAACTTGTTCACTTTTATCAGTTACATGGTCATTCAAATAAATCATTTGGTCACTTTGTCATTTAATAATTAATTCAACAGATATTTATTGAGCACCTGCTGTGTAAAAGAATAAATGCTGAGCACTTTGGGGGATAAAAAGTCATATATGATGTAGTCCTCTGCCCTCGGTTGCTCATTTACTGGTTGAGTCAGACAATCAACAATTCTATATTAAGAAGACAGGGTGAAGAGATCTTTATTAGGCATTTGGGGTACAGGCTAAACATCTAACAGGCTCCCTGCCCTTAAGGCACTTATAGACTAATTAGGGAAGATGAAGATAGGCTCACCTGAAATTGATTGAAATAACAAAATAAATAGAAACGGAAAAAAAAAGAAACAATTACCACATTATAAAAGTAGAGAGGCTAGGTAATGTGGGTAAGATGGAGAATAGGTCCATCATTCTCAGAAAGCTTCGAGTGGAAGGACATCTAGAGGCGATCTTGAGTTGCGCTTTAAACTCTGTTGCCCGAGAGGACTCTCGAGGTTTAAAGCTCATGGGAGGGTTGATTTTGAAGAAGGTACTTCATTAAAGAGAAACTGAGGTAGGGGTACAAAGATCATACACAGACATACAACATCATACCTGGTGTGCTACACAATTCAATTTAGCTCAACCATCATTTTTAAGTGCCTATTGTGTTTTAGTCACTGGATATGCAAAGGGCAGAGAGGGGACAATATAACACATGGAAGGAATGCTAGGTCTGGAGATGAAGAGACTTGTTTCATATCCTGCCTCTGCCACTTACAATCTGCAATTGTGGGCAAGTTATTGAGCAAATCTGGACCTTGGGTCCTCACCTGGTAAATAAAAGGGTTGGGCCAGATGACTTGAAGCTGTTCTCCATAGCCATAAACAATTGCACACAGTATTCATGCCCATGGCCAAGTCAAGTCAACAAGCATTTATTAAAGCCCTCGTATGAGCCAGGCGCTGTTCTATGAGATGGACTATACCCACCCAATTTTGCACACACACTCTCCAAGGGAGTTAGCCAAAATCAACTGTTTGGCTGAACAGCCAGAGTCCTTCCTAGATTAGTGTTGTCCGTGGGTTCCTGCCTCATAACATACCCACAGTGAGTCCTCTAAAGTATGACTAACAGGGATGCCAGGACTTTGGGTAACTTTGATCTTCTTTCTGAGTAAGTGTGTTTCCACACCTGAGCTATATTACCAATTGAACCACTTTCCTTCTCAGTGACTAATTTTTCATAGAAGCTCTTCCCCATGTCCTTGCCTCCACTAGAAATCTCCTTAAAACCATGATAGGGGAAAAAGTTTTTATAGGTATACATGATAGACATGTATTATTTAGTAGATAGCGCAGTCACAGGCAACAATCCTGAAAACACAATATATTCACAGGTACCTATCACGTATTGTTCACAATAGAATACAGCAGACATAAAGAATTCAAAGAACAAAATTTAGGTCCAAAATCTGATTCCATGAACACAGCACATAAAGCAATAGCGCATATAGCAACACTGAGTATTGTAGATTAAACATATAGGTCATATGGGCTACATGTAATAAATACAATACATATCAGGGTTGTATATGGTAGTCCAAATACAGAGGTGATAGATTATATATAAATAACTTCATAAATTGTAATGTCTACATAGTTCATTGAAAGCAGAAACTTTTTTGCCTTGGTATCACCTGGGTTTGGCACACAGCAGGTGCTTAATAAATTCATAATGATTGAGAGTTTGAGCTTACATCCTAAGTACATGTTACATCCACTCTTCATCAGTGGGGTTCATTTGGTTCTATGCATACCCTCCTCTCCCATTATATTATTTCCAGAACATCATAAATCACTAGTTATATGGTCTTGATGCCTCTAGAGTGACCTCTGGTCAGTCCAGTATCATAAGAACTATGGTTCTGTAGTGCTAACCCTGAACTCATGGATGGGTCAATTTGATCCTCAGTGTCCTCAGCATCTCTTGCCTACAGCCTTGATCCTGAGCTTATGAATGTCTCAGGCTGGCTATTGCTATCTCCAGCCCTCAATTAGATACTCTGAAAATCTCTGTTCCTTTGGGATCCTCAGAGCTAGAAAAGAAAGGGGTCTCTCAATGAAGCCTTCATCTCTCCCTATTCGTGCAGATTCCCTCCTGCTCCTCCCTACTCCACAGAGGGCTTAAACAGTCTGTCTTGACTTTCCTGACCTTTGGGAGGGCACTGCCATGCAAGATTCTCTTCATCCAGATCACAACCTGGACACTTTCTATATGAGTCATCATCTAGATTCCATAGTAGGGCAGGACAGCTCTTTCAGAACCTGCTTGGCTGACTCCCCATCACTTGTCCTCCCCATCATTATTACAGTGTACCATCTTTGGAGGACCCCAGTCAATTTCTGGAGTTACTTTATAGAATGTCTGATCACTGTCTTTCAACTACTTGATATGGTTTATATATCAATATACCCTTCCACCATTCTATTAGTTATCCTTATGTTTTCCCAGATCCTGAGGTTTCTAAGCAAGATTCTACCCCGTAGCCGGAGGTCCTAACACCAGGAACTCAAGCATCATGCTATCTGTTGTCTCTCTCTAAGCATTTCCAAACTGAGGTCATGGCTAATCAGCAGACTTCCTTTAATAGATCTCTTAGCCAAGAAACTCCTTTTGGGAGTTTCCATACTTCCTCCATCTTCCAAGATTCCAAAACACAAATCAACAGGTAAGCACAGCCTTTTTCCACACAACAGAATGTAGAGGGGGTAAATCTAAATCTAATCATGTCATTATGGTAGCATTAGATGTGTCATGTTGTATGTATGTATGTATATATGTATATATATGTATGTAAGTCACCAGGGATATTTATTTTAAATAATTGTTTTTAATCTTAGGAAACTAGATCTCTCTTCATGGTATGAAATATGCATTGCCACAATGGGTTCTGCCTGGGACCTGAACCTATCCCAAATAATTGGAAATGAACCAATCCCACAAAGGTTAGGGTGGCCTGTTACCAGGAATGAGAAAGAGGAACCTGCTCTTTTTTTCCTTTCTTGGGGACATGGAAGGACCTGGAGTCCTGTAAAATTTTCCACTTGGGCAAAGTGTGATGGAGGAAGAAAACCAGAATTCTTATTTGGACACAACCAAAATTTGTCTAGTTGGTCTACTTGGATAGATGGTTATTTGAAACAGTGTTTCACGTCTGACACATAACCTGCACCCCATTCTTCAATATCTCAAGAATCTAGAGCTTCATCAGTGAGCTTGCCCAGAAATCAATCAACATGCTTTAAGTAATTCACTCGTACACATTATCCATGCATTTGTTTATTCATGTACATAATTTATTCACATACATGAATATATATCACCACAAACTTGCACGTCATTCTTAAATAAGGACCATGCTAATTTTCTCTGTATTGTTCCAGTCTGTTAGAATATGCCACCAAAACTAGCACTCAACAAGCATTTATTAAGTGCTTACTATATGCATGGGACTACAAAGGAAAAAGTGAAACAGTGTGTATTTGGAGACTACAATCACCATATGCCTTAGTAAATGATCTTCATAAATTCCTGCGACCAAAAAATTCACCAGCTGGTGGCCAACGCAGTAATAGATGATAGATCAATGACTCCTTGCCAGTCCATGATTGAAACCTTTCTAGCTTGGTAGAAACTTCCACAACCCTAAATACTCTGTTGGCAGTACTTTAATAAACCTAGGATCATGAGATGGCATCAGAACAATTTACCTACTTAGGCGAGATGCTGGGTGGGGCATAAGGGTGGAAGGAAACAAGCATTTACGTACCTACTATGTGTCAGGCAATTTCCAAATATTATCTCGTGTGATCCTCGAAACAGCCCTGTGAGGTAGGTGTTATTATTATCACCTCCAATTTATAGCTAAGGAAACTGAGGCTTATAGAGGTTAAGTGACTTGCCCAGGATCACACACAGATAAGCGTCTGAGGCTGAATTTAAACTTGGGTCTTCCTGACTCCAGGTCCATTGCCCTATATCTACTATACCACCTAGCTGCCACTTGCAATATTGCTTCAGGCCTAACACATGTATGTCCCCAGCACTTTAGAACCCATGTAATATCTAACCAATTTTCATTGAGATCGAAGGAGATAGACAACATAGCACGAGAACAGAGATGGAATCTCACCTCCCAATTGCTGCCTAGCACTGTGATGGAGAAGGAAAGAAGCAAAGAGCAGATGAACTGCCCTGAGAGCAAGAGACCTGTGGAAGCAGCATTTAGTGAATTATCTAAGGAAGAAAAAGGGTATATGCCTTCCAGGGAAATATTATCCTGGCCTCATCCCTGGTGGATTTATTTTGCAGATGGAGAAGCAGGTCTAGGTAATGCCCCAGAAAACAGAACATTTCCTGACTTATTTCCCATGGTGCACCCAACTGCAGGAAGGCAGCTGGGAGAACCATATGATGTGTATTCAATTCCCTCTACTTGATGAGGGGGGTCTCAGAGATAATGGCTGTGTGTTATACTTTTCCTGATGCTGGGGATCAGTCTTCTTATATGGACAGAATAACAGGGATGATGATAAGGCCATAGAGAAGAAGTCTTTCTGATAGTGAAAGTGTTCTGAGATTCCATCTCGTTACCCTAAAGGCCTATTTGAGAACCTTTACTCAGGGAGGACTTTGTCCCTTTGCCAGTCTTGGTATGATAGAGTTCAGGGTTCTTCCTAGGTTGTGCCAACCTAGATGCACAAATCAGACCAGACTCCAGATTCACATGATGAAAGCCAAAACATTCCAGCTCTTACTCCATCCGACATTGTCAGTCTCATCAAGATAGGTGTCCTAGCTCTTTAACATTAGGAAGTGATGATTGGGAGATCCACTCTCTTTATTACTGATGGGGTTTTCTCTTTTTCTTTACCAAATCTTGATTGTCCATGCAAGTGGAAAGGTGCGGTGATAGTTAATTCTGAACAGATAAACCAAAAACAATTGTTATTTCCCTTTGAAATATATTGTATTTGGGGAAGAAAGGACATCTGTGGGAAGGGACATCTGATGGATCTTTCTAAATTACATGCTTGCTTCCTCTTCCTCCCCAATCCTGAATCCAAAATGTGTGCTTCCAGTGTATATCAAATATGGCACACAGTTGGTTTAGCCCATGTGTGTCCAAATTCTTTCCAGCCCCCTTTACCACATATGACCCATCATGGGAGGAAATGATCAATGACACTTAGAAACCACCTTTCTCCCACTCTCACCCAGGTGATCTGGCTTCTTTCCCTTCTGGTCTTCTGTATCTGTTGTTCTCCATCCCTACTCACATCCACAAGCATTAATGGAAGACAATGTATACACAGAATGATTTGGGTGGCATTATTGATTTAGGAAGATGATGCTCTTGCCTCACCACTGGAAGGAAGAAAGGAAGGAAAAAAGGAAAGAAGGAAACAAGTATTTATTAAGTGACTACTATATACCACACATTTTACTAGGCACTTTGCAAATATTCTCATTTGATCCTTGCATTAATGCTGGGAAATAGGTGCTATTTTTATTCTCATTTTACAGATGAGGAAACTGAGGCAAAGGGGAAATTACTTGCCTGCAGGTTACACAGCTAGTAAGTATCTCAGGCCAGATTAGAAATCAAGTCTTCCTGAGTTTCTTTTCCAATAGTGGGAATGTGTTTATCCTGAGCCATACACTATTGTGATCCTCCTTGTGACCACAAACATGCATGGATGTAGTCTACTACCATAGACCAGACCTTCATTGACCAACCCCATAATTTTAAACTCATTTGCATAATACTATAGGAAGGTTATCAGTAACATTGTAAACTCTGTCCCTGCCCTCAAATTTATAGTCTGCTTAGAGAGACAAGATTTATCCATGAGAAACCACCACCATCAGAAAGTGGAAATGTCATGTAAGAGATGGATCCGCATGTGATGGAGAGGAGATGCTTTAAGAAAGAAAATCTATCCTGACTTCATCCTACCTGATGTGCTTCTCCTAGTGCACTGAGCTGCAGGAAGATAACTGAAGGTAAGTTGTGTTTGGCACCCTCCCTAGAGGTCAGGGGCCAATTTTCTTGTAAGAGAAGAATCTATGCTGACCAGGTTTTGCTATTCCTCACACACAATACTCCGTCTTCCACCTCCACACTTTTGTACTGGCTGTCCCGCCTGCCTACAATTCACTACCTCTTCCCATCTGCGTCTTACAGTATCTAGATTCCTTCAAAGCTCACCTCATTTGCCACCTTCTACATGAGACCTTTCCTCACTCTCCAGCTGCTAGTGCCTCTCCCAAGCAAATTACCTTCCATTTATTTCATATATACTTATCTAGGTATGCTTTGTCTCCTCTGAGGGAACGGAATTGCCTTGAAGGCAGGAGTTATTTCATTTTTGTCTTCAAAGCACTACTATCTAGTACCTGACTAGGTAATTAATAAGTGCTTGTTGATTGACTGGTGAACAGAATGCTAGAAAAGATGATTTTTAAAGTCCCTGACAACTCAAAAACTCTGAGGCTATTATTCTCTTTTCTTGGGAACATGTTCTGGTTAAATGAGATTTTTGAGAGCTATTATGGCCAGAGTATTTCATAGATTGCTGAGAGATAAAGATGGGTAGGTAAAACAGGGTCAGTTAAAGGGTAGGAAATGCTAGACTGAAGAGTTTGAATTTGACCCATTGAGCAATAAAAAGTAACTGTTATGGCTTGCCCTGGGGGGAGAAGGGAATGGTAATTATTTCAGAGTCACAAATCATAAGTACAATGCTCTGCAATAAGATATTGAGTTGGGAGTCTATCATCAAACCAAATTGGCTGTCTAAATGACAACAAATCAACACCTTAACAATGCTAGTTCTATAAGACAGCTGGTCAATTGCTTTGGTCGTTTTAGTGGATTTCAAGACTTTATGAATCAAGAATGTAATATGGCAGCTTCCAAAGCTAATGTAATCTTGAACTGCATTCAAGAGAGGGGAAATATCCCAAATAAAGGAGATGATGTTCCCATTATACTCTGGTCCTAATCAAACTACATCCAGGCTATTGTGTCTAGTTCTAGGTACCATATTTTAGGAGGGAGACTTAAAAGATGGAGGACATCCAGAAAATGGTGACTAAGATGGTAAAATGAATAGAAATCATACCGGTGAGTATTTGCATATGCAAAGATTTGCATATGTTTATCTTAGACCTGAAGAGGACAGTTAAGGGGTCCAGGAAATCTGTCTTCAAATATACTAAAGGCTATCTTGGGGAAGAGAGATTAGATTTGTTCTACTTGGCTCCAGAGGGCAGAAATTATAACAATGAGGGGAGGTTGTTATCCGAAGGTAGAATGGAATGCCTTAGGGAGATAGTAAGGTCTTCTCACTAGAGATCTTTAAGTAGGTGCCAGGATGACTACTGGTTGGAAATGTTTTACAGGGAATTCCTATTCAAGAATGTGTTGAGTTAGATCACCTCTGAGTTTCCTTCTGACTTCTGTGATTCTGTAAACCAGTGAAAATATCAGCTAGTCACTGATCAATCCATTCATCTGGTTTGATCTGGTTGTCAGTAGAGACAGACTGACTTCTCCTCACCTCCCTCCCCTAATAGTCCTCCCCCATCATTCTGTCACAACTGGCAAGTATAGCTCAATAAGTTGCCAAGAACATGGACAAGATAGACCAACTAGGTTAGGGCAAGGGAAGCATATCTAGATGTTTCTTGGGGAAAAAGAAGATATGAGCCAAAAGCATTTTTTCCCTTATAGTCACTGGGATAGTAACTAGGAACGTGGGATTTCACAGCTCTTCTTTGACCTTCCTCTACCCTTAAGAACCAGGACAAATGTGGTTCTCTGTATTCCTCCCAAAGTCCTGTCACCTTGACTCAGCTCTCTCACTCCTTCTGGCTCTTCTTAGTCCTCTCCCCCTCTACTTCTAGTCCATTCAGGGTTTTGTTTTTTGAAAAACATGTGAAGTGATTTCCAAGTCCCTGGAAACTGTCCTTTCATTGTCTTGGCCTCCTGGGGATGGCTATCCAACCTTGGACAGAGCCTCATCCAGCCTCCAGACCTCAGAGTTGAGTTTGATCCCTCCTCCTTCTTCAACCTCCTTACCTAATCATTTTCCAAATCCTGTTCTTTCTTTGAAATGCCTCTTGTTAAATCAAGCAGGGGACAGGGCCAGGGAAAGGGGAAAGGCTGAGTGGAAAGACTGCAAAATCAGGACAAGGAGCAATAATAAACTCCATGATTTTACACATAGGATACTTCATTCCATATGGAAGGGGGGAGTAACAAGCCACCTTCAAGTTTCCCCCCTCCATTCCCAGCACTCCCACCTTAGTGTAGCCCCTCCTCCTTTCTCAGCTGAGTCTTTTATCTGGAGTCTTTGTTTTTTGAACCTATTAGCCTCAACGGTCTTGAATATCTCTAACCGACTTATCTTCCTTAAACACCACTAAGGTCACAGTACTATTTTAAAAACAAACACCCTTCAAAGGTTTCCCTTTTGCCTAAAGCATTTTTAAGGACTTGTGATTTCTTTGGGGTAAAGAACTCTCTTTGACAATGCATATCAACAAATATTCTGTGATTTGCATCTATCCAGAAGGTGATTTCATAGGGAACTCCCAGTGAGGAAATTTCCTCTTCTAGTCTCAGGACTTGATCTCTGATTTATTGCACTAGACAGTTGCCTGGGGTCACACTGGTTAAATGATTTACCCAACTTCACACAGCAATCAAATGAAGAAGGTTGGTCTTGAACTCAGATCTTTTAAACTCTAAAGCTGGTCTTCTATGCCAGGTTTCTGTCTCTGCCTAAAGGATTAAAGTCCCAAATGCTTATCCTCCACTCTCTGTCTACAATTGACTTTTTAATGAACCATTTGCTGACACTCCCTAGCACAAAACTTCTACTCCAATTAGATAAATTTGGCATCTGGACTCCTACCTCCATGACTTCCCTTTTATTAACTTCCCCTTCCTGTTCTGTCTAGCAAAACCATCTTTATCCTAAAAGATGTGAATCAAGCTTTTCTTCCTAGAATCATAGAATTTTGGAGTCGGAAGAGACTTTAAAGATTAACTAGCCCAATTTTCTTATTTTACAGATGAAGAAACTGAGGTCCATAACATTATTAAGGACTTGCTCACAGTCACAGAGTGACAGAACCAGTGCAAGAACTCATTCTCCTGTGTTCTTTCCACCACATCAACTATCTCTGCTACAGTGACCTTCCATGGAACTCCTATACTCCTTGTTGTCTCTATAGCTTATATTAATTATCAGATATATCCTTCTTTGTAACATCTGTATTGTTTTCTACCTCTCCTAATTATTTTTGTACTATTTGATTTTTATGCATATCTGCTCTGTTTTCCCAACTGAACTATACTTTTTTTTTAAGGGTAAGGATCAAGTCTTTTATGCTTTTGTCTTTCCCTGAATGTCCAGAATAGTGCCAGGAGCATAGCACACATTAATTTGTCAGATCAATGAATTCTTTAAGATGATATTTTTCAATCAGGGAAGAAACATGGTATAGTACTGGACTTAGAGTCAAGAGAAACCTGGGTTCAAATCTTCCCTTTGATGCTAGGTGACTATTTCCAAATCACTTAAGTTTCATAGAACTTTGTTCATCTGTTAAAATGGGGACAATAATACCCATTTCCATCACTAAGGGAAAGAATATCTATAAATAAATAATAAAGTGATCTGAGAATATAGCCTATTATTAAACACAGGAAATGTTGCTGAGCAGAGAAACTAATTGGGCAGCTAAATTTGAGTGGGACAGAAGACTCATATCTTCCAGAAAACCCATTCAATGAAATCTCCTTCTCATGGCTATCCTAATACTTGAACCCTAATTACACTTATAAGCTGGGGAGCAGTATGGGGTTGAAATTCTCCCTCTGATGCCCACTACATTTGTGGCTCTGGGCAAGCCATATAATCTCCCTGGGAATCAGTTTCCTCATCTGTAAATGAAGGGATTAGACTAGATGGCTTTTCAAAACCCGCCAACTATATGTGTAGGAACCTATGATGATTCAACAGAGTCCTCCAGGAGCTCCAGAGAATCCAGAGAAATCACCTGGAGGTCATTTTTTTCTCCAGGACACCTCCTCCCTCCCCCCATCACCAAAGGCGGCTCCAAAAAGAGACTCTCTCCTCTCTGAACTAGAAATCCTTCAGTACTTAAGTGAGAACAGGACTCAGTGGAGTGACTCAGTCTCTGACAAACATTAGTCATCTGTTTGAAATGCAGAAGGAAGGGGGTGTGAGGAAATAGAGGGAAGGGGGAGCAGAACTGGGGAATTCTTTTATGCCCTGCATCTCAAAAGCTGACAAGAACTTGAGAAATGGAAATGACTGATAATTAGTAAACCTGCTCCCCCTCAAATGTTAAAAGGCACACACCCCACCTTGTCTTTGTGACCTCTGAAGGTAGGTCATCCTTTCTTGTGTAGAACCTGTCACTTTGGTGACTCATTTTTCCTTAGCAGCTTTGAGTGAGAGTTCCATACCAGAGAGGCTAACTCTTCCTGAACTGTGGGATGACCCTGGACACAAGTTCTCTGCCCCTTCCCCCACCTCTATCTCCTTATCTGTCTCCCCTCCTCCACCCCCAGGTGTGAGCTTCCTAGGATATGACAGAATTGATACTGGGCTTTGAGATGATTTGGACAAGTATATGGAGGATGGGCTGGAGACAGGAGAGAGTGGGAGAAGGGAGCTAGGGGATGAGGTCATGGACCGGGGGTGGTAATTGATTATATCATAGGACCATAGGATTCTGAGTTCCAAGGAACCTTTAAAACTATCTAGTCCAATCCCTCCAGTTTACAGATAAAGAAGCTGAAGACCTGGAGATTAGGGGACTTGCCCAATATCACACAGATAGTATGAAGAAAACAGAGCACCTATTTTCCATTGCATGGGGATGGACATTAGAGATATTATGGAAATAGGATCAACATGACTTGTCATGTGTGTTCATGTATGTATGTATGAGAGAGAAAGGAAGAAAGGGAGAGAGAGAGAAAAAGAGTATGTAAAATATAAGAGAGGAAGGAGGAGAAGAAAAAGAAGAGGAAGAGGAGGAAGAAAGAAGGGGAGAAGGAGGAGAAGAAAGAGGAGAAGAAGGAGAAGAGGAAGAGGAGGAAGAAAAAAAAGGAAGAAAGAAGGGGAGAAGGAGGAGAAGAAGAGGAAGAAGAAGAAGGAGGATAAGAAGGAGAAGGAGGAGAAGGAGGAGAAGGAGGAGAAGAAGGAGAAGAAGAAGGAGGAGAAGGAGGAAGAGAAGGAGAAGAGGAGTAGAAGATCAAGAAGAAGAATGGAGAAAAGAGGACTGAGGGATTAGTAGGCTGTTGCATCCTAAACAGAAAAATGAAATTTTGGAAATAGATATTAGATTCTCCCTCACTGGACATCTTCATTGAAAGTCTAGATGCCAGCCTGAAATTGCAGCAGAAGGGGCTCCATTGAGGACCCTTCTTTAGGGCCTTCTCAGAGGAAGGACTTCTGAGGTCACTTCCAAGTTCATTCTGATGGAATTTTCATCGTGGACGATATTAAGACATTATCATCATCTGACTTTTTGGGAAAAGCACCTATTTGGCATGGCATTTGAAACACACGGAGGCAGAACAGTGCCCTCAATTCAATTCAATAAACATTAAGGGCTGGGTGTGAGTTAAGAGTGGAAAGGAAGGAGCATAGGCCTACAGCACAACAGATGACAAATAGTAATAGAAGGAAGTGCTTGCTATGTGTCAGATGAGTGGTACAGAGAATAAATGGAGGGAGCAACCATAAGAGGGAGCAGTTGGGTTCTAATCCTTACTGGCTCTGCTGCCTTGTGTAACCTTGGGCTTCCGTTTTCTCATCTGTAGAATGAGGGCATTGGACTTGACTTCCGAGGTCCCTTCTAGCTTAAAATCTATTATCTATGACCCATATACGATTGGATGTGGTTTCATGAAGGAGGTGTGTCATGAGCCCTGGACCTCGAAGGATTACTACAACAGAGACAAGTGGACAGGAAAAGGGAAGAGGAAATGCATCTTGGGCAGGAGGAATTCCTTGAGTGTTGGCTTGTATGCACTGGACCATTGCCATCCTGTTTGACCTCTGTTATCAACTCAATCATTTTCAAAACTGAATTATAGTTATTTATATAAATGACTCATTTCCTGCTTGAATTGTAAGCTCCTCTAGGGCAAGAATTTCCATTATCTTTTTTTAAAAATAAATTTATGTGAGCAGGACCTAGCACAATGCCCAGCATATGTATAAATGTAGTACATAATAAATGTTCCTTGAATTGAACTGAGAATGGAAGTGCTCTGTAAAGCTTCCACACTGTCTTACAATATTCAAGTTTCTTTTTCTTTCTCTTAATATCAAGCTGTTGTGACCCCTCTCCCTCTTTTTTTTCCCCTAGCATTTCTTATTTTCCTGGTGTTCCAGGGACAAGGTCATGTTGAGAAATCATGGAATCTAATAAATAGAAGATTCTAGTTCTAGTAACAGCATTTAATTACAGGGCTTTTTAATGTGCTTGTGTGTGTGCGTGCGTGTGTGTGTGTGTGTGTGTGTGTAGATCCCTTTAGCAGTGTCTGAGTGAAGCCTATGGATGCCTTCTCTGCATCATGTTTTTAAATGCATCACATAAAATACACAGTATTACAAAGGAAATCAATTACATTGAAATAGTTACCAAATATTAAAAGTCCAAGTCCATGGACTGTAGGTTAAAAATTCCTTATCTAATATAACCCATTGAATGAATTCCTTGTACAGAATAGATTAAGTGGTTCATTTGAGTCCCAAACCAAGAAGCTCTAAGAAGGACATTTTGTGCTTTTCCAGAGCTCTTTGATACTTCAATGAATCTATCAACTCATTGGTGTGACAACATCTACTCCCAGTGCAGGAATCCTTCAGCTTCTCTAATCTTGTGTGATTCTGTCCATAGCTGGTAATCAAAAGCTCATCCAGAAGGTTGGCTACTAGGTGATTAAAATGAATCACAGAGACCAATGAAACATACAAATATAAAATGGCCTGCTCTCCTCTGTAGGTGCCCTCTGTTTTACAGATTAGGAAGCTAAAACCTGGGGAAGTTGTCACTTACCCAGGCTCATTCAAGTACTGAGCTTCATTGATGAGTTCTGAACCCACATTCTCTGGTCCCAGATCAAATACTTTTACCATAGTATCACACTGCCTCCCAAGTTCTTAGACTGTTTGCAAAGAATGATTTCCCCAGACTTAAAAATAATAGCTGCTTTTGTATGGTTAGTAGTACATTTGTAAGACAGCTAGCCAGGATTAAGAGTGACCAGTAATCTTTAAACAAAGCAAAACTGGCTCCTTTTATAGACTCAATATGTAACTGTAGCATGAAGGTATGTCTGTATAGCAAATGGTGCATGTATGATCCTCTGACATCTGTGTGTTACTGTCAATGTGTGAGGCATGACTGGCCTGTTGTACTTTCTACTCTCTGTCCTTCTCCCTCCTTTACAAAAATCAAATGGGACAGCCGAAGGAAGACAAACTATAGGAGACTGAAATGATTTCTAGAAAAAGAGAGACCTGTGAATCCATGAAGACTCCAATAACACAGGGCCTGGTCATCACCTGCCTTGTGATGGGAAAATTCAAAGCCTGTCATCACTAGGCCTAGCAAACAGGACCAATGAATCCTAGGTTTCAATCAGGGAGAGATCTTAGGGATCACCATCGAGTCAAAATCCCTTATTTTACAGATGAGGAAAGTGAGACCCAGAGAGACTTATCCAATGCCACAGAGACAGCAAGATGAAAGTCAAAATTGGGACCCAGGTTCTCTGACTCCAATTCTGCTTCTCTTTCCAGTGCATCTCTGGTCATAGTATATCCGTTCTTTATCTGGAAAATTACATGCTCACCAATGAAGGAAATTACTGTTGTTTATTCATTTTAGTTGTGTCAGATTCTGCATGATCCCATTTGGAGTTTTCTTAGCAAAGACAGTTGGAGTGGTTTGCTCCAGTTCATTTCTCCAGGTCATTTTTCAGATGAGGAAACAGAGGCAAACAGGGTTAAATGACTTGCCTAAGGTCACACAGCTAGTAAGTGTCTAAGGTTGGATTTGAACTCAGGAAGATGAGTCTTCCTGACTGCAGGCCCAGCTATGCTACCCTAGCTGCCATTGAAAGTAATGCCATTTCAAAATTTTGACAAGGAAAGGAGAATATGATTCAAGAGGCCTAGAATTCTTTTTAGGAGAAATTAATATATTTGTTTTATTTGATTTTAGAGTTGCAAGAGACCTTGGAGCCCATCCTGTCCGGTCCCCTCACTTTGGAGATAAGGAAACTAGAGCCCAGAGAATTCGGTGATGTGCTCATGATCCAACAGCTGGTCAATGGCAGAGCTTAGTGCTCTGCTCTCCTGCTCTCAGGCCAGTGCTCTTTCCACTACATCATTTCACAAGCCATTATTAAATAGCTCCTTGTTTCTTGCCCTCAGTCTTCTTTTCTTCTAGCTACTGACCTACAGAGTCAGAAGGTGACATTTATTTTCTTCCTGGCCTAGAGATGCAGGGAGAACCCTGGCCCAGCTCTCAGGAGTCAGAAGAGGCTCCTGAAATTAATATTGGTAAATCAAGCCCAAACCCTTGCATGAGTGTTATTATTTTTGTCCCCCATATATCCTAAAATAATCCCTGTAAATAATTATAAAAATAAATCTCAGTGACAAATTGTTTTATTTTATTATATTTCCAGGAGCACGTTTATTCATCATAATCTCTTTGGTGGTAGACAAATTATAGCACTGGGTAGTGAATACAATTTGCAAATAGGCAATATAAGTAGAGAGAAAATTAATATGTATTCCTCAGTGCTCTAAAAGGAGAGGAAGAACATTAATAGCCATTTTCTTGCAGATATAACTTTGAAAATGTTATTTCTGATCCATCAGCACGAGGTTCTATATGAGGAAAATGGCTCCGATGTGACAGGAAGTGATTAGATATGAAACGGCATCTCTTAGACATTCCTCCCCGGTGTCTGCCCTCATCCTGCCCTTACTGGGGTCACTTTTCTTCCTTACAGGATGACAAGTTCCTGATGGTTCTCTCCCCAGCCCCCACCCCCAAGATGGGAAGCAGTCCTGGGTTCCAGTCCTTTCTTTGACCCTTAAAAGCTGCATGACTTTGGACCTGTTACTGAATCCATGTGGACCTTTGTCTTTTCTACTATAAAATATGAGAACTGGCCTTGATGATCTCTGGGGTCCCTTTCAGCTCTTACATTCTATGGTGGTATGACCGAAGTTTGCTACATTCTCTGATTTTAACTGAGGTTGAATACACTCCTTTTAGGGCAGCTAGTAGTGCCAGGCCTGGAATCAGGAAGATTCATCAGTCACATTAAATGTGGCTTCAGACACTTACTAGCTGTGTGACCCTGGACAAGTCATGTAACCCTATTTGCCTCAGTTTCCTCATCTGTAAAATGAACTGGAGAAGGAAATGGCAAACCACTCTAGTATCTTTGCCAATAAAAGCCCAAATGGGGTCGGGAAGAGTGAGACATGACACTGAACAACAGTAACCTTCCTTTTGAATTGACTGAGCAATCTATCTTCCAGTCAATCAATCCATCAACCTACAGGCATTTAGTAAATGCCTACTGTGATTTAGACTTAAGAGTTCCCTACACCAATGAAATCACAGCTACAATCCCTAAACTCTGGCAACTGTGCCAGGAGCTGAGGATATAAAGATAAAGCTGAAAATAATCCTTGCCTTCAAGAAGCTTCCAATCTATTGAGAAGACAGTTAAGCATTATTATCATCATAATGATAATAGTTAATATTTATCTAATCAAGTAGATACAAAATAGGAGAATAGACTAGTAGCTGGGGATGGAGTGAGCATCAAGAGAGTCTTCCTGTAGAAAGTAGCACTTGAATTAAGCCTTGAAGGAAACCAGGGATAAAGGTGAGGAGGACGTGCCGGCTAGGGCGCTGAGGAGGATGACTATGAGTGTGAGCCATTGCTATGTATAAGGTCAGAGACCTTCGTCTGACTAACTAGGGCAACCCTCTAATGTTTACGGATAAGGAAACTGAGGCCCAGGGAAGGTTAGGAATTTACTCAAGGTCACACAGGAAGTAAGGGTCCAAAGCAGGATCTGTACCTACGTTCTCTGGGTCCAGAGCTGGTAATCCTCCCATGGTTCCATGTTCTTTCTTCTTTGGAACATATTCACCTCTGTTGGGAGGTAGCT
The DNA here is from genome assembly GCA_023548195.1 of Bettongia penicillata ogilbyi. NCBI lineage: Eukaryota > Metazoa > Chordata > Mammalia > Diprotodontia > Potoroidae > Bettongia > Bettongia penicillata. The sequence goes on from JAJHZJ010000027.1 coordinate 11,853,537, forward strand.
GTGGGTATTATTGGGAAGGGCAGTGATGAAGTCAGAAGGCCTGAGTTCTGTTATTCACCTCCTATGTGACCTGGGGCAAACCATTGCCCCAGAGTCTCAGAAACATTTTCCTAATCTGTAATAATCATGGGATTAACCAGGAGACTCTGAGGAAATAATGTCTCTAGAGCATGCTGTAAAACTATAAAGCCCATATCAAATGCCAGCTGCTATTTTTATTTTGAAGAGTTCAGTATAACTTCTTTCATCTTGTCCTTCCAACCTCCACTGCACCATGAACCCATCCATACACACCCAGATTAACCCCTTGTCTTGATTCTCCCTGATGAGGGGAACTCAGACATTTACTAGCTGTGTGACCCTGGGCAAGTCACTTGACTCTGATTGTCTCAATTTCCTCATCTGTAAAATTAGATACAGAAGGAAATGGCAAACCACTCTGGTATCTTTGTCAAGAAAATACCAAAGGAGGTCATAGAGTCAGACATGATCGAGTAGCAACAAACAGGGAAAACCCTTGGGGAAACAATGGAATTTTACAATGCTTTCTTTTGTATTCTCAGTAGATTAAACTAATGCCAGGCTTAGTGACAGATAAAATTTTATGGTGTTATTCCTCCCTGGCCTATCTGCATTTTTATAGAATAAAATTCTTGAAGAACAAAACCAAGTAATCCCTAATGGTGACATTTTGAGCATTGTGAGGCCATAGAATTATTGATTTAGAGCAGGGTAGGACTTTAGAAACCATTTGGGTCAAGGATTCTCAACCTAGAATCCACAGATCATCATGGTGCAAAGATTTCAGAGGATCCATAAACTTAGATGGAAATAAATTATGTCTTTCTTTTCACTGATATATAGCACATTCTCAATTATTAATTTTGAAAAAAAAAAACCCCAAACTCAAACAAACAATATTTTGAGAAGTGATCTAGAGGCTTCACCATATTGCTAATGGGATCCATGACACAAAAAAGGTAAGAACCTCTGATTTAGGATAACCCCTCACTTTACATATAAAGAAACTCGAGCCCCATGAATATATATTTACACATGTTGTTCCCTCTGATAGAAGGCAAACTCCTTGAGAGTATATTTATTTTATTTACTATATTTATTACTTTATTTAAATATCTACTCTATTTACTATATTTATTTAATATTTTTTTGTTGATGTGGCCCTTGAACCTGGTAGCTAGTAAGTACTTAATAATTACTGATTGACTGATTATAAGTAGTAAGTGGTAGAGCAGAAAAGCAACTCCTCTTACCTCAAATCCCACTGCTATGATAGGTGAGTTGTTTGGGGGTACAGATTCTTATCTCCTCTCCCTCTAATATACCATGCATCAAGAAGGAATCTCAAAACTTACTATATTTAGTGATACACAGAATGGACCCCTAATAACTCCACTCTTTTCAAACTGGAAAAAAAGTCAGCCTTGGAACCAAAGGACAAGTCATCTGTAGAACTCCAGATCTCTGCATGAACTGCTGGCTTATCAACATCCTAGAACCTGCCCAAGGTTCTAGGATGGAAAGAAATGAAGCAAGGCTTAATAGAAATTGATCAGAAATGGAAAATCCATCCTGACCATCTCTTTTTGAACCGACCGCATCCTTCTCTGGACTCCTTTGGCTGGGGACCAGGAGAGTAGAGTTTATTCCTGTTTTTAGAGCTCTGGACAACCCCACAATCAATCCCTTAGACAGCAAATAAACAGGATCTTCCTTTCTCCCCACTGGAATGTGATGGAGGAAGGACTCTGGCAAAGAGCCTTTTTTCAATGAAATAATAATTCCGACCATCACAATAATAACAAAAACAATATACCCCTGCCCCCACTCTGCCATAAAGTCTTTATTAAGAATCTAACTGTACACAATCTTTGTGCTATGGTCTGTCTGAAGAGAGACTGCTCCTGCCCTTTAGGAGATTTCAAGAGAAACAATTGCAGAGGTTCCTACAGATGATCATCAGCTAGCAGAAGAGAAACAAGAAGGAGAATAAAGTTTTTATTTGCCATATAGGACTGGGTGAGGGCATAATAACATTCAAGCTCACTTTCAACTAGCTATGTCATGAGGACAGGAAAAGGGCCTGGATAAATAAAATACAGGGATGTGTGATGAGTCCCTTTTCATTGATTCTCTTAGTGAATGAGCCCCATTCAAGGTATGTAAATCAGCATCACAATTGCTATTGAGTGGGCAGTTAGAGGCATGCAATCAGGAAGAACGATCTTTCTGAGTTCAAATCTGGCCTCAGACACTAGCTGTGTGGCCCTGGGCAAGTCGCTTCACTCTGTTTGCCTCAGTTTTCTCATTTATAAAATAAGCTAGAGAAGGAAACAGTAAACCGCTCCAGGATCTTTGCCAAGAATAAACAACAATTGCTAATATGAGGGTTTTGACTATTTATTGTCCTACGACTCCAATGAAAAACTCAGAAATTACTTTGTATGCATTTTCCTTCTAACTTTCTATGTGTGTCATTTCCCCTTAATAGAATGTAAGTTCTCTGAGGTCAGAGATCTTCCTTCCTTCCTTCCTTCCTTCCTTCCTTCCTTCCTTCCTTCCTTCCTTCCTTCCTTCCTTCCTTCCTTCCTTCCTTCCTTCCTTCCTTCCTTCCTTTTTCTTCCTTTCTTCCCTCTTTCCTTGTTTCTCTTCCTTCCTTTCTTTTCTTCTTTCTCTCTTTGGCTCTGTATCCCCCAGCATCTAGCCCAGTGCCTGGCACATTGTAGAGATTTAATAAATGTTTTTAAATTAAATTTAATAGACTCAAATAGGAAACCCTATCAAGTCATGTACTGAGTGTCTCCACCAATTACCAGCACAAGCATTTTCCAGTTACAAATACCTCTTGTATGTACTCATAGCCTTATTTCTTTCAGATTAGGTCTTCTTCCCCCTCTCTCCCAAACACAGAGTTGAGTGGTTATCTGGAGATCATTTATTTACTTATGCCTTTGGGAAGGATTCTTTCATAGCATTATTTCTATTGGATTTTTCTTTCTATTAATATCATACTTTTTCTTTCCAGAGCTGCCAAGCTTTTTTAGAGGCAACATAGAGCAATGTCTAGGGAGCTAGGTTCACACTCGGCAAGACCAGAGTTTAAGCTTAGCCTCTGATGCCACTGGTTTGTGACCCAAGACAGGTTATTTAGCTTCTCAATGACCTGAGCTACTCTTGCTGAGGGACACCATTCCTCCCCCCTACCCCTCCCAATCAAAGAATATCCAACACTCATGGAATTTGCCCATGTTCCTGGATGTCTGCTTGGTTTTGGGAGTTCATATGTGCCATAATAAAGATAAGTTGGATGAAACATTACTGTTCCATGGGACTCTGTTGAGTAAAATTCCTTAAGTCCTAAAATTGCTGTTACCTATTGAGACAGTTTTCCATTAGGTTTTTATATACCCATGTGTGAGCATCTAAAGGAGACCAATGAGGCTTGTGAAATGTCTCCAGCTCATGCCAAATACAGATCCCCTGAAAGAACTGGGATTATTTGTTTGATTTGGAGAAGAGAGTATTTTGGGCCTCATGACCTTGGGCAGTTCACTTGATTTGTTTGGGCCTCAGGTTTCTCATCTGCAAAATGTGTAAATCTTTACAATATGGGAGTTGGACTGAATGCCCTCTAGTGCTCCTCCTGGCTTTAAGTCTATGAGCCTAAGGGAAGGCCTCTAATACAGGGTAAACCCTCTTTGGAAGAATGGATACAGGCAAGAATCACATAAGAGGGGAAAGAAGAGGCTGCTATTTGTAACAGTGAAGGTCATATTGATGAGTGCTGGGATAGGCAGCTATTTGCCATAGTAGAGACAATATCCACATTAATGAACTCACAGATCCACCAGTATTAAAATTTTAGCCTTTAGATGGCAAATTTCTTGAGGGTAAGGCTATATTTTTATTTGTATCACCTCTCAGCATAAATCTACCTACCCCCAAAGTCTTTCTTTTTTAATCATGTCCGACTTTCTGTGACCCCATTTGGGTCATTTCTTGACCAAGCTACTGGAATGGTTTGCCATTTCCTTTTCCAGCTCATTTTACAGTTGAGTAAACTGAGGCAAACAGGGTGAAGTGACTTGCTGAGGGTCACACAGCTAGTAGTAAGTGTCTGAGGTCAGATTTGAACTCAGGAAGATGAGTCTTCCCTCATTCCAGGTCTGGGGCTCTATGCACTATGGTGCCACCTAGCTGCCCCACCTACCCTACAGAGCTCAACACATAATTTATCGGTCAGTTAGTTGGATTAGTCAGCTTTGACCCAAGTGATTTTTGAAGCATCATTTCCTTCAATCAGTCACAAGCAGCTGGTGTTTAGGGGTTTCTCACTAACTTCTTTTGCCACACCATAGACAGCAGGTTCAAGTATGGGGCTGGAGCAAGAGTCTAGGCAATGGTGATTACCTTAGTGTAGACATAAGGTAAGTCAATCTCTTTCTGAGTTTTCCTTACCTTATAGCAGCACTTCCATGGACAGAGCCCTAAGTATCCTAGGTCCATTAAGAGAATACAGGGTTAAAAGGGGAAAGATCCTACCTAATGGGGAGAGAGGACACATGTCCATGAACACAAGTGAGTCAGTGACAGAATCCCAGAATTTCAGAGTCGGTATTAGATGGAACTTCAGAGGCTGTCTACCACAACCCACTCCTGAAAACATCAGGCAAACAAGTACAAATGAGGAGAGTTCAAACAGAGGACAAAAGTACAGAAAGGAAGACAAATGAAGGAACACTGGAGTAGGGAGGAGGCTAACTAAATTGGTAAGATTTTTGGGAGGAGAGTTTTAAGTTGGGCAATTGGGAAATAACCTTCATTAATGCACTCTTTCCTGCCAAGGGGAATTATTGAAGTGGTACTTGACTGCCCAGAATGTGACTGGGGAAGAACTAGACCCCCTTTAGGGGTTTATATGACCAGGGTAATCTCAAGGAAAACTCTGCTGGAGCACAGGGGTCCCTGCCTGGAGACTGTGCAAGAAAATGAAGATGCTTCTTCCTTTTGCTTCAATCTATCCCCTCTCCTACCCCAAAGGGTGACTCTTTCGGGCAAGTCACCCTCCTATGGTCAAGCTGGGCGGAGTTGGGCCACAACCTTTGGGCAGGGTGCCCAGACAGTCAGGTCAATGCAGTTTCTTTTCTCTGGGAAAAGGACAAACTCTCCTTGACCAGCTCACACTCCTGGGATAGCCCCAGCTTTGGTAGGATGCTCAGAGAACATCTAGTCCAGCTCGACCATTTTACAGATGAGGAAATTGAGGCCCTTGAAGAGTAAGAGTTTTACCCAATGTCATACTCAGAGTCCGGTTTTGAACTCCTTTCTAAAGATGACCTCTAGTAAGAAAGTAAAACTGATGACAGGAAAGAAAGTGAAAGGGATAACTGAGTTTCTCTGTTCTCTAGCAGATGGGGTGGGTTCTCCTCTCCTCGACTTTGCTGATATAAGCAAAGATTCTATCTGGCAAGGGTGTGAGACACAGTCAGAACAGGAAAGGCTTACCCTGGAGGGCACCGGAAGGACCTTTAGAAAGGGCCACTGCCCATTTCAGTGCCATTGGTGAACACTAATACAGTGTTCCTCTGGAGCATGGAGGTCCAATGGGAAGCACTGTATGGCTATGCTGGGGGTAGTAGACACAGCCCTGCCTGGAGGGAGGGTACAGGGAAGAATACAAGTCTTGACAATCAGATCTGGTGTGGGGTCCAACTTTCTCCAGTCTGTGACCAAGTTATTTGGGCTTCAGTTTTCTCATCAACAGAAAGAAGATTGAACTTACTGACCTCTAAGGCTCCTTCCATCTCTGACCCTCACAGGTTTCAGATGAAAGGCCCTCTGGAGTCCCTCCCTTAGCTTTCTCTGGCCCCCCTCATTCCCCCTCTCCCCGGGTTCTTGGAGCTCTATTTACACTTCTCAGGAAGTCTGGGCTTGTTGTCGGGTTAGCTCCCTCCCGCTTGTGAAAGCAGCTCTGGGAGAGCCCTGGATGAAAGGGGACACGCAGGGGGCAAAGATCAAGACTGCGGTTCAACTGATCCCACTTCCTCCTTTTCTGGGAGAGAAAGCAAACAAAAGCCTCAGGAGCATCCCCTAGTCAGACAATGGAAAGAAAAGGACGAGAGGGAGGCAGAGAAAGGAAGGAGGAGGAGGACTAGAAAGAGGGGTGGGGAAGTTTTCCTTTGATCTCCCTTATCTCTCAAGGGCTTGTTTTTTTTGCTCAGCAGAATCTGCCGGCTTGGGTTTCCTTCCCCCTCCCTCGCCAGTGACCAGAAAAAAACCAAGCAGCCCGTATTCCTGAGCTTTTCCCTTCAGTTTGCTGCTTCAGGTGGAGGGGCAGGGAGAGTTCAGAAGCCAGGGATTAAAAATGCTAACGCTAAAAATAATAACAATAATAAATAACAGCCAAAAGACCGATATCTTTGGGGCACCAATAACGCCAATGAAACGTGCAACCATCATCACCGTTAACAATCATCGGCATCCGCACCTTGAGGCCCCGAAATGCTGCTCAGACTCTGAACAATCAAAAACCTCCCATGAAAGCTGCTAATTTAGAAACGAGAATCAGCTGGTCGAGTCAGCTGTGTTCTGTGGTGTGGAGGGGAGGCTCTGAGCCCTCAGCACATAAAACCGGCCTCAGTTCTCCCTCTTTTCCAATATTGTGCCTAAAATCTATTTGACTGAGGGGGTAGAATGTGAAAGAATTGAAGTAATACCAAAAATGAAGCAGTACTTAGAAGTGGGTTTTTTTGCAGATACTGGGGTTGGGGGAGAACAATATATGCTCTCAGAGAGCACGTACTTGGGATGCTGGTGACACTTAGGGGCCCAGCCATTCCATTCCATGCAGCAAATCATTATTTATTAAGCACCTACTATGTGCAAGGCACTGTGCTTAGGGTGAAGAAGCTCTAGAATTCCACACCTCTGGATTCTCTGGCCGATAGCCTGGCTTCCCAGGCTTACGTTCTCTTTGGGTGCCATTCTTGGTGTCTGTCTGGGGTTTATCAAGCCCAAGTTATACCATTTCTATGTGGCCTAGAAGTTTTCCAAAGTCTTTTCCTTACAACAGGTCAGTGAAGTAGAAAGTGTAAGAACTATACCCTTAAACTCCCTGTACCTCAGTTTCCTCATCTGTAAAAGGAGGGGGCTGGACTTGGCCCCTTCTGAGGTCCCTTCCAGTTCTGGGTCCAATCTTCACTTTATGAGTAAGGAAACTGAGACCTGGTCCAAGGTCGGCCAAGTACTAAAGTTCTTTGAGTACTGACATTTTAAGAGAGGGAAAGGAGTTGAACTGAATGAGAAGGAAGTCTCACCACTGAGGGAAAACTTTCCCAATTCTCTTAGGGTGAGGGGATTTGATACACTAATTAAATAAAGAATGGGTATCAAAACTGGGAAGAAATGGGCTCAAATCCTGCCTCTAACTAAAGTCAACACCCCTTGCTCTAAGCAACTCACAAGACTTTTTTCAAGACTGGGTCTCTCCTTCTTGGATCTACTCATTGGCTAATCCCACTACTAACTGACACAAGAACTTTGACCTGCTCCATTTTTGATGTGGACTGGTTTGCCCTTTCTTAGGCAACCTGGTGCCCCTCCCCATGTGGGGGTGGGGGTGGTTCATCATATTGATGTCTAGTCACTGAGGACACCCAATGCTCACTCCTGCTGACAATTTCCAAACTCAAGAGCTCTGGTGCTCTGAGCCTCTCAGGTAGCTGGGATCACAGATGTGGCTCAGCATGCTTGACTCCAATTCTCCTGAGATTAGAAAATTGCAGAGAAGATTTGACCTGCATAGGTGAAAGGTGTTCCCAGATTTCTCTGTACCAATGAAACCACAGGTTCAGTTCCTATTCTTTTCCTCGGGCAAACGAAGTTAAAATTTGGCTTCTTGATTTTTGTCCCTTGAATGAAAGTGAATGGAGAGTGTCTGAGAGGGCAGAGAGGGAAGGAGAAGACACAACCATCTCCTTCAATACAGATTCTAATATCCATAGGGATCTGGTCGGTAAGAGTCTGGGATTCTTCCCTGCCTAACCATTTATCAACCTCGCCTCCTTTTCCCCCAAAGGCTGGTTCTTGTGGGGGTGGAAGTAGAGGGTGAGACCCTGCTGATGTTGCTAGGACTGTTATACCACAGGGTTGTGTAACACAGGAAAGGCCCTAGCTCTCCCTGCCCCTCCTGCAGAGGCTAAGACCAGTTGGTTGGATGCCGGGAGGCTCAGAACCATTATCACATGCTGCTGGACTCAGGCTCATCATACCAGCTCAGTGTCATGAGAAAGCTGGAGGGGCTGATGTCAGGGAAGGAGATGAAGAATAAAAAGTCATGCTTTCTCTTGGCATGACCTTACTCTGGCTCTTCAGTCTAGAATATTCTCTACTTCCTTCAAAACGAATCTTCAGTTAGAGTAGTCTTCACAAATACCTTGAAAATACAAACTTTCAACAGCTATGGCTAAAATGCTCCAAATCCTTAAATTAGAAATGCAAATTAAAGGACTTCTCGGGTACAGTCTCATCCTCATCAGACTGGCAAAATTTACTAAGAAAGAAAACGACAAATGTTGGTGGGACTGAGGGAAAACAAATATATGAATATGCTGTTGTGAAGCTGAGATAACATTTCTACCTCGTGTGTTGTGTTTTGGAGGTTATTTTTTCTAAGTAGATAATAACAATAACTGACTTGTATACACTTTAAATCACATCATATATATTATTTCATTTGATCCTATAGCAATGCTGCTAGGCCACCAGTTTCAAGGACAATAATAATTATTGAGGCCAATAATATTGTTATTTTTGACATTTTACAGGCAAGGACATTGTGACTCATAGAGGTTGAGATTTATATAATGTCTCACAACTTGTAAGAATCAGAGGCAGAATTTGAACTCGGGCCTTTCCAGACACATGGCGTCTGAGGTCCCTTCCAGTTCCAAGACCATGTGCCTTCTTCAGTCAACATTTCATTTTTAAATCCCTGGTACTTCCTCCTGTTACTGGGTCCTGAGTTCAAATCTCATCTCTGCCAGTTACTATAAGTGTGGTCTTGACTTCATCTCTATGAGGCTTAGTTTCCCTATCTGTAAAATGATAACTATTGGATTATATTACCACCAAGGACCTTTCCAATTCTAAATTTATGACACTATGTTGAGGAAAATGCTTAAGGAAGCAGTGTATGTGTACGTGTATGTGTGTGTGTGTGTACGTGTATGTGTGTGTGTGGGGGTGTGTGTGTATGTATGGATGTATGTAAAAAGAATACTGGCCTGGGAGTCAGGAGCCTGGGTTGTTCTCAGGGTCTGCCACTGTACAGCCTTGACTAATTGTCCTGCAGTTGCTACTGCTTTGTTCTTGAAATTACTTAGTATTACTTTGTATACAGATACCAATGCACCGTTAGATGTTTCTTTCCCTCACTCCCCACTACCTTAGATTGTAAGCTTCCTGAGGAACTCTCATTTTTCTCTTATATTTCAATACATAATATAGTGTCAGGCATTGAGAATGTGTTCAAGCAATGCTTGTTGTATTGCATTTGAACCCCAGCGACTAGCAAAGTGCCAGGCACACAGTAGGCGTTTAATTACAGCTTACCCCCCTGACTCCCCAGGGGTTCTTCCAGCGGCCGCCTTCCTGGGCGCCCAGCGGTGACTTGGAGCCGCCAGGGCCAGCCGCCTGCTGCCCCATTCCTTGTCTCACCTGACGGAGGGCGTGGCGAGGGCTACTTGGGCCGGTTCGGAGGGCTGGCACTGGGGCGCTAGCGCCTCCGCTGCCCGGCTGTGGTCGGCTCGGAGCCTCGGTCCCGCCTCGGAGCGCAGCGAGCTGCAGCCTCCGCCTTCCGGCCCCATCAGCTGACCGTGCCGTGCGGAAGGAAACGGGACCAGCGGTCCGCGAGCTGAGCCGAGCCCTGGTTCGCTCTGCCCTCCGCGCTCCTGCCCCGTGCGCCCTGCGCCCGCCCCGGCCTTTTCCCGTTCCCATCCAGCCCAGCCCAGCTCAGCCCAGGTCCTCCCCTGACTCCGCGCCCACTATGGCAGGGCTCGTGGTTAGTGGAACCCAAGTAAGTCCTTAGCCTGAGAAATGGAGGGAGGACGCTCTGCTGGCCTCTACCCCTTACCCACCTTGGGAAAACGACCAGGGGGAGGAGGGCCCTGAAACACAGGTAGGGGTAGGGGTGAGGGGACTGGAGCAGATCCTCTTCTCAATTTCAGTATATCACCTTGCCCTCCGTAGGTGCCTTCTCCTTACTCCCTCCCAGCCCAGTCGATTTAAACTGTCTGATCTGGCCTGGCCGTAGGCAGCCAGGAGATAAGAAAAAAAAAACCCTGCACAGAATACTCTCGCGTGGGGGTTGAGTTGGGAGTAGATGCCTATAGCTTTTGGTACGGCACAAGGCCTGCCGGGGCTTTGGAGTCATAGAATGATAAAGGCGGCTGCGCACATTTTTCTTGACCTCTCCAGGCCCTGGCTTTCCATGACCAAACGCCAACGAGTAACCACTGTATGGAATGAGACATTCTGCTCTAATATTCGCAACACAAAAATAATAGGTAATTCTCTCTCTCCACCCCACCTTGGCAGGAGCGTGGTGGGATGGGGAAACGGCAGATAATGGTTTTATTTGCCAGGACACCTACTTTCTTGAGCAGGTTTCCATGGAGAGTGAATTAGCACTGTTTTCATACCCTGGGTGGGTGAGACACACACACGCATTCACGCACATGGGAAATCTTCAGGGAAGTGCCTAGTCATTGCTGGAGGGATGGTTTCTTAGCCACAAGGTACATGTGTTTGTCGGGTGCTGCTCAGCTGCTGGCATAACCAGATCTCTGTCCTATTTCAGCCGTTTAGAGTTAGATGCACTCTCCTATCTCCAGCCTCAGCTCTACTTTTACGCACAGACTAGGGCATTCCATGCCGAGTTTTTCTAGATTGCCTAAGGCCAGGCCAGAACAGACAGTTTAACCTGACTGGGCTGGGAAGGATCTTTCTCTTTTCTAAATAAATGCTGGTAGTGTTTTACAGCCCAGTTAGGTAATCACTCAGTTAATCAATATATATTGAGGACCTGCTGGGAACTGTCCTCACCTTTTTGCTGTATTCCTTTAAGGGTCCTGGTCTCTTTGACATCCGCACCGGGCTCCAGTCACAACTGAGTAGTAGCAAAATGCCTCTTCTTCATCCTGCTCAGATCTTAGGTTTCAGTTTGGGGAACCACAGCAGTGAGAGGAGACCCCAAAAGAAGGGTGAATATGTGCTAGCCTAGGAGTTTAGGGGTGGAGGCAAAGGGCTGGCTAGAATAATCCCTGTTATTTCTAATAGGTTACTTCTGACCTGAGGCAGCTGTGTACTGAGTTTCAGAATATCCCCTTTTCTGGGAGCTGAAGGTTTTTTGATCCCCAAATCTAGCACTAGAGGTTGAGTTTCTCCATTCTCCAGCCAGGAAATTTAGCTATCTTTCTGTGACATGTGTTTCTCCTCTTTTCGTGAACGTGACTTGTAATTATGAAAAAATATTTAAGGGGAGAACGTGGTGGAGTGGGAAGACCACTGCATTTGCAGTCAGAAGATCTGATTTCAGGTCACAGGGTGGTAGTGTGGGGGTAAAAGAATCTGGGTTCAAATTTTGAGTGCTGTTTGCTACCTGTGTGAATTCGGGTTAGTTATTTAAACTACTGAGGCCTCATTTTCCATCAGGCAGCCTCTGAGATCCCTTCCATCTGGAGAGCTATGATCCTGTGCTTAGCTGTATGAGCTTGGCCAAGTCATATGAATTATCAGACCCTCATCTGTAAATCCTTCTTTGCTTTAAAAATGAAGGTAATACAACTGGCTTTGACTCTCTCACAGGGTTGTCAAGAGGTTCAAACACATAATACATATGTATGTGAAAGTGCTTTTTAAATTTTAAAGTGCAAGTTATTCTTCATAGGACTGAAGGCTTCCCTGTGCCTATATTCCTGCTATGTTGTGTTTCTTTGAGTAGATTGGCTAGTCATTTGTGGTTCCTTTTTTTTTTTTTCGTGGGAGGGAAGCTTGAGGAAATGTATGTGAGGCCTTAAAATGGTCACTTAATGATTTGACTTTTGAGTATCTATTAGGTTAGAGAGGAAATGGAAATGTTTTACTTAGGAAAATGTCCTCCAGGTGTGCCTGCCTCATGTCCACCCATCCAAAGCAGTACATACTTCAGGAATGCTGAGTCTTATGGCTACTGTATTAAATTTTTTTTTTTAACATTTTAATTTAAAGTTTTGAGATCCAAATTCGATCTCTTCCTTATTTACCTCCCTGAGACAGTAAGCAATCAGATATAGGTTATACATGTGCAGTTATACAAAACATTTCCATATTAGTAATTTTATACAAGAAGACTGGAATAAAATAAAAAAAGAAAGTGAAAAATGGCATGCTTTAGTCTGCATTTGTTCAAAAATCAGTTCTTTCTCTGGATGCGGATAGTATGCTTAGTGATTTAGTCCTTTGCTGAAAATAGCCAAGTCATTCACAGTACTTCATTGAACAATATTGCTATTACTGTGTACAACATTCTCCTGGTTCTGTTCATTTCACTTTGCATCAGTTCACGTAAATCCAGGTTTTTCTGAAATCGTCCTGCTCATTCTTTCTTATAGCACCATAATATTGCATTACAATCATATTCCATAACTTGTTTAGTCATTCCCCAATTGATAGATACCACATCAATATCCAATTCCTAGCCCCCACAAAAAGAGCTGCTGTAAACATTTTTGTACAAATTTTTGTACAAATAGGCCCTTTTCCCATTTGTTTTTTGGATGTCATAGACTTAGCAGTGGTATTGCTGGATCAAAGGGTATGTACAGTTTTATAACTCTTTGGGCATAATTTCAAATTTCTTTCCAGAATGGTTGGATCAGCTCACAACTACACCAACAGTGTATTAGTGTCCCAGTTTTCCCATAACATCCAACATTTTCCTTTTTTAGACACTCTTGTAGGTGTGAGGTAGAACCTCTGCATTGTTTTAATTTGCATTTCTTTGATCAGTAGTGATTTAGAGCATTTTTTTCATGTGACTATAGATAGCTTCGTTGTTTTTTTTTTTTTTATCTGAAAACTACCTCTTCATATCCTTTGACCATGGGCTACTGGTAGCACGCTGTAACCATTCCTAATTACAACCATTCTGTAGCACCCTTTCTTCCATCTTTCTGGGACATCTTTCTTCCAACCTGCTTGCAGTTAGTTGCATACATTTTGAGCAAGCCAAGACTTCATAAATGAATTCCCTTTCCAGCCATCCCATTGTTCCCAGAAATGCTTTTGCTGGGATTAATTAAATTGATCAAGCAACCCCCAAACTGAAAGAACCCTAGCTCGATGTCTCAGAAAGCTGTTTGCTACTCAAGAGAACAAAGGTGGAAAACTTGAAGTTAGAAGACCTGGGTTCAAGTGCCATGTCACTAGGTGCCAATTGTTTATCTTTCTGAGACCATTTTCTAATCTATAAAGGGCAGGGTGGGGTGTGTGTGTGTGTGTGTGTGTATGGAATAATGCTATTCTACTTAATCCTGCGGGGTTGCTGGGCTTTATAAATTGTAAAGTGTTATATAAATGTAAGCTATTGTTACTGTTATTATTACAAATGATAATATAGCTATACTTGGCAGAAATTGTTATTTTGCAATAATTTTGTTACCATCGCACTGTGATATTATAGAATTGTAGATTCAGAGCTGAAAAGAACCTTAGAGATCCTGGAGTCCAACCTTTTCATTTGACAGTTGAGGAAACTGAAGCAGTATAAGTGTTATGATACTGCTTGTAAGTGTCCAGGGTTGGATTTGAACCTAGGTCTTCTTGACGATACCTTCCTCCAACTTTGCCCCCCACCGCTGCCATCCACATCAATTGATGGAACATCCATATATATTACTATCTCTCTGGAATGAATTCACCCATCCTTATGTGTTCCAGGAGCAGGTTCATGGCAAGGTTAGGCTTTGCCTGTACAGGTAGATGAATTACAAGGGCACAGCTTGCTTCATTTCAATTGGAGGTAGCTTAATGGTGGCATGTGAAGCCCCAGGTTAAAGTCCTGACTTTGCCTTGTAATGACTAGTGAGTAAATCGTATTCTCTGATCTGAGACTGATGAATTGTAAAGGAGAGATAATAAATCATACTTATTGCTGTTGAGTCATTTCAGTCATGTCCAACTCTCCGTGACCCCAACTGCAGTTTTCTTGGCAAAGCTACTGGAGTAGTTTGCTGTTTCTTTCTCCAGCTCTTTTAACAGATGAGGAAACTGAAGCAAACCAGGTTTAGGTGACTTGCCCAGGATTACACAGCTAGGAAGTATCTGAGTCTGGATTTGAACTCAGATCATCATAACTCCTGAGCTGGCACTCTAGTCACTGTGCCACCTAGCTGCCCCTAATACTTGCATTACTCATTACCCACGTTTGTTTCAAAAGACCCTTGCAGTCCCTACCTTCACCCTTGTTTCTGTTTGCTGCCCCATCCTTCCTAGACTGTTTTTTTTTTCTTTTTCAGTCTTCCAAATCACCAAAGAAGCAAGATACAGTTGGAGTTCTTTCAGGTTTGACACTTGAGTTCAGGCTGGAATGTACCAGACAGCTGTCTGACATCCTAAGTGAATTTTCCTTTTCCCAGAGGCCTCCCTGATTTAGTCTTCCTCTTTCATGACTATTTCCTGGCTGCCTGGACTGATTCCCCCTTAGCTGTTGTTCTTTGTTTTCAAGTCTTTCCTGATCAGATTGTCTCTGGTTGCTCTATCTACTCTTTCCTGGATGCCTGTCAATCAACTCATTCCATGTTTGGTTGAAAGCCATTCATCCTTTTGCCTTCCTCAGAAGCTCAGCCATTCCATCTTCTTAGCTTCATAGGCCTCTGCTGGACTATAGAGTCAATAACTTCCACCATTTCTCTGAACCCCAATAAGCAAGGCATTGCAATCCACAAGGCCAATTAGAGAAGTTGGGGAGGGACTTTGCCATCTCACATACCCTACAATGATTATTCCTTTTTGCCACTGCAAGTGCTTCATGAACAATTTGGGAAATGGCACCCATTGGTGTTCCCAGTCTGTATTTGACAGACACTCAAAGTTGGGTAAATGTTTTACTTTTTCTATTTTGATGGAAGAAGCAAAAAAAGAGCATAGTCTGAGAGAAAATCCTGAGACCACCCAGTACCAGTAGGGCCAGTGTTAAGGAGGAAGATAAGATCTGGGGTATCAAAATTTTGTGCCTTCTTTAACCTTAGTCTTCCCCTTCTGTGGAATGGGAATGAATTGCCATTTTAGTGTAGTGAGATAGCATTAGATTTAGAGTCGGATATCCTGACCTTGAATCCTGACTTATCTGTTGATCATCTGGGTGACCTTTGGAAAATCATTTCACCTTTGTGAGCTTCATCCAGTGTCATTTTGTGTGAAATGAGGGGGGCTGACCTCTGTAAAGTCTCCTTGTGCTTTGAATTGTTAGGATATTCCAAGATAATAAGATAGACTTATAAAATGCTTGGTGGGTATTTGAGCATGACTTAACTGTCCCATTATGGCAACTTTCACTGGGAATTTCATTTTTGTAGAGTTGCCTGTTGGTTCTTTTTCCCTGTGAGGATTCTTGTATAAAGAAAAGGTAGCCCATGTATGCCCTTCTCTCCCCCAGATCTGCCTCCTTCCTGCTTTTGCCTTTGAAGATGATAATATGTCCCAGATCTTGACAGAACCCTGGGTTGAGAGATCTAGTTTCTGGTCCTGGTTTTGCCACTATTTAACCTGTATGACCTTGGGTAAGTCACTTACCTTTCTGAGCCTGTTTCCTCATTGTTAAAATGAGGGGAATTGACTTGAAGACCTCTAGGCTTCTTTCCAGTTCTCTAAGAGGATAACTAGAAACTTTCCCCATTTTCCCACCTGGGAAGCTTGCTCTTTTGCTGCCCAACAAGTTTGAAAGGTGAGGGCTGGGCAGGTTAATGGGAGCCTGTGAAAGAAAGAAGAAATTGCTACTTGAGTGGCTATCCCAGGGGACATTGATGCTCATGCTGAAGTCATCTTTCCTTCTGGTATGAAGAGACTTTTCATCTGTCTGTGAATACAACTGATGGCAGAGACTGTGATGAAGAATGGGTCTTATGTAGAAGAGGGGAGAGCTTGCTAGATTGAACTTGGAGCTCCTTATTATCCAGAAAGTGGATTTCTAAGCCAAAATGATTTCACTGGAGTCAGCTATTTTTCAGCCCTCTCTCCTTCCTCTTTTTCCTTTCCTTTTTTCCCCCTCAAGTTACTAGAGCCTGAATGAAAGGGGGTGGGCTGCTGTATTATTTGCTTGCAATCACTGCAAGACAGGAGGAAGCCAAAGGGTGATTTGTAAAGATGGGGGAAGAGCCAAGATACCAATGAGATGCCTTGTGGAGCAGAAATGCTCCTGAGAATATGAGAGACCTTTGCTATTTGTACCTTCTCTGGAATCTTAAAGCCCTAGATCATCAAGGGCCAGTTTATAGCTAGATGATACCTTCTCTGCTTGAGACATTCATAATATGGGGAATCCTATGAAAAGGTGGGTTTCTCCTTATCAGGATGCTTTTATATATGTGTGTGTGTGTGTGTGTGTGTAAAATGTATGTATGGTGGTGTGATCTTATAGACTTCTAGATTTAGAAGGTATCATTGAGATCTTTCAGTTCAGCTTCTTCATTTTACAAATGAGAAAACTGTCCCAGAGAGGTTGAGACTTATCCAAGGTCATATATATCTTAGAAGAAAGATGGAATTTGAATTTTGTCCTTTGACTTCAAATCCAGTGTGTTGCTCACACACTCTGTGGGCCACTGTCTCCCCTCCACCCCTAACTGATATTTAAAAATTCTTGGGTGGAGAGGGATGCTTTTAATTACTCAATTAGAAACAAAACTGGTTCACTTGGAAGTGAAATGATGACATATATTCAAATTGAGGATGAAATGATTTATATCAGATCCTGTCCTGAAAGCAAGTTTTTGGTGAAGGGGAAGAGAACAAGAGGTCAGAAGGGAGATTCTTGGGCTGATGAAGAGAAACTAAGACTTTGCTCCCCACTAGTTTGGCCCAAGGTTGACTGATAATGTTTGGGTCAGATAGTGAGGTGGAAAGATCATTGATTTGCTTGCTATGTGACCTTGGGAAAGTGATTTCACTTCTGTTTGCTCATCTCTAAGATGAGGAACTTGGAATGGGTGAGCTCCAAGGTTATCTTGGACTTCTCCAGGGATGAATCAATTCCATCAATACCCTGCTTGGCCCTTTCTTTGTCTTTTTCTCCCCTAACTTCACAGTTGCCCTGTCTCTGTAAGTAGGAACCTTGAGAAGTGAGAAGTGAGGCAGCTGAAGCATACTATCAGTGAGGGAAACATGTCCTTTGGAGGAAAAGCCAGGTGAGTTTAGCTAGGTTACATTTCCTGACTGGGGGACCCTCACTATTTTTTTTTTTAATACATAGAATGAGGCCTTGCTCATTGTACACCAAACTCTATTGTTACTCTCTGGAGAAGGAAAAGGATCACATCATCATAGATGTAGAGCTAGAAGGGACCTCAGAGGCCAATGAGTCCAATCCCCTTGTTTCACAGATGAAGAAACTAAAGCCGAGGTTAAGTGACTTACCCAGGGTAGTAAGTACCTGAGGCAGGATTTGAACCCAGGCCCTTCCTGACTCTAAGTTCAGTGCTCAAACCATTATACTGTAGATACTGGGTTCTTACCCTCAGGAAGGCCTATTCAATATATCTAACTTTTATATTGGTTTTGATATTTTCAAAGTGCTTCACCTGCGTGATTTCATTTGACTCTCATAACAACCTTATTAGGTAGGTGGTATTAGGACCACTTTATAGATGAGGAAACAGGCTTAGAGAGGTGATTGTCTTAACTAACTTCTCATAGTTCTTAAATGTCTGAGGTGTAATTGAAAGACAGGGCAAATGACATGCCTCAAGAACACAAAATCCATCAATAAATTGTGAATTAAGGGCAAAGTCATATTGGAGGATGTGAATGAAAAGGGCTTAGAAAAGGGAGGGTTGTTAGAGGAGGCTTTGGCCACAGACTCACCCTCTCCCTTTCACAGGCTGGTCTTGTGCTTTTACCAGGTGTGAGAAATACCTAGTTTGGAAATAGGAGTGTATTAGGTACTGGACTCAGGAAGATCTGAGTTCAGATCCTCCCTCAGATACTTATTAGCTTGTGATGCTGGGCAAGTCACTTGAAATCTCTATACCTCAGTTTCCTTATTTGCATAATGAAAGTGTTGGACTCAGTGACCTCTAAGATCATTTCCAACTATAAATCTCCAGTCCTATGTAAGTTAGGGCCAGGGGGTGCCGGGAAGTTAAGTAACTTGCCCTTCATTACATCCATTCTGTTGCTCATCCTTCATTTTCAAAGATCAGTGGCATCACAGGTGATGTCTTGACTTGTGCCATGATCACTTAACTAGTCTTTGTTGGAAGCAAGACACAAATCCAGGGCTTCTTCCAAGACCAGCCCTTTCTGGCACTTTCTCTCCATTTCATGTTACCTTTTCTTTGGGGTGGGGTGGGGGATTAAAGGGAGAACTGGAAAGGAAGGGATGGGGAAAGGTAGTAAGAGTAGGGGGCTGAACCTATTCTTTCCAGGTTCCTGCCAGCCCTACCCTGGTAACAGTACCTGCAATATCTTTTATGAGGCAATGTGTTAATAAATAGGGTGCTTGCCAAGGGAGGCTGGAGAAAAGACTCAACTATGAAGTATGACTGCTGGTTCTTATTATTAACATGCCAAGCCTTTGGGATTTCTTTTGGATGCCTGAATCTGACCAATTTCAGACTAATTTACTTTGTGCTATGGATTAATCCCCATTATATTAACTATATCAGGAAAGTGCTTCTTTCTGTTCACTCACTGAAGGCCCCAAAATGATGTGATCAAGAGAGTGAGTTGCAAATGTGGTGGTTTTTGTATGTGCCATAGGGCTGTTTTAAGTTGCGGAAGCAATCAATGGATCAGTTAGTCAGGGCTGTGAACAGCTGGGCAATTTCCGTTGACCACATTGTTTCTGTTCTGTTTAATTTCCAGGTGTCCTACATTGGTCAAGACTGCAGAGAAATTCCAGAGCACCTCGGCAGGGACTTTGGCCACTTTGCAAAGAGGCTTGATCTGAGCTTCAACTTGCTGAGGTATGTAACCTTCACATGACAAATCATGGCCAGGTGAGCCCTGTCTTCCAAATGTATAACAGCACAGAACTCAAAGTCAAGCATTGCAGGCCTCATACATGGATTCCTTTCATCCTTAATAAGGTATCCCAAGATATGTGAAATTGAAGCCCCAAAGGTTTGACTGTTTTAAATTATCCCTCTGATTGCTTTTTGTGCAAGGGGAACGGGGTAGCAAGTATTTGTCATCCTCCAATTCCTGCAAGAGAGGCCATTGTCATTTTCCCGTTATTTTCCTGTCTGGTTGAGATGTGCGTGTATCCAAAAGATCATGCCTGGAGAAAGAGTGGAATCAGGCCAGCAGGGTCTTTTGGGGGGCTGTGTGTATGCTTTTCAACCCCTCCCTCCCAATTACATTTTCCAAGTCACAAGCAGGTGTGTGCTTTTGTGTGCGCGTGTTTCCTTTCCTTGCCTTGTTATAAATTGTGACCTTAAATATTTGTGATATTGATTTCTCCCAGATGGTGTTTAACCAGAATTCATACAATGTTGGCATCAGGTGGAGTTTAGGAGGATGGGGGCAGAGGGAGGAATTCTTTTCACAGCCAGTATGCTTAAATTTTGCCAGAGTTCTAGCTATTATTTGGTTTTATTTCTTCCTTCCATGATGTGTTATAGTGTGTGTGTGTGTGGTGTGTGTGTGTGTTTGGTGGAGTTTGAAGTGGAACTGGACATAAGAGAGTGGGATAAAATGCCATCTGAAACAATAGGGACTTAGTCTCTTAGGGGCAGGTCTGTGTCCTGCCTTCCTAACAGGTTAAAAAGTTGTCTGGTTTTTTTTGTGAGCTCAGCGTCTCCAGAGAGTTCAGGAAATTCTAGGGTCAGAGGTGATGGCCTTGGAATTTATTTCAGAACTTTGGGAAGAGGATATTTCCTACCTCCTTTCCCTCACCAGAACCTTCCCCATTTCCTCAGTAGATTGGGATTCCTGGAAGACTATGTCGTGCAGATGAGGCAAAAGCTAAGAGACTAGAAGCAGGTCTATATCTCAAAGGACAGAGAGTGATATAGAAGGTATTTGCATGCTTTTGCATGGGAGCATGCAGTTAAAAGAAAAAAATGTTGGAGAAAGTTCTGATTTTCTCTCTTCAGTATATTATAATCAGGACTCTTAAACAGCCCCCAAGGTTGATGGTACAGTGTCTCAGATATGTGTTCGTATCAAAGTTGCAGTCTTAGGTTATCTCAGGATGGCCTTGCTATCACAGAACTGCCTAATGCTGGAAGATCCTGCTAATAAGAGGTTACCAAAGATAGCCAGATGGCATAAGGTGTCTAATGGGGAGAGAAAACACGGGTCCCCTGTGATTCCTTTGGCTATATTCTGAAAGTTAATTACAGTAGGAGGAACCAACAGAGACATACTTACATTAGAGAGGAATCCCAATAATTCAGCTGTGATCTTCCTTGTTTTCAGGGGCTCACCTAGGTTTCAGCCATTCTCCAAAAGCAACTCCAATTACTGTAGATGCACAATGAATACAAGACTTCATAGTACCAGATAGTCTATTACTGCCAACCTAAAGGTCTACTCTTTCTCATTATTAATTAATGATCCCATTAAATGCCACAGAGCAGTCATATGGTTCAGGCAAAAAATGCCTTAATGCTGTTGTAGTTCACAACTCTTAGCTTCAGTTCTGCCTCTGGCCAGGGTGCTGACAGTATCTCCTTTTTATGGACTCCTCCCTTCTAACTTGAACATTTGATACATTCTGGAATGTATCTCTTCTGGTCAGTCAAATAATACTACTGCCCCTAATTCTGTCAACAAGCCTACATGTTTCATAACTCCTTTTGCCTGTTGATCCCACCTGCACGGGGGCAGGTTGATTCCATTTCTATCATGGAAATTTAGGGAAACTTAATGACTCAAGGAGTGAAATGTGAAGGACTTGATGAATTTTACATCATTGCTAATTCCAGGCCACATATGATCATTGGCCGTTCTGTTGGCCAATCTGTCATTTAAAGCTTAGAAGGTCTTTGTACTGGGATGTATGTTTGCTCTAATTGCATACAGTCTCCAGGTTCCTGCAAGAAGTCCTTTGTCTTTAGTTTGTCTCTGTCACCTCCTTTCCTCTTGTTGCCTGTCTTAAAACTTTCTGGGTGGCCCAGATTCCACTTTGCAGATGTTGCTCTCAATTCACCAAGGCTGACATTTCTTGTGTATGAAGGCATAAATGTGAGGAGAATTCTTAGGCCACTTGAAAGAGTGAGCTTCAAAGGACAGAGCACATTGTTATTCTAGGCACATTCCATCATTGGCATGAACTTGCTGCAAGTGTGTAGTATAGCAATATAGATCAATTCCCGGTTCTCATGCTCTGAGTATTTGGTTGTGGATGATTGGCAGTGGAACTTTTTTGAAACCTTCTCTAGGATTTGGTACTAAGTGATGGAACCCTAACCCAAATAATCTGTCTTGGAAATCTATATAGGAAATTGATATCTTTTTTCCTGTACCCTAGCATTAGAGTTGATGGTCCCTAAATCTTACTCCAGGACACTGGGAAAAGGAAATTCTTCCTTTTCCCTCATTCTCAAGTCCAAGTCTTCCTCAGTTCTGCCAGGCCTTAATTCTTAGGAGCTTATAGACTCCCAATAAATCCAGCTTGACTTAGATCTGTGATACCTGATGTCTAGAGAAATTATCTTAAAAATATATGAAAGCAGTGGTGATTATACTTCTTGGATGTTGACATGTGGGTACAGCTTGTGTCTTTTTTAGAACAACAAAAAATGATGTCATTGACAGTAACCATGAAAGTTGAGTGAACTCTTTAAAAATGTTCCCATGACTGTACTATCATCAAGACTGTGGGATTGTAGATACAGAGTTGCAAAGGACACCACAGATCACCTAACCTACTCCTCTCATTTTACAGATAAGGAAAATGAACCTCAGGGATGTTTCATGATTTGCCCAAGGTCACACAGATAGTAAGAGGAAGGGGCCTTAGTGTTTACTTCATTTAATGAGTAAATTTATACCTATGGAAGAGGTGTGTCAGGCAGGAAATCTCTCGATGATTTTTAAGTAGTTCTTCAGTTCTCTTCTAGATAAAGATCTCAAGTAAGCCCTGCTGTTCTTTATAAATACCTCCCATCTTCCCTTAAATTAAGTGATGACAACTAAAACCAATCTTGATGCCTCTTGGGCTTCCCCAGCTCAGAGGAGTTCCATTCAGTACTGGAATTATTGCTTGAGTCATGGATACCTACATATCACCTCAGTTATAGGTTTGTCTGGGACCTCCAAAGACTACCTATTGCCTGTTAGGTCATGGGAAGTATCTCACCTCTTATGAGTCTTCCTTCCAAAGGCTGAGATCAAATTCTCAGATGTGACATGACATCAAATGGATATTCTCAGTTTTCTGACTGGAGTCTAAGACATAGTTATCCTGGCCTATGGACTTTCCCTTTTACCTTTAGGGTTGAGATGGTTTGGGAGCTTCCCACTGCAACCCCTCTCCAGGGCAAGTCATAGAAAGAGACACTTCTAGAGCTCCCTGAAATACATGTTAGGGTATAGTGGAAAAAGCATCTCTATTTGTTTTGAATCCAACCTCAACTTTCACAGCCACATGACCTTGGGCAAGGTGGCACTTACTGCTTTTGAGCCTTAGTTTCATCATCTATAAAAATGGAAATAGTTATACCTCTAATATCTATTTCATAAAGTTGTTGTGAGAATTGGATGAAATAATGAATATAAGGCACTTTGCATATTATCCTACTTCTTTATGTACCTCTCCCCTTGAGGGAGAAATTTCTCCCTTGTTCTGTGTTGTCTTCATATGCCCATATTCCTTGACCAGAAAGCCCCTGACTGGGAAGGTATGCCATGTGCACACAAAGGACTATGTCTAGGGTTCTTATCTGTGTACCAGACTCCAGAGGCTCACTGAGATCTGATCTGGCACCCTGAGAAAACTCCACCTTGAGGGCTTGCTTTGTTGACTGGGGACTCCCTCTCTGAGAATATTGTTTTAGGAAGGACCACAGCTATACTGCATATCACTCATGTCTGGACTCACTCTCTAGTCTTCTCTTCCTCCTCATTGACTACCTTTCCTCTTGTGGGTACCCTTACCTGCCTCCTAATTCCTTCATATGTGTTCCCTGTTTGAAAGGAAGCTCTTTGTATGCTTTTATTTACCTAAAATTATATAAAATATTTCTATTCCCTGTGCTAAGCATAGTTTCTGACACATAGTAGGTGCTTATTAAATGCGCTATCTCCTCTATCCCCTCCTCCCCAAGTTGCTAGACAATTCTGTGATGGTGACCACCCTTATTACCAGCAATAAGACCTACTCTTCTTTCTTAAGTCCCCCAATACAAGATGCACCTCTATGTCAATAATTATGTTACAATATGGTTCAGCTTTGAGTAACTTGCCATTGCTTAGCTACAAAGTCACTGGCCTTGGAAAGGTGATATATAGAGAGTTGTGGGATTAGCGTTGGGAGAACTAAGAAAAACATGTAAGCAATATACAGTACAGAGCTGAAACAATCAAGAAATACTAACTTTAAAATAAGTAAAATTGGATTCTAGCCCAGATGTGCAGGAAGAGACTGGAGTGATATATATCTTAGGTTGATCTTACTGATCATATGTGGCCATAATTCTTTAGATGCCTCCTGGTTTGAGGATGGTCAGAAAAATATTCTTATGCTCAGGGCATCAGCCATATTCTTGACCTCACAACTTCAAGTATCCTGTGTTCTCTGACTTTTGGGGCTTTTAGGCTCATGTGAGGTAGGCTACAGGAAGCCTTCTGAATGACTGGGGAGAGCACAGGATGTGGGCATGAGAAGGACAGAGCTGAAAGTGAGTGTGTCAGCTGGTAGTAGATCATGGGGTATCAGATTTTTCACAGGAACAGAGTAGCCCTTGTAATATCCTGGGACCTTGCCTTACATTTGTGAAAGACAGGTGGTGAGGAAGAGGAGGAATCAGGATTAGACCTTGTCTTTTGCCTTTGTTTGACTTAACAAGGCTAGGGAGGGGGAAAGGGCTGAGTAATAAACATGAAGGCCAAATCCATGGGAAGGATTCTCTTCTGGATTAACTCCAGAAGTCATTTGCAGCTGGGAGTCCTGTAGAATATCATTGTACAGTCATATAATTGGTCACCTCTTGGAGCTGAAGTTGACGACAATTCCAGGATTCACTTGTTTCTTTGACTTTAATTCATTCAGTCCATTGGGAAATTAACATGATTCAACTCCAGGTATGGAACTAAAGAAGAAAATGGAAGGAGAGGCCTCAGTAGAAATTACTGAATCCCACCTAATGGCCTCCTTTTCTTCAGCTCAATTTTCCCCCCATGTTTGTATATTTGGGCTGGCAGTTCTGACTGGCTAGCAGCGGAGTTG
The DNA here is from genome assembly GCA_023548195.1 of Bettongia penicillata ogilbyi. Classification (NCBI taxonomy): domain Eukaryota; kingdom Metazoa; phylum Chordata; class Mammalia; order Diprotodontia; family Potoroidae; genus Bettongia; species Bettongia penicillata. The sequence goes on from JAJHZJ010000027.1 coordinate 11,878,207, forward strand.
AACTTCCCAGATGTTCTGATTTGATGGAAATTGGCAGGAGTTAAGTAAGTCTACTGAAAGAGAAGGATTATGAATTTGTGAACATCCCTTGGGGCTTAGTCCTGTTGGTAATCCTACTACCCCCCACCTGCAAATAACAAATATACATTTCTCTAGGGGCATCATTTCTCAGACCATTTCCCATGGAAACCTGTATTTCCATATGAGGTGAATAAGGGTTTGGTTAAACAAAAAAAGTAGGAGTAGTCGATTTCCTTAACTTTTTTTTGCATTTTATTTATTTATACTCACTTATTATCTGCCCCTCCCACTTCCCCTCTCCCAAGCTGAACAATTATAAGCTCTCATCACACATACATAGTCCAAAACTAATTCCCGTTGTCAGAAAACAGTGTCTCCTATTGCGTTTTATGTCTATCACTTCTTTGACCAAAAGCAGATAGGGCACACTTCTTTAGTCCTCTGGCACTGTGGTTCCTTATTGCATAGATCAGAGTTCTAGAAGTCTTTCAAGGTTGTTTTGCTTTAAAATGTTGTTGTCTTTGCATAAATTACTCCCCCAGTTCTGCTTATTTCTTTCTGCGTTTGTTCAAAGAGGCTCAGTTTCCTCTGAAACTGTTCATTTCATCCTACTTTAAAGCACAATAATCTTCTGTTGCATTCTTATACTGTAATTTGTTTAGTCATTCCCCAGTCAGAGGACATCCTCTTAGTTTCCTTTTTTTTTGAACATTTTGGAAATAACTATCATAAATAGTTTTTCACATATAAGTCTTTTTCCTCATTCTTTGATCTTTGTGGGCAATAGGCCTAGCAATAGTATTATTGCTGGGTCAAAGGGTATAGATGATGTGACTTCTTGAGCATAGTTTTGGATTGTTTTCCATAATGGTTGGGCTAATTCATAGCTCCACCGGTGCAATAATGTGACCATTTTTCTTCCTCTCCCATGGTCTTTCACCATTTGCCAGTCTGATGGATGTGAGGTAGAATGTCAAAAGTGCTTTAGTCTGTACTTCTCTAATTATTTTTGATTTGGACTTGTTCATATAGTTATTGATAGTTGGATTTTTTCCTTTGAAAGCTGCTTGTGGATATCCTTTGACCATTTATCTATTGGGGAATGGCTCTTAGTCTTATACTTTGAATCAGTTCCTTATATATCTTGTACAGGATATCCTACAAATCTTAGTGCAGTTCTGAGCATTAATAGCTTAGTACAGCACCAAGAGTTGAAATATCTTGTATGAGACCTTTATCAGAAAAACTTGATATAAAGATTTTTCTGTTACTTCTAATTTTAGCTATACTAGTTTTGCTTGTGCAAAAACTTTTTAATTTTATATAAGCAAAATTGCCTATTCGTAGTCTCTTCTATGAAATATTAAATGTGAACCTGTATCAAAAATGTTTATTACACTTGAGAATTTATCTGTATGAGCATGGGTTCAGTTTCTTTATTTTTGTGTCAAGATTTTCCCTAATTTCCCCTTTTACCAAGGAGATATTCCAATATTTATGATTTTCTCCCATGTTAAATAATTCCAGCCTCCAAAATATTCCATGGCCAAATTATTTTGGCAAACATGGCCTTAGGGTATGAGTTATTATCAGCAATAAGTTAATTATCTTTCAACTGAGAGAAAAATCTTGCCTCTTAGACTTGAATGCATCACTGATTCGACTTCTCGTGGAATTAATGTTTCAGATAATTTACAAGGTTTACTATTTCCTTCTCCTAATAATTAATGAGAGGCTCACATGGGGTAGTAGAAAGAGACATGATCTTAGAATCAAGAGACCCACCATCAAGTCCTGACTCTAACAGTGAAAAATCCTTCTAAGCAAACCATTCTACCTACTCTTTGTACTAGTTCCTTCATCTGTAAAATAGTTATAATGATACCTCACCCACCTCACTGAATTATTTTGAGAAAAGTACTTTGTAACCTATAAAATATTATATATGTGAGTTATTCCTGCCCATCCCCTTCATTCCCCCTCTGGTCCCGGGCCTGTGATTATATATCAGCGTAGGGAAGTCCTGGGAAAGAAATCTGTTCCATCTGAAAGGACCAATAATTGTCTATAACATATAGTCTGAGAGCAACTTGGGGCCTTGAGAGATTAGGGGACTTGTCTGTAATTCTAAGACTTGACCACAGGTCTTCCTTACTCCAAGACTAGTTCTCTTTCCACTATACCACACTGCCTTTTGTGATTATGATAGATTAGACTGATAATGAGAGAAATAGCACTCCTTGATATTTTTTTCATTCTTGAGCTTCTCTCCATGAAGGAAATTTGTTAATGGGTCATCTTGACTTTGGCGGGGGTCCCATCTCCCTAGATTGGGAAGGGTGGAGACTATTCTTAATAAACTTCTTCTCTGGTCCCAAGAGCCCTGGATGGTTTTTGTGGCTTGCCTGTTTAGGCTTTGTTGAATGCAGCAAGCAGAGCTGAGCTCCCATGGCAAACAGTGATAAATATGCTTGCGTCAATCTGGCAATAAAAGTGAGGGAGTTTAATTGATCGATGGCAATAGGAAGCTTACGTTTAAAAAATTAAATTATTTTCAGTCGCATCTTATTTAGCATCACTCTGATAAATGCGCTGGGTGGAAAACTGTATGAAGAGAAGGCCTCTCAGGCAGGAGCTTGCTCACTGTTCTTTCTGACTTGGATTTGGGTGAGGGTGAGGCTCTGGGTGTGTCCTGTCCATTAATTATGGACATCCTTGTTATGGAGATGTCTTCATCTGACTTGGCCCTCTTGTCTTTAGAGTGGGGTAGCATATGGGAGAGGAACAGCCTAATTTCACTGTTTCTTTTCCCATAAAGCATCCCATTCTCCTCTTCCACATGATAGTCTACAGAAACTGCGGTCTTACTTAGTTGTTTAGGAGCATGGTGTCATTAAGCCCAAGGGTCACTTAAATTTTCAGAGAGAAAAGAAAACTTCCATCTCATGGTCACATACTATTCCTGATAGTGTGTTTGTACCCCATGCAATATATCATTTCCTCTGATTAACCAGGAATATCCAAAAGAGAGGGAGAGAGGGAGAGGCAGAGAGGGAGAAAGAAGGAGAGGGAAAGAGGGAGGGAGGAAGGGAGGGAGGGAGAGAGGGAGAGAGAGAGAGAGAGAGAGAGAGAGAGAGAGAGAGAGAGAGAGAGAGAGAGAGAGAGAGGAGAGAGAGAGAGAGAGAGAGAGAGAGAGATGAGAGAGAGAGAGAGAATGAATATGATTCAGCACAATCTGACCCGTCAGTACTCAAATAGAACTGAGATCTCATGGATGTGAATATTTCCTTCAACAAAGCAGATCTGAGTCCCTCCATGTCTGCCTCCTCTGACTCTTGTTCGGGTCCTCCTATAAGTGTGCTACAGGTGGTATGCCCAGTTTGTTGTGGGGGCTCTTCTCTTTCTCTCAATGTGGAAAGAATGCCAGTGTCACATATGAGTTTTCATTGATTATTCTCCTCTTTGCCCCATGACAAATCCATTATTTTTTTATTCAGATGTTTCTTGATAACATCTTTTGTACTTTTAATTCCTTTTTCATTATGTATTGCAGCCTGCTTCCACCCATCATGATGATTTCCGTTGCTCTCTGAGTGATGCTTAATTTCAATTCTTTGGTGACTCTAGTGTTTCCATTACTCAGTCATACACTAATACTGTAAGAATGCTGGCAGTAGGATGCTGAACCTTTATAATAGGGAGAAGCATGAAGATGTTTAAGAATGTTGCAATTTCCCAAAAGAAATCTACTTCATTCTCCTCTTCAGCTTTGGGCTCTCCTCATTCATCTGTAGTAACAGTCTAAGAACTAGATTTTTCACCTGGGATCCATGGATCCTCAAGGGGTCCATGAATTTGGATGAGAAAATTACGACTTTATTTTTATTAATATCTAACTGAAAGTTAACATTTTTTTTAATTGTTGAGAAATATTTTTAGAAGGGGTCCATAAGCTTCACCAAACTGCCATAAGAGTCTATGATACAAAAGGGTAAAAACTGTTAATCTAAGATCTGTCTGTCTGTCTCTCTCTATCAATCTATCTATTTATATATCATCTATCTATCCCTGTATGTATATATGTATATTCATACTCTTACAGATGAGCTCTATCAGTTGCCCATCTAGTTGAATGTCGTAGTCTACTTCCATCGGTATGATTTTTCCTGTTGGGTAGTTGGGCCAAACTCTTTTGAGTGACTGTAGGTCTTATGTAGAGGCTCTGCTACAATGTTCTAAGGGACTTAGTGTCACCTGAAAACAGGCATACCTGGAGGACCTCATGTATGGAGAACCCTTCATTAACTTGGACTTTGGACTGGGTCTTCTCTTTACACTGGCAAATATCTTTGTTGAGAATATATCTCTTTTATGATTGGAGGGTGGTTAAACAAAGTGATCTCTGTTATGTTTTTGAGGAGTCGTATTTTTTTTTTTTACTTTTACATGGGTGTTACCAAGTTTAGGGAGAGTAAGATGATGGTTTGTTTTAGCAAATTAAAAAACTTCCTTATAATCAATAAACTGTAAGAAGAGTGAGGACTTGATTCTCTTTATCTTTCAACTTTTTGATGGAAAAGAGGTAGTCTGCTGTGGAATATTGCTTTTGAGAACCTGCCCCATTCCCTTTTGACAATCACATTTGAGGATAGTCTTTTGTCTATGACTAATAACAGCTAATAGCTATCTTTCATATATCACCTACTATGTGCTAGGCACTTTGCTAAGTGTGTTACAAATATTATCTCATTTGACTCTCACAACAATCCTGGGAGGTAGTTGTTATTATTATCCCAGTTTTAAAGATGAGGAAACCGAAGCAAATGGAGATTAAATGACTTGCCCAGGGTCATATAGTAAGTAAATTTCTGAGACTGGATTTGAACTCAGGTCTTCCTGACTCAAGGCCAGTGCTCTATCTACTACACCATCTTGCTGCCAAAAATTTAGATTACTATCATAAAAATTTCATATGGATGGAAAAGTATATGGACTAGTAGTTAGAACAGTTCTCTTGGTCACCTTTTTATGGGGGGGGCAATCTTGGATTTTATCACTGTCTTTGATATCTTCACCTTTTTAGGAAAAACAATATGGGACATAAGTACTCCTGACTTGGGAATATAGGTATAATTTTGTGGTAGTACTTTTATACAAAAGATGGTACAGTGTCATTTTATTTTTATGCTGAAATATCTGCCTTGAAAAATGGTAGTAAGTTTATTCTCCTTTTTAATTGTTCAATCCTACTAGGGGAAGAGCTAGACTTATGGGGTGGTTAGAGTTCCCTCATAGTGTTTGGAGAAGACATCATGGTGGAAAACACTGTTTTAGCCCCATTTCAATATTTCATCATCATCGTGGAAGGAAAAGTAAAGTCTTAAAAATTAACTTGACCAAATCTAGTTTTATTTCAAGAAATTAATTAGCCACTCTAGAATTCTATATTCAGGTACTAATAAGATAATGACATTAGTCTCAAAAGTAGGTGATATATTGAGGAATATTTAAAGACTCATTTAGATCCCTTTATTCCTATTTCCTCCCTCCTGTCTTCCTTCTAATGTCTTCCATTGTTAATTCTCTGGAAAAAGGAAAATTTCTCCATTGACCCTGCAGGAGCCAAGGAAAGTAGCCTGTTGATGGACCACAATGCCTTCTGGCTAGTCTAAGGAACTAAGACCCCTTACACAAAGTGATAAATCTTTTTGGTGTCAGTTATTCCTGAAAACATTCTTCTAAGGTGTGGAGAGTATCTGAATACCAACCAAATCAGAGATTCTTGAAGTATTGAAGATCTCTATCCAGCTATTCCATTGGGTAATCCATTTCTTACTCTCCTCATATCCTACTTCTTCCTCAACTTCCAATTACATTGGTTTCTTTAACTCGCTTCTTTCAGAGCCTCAGGTTACCTTTGCTCTTTTATTTTGATCAGACTGCTTTCTTAGTTAGGTTGAGGCCCCAGGTCCAAAGGAATATAATTCTATATTATTCTTAGGCATCTGAGGGAATGGCTAAGGGAGTATGTTTTACAAGAAGAAAAGTTTACTAAAGAGTTTAGCCTTTTCAAGCTATTTTACTTCCTGAGCCATAGAGGAGGACTTGGAAAAACTCTAATGCAAATCTTGGAGGAGTATAATGAGAAGAACATTGGATTTGGAGTCAGAGGTCCTTGGTTTGAAATCTGGTTTTGATACTACCTATATAATTTTGGGAAAACTTATTTGGTCTGTTTCCTTGTCTGTGAAATGAGGAGGCTGGACTAGGCTACCTCCCAAGGGTCTAGATTCTGTGATCATATATAAAATATATACACACATATATGTCTATATGTACTTATAGGAGCATTTTCATATTTGATTTCTATAGAATATTATTGCTCTTTCCCCTCCGACTTGCTAGGCATACTATAAAGGGAAACAGGTATAGGTTGAACTAGATGGCTTCTGGGCCCAAAGGTCCTTTCCCACTCTGAAAAGACAGCTTTGTAAATAATTTTTTTTCAAAGTTGGCTCGCTCTTTTATTCTTGCTTTAAAAATGTCTTATTAGTGCTTTTTAATTTTTTATTCCCCAGACATTTCCCAGCATACCACACCCACACACCCAGCTGAACCTCTGGTATAACAAAGAGAAACAGTTTAAGCAAAATTGATGGACATATTGATGGCTTCTAATAGCACATGGAGTGTTTTTGTTTTTGCTTCTTTTGCCAAAGGGAGGGAAATGTGTTTCATCGTTGTTGTTTGGGACCAAGATTGTTAATGGCAATTAATAGTGGCAATTAATATGAGCAAAGCTGCCTTTTAATATTGTGTGATTGTGTATCTTTTCTTTGTTCTGTGATGTAATGTTTTGCAAACCTTAAAGTGCTACATAAATTTCAGCTATAATTTATTATTATTGTGTTTTCTTCATTCTATATCAATTCATATACATTTCCCCATTTTTCTGTGTTCCTCGTACTCTCTGGTTCTTACAATGCCATAATATTCTACTACCTCAGTAAACTATGATTTGTTCAGCCATTCCCCAAGTGATGGACATCTACTTTGTTTCCCATTGTTTGCTACCACAAAAATGCTGCTGTGGGTATTTTGTTTTATATAGAACTTTTCTTTATTTTCTTCGGCCTTCTTGAGTGAGGTGCCAATGATGGGATCATTTGGTCAAGAGTAGTGACTTTTCTCCCGTAATTCTAAATTGTTTTTCCAGAATGGTCGAATCAATTCACACCGACAATTTATTAACATCTCTGACTTCCCATTGTCTCTCTAACATCCACTATTTCTGTCTTTTAAAAAAAATCATTACTAATTTAAGCATGAAGTGAAATCTTCAGAATTGTCTTAATTTTCATTTATTTTATTAATGCCTCGAAGTATTTTTTCATATTGCTGATAATAGCTTGCATTTCTTCTTTTGAACTGTTATATCCTTTTACCACTTATTTATAGAGGAAACATTTCTTCTGTATAAATTTTTACTCTCTTTTAGCTGATAAGGAGCTATTTCCAAGTCTACTTTTCTAGTAAAAAAGAAGGGGGAGATATTTTTCTTAACTCTTCTCTGGGTCCAAGTTTGATCATTATCATTATATAGAGTCTAGTGTCATTTTATTGGGAAATGGTTGTTTTTAATCACTGACAGCATGGAAAATCCAGTAAAAGAGGATCACAGTGAATTACTGTAGTTCCAAGGAAGAACTCAGTACTTTGAGAATAAAACTTGTTACAGTCCTGATTCTGACTTTTTCTCTTTCAGGAATAGCTCAAGAACTTTAGGACCCTAGACTCTTTCAAAGGTGGAGATGTTGTAGATGATGTCGTTTCCCTTCTTTTCTTTCTCATCCTGGTTTTTCTGTATAAGTCATATAACATCTCTCCCATGGTGGCAGACTGCTCTCCTGGTATCAGACAGCATGGATATTATAGGACTGTATTTGTAATTTTTTTTTTTTGATAGAGGAGAGTCCTAGAGAAGAGTGATTTGTTTTTGTAATCCAGAAGCCAGTCTTTCTCTTATCTCCCTTAATGATGCTGAGGATTCATTAGCTTTAGTGTGGGAAATGATTTGGCTTTTTGTGGGATGGAGTGGAAATACAGAACATTTAATTACAGGCATAAAATAATTATCAATTTCCTTTGGCTAAGCTTTTTGAATAAAAGGTTCTCCTGTCAGCTACTTTCTTTCCTTTCTTCACTGTCTTCTCTTCCCTCTTTCTATCTGCCCTTCTCTCCCCCACTCCCAACTCCTTTAGCACAAATTCACTTTGTGGTAAAATAGAAAAAAAGCATTAACTTCTGAGTCAAAAGACCTCACTTTAAATCCTGCCTGTTACTACCTTTGTGACCCTGGGCAAGTCACTTAATCACTCTGCGCCTCAGTTTCCTCATTTAAAAAAGGAAGGGCTTGAACTGGGTTATTGCTCTCTAGTGATGATTTGATCAGTTAGCGAGGAAGGGTCCTATTATTTGTGCCAGGCATGGTCTAAACCCTGGGGATACAAAAGAAAAATATTCCTTGTTCTCACAAAGCTTGCCTTTTGATGGAGAAGACAACAGGCACGTATATAAATATATACATTATATTTACCAAATGAATGTGAGATGGCATTGAGAGAGAGGGAGGGTGCTAGCAGCTAAATGGAGGTGGGGGAGTATCCTGTAAAATGAAGAGGGAACCTAATCCAAGTTCTTTCATAAGGAGAAACAGCTTTCTTTTTATCACCTGAATTTTGAATTTTCCCAGAACCTAGTTTCTTGTATCTCTCTGGTTGATGCTTCTATTTTCCTCCCTCTAGTCCTGCTGAAATGGAAGGAAGCCTAAGAAAGGGGAAAACAGCAAAGGAGATTGGTTACCCTCCTCCCCCAACCCCCTGCCCAAACACCACATACATACTGTTCTTGAGATAAAGTAAGACAATTGACAGGTGGGGAGGGGGGCCAGCCAAAAAGGAAGGCATTCGGACCCCCCTGTCTCTACCTCAGCAGCTGGAGAAGCATTTCTGCAAAAAATGTCCCATTGCTAAAACTTTATTTTTGATGGATTTATTTATAAGGTAGAGAAATATTTTCCCCATAATTGGGTAACTCTTAATAGTAGCAATTGCATATTTATCAGTGTGAGGGGCTGTTATTAATGTAGCTGTCAGGCCCAAACACATTTCTGCATTAAATCTATTTAGTATGTGCATTATTCGGGCTCGAATGTCACCAGGACATCAAAGCCCCGTAGGCATGAGAGCACAGTGCCCTGCTGCGGCTGCAGAACAGACCCTTGATCAATAAATGTAGCATGTTAATGCCGAGCAAATAGAATAAAAGATTTCTTTGACAAGACATGAAAAATCACCTTGTGGCAGCTGGCATCGGGATGCCATTTCTGGGGAGACACTAGCAAAGTTGATCTGACAAGTACAGAGGAAAGATGATGGCTGTAAGGTGCTTTTGTTTCGAACTTCTTTCTTGACCTGTCAGGTTTTGAAAGAGCCTCAATGGCTCTTTTTTGTCATGTGAAAATTGTAGTCTTAGGCAGTTATGAAGCAGTTATCTCTTCTCAAATTGTGAATGCCTCTGTTTAATTGATTCACTTAGCATTTGAAACTGTCACGCATTAATAATTGCTAAATCCTGCAGATACGGGCTCCGGCGGCGTGTCACGCTGAAATGTGTAGTTATCAGAAAATTAATATCCTTAATGAACTGGTGCTTTCAAACTAACATTGCATGAAATCTCTCTTTGCCCTTTCATTGGCGGAAGCTCCAGCCTGCCAGTTTTGGGGGGAATTCACCTCTCCGACAGTTTGCTTTTCTTGATGCCCCACAAATGCCAGCTTTGCTTTGGGTACATAGTGTGCTCGATGACAATAAATATAGTAATTATACTGGAGTTAGTAATTAACATAATTGTAGTCAATTACTACAAATACAGTGCCGAGCTAAATAAATGAGAGGGGGAGAAATTAGCAAGCTAATTGATTTATCTTTCCTTGCTTGCTCTCCCATTGCAACTGGCAGGGTTATTTATTTATTATTTTTTTTCCTAGGGGTGATAGAAATGTGGGAGTTGATGGGGGGAAGAGGAAAAGAGGTAAAAAAAAAAAAACCTATGAGGGTTGTTTACAAATAACTGATTTTGTTTTGAAGTTGCTTTGTCTTTTTACTTATTATTCCTTACCCCCACTTTGCATACGGAGAAAAGGATGGTGATGCCAAAGGAATATTTTGTTAATTTGCCTACATCACACTGAATGTTGCTGCTGAGGCCAAGTACGATCACTTTAAATGAGACTTGATGAGTTATAATTTTTCCTTTCTCCTGGAGGAGAATGTGTTTATTTATTTTTTCAACTGCCTGTGAGGCTCTTCATGGAGGAGAACCAGCATAGCCTTGCCTTGCTTTGTGGAGATGGCAGATTGCTGGGTTCTGTGTGTTTGAATTTGTTCAGTTGTCTGCCATTGGCTCAGATTAGAAGAAGGTCACAGTTTTCATTGGTTATCTTTAGACCGGTCAGACCTCCTTCCAGAGAAGCTAGAGAAAGATTAACAGCCTCTGTGGCTATTCCAAGGACATTGGAGAGTGGAGGTTTCACATATGTATCCATCCCTTGCTTCCTTATGATATAAGGTTTGCAGGCTTCCACATACTCTGCTGCTGTCTGGGCCTGGGACATTCTTTTTATGAGTCTCAGCGCTTATTTTGTTTGGAGTGGGTTTGTTCTGCACTGCGTAGAATCTGCTCCTGAAAATGACATTTGCTGTATGTTTCACTTCTTTGTTTTCTCTTTTCCTATGTGACTGTAATTCATTACAATTGAGCCAAACCTCTGGGTGTATTTTTAGGGACATGAGTGGGGTGTGTGTGTGCGTGTGTGCGTGTGTGTGTGTATGTGTGAAAATTCTGCTCCATAGTGATATTATGTCCTCCTTTGAAGAAATAGGAGTTTTTTTTCCTGCCTTAAGCTGGATGGGAAACCAGTTGGCAGTGACATGCCCCAAACTATTCCCTCTGCTTACCAAATCAAAACACGATGTTTTCTTGAACAAAACAGCCATCATACCACCACACGAAAAAGCCTTTAGTATCCATTATCGACCTCAGCTACAGATAAGTTGATTTACCTGAAAAATTTAGCAGTCATAATAACCAAATAACAGACAGAAAATTTGTTTCAGAACCTTTTAGCTCTGAAAACTCCACTGGGTAAGTTGCTGGTATGACTCAAGGGGAGTTGGATGTTGAAATTTTAATCCTACCGACTGCAAAGTATTACATATTACTCTGGGAAGATTTCTGTTCTTAAATTGCATTAAACTATCTCTGTTGTGGTGTAGCTGGGATGGGCATGAACATTGCTTAGCATTGGTCATTCTTCATGTGTAGTTCATTTGAAAATTGATTTCCGATATGAAATATTTATGTCTAAGCAATCATTTAAATTATTTAAAATTTGCAGACATATTGGTCTTTCAGATGAAGTCTCAGATTTTTTACTAAATGCGTCAGACCTCCTGAAAACCAAAGGTCCTCTATTTGATAATAGAAAGAAAGTCTTAAACTTTAGTCAAATCCAACTTGATAGGTGAAGGAGAAAATGAGGCATTCACAATCATTTTGATTTTCCTATTCCACATACTGGCATGTCAGGTTGGCGAGGGCATTTTGGAGAGGAGGGATCACTGCAGAAGGATGCTGCTGCTACATAGAAGTCATAATAGAAGTCATAGAGAAGTCATAATTTGACTTCTCTAGTAGTCTGGTCACCGGCTTTGGAGTTTACACAGATGTTCATTTTTCACTGTCTTACTTTTCTCATTTGGATGTGGAACAGATGTGAATGGGGGAAGCAAACCTTTAGGAGGGTGGCACAGATCCTTCTCTTTGTTTTAAAATGAAAATAATGCTTATTACAAGTTGAAGGGCTAGCTTTATTTTGTGCTTTTTAAATTTGGGGAATAATAGTACAGAATATAATTTGAATGTATTCTTTTTGAATAAAATTACTATTTGTATAAGGTGACATTTTTGCAAGCCTCATTTCTGTTGGATTCAGATGCTTTTCTAGATTTATATGGGTGAATTTGGATTTATTTACATCTTCAAAAATTCTAAGGGTTTAAGAAACCCCAATATTATTTATTTATAACTGACTGATTTTATTATGATTGCTATTCATCATCATCATCATCTCATCTCTTCATGTACTCTTAGAACAGGAATTTCCTAGTAGTAGTGGAGGGGGCGCTCTAAACAAAATTGCTTATTTTTTTCTTGTGCTGGACCTCCCACTGCAAACTAAGGCTGCCTGCCTGTTTCTAAGGGAAATTTTCTGATTCTGTAGACTTTACTTTGGGGCTCCAGCTTAGGGTCCTTCAAGTAAGGACCTTTCCATGGCCTAGCCAATCCCATTCTGATGGCAGATAGGTTTAAATTTTTTAACCATTACAATTCTCAGTGATCATTCATTAGAACATATAGCATTTGTTAACTGTGTCAGTAGAGGATCTACCCACGTTAACAAAATAACAGATCTTTGAAATATGAGCAAGGTTTAGAGAAATAAAAACCCTCAGATACAATTTATCTTTCTCATTAATTTCCAATTGTTTTCAACCATTGTTGGATCCAGCCCTTGTTCTGTTCTTAGGCTCAAATCAGACTAACTTTTCTAGGGTATTAGACCATCTTAATCTTATTTTTTTTGGCCTTAGGATACTTGGCCAACTCAGTTATCAAAAAATCCACAAAATTTTTTCCTCATTTTCCATTTGGAATGTACACTTTCACATCTTAGTAGCCATTATTTCCTTCATGGTTCAACTTAACCTTCAGTATGAGACCTTTCCTCATCCTTCCTAGATATGAGTAACCCTTACCTCCCAAATTACTAGACGGATATACGTGCATTTTGTCTTCTCTCATAGAATGTAAGCTCCTCGGTCACAAAACTGGCTTTATTTTTTACTTTGTATCCCTGATTCCTGGCACATAATTGGTGCTTAATATATCCTTTGTTACTGACAATGTTTTTCCTACTTAGCTAGTAGCCGCGAATTATTACGTGGCTTCTTGTCACATAGCTCAAAGAAAATGTACCCTTGTGATCATACAAAGAATGGCCTTTGACTGTCTTTTCTGAAAACAGAAAGTATTTGTCCATCTTACTGTCTCTCTGTTTTTACTTTTTGCCAAGTGAAGTATAACTGATATTATTACTATGCTACTTAGAATATGATGCCCATTAGTTATTGTCTTAAAGAACATCAACACCATTTGTAGAAACTAATCTGTGCTAAATGGCTTGGAGTGGTTAATTCTAAGTTTTTAATTCTAAGTTTACTGGAATATAACTTTTAATGTAAATATAAAATTATAAATGTAATATAAAATAATTGGATATGTCAGTCACCCAAATGAGGATGACACAACTGCCTAGAAAACATGAAAGTCAGCAAACATTTGATCTCTTTGTAAAGTAGAGAGATAGGGCAGCCAAAAATACTTATAATGTAAGCTTCTTTATACAATGTTCACAAAAGATGTGAAAACATCTAGACGGGTTAGAAGGACAAACAAGTTTGCAGAAAGCTTGACTAGAGATCTAGTTAAGCCAAATCATCTGAAGAACATTTAAAGATGAAATTAGAAGGACTACCACATGTGAAAAATAGAGAATAATCTTTTAGCATTTTTGTAATATAGCTATTTTCTCCATCAGTGACAGTGGAACCACTCCACATGGTCCTTGATATATTTCATGAGAAAGTAGAAGTGGCACTCAAGATAAAAAAAATGGTAAGTGTGTCTGGATTAAACCAAGCATATGCAGAGAAGGCTAAAATTATGCTGGAGGTGACCAAGTCTGGAGGTCATTGGGAGACCAATTCTCAAAATCCAAAAGAGAGAAGAATAGCAAATGTTTTTTGGGAAAAAAATAATGGACATTACTATCACAAAAGTAAGGCAGTTGAGATAGATATCAATAACTACCAACCCCTATGTCTGCTTTTCCATCTCTACAAAATCTTTATGAGGATGATTTAGAAACAGTTCTGGGGCATCCTTGATAAAGGGTTGAGGAAAGACCCAGCAGACTTTTTTGTGCAATAATATTTAACAAAGCATTTCTTTAAAGTCATACAGTTGACCAAAAGATGTGATGCATACAAGATCCCACTTTTTTTGGTAGCAAAAGGCCACCCTAAGGGTAGTTCTCCAACAAATTACTTTCTAGGCATATGTTTAAGTCATGTAAGTTTATGTTGAAGGATGAAAAAAAAACCTGACCTTTTGATTATCCATATGAAGCAAGGTAAAAAACAGGGAGATGTATGTTTGCCAAAAATGAGTGCTATTGTCAGGAGATGCCTAGGAGATTCCAAATGAAAGAGGGGTTTCCTGTAGATCTAGAACTTTTGTGTCATGGATCCATTTACCGGACTGGTGAAGCCTATGGAACCCTTCTCAGAATAATGTTTTTAAAAACATAAAATAAAATATTTAGGATTACTAAATAAATCAATTACAGTGAAATGAACTTATCAAAATATAAAAAAAAATTCATGATTCTCAGTTACAGATAGTAAGGTCTTCCAGCTTTTTCTGTTTGCAAATGATATTATGATGATTGCTTCTCATTTCAGAGTCTCCTAAATGAGATCGTAATCCCTCAAGAGTTTGACCTAGCTGTCCACACAGAAAATTCCGAGTGGATATCAGTCTACTCTCCAGACTATGATATACTATATAGCCCATAAAGCACATACATCTTGAAGAGGTAATACAAATGGTCAATGAATTTTACCCAGGACTAAATATGAAAAAGAGAGTGGGCTGGGTAGTGTGTGGTAAATCCCAAATACTTTGGATACTGTTTGACTACAAATAATGGAATTCTGCAGCTCCTTGAATCAAAATTATGGGTCACCCAAAGGGCAATAAAACTTTGCATGGTAGGAGTAAGTAGATTGTAGCATGTTAGCCGTTGAATCATTACAAGGAATAGCATAAAATATATATCGTGCTATTAGAGAAGAATCATAGAGTTTCATAGATTTAGAGCTGGAAGAGATCTAGAGGTCAGTCTGGTACAACCCTTGCTTTTTTAGAGAAGAGTAAACTGAGACCCAGAGAGGTTAAGCTACTTGCCCAAAGTTAGGGAGATAACATTAGTGAAAATTGTAGTTGAGAGCAATGTATAATGAAGGGATGACCAATCTGTGCATGCCACTGGTATTAAGGTGATGCTAAAAGGCTTAGAAGAAGGTCCCCAACATACTGGATGAGCTGTCTGTGGTGGACCTATGGAAGAACATAGACAAGACATCTCTTAAGATGAGAAGGCATAGAGAGCTTGCAACCTCTACCATTGGAGGGCAGACCCAAAATGATGAGATCGTAGATCTCTCTAAGTATCAAAGTAACTTTACAATCATGTTTAATCAGAACACAATAAGGTTTTAAAATGGGGATGTAGTATTTATGTATAAAATTACAAACTTTTAATAATATAGCTGCTTATTGTTTATATTATGAAGTTTGTACTTCTTAGTAAGGGAATTACAAGAGAGTAGGCTGGGGATGGGGGTGAGAAAAGGCCAAACTTTGGGAGTGAAAATGTATTACAGGTAACCCACCAAGAAAACAGTTAAAGATTTGTTGCATTATCACTTTAATAAAGAAAGTTATATTATTTATTGTATTGTTTTCTAAACTTTTCAGTCAAGGCTACATCTTTGAGGTTGATTAGAATCTTTGAAAATGAAAATGTATTATGTGTATTATGGTGATGGATGCTAAATGTGGTCCTCTTCATGCAGCTAATAAGAACGGATTGTCATAGAAATGTCAGAAAATCTATTCCATCTCACAGCTGTTCACTGTTTCCTTTCCACTTTCATGTGCCCATGCTCTCTGAAGGCTGCTTTTCTCCAAAACTGCTTTTTGCTATTTTGTGACCAGCAATACTGCCAGTAATTTCCTCATCTCTTTCTATAATGTTGTGCAAATGGCCTTATTCCCTGATTTAGTGTTGCCCTTAACAGAAGATCAAGGAATCTAACTGTTGGTAGACAGTTGCTTCTGAAGTGATGCCCACCTTGGTGACCAATTGTTTCTTGTCCTTTGGATATAGACATTTTAGTGTGTGTGTGTGTGTGTGTGTGTGTGTGTGTGAGAGAGAGAGAAAGAGAGAGAGAGAGAGAGAGAGAGAGAGAGAGAGAGAGAGAGAGAGAGAGAGAGAGAAAGAGAGAGAGACATTCAACATTCCTTACATCCAGGGCTTTCTTGTCTTAACGAAAGTTTTCATGCAGATGTTGGGCTTCTCAGTGGTTTTATAAGCTTTTGGTTTATTTTATTTCTTGATCCTAGGCAGAGTTGCTATAATTTTGGACTTGGAGTCTGGAAGACCTGAGTTCAAATTCTTCCTTAGACATTCATTAACTGTGCAACCCTAGGCAAATCGCCCAGTGTCTCTCAGCATCAGGCTCCTCATTTGTAATATGAATGTAATAATGATACCTACCCCACTGGGTGCTTTAATGATCAAATGGGATCATGTATGCAAAGCTACTTTGCACATCTGAAAGTGCTATATAAATTCAAGTTACAACTATTATTATCCTTAACCATATTTTTTCCAGAATTTTCCACTGTTCACCTCTTTGTCCTCCTTTTCATTGAAGTTACTAAATATCAAGATAAATGTATTACTTGGGAGGCTTTTATCCAAATCTTCCCAAAATTTCTCATCAGTAACAGAAATTGGCACGTAAACTCTATTTCCCTTCATAGTGGTTTGCTTGCTTTTATGGTCATTTTGGGCATTGCAGGGGGAAAAGACCAAGGATCCTGTTTTTGGACACACGAGCTTAACTTGAACATCTCCTTTGTTTATTGTTTTGATTAGAATTTGTGAAGCATCCTTCAATTTGGCCATGCCTTTACATCTTTTGGTTTCCTCTATGCCGAAATGTCACCATGGGTATGGAAGACCTTTATTTGGATTTCACTTCTGCCATCACAACCTTGGGTGATTTACTTAACCTCTATGAGCCTCAGTTTCCTCTTTTGTATAATGGGGAAAAAAATACTGCTACTAACTCCTTCAGAGTTGCTGTGATGATCAAATGAGCTAATGTATGTGAAACACTTCATAGACCTTGAAAGCCTGTGTGACAGCAATTATTATGTGGTTCAGTTCCTCTAGTAGCTCTCTACTCTTAACTGTTGAGAGAATTTTGCCCATGTAGTTGTTAGGGTTTTTTTTTTTTTAGGTGGTGGTGGGGAGACTAGATACCTACGTATGACTTTGTCCATGTAGGGAGCTTTCAGTGAGGAAACTCCTTCTACCTTGGCAGGTTGGCATATGCTCTTCCTCCTATAGATCTGGAGAATTGCTTGGGGACATTGACAAATCAAGTGACATCCAGAATACCAAGGGTTAAAGAAAGGTTTATGGATAGAAAACTGATTTTTTTGCCCCCTCTATTCACTTTTCTTCTTTGCACCACTATTACTATCTACTGGAAGTAGAAGGGGGCCACATGGGAAGGAGGACCAGTCGGCATTTTTATCCATTTCAAAGGGCACTGTGGCTAAAGTGTAAATCACTAAATGGCCAATGACCATGTTTTTTCTTTTAAAAAATTATTTTCAGTTCCAAATTCTCTGCCCTTCCCCTTTGAGAGGGCAAGAAAAATAAAACCTGTTGTAAATACGTATAGATATGCAAATCTCATTAGAATGATGGATGGGTCTTCTAATGTTGACTCTCAGTATACTTAGCTGGACAATAAATATGGCTAGGAATAAGACTGCACCTATTATTTCACTGGTATAGGTAAACAAATTCCCTTTATGAATGCAGAGTGATATATTTTCTGCAATTTGGGCTTGGAGAGTTACCTTGAACATTGAAAAGTTAAGTGACTCAGCCTTAGATGTCAGACCCAAGTATTCCTCACTCTGAGCCCAGCTTTCTCTACCCTATGTCACATTGCATCAGAACAATAGTGATAATAATAATAACTGACATTTATATAACCCTTCCAGGTTTGTATTTTACATATACTGTCTCATTTAACCTTCATCATATCCCTCAAAGTAGGTAATAATAATACTAGCATGTTGTTTAAGGTTTGCATAGTACTTTACAAACAAGTATTATCTCTTTCAATCCAGACAACAACCCTAGGAGGTAGATGCTGTTGGTACTATCCCTATTGTACAGATAGGAAACTGAGGCAGACAGAGGTTGAGTGACTTGCCCACCGACACATTAGTGTCTTAAGCTCAGATCTTCCTGACTGGCCCTTGAGTTAAGTGATCCTAAATGTAGTTCAGCTGTAAGATGGAGATAATGCCTGTGGTTAAATAAAACAATGGACTACCTACTTACAGGCATTATTTTCATCTTACAGTTGAAGAAACTGGGGTTCAGAAAATCAAGTGACTTGTCCCCACGGTCACATTACTCATAAGTACTGGAGGCAAATTTCAAACTAGAGTCTCTGCTGATTCCATATCTAAGACTCTGTATTCAAGACTATACTACCCTGTCCAGAACTTCCTTGCATAGTAAGCAGTATGATTGGTTCATCTTGAAGAAGTGGGCCAAAGAAGTGGCTTAGTGCAGTCTTGGTTCTGTAGTGTAGGCAACTGTGGTGATTTGCACTCGATACTCTAGACCCATAGACAAGCTCTGAATAAAAAAGACTCCAGTCCTGTTCACATGGCAACATATTTAATGCTGCATCTTCTTAGCAAAGAATTCCTGAAGAGACTTGTGATCGGGGCCAGTCATAGAGGCATGGATATATAGCTTTTAGTGGGATTTCTTGACTTCCTTGATCAGAGCAAAGGCTTTGTAAATGTATGTGTTCTTCCATTTCATAAATAATGTTGTTGTTGAGTCATAAGCAAATGGGCCATCAGGACTTCTGACATTTTGTAGGTTCACTTTCTGATTTCTGCACCAAATATTGAAGCATTATTTGTAGGCAGCAATGGTTTGTACTCATCATCATGCACCGGCACTGACGTAGAAGTCAATAACTGCTTGACATTCCAAGAGGTGTCCTCATGCTTTCTGGCTTAACATCACAGAAAGTCTTTTTCTAGATAGCAATGAAGTGACTCAGCAGTGGTTATCTTTTGTAGGAGAAAGATAATGGGAGAAATTAAGTAGGTACTTCAACGGAGTACCTCAAGGCTCTGTCCTTGGTCCTGTCCTATTTATTTATTTTGAATACATGACTTGGATAAAACTATATGCAGGAGATACAGTGTAGGGAAAGACAGCAAATACATTGAATGACAGGATAAAAAGATCTGGACAGGTTTGAACAATGACTAGGATATAATAGTATGAAATTTAATTGGGACAAATATAAAATTCTATACATGAGACAGGTAGGTAGTACAATGGGTAGAGTGTTGGACTTGGAATCAGGAAAACCTGACTTCAAGTTGCACCTCAGACACTAGCTGTATGACTCCACACCAGAAACTTAACCTCTCTCAGCTTGTTTCCTCATCTGTAAAATGGGGATAATACTAATAGAACTTACCTCACAGAATTTGTGTAAGGATCAAGTGAGATGACACGTGAAATGATTTACCATCCTTAAGACAAGCTATTGTTATTATTATTGTTATGGTGATTTAAAAAGCTACACAAATATAGAATTGGAAAGACAAAGCTATGGAGTAGTTCATGTGAAAAGGATTTGAGGGTCTTAGTGGACTACAAAGTCAACAGTGTGATATTACAGCCCTAAAAGAAAACATATTAATATAACCATAGTGTCAAGAGCCAGCATAGTATAGTGTATACAGAACTGGTCTTGGAGTCAAGAAGACCTGGGTTCAAGTCCCTCTTTTGATATGTACTGATTATGTGACCCTGGTCAAGTTATTTAACTTGTTAGCGCACCAGGTAATTCTCTAAGACTATAAATTGCAGACCAAGTACTACTCCATAATTGTCAGATGAAATCATAGCTCTGTAGTAGAGGAGGTGATACTCTTCATGTACTTTGCCCTGATCTGACCCCACTTGGAGTATTGTTTTCTTCTTTTCTGGGCACCACAGTTTGGGAAGGAGATTAATAAGAAGGAGTGTTTTCAAAGGAGGATATCCAAGACTGAGAGGGCTAGAAATGCCACATGAAGATATGTTGAAGGCACTGGTGGTGTTTTAGATTGGAGCAGAGACTTACTGGAATAATGACCTTCAAATATATGAAGGTTGTCATAGGGAAGAGAGTTTTGACTTGTTCTACTTAGCTCAAGAGGGAAGAACTAGGAACAAGGGAAAGAGGTTAGTCACAGATTTCAGATTAATACAAGACAGAACTTAAATTTTTTTTTTTGTAACAGTCAGCATTGTACAAAAGCGGAAAAAGAGATAGTGAATGCCCTTTCTATCTCGGAAAGTTTTCAAGAGGAGATTAGATGACCTTTTGACAGGGATGTCATTGTGGCCTTCATCTGTCATGTATTGGTTGGACATAAAGTCCCTTCCTGTTCTCTGATTATATAATAAGTTCAGGATTTGGGCATGTCTATAAAAGGTAAGGAAGGCATGGGAGGGAGCAAGTGCCCACAGTTATCCTCCAGGCTATTTAGGAAGCATAAAGATATACTCATGGTATTAGTGAAGATATAGATACTCCTGGATATCTGAGTTAGTGACTGTTCGTGAGAGGTTCAGGAGGACTGTGGGGCAGAGGACAGTGATGTGAATGACAGAGAAGAAAGGCCAATACTAGGAGTATGAGACAAAAAGTAGCATGTGGAAGCTTGGAGTCCTAACTTATGTGTGAGCATTGGGTTGGGGTATGTGGTAAATCTATATATGGGAGAGGGAAGGAGGGGGATAAGGAAAAAAGTGGAGTTGTTTTTGGAAGCTGGCATGGTATGGGTTATATATAATGATCCTAGAAGTCAGAGTAACCAATACTATGAGGCATTAAGGATCCAGGTGCCTTCCCCATACAGGGATATGTTATTGGTGAACAGGGGTAGCCTAGGTGGTACAGTAGATGGAGCACCAGTGCAGGAATCAGGAGGACCTGGGTTCAAATCTCACCTCAGCCACTTGACACTGACTAACTCTGTGACCTTTGGCAAGTCACTTAACCCCAATTTTCTCATCCTGGGTCATCTCCAGTCATCCTGGTGAATCTGTTCACTGAATTCAGATGGCTCTGGAGGAGAAGTGAGGCTGGTGACCTGCACAGCCTTCCCTCACTCAAAACAAAGTCAAGTGCAAGTCATGTCATCATTTCTCTGATGGCATAGTGTTCTTCAACAATGAAGGATGGACACACATATTGGTGAACAACAAATGATCTCCTTATCTAATATATATATATGTGTATATATATACACATATATATACACACACATATACACATGTATATACATACATTTATGTATGTATGTGTATATCAGTATTTTCTAAGCCCCCTGTAGTCTTCGTATGGAAAAAGAGAGAGGCCTAGGGCAGGGCGAGAGAGGTTTGAGGAGGTTAGTCAGCCAGCCTAGACTGTAGAGTATGAGTGAAACCGATGGACATAATTTGACGATCATTGAGTATGTAGTTGTGGGTGCATGGCACAGGGAAAGTAGCTCTGGCTTTGGTTTTGGCCCATAAGGCCTATGGTTTGGTTTTGGCCTCTATAGACTTAACTAAGATGATATGAATAGTTGTAGTAATGATACTATAACCAAAAATATGACATTGTAAATTTCAATATCACGTTAAAAGTTGCTGTCTCTTTTAAGACCTCTGCCTCTATTTGTCTGTCTCTCTGCTCCGAAAGGTGCTGAATAAATATGAGACTGGGCATCCTTAAGCCTTTTTGCCCCCTTTCCCTCTCTTGATCTTCTTAGTAAGCACCTGATGTTTGGTGATGTGAGGCTTTATGATGGGTCCTTATTTTTCTTCTATATTTTTAACATATATTCCATATATTTCCATATATATTCCTCCTTTTGGAATCGACGTTTGACATACTTGAAACTATGAGTAGATCATCAGTGGATCTGAGCAGCAGTTGCTGTATCTATACTGATATGGAACGTACATTTCCTGTGTTCTGCTGATTCCGTTGGCAGAAACTCTCTATCTAGGTATTATGGAAGTTCTTTACATTAGAAGATGCTCCTTTAAGTTCTCTGCCATGTCAGGATGCCATTTTACTGGCTAGGTTCTTGTCTTGAATTATTATAATTTAAAATTTTGGTTCAGTATACAGTTATCCCTTCCACATCATGATTTTCCCCATTGCAGTTTCGATATATCACAGGTTGGCATAAGAAATTAAATGGGAATTTTTTGGGAGTTTTGTGGAAGTCAGCAGATGACATAGAAAAAGTTTAGAAACTGAGAAATGCATAAAATATATGTATAGTATTGTATAATATCAATATATTTTATCTTTTAATACTACAAATACCCCATAAAAGAAAAAGAAAAATTCCGAATTCTTCTCTGGTATGAAGGGAGGGCTGAAAAATTTTACACGGATTCTCCAGATACTGCAAGTGCAGCGCCTGAAACTACCTAGATGTGAAAGGAATAACTTTACTCTCTATATCCTATATGTTAGCACATCCAAGAAAATCACCAAAATTGCTTTGGTGAGGCAGATTATGCAACTTTGTCCTATAAACAATTCTTTCACTGGGCTGTTGATTCTATTTGTGAAATTTAAATCTTTTGAGTAATTTCTGAGAAATATGCTTTCACTAATTCTATAAACTGGCTTTACGTAAAGTAAGGCAATGATAAATCTGATTATGGCAAGCATTTACACCCTAGAGACTGTTAGGAACATAGCATGCTTCTATTTCAGGTCATTTATCTTATTTGCATTGAGGTAGAAGCAAAGCCATTTTACATAACAATCCCAGGAAACAGACTGAGATAAAACTCTCCAGTATATCCCCAGACAGCCATTTTAAGGCTGTATACTGCTTAGATTCTGGGCTAGAGCCAGCCTTCAACTGTTTGCCAAAAAGTGTATGAGAGTGGACTTCCATGCCTAAAATTATCCAGTCTTGATAGGATTCCATCTTCATTTCCAGAGAACTTAATACTTTTCCTACTAGTATTGGGAAACCAGTAAGAGTCAATTAAACTAGCATTTATTAAGTACCTACTGTATTCTACCTTGCTAGACCCTGGGGATAAAATGAGAAGTCTGCCCTCAAGAATCTTAGTCTCTTTGCTGCTACACATTCAGCTTGCTGTTCATTCTTTATTCTGGAGGAGAGCCAGTGGTATCAGGAGGATGATGTCTTGACTTGCAAATGAATTGGATTTCAGTGAGGCAGAGCTGCACAAAGTCATCAGCCTCATGTTCCTCTCTGCTCTGGCATCATCCAAGTCCAGTGGCAAGACATACTGTATTGGTCAAAAACCCATAGTAGAAATCAGTGAAAGCTAAAATGATGGGAACTGAAAAAGTACAAAACACTTAACAGAAAAACTTCAAAACAAAATGTGAGAATTGCATCACCCTCAGCAGATAAACATATGTCCCCTGAGCAAGGGAAGGAATTTCAGAAATCCTTGTTGTTACCTTTTACTAAGCTTTCCAGTCAGTGGCTGTACTTGCTGATAAGGAACTCAGTTTACAAAACCCTGTTTTGTATTTGGACCCCCTTAACTTCTGAGCATTATCTAGGTCTAGCTTCCATTGACTTTTAGTGATTTATTGGGGGGATGTATAAAGAATGCTGTCTGTGTACATTCTTGCTATTTTCTCCTTTTTTGTCATGGTTTTTGGGAGAGAGAGGAAACTGGTGAAATTCCTACTTAGAAGATCCAACAACCACCTTCCACCAGCTACTAACTGACTTTTAAAAAATATTTCTTGTTTTTGATCTATTTTGATGGAGTCCCATCTTCATTTCTTACTGTCTTAGTCATTATCCCCCTAATTTAATCCCAATACACATTTTTTCCTACGGGTTTAGGATTATTTTAGTCTTTAGAAAGGGATTTTCTCATTTCTCAAGAGCTTGGTGGGTATACGATTGGGACTTAGTTTCTTGCCTTTTTTTATGTTCAAATTTCTTGTAAACAAGTGTCAGAAGGCTGTTTTTCATTGATATTTTAGAAAGAATAGGTTTGATGGGAACTGACTTTGCTTTGCTTAGATAAACTGTGACCCCACTCTTTGTATGCTAGGTTATCCTTGGAATTTACATTTAGAAACCAACAAAACTTCTGGAATAGATGAGGATCATTTTTGAAGGGCATACCGATAGAGTTAAAATGTTGCCAGCTTGGGGCTGTTAAGAGTTTAATATTAAGATCCAACTTGCTCAAAGTGAGGGCCTTCCTTTATATAGGGAAAGTTATTTGGGCAGAATATTTTTGATACCCGAGGCAAGCCTTGGGTTCTCAACTTTTTAAGACAAATTCATTTGGTCAGAGTGAGAAATTGGGACACAGTGTACCATGAGGGTAGAGGCAGAGACCTCAGGAAAATGCAGTACCATTTCAGGCTCCTTTTAGGTCATGAGGAGGGAGGGACTGTGATGGGGGGGAGCTCTGTTGTTCTTTTACTGTGGAAGAAGTGGCAACACTCTTCACATTTCAGTGCCCCCTGAAGTCTCAGTTGCTTCAGCCTAGTTACAGCTCTGCTTTTGGGAGTTTCCACTGACCAGACCCTTGGCTATTATATGAAGGGAATCAGCCGATCCACAAAACAAATAAACACAACCCGCCAAAACCAAAACCCCCCAAAACCAATTGTGCAAAGCACTATAATAGGTGTTAAAGAAGAGACTATAATGAAGTATGAATCATCGTCTTTGTCTTCAAGGAATTTAGATTCTAGTTAGAGAGATCCAGTCAATGGCAAGTACTCCATATACAAGAGCTCAATGAGAGCTATAGGGTTCTGATTAGGGCAGAATCACTGTGGATTGGGAGGTGAGGGGGTCTTCAAGAGAGAACACTGCTCTTTTCCATATATTTGTAGTTTTAAAAGTACATTTCCATTGGCTTCCTTTTATTTCTAAAATCGAATATAAAATCCTCTGTTTGGCACTTAAAGCCCTTCTGAACTTGATTCCCAGCCTACCCTTCTGGAGTTATTACATATCACTCCCTTTCCCACTACTGTGGGTCAGTCAGTCTGCCTTTCTTATGTTTCTTGCTATTATGGCGCATTGTTTCCCAGCCTAGTGCTTTGGTGATGTTCCTCACAGCTGAAATTCCATTTCTTCTTACCTTCATCTTGTAGAATCCCTAGTCCTCCTCCAGGGCTCAATCCAAGCCCCACCTTCTCCCTGAGACCTTTCCTCCTCATCCCAGATGCTAAGTGCCATCCTTCTCTGAAATGTTTCTCTGTCTATGCCTGTTGTCTTCTCCAGTAGAATGGGAGCTTCTTGAAGTCAGTCTTAAAGTCCCAGCTTTAGTCTTTGAATGCCCCAGAAACTAGCACAGTGCCTGCATATGGTAGGGGTTTAATCAGTGCTTTTTGATTGATTGACCCATGGGCTTAGGAGGATGTACTGGGAATCAGTATCTTTTCTGTCTTTGTTTGCTGGAGAAGAGAGAAGCTAGAGCAACTGGAAACCTGCTGAGGCTTTGTGTTTGCTGGGCTGTGGTTAGGATCTGCTGAAAGCCTCATTTTCTCCCTCCTGGGGAAGATGAGGAAAAGTAGCCAGAGGGGAGGGAGACTCACTAGGTGGAAAATCCATTTTGGTGGTCTTACGCCATATCCTGCCATGAATCATTTCTTCATTACTCATTTAGCCCACTTTTTGGAATCTGAGATTGTACACCCAGACAATGTGTGGACATATGTAGCATGTGAATTTAAGATGATGCGAAGAGAGGAGATAACCCCAGAGGTCCTTTGTCGGGGGAGAGAGAGAGAGAGAGAGAGAGAGAGAGAGAGAGAGAGAGAGAGAGAGAGAGAGAATATGAATCCTCTCCATCTCCTCCAGACCTGCTCGCCCTCTCAAGGCCTGATTAGGAATTGCTCAGCGTGGTGGTCCCTCCAGGCCCACATGGCTCCTGACAACTGAGAGAGGGGGTCTTGCTAAGTGAAGAGGAAGCTTGGAGGGGCCAGGCCTCTGCCCCCTCAGGGCCAGGGATCACTCCATGCCCAGCATCCTGAAAGAGTTAAATTGGAGACAGCCCCAAAACCATTTTCAGCTTTTACTTTGCAAGCGACAACCTTTTAAGCATACCTACGTTCACCTGCATGGCAAACGTTTTGCATTTTAATGACAAATCAAGCCCGCTAACTTGCATTTGAAACGAAAGTGCCTTAAATGTCTCTGGCTGTCAGAATGAGATGTTAGGAGCTTGATGAAAAGCGAACAAAGAAGACAGAGTATGAAGCCGAGATCCAGTGGAAAATGAAATAAAACCTTGTACGGCTTGTCAGGAATGTCAGTTGATATTCATATCTAAGCACATTATAGCATTACTTTGCAGCTCATAGCTTACTCATCTGTCTTTTTTAATTCATCACATTCTAGCCCCCATCTTTTTAAGTCCCCGGCGTCAACAATGGAAGAAATCTGTTAATTGACAAATGAGTGTCACAAATGTGAATTGGTGCTGTTACATCAGAGGCAGGTAGTCTCTTTTGTTTTTTGTCGGGTCTATTATTGGCATAAGCCAGTGTAAGACATCTGTCTTTGCCAGAATGAGGAATGACAGGCCTTCTTTGGCTGTCATTGTCTTAGTGCGTGCTCATTCTGTGAGATACTGTCTAAAGAGAAAATGTCAGTTAAAAAGAATATGAAGAACTATCTGGAGGAGTACTTAAATTACTCAGAGAGGGGATTCAGGAATTGGGGGCTGGAATTGAAATCCGAAGGTTTCAGTTTGGATCTCTCACACCTATTTAAAAATATTATTTTTCTGAGTAACTAGATAAGGATCTCAAGGCATTTAGGAAGATCGGTATACCGATTGCATCGGTATAATTAGCTTTATAAGGTGGGAAGGAAGTGTACCTTTGCAAGAAATGAATTTATCTCTTATCAGGTCACCTCTCCGACATGCACAGAATTGTCTCAATAAACACACCCTAGGTTGGCTCCCCAGCAGCGATTTGCATGTGTTTTGAAATATTGGAATTGTTCCCCTCCAATCTCTTTTTCTGTTAGGTTCCTATCTGCAGCTGATGAGCAGCATAATGAAATAAAAAAAAAGCATCAGTTGTGGTGTGATGAGATAATTAACGGGGGAGAAAACTTAGCATTTTGGAGCTCCTGGTGGGTTTGGAGACTTGTAGAAGTTTCTGGGTGGTGAGGATGGATCGCTAACTCAGCTCAGAGCTGAAAGGCCTCCGTAGCTAATGGCAGGAGAGGGAGAGTCACAGCCATGAGAGAGAGAAGGTAGGAAGGTTTGCTATTATAGCATCCCCTGCCTTTCTTCCCCATGAGTGGAACAGGGTGGATAGTTCCCTGAATCTAAGCATTGGCCTGAACATCCAAAAACCAAGGGCAGGCAGGGGAACTTCAGCAACGCATGCTTGGAAATGCATTCTTGAATTAGTTCTTCCCAGAATGCAGCTGAGGGGCTCTTACAGACAAGGTGGGTGGTGCGGGGGAAGAAGTCTGGGCAAAATATGAAGGGACTGAAAAAAAAAATCTGGACGATTCTTCCTTTAGAAATACTTCCAGCCCTGTGTGAGGCTTTCCTCCTCATCCCCCCCAGGCCTCCTGTAGGCAAGGCTGGTTTTCCTCCAAATACCAGAGGCTAAGCTGGGAGCTGCTGTCTTAAGTCCAAGGTTGCTTTGTTTGGGGATGGGAATACATGGTGCACATTGGAAGATGGACGAGTAGGGCCAGATAGCTGACACTCATTTGAATAGGCAGATTGATGGGATATATGAGGGGGGACAAAGCTGGAGATGTGTGGTTGTGGTTAAAATGGAGTCCTCTGGTGCCACCGCTCTTTGGTAGATAAATTTGCCTCCAAGGGGCCTCTTGGTCCACTGAAGTCACAGCCGATTGTTTATTTTTGGATATGATAGACCTATGGCAAAGTTAGATAGTGCTGCTGGACTCTGAGGAAGTCCCCCAAAATTATCATCTTGAGGATCAAGGGGGCCTGGAGGCTGGTCTTTCTCTCTTTTTCTCTTTTCCTCTTTCTAGCAAGAACTCTATCTTAAAATATAGAGAGTCACCTTCTTTTCTTTACAGGTAAACAAATAATAAGCTAATGAACAATGAAAAGGAGGAAACACTTTTTTTTCCTCCTTGGGGAAATGTTGTGCTTTTACAGCTTTTCCCTTCTGCCTGGCCTCTGTGCTTTTAAATAGAACCATTTTGGACAGCAAGCAGACTTGTGAGCAGCTGAGGCAAGGTGGCCTTTAAGTGATCTGTTCTGGAAGAAATTTTAATTTGTTTAAATTAAAACAAGTCTTGCCTCAAATTGGCGGTAGGGGTGAGGAGGAGGTGGAGAGTGAGGAGGGAGAATAACATGTTGTAGGAGAACCTAGGTTACTCTATAAATTCCTCGTACCCGGGTGTCACTCATTAGCTGGAAGGACTTTTCTGCATTCTGTCAAGTCAATATACAAAGGCATTAAATAAAGGGTAAGTTGCTGGAGAACAAAAGGCCTGTATTGTTTATGCATTTTTCCTTTTTCTCCATTTAAGAATAAGATAGTATGTTTCATGTATATGTCTATACATGTAAATATATGCATGTATGTATATATGCATACCTAGACACATTCACATATTTCTAAGACAGAATTTGATATGTATGTATACACACACACACACACACACTCACTGCTACATATGGACTATGGAACCATGCACGCAAGAAGGCTGTTTTCTGTACCCTCTCTCGGCTTTTCATTGCCAGCTGTCACAGGGAATCCGAAACAGACAAAAATTTATTGGGTAGTATTTAGAAACATGTCGGTGGTAACGACTAGAGCTCTGATTTCAATTATCACCCACTAAATTGAGGCTAATGTAATGCATTTGTAGACCTGTTGAACGAGCTTGACATCATGTTGCAAAAATCTGAAGCTGCCCTGTGTTTTTTTTTTTTTAATATTTTATGCTGACCACCATTTTCTTTCATTTTTTTCCCTCCCCATCTGGCACTTACTTGATGGTGAACCTCCCCTGTGACTTGTAAAAACTTCAGCTTTTCTCTAGGTTTGGATTTTTAAAAAATGATCTTTCAATTGAGGAGACCATAGTTAAAGTTTTAGTGTACAATCTTGCTTAATGAAATACTACTTTAGGGTCCATAATTCATCATTGTTCACGCCCCACTTGCCCCCTTTTTTTTCCCTGGTAATTTGTGTGAAAATGGCCAGGAAAGGATTGCTTTTTATGATTAAGGCACTAAAAGATTATCTGTAGGCATTGCCCATCTACAGTGCTGTAGAATTCAGGCTGTTGACAGCAGATCTGTTTTGAATCTGGCTCAGATTAAAGTGAGTGAAAATCATTTTGGGGCTGAGGGCTCGAAAGGTCACACGTGTAATGAGTTGTGGGGTGCTTGCCCGGCTTCCCAGACTAGACCCGTAAGCAATTATTAAATGCCATTGTGCATTGAGAAGGATTGGATGGTTGTGACTTTGAAACTTTCCAGAAGTGAAGTAGGGAGATTACAAAAGGTAATAATACAGTATTTGCCGAGAAAGGATTTGGATGATGTTTGCCTTGGTTATCTGGCTTTATTTGGGGAGAGCTCTTTTCTTTCTTTCTTTGTATCCCTTTCTACCTCTTTCCATCTTCTGTTTACTCCTGTGACTGTAGTTATGGTACCCACAATACTAGGGTTTATATTTTGGATACTTTTAATAGCCTAAACTAGGGTCTGTTGGAGAAAGGTAGTGTAGCATCCTTCTTTTCATTAACTTTGTGAATTCCTTATTTGCTGTGCTTTTCAAAATCTCCTTTTGGGGAGCATTAACATTTCTTTTCTTATTGATCTCATTTTCTTCCACTGAGGCAACACTGAACTGCCCAGGTTTTCCAGCTGTGCCTCCATCAAGGATAGAAGACAATCTCTATTTTTCTTCTGTTTGTCTTTTGATTCTTTCTCTTCTAAGGTGATGGGAGCAGAGGTTGGATACAGGGCAGGAAACCAAGGTTGTTTCCCTTAATCTCCCCCTCCTTTCTTCCCCCTGGAACTTCCTCTTTCATCATGCCATTTAAAATTGTGTGGACTAGCAATATGGACAGACTGGAGAAAGCCTCTGCACACATGGTCACCAGCCTGCAAAGTTCATTCTTAGCCACATAGATCATTATTCTTTCCCCCTTTTCCCTTCTGACTAACCTTCCACCCCTTACTTTTCTTTCCCATGGGAAACACCAACATGGGGCTAATATTAATATAATTGACAACTGTATCAAGCTTTAAGGTTTTCAAAACTCCTCCTTCCTGACATCCCCATGAGGTAGGCAGTGGAAGTGTACCCCAAGTATTTGAAGACTTTCCCTGGCAGAATGGGCAGATGAGAACAATTTGTTCCAACAGTCATGAAGGTGGCTGAAGCAGGAGCTGTGAAGCCCTTAGAGCTTGGTTAGACATTGAAGACACCAACGTCATCCACTGCATCCCCGGCTATTGCCAGGCATCTTGACTTTTTTCTTGTCATTGGACTTTAATGGCTCTGCAAGAGAGAGTGAAGCTGATGACTTTGTGCAACTCTGACTCATAGAAATCCAGTTCGCACAGAAGTTTTGACATCATTATGTGATGTCATTGATCCTCTTTGAAAACCAAGGATGAACAAACGTCTTGGGGCAAAATTTGAATTACAGACTAGACACAGAAGATTAAAAAGACCTATTTCATTTCTGGTAGACCCCATTGCCTGACATTTATTTTTATAGCTCATGGCCATGGGGAACACATCAAGAGCATATCACTGAATAAAGCTTGTGGGATTTGCTGTTATTTTTAAAAACATAGTTTTATTTGTGGCCATGGGGATTATATTGTAGGAACCTGAATTCTAAAATTCTCAAGTTTTGGTGTTCCCAAGCCATCATGACTTTGAGAGTAAATTCTTAGAAGGCAAGGTTTTCTTTATTAGCATGTCTATTGAAGAAGTAAGAGAATCTTCATCAGAGGATGACCTGGCAGCTGGAGAACTAAAACTGTATTATGTGTGGCCAGGACATCTGGACTTTGCCTATCCTTTGTGCCAATTCAGTTGCTTTTAGTACAAGTTGGAGGAGAATGAAACACCCTTGTTTCTCAAAGTGTCTTTGCTTCAAAGACATTTTGGCAGTGTGGTGGATAGAACGCTGGACTTAGAATCTTGTATTCAGTATCCATATTGTACATTGAGTGCCTGTGTGGGAGTTGAGGATCTCACTGCCCACTTTTGGGAAACCTTGGCACAAGACATAACTAAGCCTTACCTTACACATTTCTCCAGAGGTGCCAAAGGGGTGGGAGACAACTTGCCAGAGAGAAAGGGAGAATGGCCTTTGAGTCAAGCCTGGAGGACTTATGAGACTTTAGACTCTTCTAGGGGCCAGACTTGGAGAGGAGATTTGAACTTAGGTTTTCTCCAGCACTCTATCTGCTATGCCTTGTCACCCTTCTTTTCTTCTTTCTTCCAGTGTCCTTTACTCACCTTATTCTGGGATCTCTATCTTCAAGAGGAGGTGTGGTTATTCACTTTTTTTCCCAGATTCTCATACTCATCTCTTAGGTCTATAGTTATCCCTTCCACATTTCTACTTTTTCGGTTGTGGTTTTGACACATTATAGGTCAGCATAAGAAACTAAGTGAGAGCTTTTGGGGAGTTTTGCTGAAGCTTCAGATGACATGTGAAAGTCAGTGGATGACGTAGAAAAGTTTAGAAACTCAGAAATACATAAAATATATGTATAGTATTGTATAATATCAACGTATTTTATCTTTTAATACCATAATTATTCAGACTTCTTTATTGGTATAAAGGGAGGGTCAAACATTTTACATGGATTTTCTAGTTTGAGGGGAGTTACCGTGCTTCCAACCCCCATAATGTGGCATGGATAACTGTAGTTCATTAATATAAATCCTTAGTGGAATAACCCCCTTTAATATTAGACCATTGGTAGCTATTGTAGATGTATAGTCTAGGTTAGGTTTTTTTTTTAAATCTTCATACGTGGTGATGACCATGTTGAAAGTCTGAAATGTTTTATAGCCAGTTTAATGTACTGTAGTATCAGATTTCCCCTTACAGAAGTTTGGAGTCAAATATAGCATGATGAGGGATGGAGTATCCCATTGTTCAGGGTTCTGTACTTGGTTCTGTATGAAATTGTCAGTAATCATATGTCTCAGCAGTCCAAGAGTCTGTTATCCCAGTGTTATAGCTAAAAGGCCATTAGATATCCACACACACACGAATACATGTATGCACATACATATGTATATTTACCCATACATGAGAATATAGGTATAGACATGTATCTATATGCACATACATATGTATGTGTGTGTGTAGAATTTGCAAATACATTTCATTATTGAGGAAGTGAGATTAGAAAATGGCTATTGACCATAAATTGCCACATAGGATAGGAAATGCTTGTGTGATAGAAATCCACAAACTTTAATTCTAACTAATAACTATAGTTATTGTGCTCACTCTTTCTAGTAATTTCTGAGAAGAACAGCATGGATGATTTTGGGTTGCCCTATCTCTAATTCATCCCTAGGTAATATATTCCTCATCTCTTACCTATCATGGGGTGAAAATTGTTCAAACCCCACCTGAAGTGCTGTTCTGTTGCTAGACATACTGGAGACACAAATCCCAAGGCAAAAGCATTTAATTAAGACATAGAACTTTGTGTTCTATCTGTGCTTTGAGGAGGCATCCCTCAAATAACTCAGTGTTCTCCAGCAGTCTCTCTACCTAAATCTACCCTCAGGAAAGAATGTGAAACCCACTCACACTTTGGTTTAAATGATTGACAAAAACTTAAAATGTTACCTCTTTCAAAGGTAAAGGAGAGAACTCCCAATTTAGAATTTTATTCATCATTGAGTAGCAAGCTTGAGATCTTTTATGGGAGGAGTCTAGCTGATGTACCTAAAATGATATTAAGTGGACACTGTCTTTCTCTGATTAGGTAAGGACTCATACCCCAAACGGCACATTTGATTTTGAATAACTCCTTACACTTCATTCAGTGAGTCCTAACTTATCAAGTATCAACTTCATTCTGAGAAAGATCTCTGAATGGTCAGATGGGATTCAAGCATGTCAGTCAATCAGGGAACATATTTATTAAGCACTTGCTATATACTCATGCTGAACTCATGTGGTGAGAATGTGGTGACTCATGTAACATACCAGAAAGTGACATGGGGATTGAGGGCCCTCCCTGTCTCCAACAAAGTACTATTGAGTAGCTATTATATGCACAGAATGGAACCTACTGTTAAGGGTCTTTCTATTTAAGAATAAGTCTTTGCAGAAGAAGGGAGCTTGGAGAATTCTTCACCTCAGAGTCATAGCATGACCCAGCGGCTTTGCTATCATTTGATCATTGGTCACTGCCTTGCCATGGTCCTAGAGGGTCTTGGGTCTCAATAGGAAATATCTTTTGGGTTTCTTTCCCAGTCTTGAAGGAATTTTGCTTTACTTTGAGGTTTTAGAATTAAAGCAGTGATGATGATTCTTCTTTGGTTCAATGAATTTAAAATAAAAGGAAACGGATTTTCCACTCCTCCTACTGCTGCCAAGGGTTTTTTTTTGTTTTTTTTGTTTTTTTTTACAAAAGGTCTTTGGGGGGAAGGTTGGAGAGGGGTATGTGTGTGAAGGGGGATGGGGAATGAGTGCCAAGAGCCAATGGAGGTTGAGGGGTAGGAGTGGATAAAGGCCTGCCTCTATTATTGGTCTGTGGCTCACATCCAGTTTCCAGGCCCCTCTCACACAAGGCCTTCGTTCTGATTAATGGCATCCGTGTCTCTGAGGCATGGATTGTATTAGACCTTGTTTAAAAGTGCTCGCTATACATTTGCTTCCCCTGGAATTGCACCAAAATTGAACCAAAGGAAAAAAGAAAGAGGGAGGAAGAGAGGGAGAGGGAGAGGGAGAGGGAGAGAGAGAGAGAGAGGGAGAGAGAGAGAGAGAGAGAGAGAGAGAGAGAGAGAGAGAGAGAGAGAGAGAGAGAGAGAGAGCACGTGAGCGTGAGCAAGCTTGGATTTGGAAAGAGTAAAAGGAAAGCTTTCTTCATAAATGCTTTCTGTGACTTTTTGCGCTCTTCGAGGCTTTATCTTTGTAAAACTCTCCTATAGGAGAGCAAGGGGGTGGAGGTGGGGAAGTGAAGACAGACGTCTTGGGAAAGAAAACTGATTTCCCTGCCAAAACTGGGAGATGGTTCTGGCTCTCTCGGCTTTTTAGAAACTCCAAGAAATCTGCTGACATTTTAAAGGAAAAGGAAAAAAAATGGGATGATTTATGATGACATCATATGTTACCCAAGCAGATCCTGGTGGAGGGAAAGAGCTTTTATGGGGAGCAAATTGCAATAAAGAAAGAGTGAATCACTGTAGGGGTATTGTCAATTGACATACCTTCAAGTTAGTTGACTTAAAAACAACTTCCCCTGACCAGAGCTGTCTCTGTGTCCCTTCTGTGAGAAGGGTAGAGAGATGTAAGGCTTTTCTTCCTGGCCTGAGCCCAGGGTTGGTCATTATATTCTGCCTTGCTCAGCCTTCTCCCTTGTGAGGCTTCAGTTGGGCCCATGCATCGTTCTTGGCTTCCTGTCCTGTAAGGTGGCTGTGCACAGCTGTTGTACAGCTGTTGAGTTCCATGCCAGAGGTGGCTGCATTTCATTGGCCAGTGTAGCACCCAGAATGTGCTCAGTTGGGTAATATGGTTGAGATGGAGGGAGGGGATGTGTCGTGAAGTAGAGGTGGCAACAACGGTTAGCTGTTGATTTGTTTGCCGTTGCTTATAGCAGAAAGAGCATTTGGGTTTTGTGTGTTTATCCCTCTTTTTTTCATCTTGATGAATCTCCTTGTTTAACTGTGGAATCTCAGAGAGTGTTGTATGATAGTAGAAACAACTTCTGGATAAGTGGTGGTCTCCCCCATCGTCTGACTTTCCTTTCCAAAACAGGGAGTTCCTATTGTGAAATTGCCCTTTCTGCTGCTGGTTTGTTCCATCCCCCTCTTCTTTTGCGGTACTACACTCATGCTTTTTTCCTTGTACTTGCTATCCAAGTTTGTTCAACAGAAAGGATCTAAAACTCATTTACTCCATGGCATAAATAAAGAATAAAGGTCATATGTTTACATTTTAGAGTTCTGTTTTGGATTTTCACCCCTGTCTCTGCTTCTAGCTTTTAGTAACTTTATTAGCTTCTATGCGTTCAGTTATCATCTTTCTGTAGATGATGCCTCTATCTACAAATCTATTCCCACATCATTCAACTTCCTGGCCATCTCAAATACACCATGTCCAAAATAGAATGTATTATCTTTCCTATGAAAATCACCCCTCTTTTAAACTCCACTATTTCTGTTGAGGACGCCATCATGCTTCCATTTGCTCAGTTTTGAACCATTGGAGTCAAACAACTCTTTTCCCTCCCAT
Source organism: Bettongia penicillata ogilbyi (assembly GCA_023548195.1). Taxonomy (NCBI): domain Eukaryota; kingdom Metazoa; phylum Chordata; class Mammalia; order Diprotodontia; family Potoroidae; genus Bettongia; species Bettongia penicillata. The sequence continues at coordinate 11,913,815 of JAJHZJ010000027.1, forward strand.
TCCACATATCCATTTGGTTGCCAAGTGTTGTTGATTTTACATCTATAACATTTCTCATATCTGTTCTCATATCACTCACCTGATGACCACCCTAGTGCAGGCACTCATTACATCTCATCGGTGTTCTTGAAACCCTCTCCATATTGGTTTTTGTGCCTTCTCTATCTCTTCACTCTTCAATCCATTGTCCACACAACTATGAAACTGCTATGTCTAGAGCACAGCTTTGATCATGTCGACCCCTGCTCACTTCAGGGGCTCCCTTGTACTGTTATGAAAAAGTACAGACTTTTACTTAGCATCTCAAGCCCTTTATATGTAAACTTCAAATTAGCTTTCTAGACCATTTCACAGGGATCTCCCTCATGCACTCTACAATCCAATGAAATTGACTTTCTTGCTGTTTCCCATGTGTGACATTCTATTCCTTACCTCCTTTCCTCTTGAACAGACTCTTCTCCACACCTGGGATGCTTTCCCCACAACACCTCTGCTTCTTGGAATCCCTAGCTCCTTACTTGTTCCCCAGTTGTTAGCTCCTTTCTTCCAAAGTAATTCTATATTTACTTTGCATATACAAGTTTTTACTTAACTCTGTACATAGTATCTTCCCTACATTCTCTTAAGTTCTGAGGTCAGGCATTTCATTTTTGTTTTGGGTTGTTTGTTTTTGTTTTTTTTGGTCTTTTTATCTGCACAGCCTAGCATAATGCTTGGCACATAGGAGGTGCTCAATACAAACTGGAGATAAGCAACAGAGGAAAAAGAGCTGTATTTAGGAGAATCAGCAATGATCCCCATGAGTCTTTGGCATTTCTGGTATCCTGCATCGTGCCCAGGACAATGCTCAGCACAGTGCTAGCTAGGCTCATAGGGCTTCAGCAAATTCTTGTGTTAACTCTAAATGCTGGAGGATTCCCTCTCTGGGACTGCAGATGCCTTCTGAGAACTGCTGAATCAGGGGAAATGAACCAGTCCTCCACACATATGGTATGTGCCTTTAATTTTAAACAGAAATTTCCCTCCACTTTGATGGGGGGGTGCTGGTGGTCAGGCATTGAGAGGGCATGGAGAGAGAGAGAGGAAAAAATCCTTCCAAGATGCAGTCTCCTCCAAACTAGAGCTGGGCATGCATTGCTGACCCCACATCTGTTCTTTGTCTCTCTCCTTTATCCCTTTTCTGATGGGATTCTAGCAGTGAGATGGAGGGTGGGGAGAGCAGAAAGGTCATAGTAGACACAAGTGGAGTCCAATCAGAGGCTTCCTGGTAATGGGCCAAAGATTTCCAAAGAAAGTGCTCTGAATCTGCCAGGTTCTACCTGGGCAGATTCTGTTGAGGGCATTTGGCAGCAGTCAAGAACATGGAAATGACTTCTGTTCCCTTGGATTTTGGATGATGAATAAGTATGAGAGAGTAGAGTCATAGTGGGTATAGCACATTTGGTTCAGGCAGCAAGTTTTCACTTTGTACCTCCCTCCACATATTGACCTGGGCTATGGGGGCCACCTGACCTGGAATTTCTCCACCATGTGCCAGCACAGTGTGATTTGGTGGAGAGAGTATATATGTGTGTGTGTGTGTGTGTGTGTGTGTGTGTGGTCATGGAAGTGAACACAAATGACATAGTTTGAAAGTGCTAAAGCATAAAATAGGGGTGAGCTCCTGGAACAAAGAGATGGCCCCATTGTATTGACTTGAGCATGGTCAGACATCTCAGAGGTAGAATTCAAATCCAGGTTTGGTTTTTTTTTTATTCCAAGCCCAGCACTATGTCTGCCTCACTATAGTCTGCCTCCATTTTGGGGACTCCATTAGTATATTACCACATATGGCTCTGGACTAGAGACTGAAAAACATCATATCGATAGACACTGGTCTCTGTTTGGGAATAGCAGGGTTGTGTATTTGTTTCTTGGGACATGAGTGACTCACGTTGCTGTCTATCAAGGGTGGATCTGATACAGATGGTACTACTCTCTGGGAATCTGATTTCTGTGGTTAATGAAGAAATGAATGAATGAAAAAAGCATTTATTAAGTGCTTACTGCAGGCATAGCCCTGGTGATACATATATAAAAGCAAGATGGTCGTTGTTCTCAAGAAACTCACAGTCCATTAGGGGACATAACCTAAAAGATTCAGGTCTGCCATTTAACTGAGGCATTTGGGAGAGAAAGGAATGGTTACCACTAAGAAACTATTTCATCCAACTTTGCACCAAGATTCTTGCTGTGCTCCTCAGTCATATGGAATTAAGCTTGTCAAGTCTGTTTGTCTTAGCCTTTCTTTCCTGAATCAAAGGATTTTTTATTAGAAATGTCATTAGACCCCATTAGAATGGCCTCATGTACTTCTCTGTTTTAAGATGTTTTAGTCTGATCTCCTCAGTTAGATTGTAAGATCTTTGAGGAAAGAGACTGTGTTATATATACATTTCAAGTTGCATTGTCCTAGGCACACAGTAGGGACTCAGTGAACATTTGATTGACTAATACAGTCCCACAATTTGACTCCTCAACAACAGTATTCTAATGAGACACTCACGTTTCATGTGTAGCCCCCAAGGAGCAATAAAGCTCCTTACTATGAAGTGGCCTTCACAGCATAGACACCATTTTATCCCCTAGCCTCCCACCTCTCTAACAAAAAGGTGGGGTGTGTATTTCTTTGTCTTTCCTTCAGGTCAAGGTTAGTCACTATAATTACTTGTGCTCCAAGCCTTAAAGATATCCACTAGGCTCAATTAGCCCTGATTTTGCTCCACTTTCCCTCCTGTCCTCTTAGACCATCCTTTGCTTCCTCTCTTTCCAATAGTGGCTGAACTCCTGGAAGCAGCGTGTAGTGGGGCACTATGGGAATGTTGGCCCTGTCCCTTTATCTTTGCTACACCTAGGTAGGAAGGAGGAGTCCAAATACGAATGGAACCAAAGGAGATATGGAAGGGGGGTGGGTCTCTTGGGCTAAACCAGGTTGCCAACCCTTTGCCTATTTTCCTAACCAGTATTAATCCCAAGAACCTGGGACTGTTTCAAGGAGATAATTGGATCACCCAAGCCCTCCTCATTAGTCAGCTATAGTAGTCTTTTCCTAAAGAAACTCTTGACGGCGGATCATTGCTGCTCATTGTTTCAGGTAATTCATGGTTTAGTATCTAGGCTCTTTTGAAGTAAAAAAGACTCCAAAATATAAACCTTTCTGCTCATAAAAGAATCCACTTGTGTTATTTAAATCCCAGGGTTTTACATTACAATAGTTGCCCATCAGGTTTGGAGAGAAATAGAACTTTCTGTGACAATACCTTATGGGGTGTTCTTACGGTTTAGAATGTAGCCTAATCAGGAGAAATGTCACTGATGCTGCTGTTGAATAAATGATGTACTGTGGAAGAAAATGATTTATACAACTTCAATAGGCAGTATATAGTTCTCTCCTTCCAAAAGAAGGAGTGGGAGGGAGAAGTGATTTTTTTGATTAAGTTTTTCTGAAGTGGTTCAAGACCACAAATTTTTAACATTCTCCCCCTCCCCCCTCCCCATATGGTTGACTCCCATTTGAACTTTCACAGTTTGCAAACATGAGAATGTTCTGACAACACTTCCCCAAGACCCCCCTAATCTCTGGCATTCAGTTAGAAATGGGAGAACATGCCTCCCCCATTCATTGTGCATCTGGCTTTGAAGTGCAGCCTCTTTGGGGTCTTATTTCTGCCTCTCTAGGGTTTGGTTTCAAGGGTGGGTTTTCCCATCTTTGCATATTTATATTGCTAATACTGGGTTGCCCACAGGGCTAGTGTTGTGGTCTCCAAAGTAGGGGCTAGAGGGCCATGCATGGCCTGACTCCAAGGAGTATCTGATCAGCTAATAAAAGGGTGAGAAGGTGGATTATGTTCCCTCTTCCCCCAAGAGATTTGTCTCTCACACAACTACACTTACCCTTATCCCTTAGTGGTCACCCTTCTATTCAATTCCTTTGGTAGAAATTCCCTTTTGAGGCCCACAGTTAGCCCCTCAGGACATATGTAACCAATTCATTATCTGGGCATCTATTGCAGTAACTGTTCATGAGCCAGTGGGAAAATAGCTGCTCCCCACATCATCTTGAGGTTGCAGCAGGTGGTGGGAAGTTGGCTTTGACTTCCTGGTGGGATACAAAGAGCAAAAGCCCTACCTCTCTTTTTATTCTGGGTGGGACAGAGTAAGACACATGGGATTACAACCCATTCATCCCTACTCATTACAAGTTTTTACATCATTGTCTTTCCTCAAACTTACTGCTCTTAAAAATTTCTGTCAAAGGTACCATCATCCTTACAGTCACCCTTTTCAAAACTAGTGTCCTCCCTAGTTCCACATAACCCATCAACTGCCAGATCTTGTTTTTACTTAGATACCTCCTCTCATACCTGATCCCTTCTTTCCCCTCACATGGCTACCACAACCATTTAACTGTTGATAACCAGGGGTTTTTTACCCAAATAGTATTTGATCTAAGGATGCTTTGACGAGGAAGAGATGTTAAAAAGCAAAAACTGTGGTTTCTTCATGGATTTCATTTTTCTATCCCATATCTGTCACTCAAAATTCTTTCTTATATGTGATCAACAGTAGCTTGTATTGTTAAAATGATAAAATTAAAGAAGGCTGTGGGTTGCAAGGAGGAAGTGTTCATCTTCATCACAGTAGTTCATCTCCTCCTCTATTCTTGCTTGGGAGATAATTAGAATGACTTCCCCATTGGTCTCCTTCCCACAAATCTCTCCCCCTTCAACCCATCCTCCATGCAGCCACCAGAGACATTCTGAAGGCCCATGTGTGACATCTTCACACCCCTTACTCAGTATCTTCCACTGGCTTTTTATCATGTCCAGGAGCAAATAATATTTTATCTTTATCTTGCCCTTTTACAATTTACATTTTTGATTAAGTTTTATAATTATCCATGTAGTAGAGCAGGGGTTTAGTTTATCCATAAATGGTGTAGTGCATAAAGCCTTGGGCCTGGAGTTGGCAATACTCATCTTCCTGAGTTCCAATCTGTCCTCAGATACTCACTAGCAGTGTGACCCTGGACAAGTTACTTAACCTTGTTTAACTCAGATTCTTCATCTGTCAAATGAATTAGAGAAGGAAATGGCCACTCTAGCAACTTTGTGAAGAAAGAGGTTGGGAAGAGTCAGACGTGTCATCATAGTAACAAGAAGAAAAAGTATGCATACATTGAGAATGAGTGCCCAAAATGTTTTTACTGAGAAGGATGCATGATCAATGAGGTGTGGAGTCAGAAGTCATGAGTTTTCATCTTGGTGGATCTGCCAGTTTAAAGCTCAGTATCAGTCAGTAGTTTGCCATGGCCATCAAGAGTGGGATAGGGTATTGAATTCCACCTTCCTATCCCAAATGTACTGGAATGACCTGTTCTGTGAACCAGAAAGTGTTGTTTGTACACAACCATCCTGACAAGACTAATGATTCTCAACATACTTATGGTTGGTTTGTAGATTGCATGAATTCTACCAGATCCTGCTCTTGACCCATAATATTGCATCATACCAATGCTGGTGCTGCTTTCCAGTCAACCCCAAAGTTTCTCTGAGTGCTGAAAGCATCCCTGTTTTGCTCTTCTATGCATGTATGCTTATGCATATTCTGGGTTTCCTTTGGGCTTGAAGCAGTGGTCTGAGCATTCAATAGTATTTGTTGCTTCTGTTGTATTCCCACAGCATGAGTGTGCACTTGGTGACCTCAGGCTAAACTATTGGAAAGGTGGGGAGAGGGCAGCAGGAAAACATGTTTAGCATCCTACACTGGTCCTGTGTCTTCCATTATTGACTGACTTTGCCTTCCCACAATATTAAGCCAGCCAGCATGGTATAATCAACCAATTGAAACCATTACTACCCGACCTGATGATGATTGACAGCTTAGCCAGCCAGAGACAATGGTGGAAAGAAGGCATGGAAATGGGTCCCTTCCTCTAAAATATAATGGACCCATAACTATCTAGGGGGTCCCATTAATACTAAGCTTTTGGATCCTAAGGTGCTATAGTTTGCCATGCTAAATGGGTTTGACATCTCATTTGGTGGGCTTATGTTCATTTGTATGTATGTTTTTAACTCCTGGGGAAACAAGGTTTCCCCGACTACCTAAAACCTGCCCTCCTTCCCGTCTTCATGAAGAGATGGTCACCTCTGGTTAGGCTGTGCATTTGAGTGTAGCATTACTAATCAGCTGCATAATTCAGGGGGAATATTTTGTAAGCTTTGGCCTTGTTGCTCATTTGCAAGAATTATGGACTTTGACAGAACTCTGACAGTGCAGTCCTCCTTGTCATATTTGTAGTAATTACTATTTCTTCCCTCTAATTACTTCTCCTCCCTGTGATGAGCTCTTTCATCATTCTGGAGGGGGAGGTCCCTCTACCCTCTCACTTAGCCACAAACTGTTCTTCAAGGGCTGCCTTCATTTTGAGCTGGTTTCTTTCATTACTGCTCTTGTCCAGCATCCTCTTCTTTGCCCTATCTCTTGTTTTGCAGTCATGCCTCTTTGACAGCTGTTACCAGTCCTGGTGAAAAAATGAATTGTGCTTTTAATTTTTAGTACCTTGCTTCTGAAGGTCATCTGTCAACTGCCAGTCACCTGGGACAAATTCTTTCTCCCTCTTTTTCTCCCCACCAGCAGAAGGGAGGATATTAAGTTTTGGTGCTGCCTGTCACAAACTGTGAGTGGGCTGTATTCACCTTGGGAAGCTCACCCAAGATTGTAACCGGGTCTTGGAGCCAGGTGGAGAAAAATAGCAAAGGGAACATAATATTTAAGAGTCAAAATGTGCTGAGTGGATGCTTTGAAAACCTAACCTCAGGCAAAAGGTTTTCCGTTCAGGCTTAGTGACTGATGTGGAATTGTCTACTGTTAATAACCAAGAGATTGAAGACTCAAAGTGTCCATAATTTTGTCTGTCAACTAGAAGACTTCAAGCCATAAACTTGCTTGGTCTTATTTGGTTTTACTGAAGTTCCCCATTCTGTTTTCCTTACTTTGACCAAGACCTCATTTCTGTCCTTAATTGACCACATGAAATGAAGATCCCATCTTAGTTTTCTTGCTTGACATTTTGCCTTGGTTTCTTTGTGTGGTGTTTGTTTTTACTTGGCTAATTTAACCAATTCTGGTGCCACTACAGCAGAATATTAACATAGACCATACGTGCTTTTTTGTGGTTGTTTTACCTCAAAACAAAAATGGTCACCAATAGAAGTCTACAAATGGCCATATCTTTGATAATTTGAAAGATTTCTTTTAAACACTTTCCCCCTTTTTGAATGAACTTGACAGATATCAACAAATACAAACATTTTCACATCCAAAGAAGAATGGGAAAAGAAACTTGTATGTGAAGCTGTGAACCTCTGTTATGTACAGCTTGGTGTTTTAAAAAGTATACACTAAATTTAACACAGTAGTACTAAGATTATTCCACTAGTCTGAGATCTTTAAAAAAAATCACCATCATTCCTGTCTAAAACCCTCTCCAAAACAAATCTCCAAATGTATATACCTTGTATACATGATTGTAGCTAAACAAAACAAATTCATAGTTATAAACAGTTTGCAGTAAAATTTGGTGCATGGTTAGAAGACACAGAGATGTGTAATTATATGAATGGATGAAAGAAATAATTTTTTAAGTATTTACCAAATTGTGTTAAGCACTAGGGATACAAATGTTAAGGGACGAAAGCAATTTTGCCTTTCAGGAACCTTACAGTCTAATATGGAGACAACATATAAGTGAGGGGCACTTTGATTTGGAAAGTTACAGAGATTATGACTGCAGCTAGTAGAATGGGTTGACATACCACACCCAAGAACAGTGGTAGAACTGATCTGATTGTAGTTTCTGGTTTCAGAACTTGGGGACAAGGCAGTTTTCAAGATTATGGAGGAAATGACTTGAGTGTAAAGTAAATTCCTCACTTTATAGGACCGCTAGTGCTAATGTTCCTAAAAGTAATCCCTTTGTTCTAAGTGAGGAAGTGAAATCTCTATTTCAGTAGGCCATTTGGTATTTTGTGTTAGTTTATTTCACAATAACTGTTCCCAAGCCTGTGACCTTATTTCTAAAAACACTGACTGATTGTGACCCAATTGACACATCACTGAATGATATTGGAGTATAACTTAGATTTGATTTTTAGTTCAGTCTGTTGTTTGGACCCCATGATCTTCAGGGTAATCCTAGAGGTAGTGTGGAGAGATGGATTGAGTGCTGACCTAAGTTCAAATTCTGCTTGAGATTTACTAGCTCTGTGCAAATCAGTTCACTTGTTAGCTGTGGTTTCCTCATCTGTAGAATGGAGAAAATGATAATAATAACCTCGCAGGATTGTTTTGAGAATCAAATAATCAGACAACACTATGAGATATCATCATCATCATCATCATCATCATCATCAATCATCATCTCCCTCTTCCAAAGTAAGGAAACCAGTTTCACTGGGTAGTTTTGACAAAGTGAGGAGAAACTTCAATACATTGGGAAATATAGCAGGGGTTTGCTGGTAAATATTTAACAACCAACTCTCCAGAAAAAAAAGTAGGCCCACTACACTTATAAGTTTAATTTGCAGTGTTACCATTTTATTAATCACTTTATGAACTATAATCAACCAAACAATAAATTAAGCTTTAACTTGTAGTATTTGCCAGTTTCCAAAGTGTAAGTGCTTATATTGAACATTTAACAATGGGCTTTCATGGTTCCCTGAAACCCCTTAAAAATGCCTCATGGAGAAGCTAAGGGAGGAAATGGACAAGACTCACATAGGAAGGGTAGGCATGGATAGATTATGAGCTTCCTCTTTAGAGGGAACAGTAACATTGATGAGATCACAGACCCATGTGGTCTATTAGAATATCTTCTCATTGGAAATAGAGTTAAGAAAATCCAGGTTCTGTTGTTTGAACTGAGATTGAGTTTTGTAAAATATGAAATTTATCTCTCTAACTTATAGAAAAATGAATGGTAAAATTATTTTTTAAAATATTAGCAACTGTTAAAGGATGTTCAAAATATTTATAAATAGGTTGTTTTTTCAATTAATACGATTTCTGCTAAGTTATTTTTTGTTTATTTTGCATACAAATCACAATACTATATTTTAATTTTTGTACCTTTGAATGACCACAGATCCAATAACATCATCCAGTAAGTTTTTCCTTATACCCCAAACAGTAAGAGAATGCCAAGTAGTATATAGTAAAAACCTAATTTATATGCTTCCATCATCTAGGTTTGTGAAACTATGATGATCAGTCTCTCTTGCCTTTTCCCCAACATTTAGTAACTAATGCTTTCTAAATGAAGACATGTGCTAAACATTACTCCTATGGCACCAAAAAGGTGAATCTCAAACCTCGCTCACATGTCTCATGGAATTAATTCCAGTCGGATTAATTGAAGGAGATGAATTCACAGCTAAATTACTGCCAGCCAGATATTCAATGGATAGTGAGAATGGGAATGCAAATGCTGCCTATGCTTCCATGGGTACTTCATGATGGGATCTATGGAGTTTCATCTGGCCCCCACCAACCATCTCTCTTCTGATAAAAGTGCCAAGTATCTATGTGAGGGTTAAAGTATGAGTCTTCAGTTCCAGTGAGTTTCAAGGCAATATTGTTCCTGCTTATATGGTGAAAAAGCTCCCTTTTGACATTAATTCTTGAGAGGGAACACCCAACCCCCAAAGAGTTTTTGAAGATTTAAGAGCACTAATTGATTAGTTGGCATATACTTGGGCTTGTTGATAATCTTTTCCAAACACAAATTGGCCAGAGGATAAGTACCTTCCCTGTGAACTGTTCCACACTCAGCATTGGTCTTTGGCCTTGGTATGTATCCAAGACCATCAACAACTTAATACATAGATGCCTGTTATCAAGAGGAAAACCTGTTATTGGTAGGTTTTCATAATTCACCTAAAGATGAAAGCCAGTTATTAACACTTGGAAGTAGTTAACTCACGATGCACAGTGTGCTTTGCTTGGCCTTGTATCCCAAAGATGGCTTTGATGGAAACAATGGCTCTTGTGAAATGAGGGAGCAAAATCTTATGTTGAAGTTAGAAGACAAGGGGGAAAAGGTTTGTTGTGTTTTTTTTTAATTAAAGTTTTTTTAACTTATTTTAAGTTTTCAACTTTCTTTTCCACAAAATTTTCAGTTCCAAATTTTCTCTTCATCTCTCCCCTATCACCACCCCAAAACACCTTGCATTCTGATTTCTCCTTCCACCAATGTACCCTCCGTTCTAATGCCCCTCCCTTCCATTATCCCCAAAATCTCTCTTGTCCTGTAGGGCAAGATAAATTTCTATACCCTGTTACCTGTATTTCTTATTTCCCAGTTGTATGCAAAAACAATTCTCAACATTTGTTCCTAAAACTTTGAGTTCCAACTTCTCTTCCTTTCTCCCTCCTCACCCATCCCCACTGAGGAGGCAAGCAATTCAGTATAGGCTATATATGTGTAGTTTTGCAAATAACTTCCATAATAGTCATGTTGAATAAGACTAACTATATTTTCCTCAATCCTATCCTGCCCCCCATTTCTTCTATTCTCTCTTTTGACCTTGGCCCTCCCCAAAAGTGTTTACTTCTAATTACTCCCTTCTTCCATTTGCCCTCCCTTCCATCATCCCCCCCACCCTGCTTATCCCCTTCTCCCCTACTTTCCTGGAGCACAAGATAGATTTTCATACCGAATTCAGTGTGCGTGTTATTTCATCCTTGAGCCAAATGTGATGAGAGTAAACTTCACTTTTTTCCTCTCACCTCCCCCCTTTTTCCCTCCATTGGAAAAGCTTTTTCTTGCCTCTTCTATGAGAGATAATTTGCCTCATTACATTTCTCCCTTTCTCCTCCCAATATATTCCTCTCTCACCCCTTAATTTTATTTTCTTAGATATGATCCCTTCCCATTCGACTCACCCTGTGCTCTCTCTGTCTCTCTCTGTGTATATATGTGTGTGTGAGTGTGTATGTGTGTATAATCCCTCCAACTACCCAGATCCTGAGAAAAGTTTCAAGAGTTGCAAATATTATCTTTCCATGTAGGAATGTAAATAGTTCAACTTCAGTAAGTCCCTTGTGATTTCTCTTTCCTGTTTACCTTTTCATGCTTCTCTTGATTCTTGTGTTTGAAAGTCAAATTTTCTTTTCAGCTCTGGTCTTTTCATCTAGGATGCTTGAAAGTCCTTTATTTCATTGAATGACCATTTTTTCTCCCTGAAGTATTATACTCAGTTTTGCTGGGTAGGTGATTCTTGGTTTTAACTCTATCTCCTCTGACCTCTGCAATATCATATTCTAAGCCCTTTGATCCCTTAATGTAGAAGCTGCTAGATCTTGTGTTATCCTGATTGTATTTCCACAATACTTGAATTGTTTCTTTCTAGCTGCTTGCAATATTTTCTCCTTGATCTGGGAACTCTGGAATTTGGCTACAGTATTCTGAGGAGTTTGTCTTTTTGGATCTCTTTTAGGAGGTGATTGGTGTATTCTTTCAATATTTATTATGTCCTCTGGCTCTAGAATATTAGGACAGTTTTCCTTGATAATTTCATGAAAGATGATGTCTAAGCTCTTTTTTGATCATGACTTTCAGGTAATCCCATAATTTTTAAATTGTCAGTTGTTTTTCCAGTGAGGTATTTCACATTATCTTCTATTTTTTCATTCTTTTGGTTTTCTTTTGTGATTTCTTGGTTTTTCATAAAGTCATTAGCTTCCATCTGTTCCTTTCTAATTTTTAAAGAGCAATTTTCTTCAGTGAGCTTTTGAACCTCCTTTTCCATTTGGCTAATTTTGCTTTTGAAAGCATTCTTCTCCTCATTGGCTTTCTGGACCTCTTTTCCCCATTGACCTATTTTTAAAGGTATTATTTTCATCAACATTTTTTTGGGTCTTCTTTAGCAAGCTGTTGACTCGCTTTTCATTCTTTTCTTGCATCACTCTCATTTCTCTTCCCAGTTTTTCCTCCACCTCTTTTACTTGATTTTCAAAATCCTTTTTGAGCTCTTCAATGGCCTGGGACCATTGCCTGGGACCATTGCATATTTATTTTGGAGGTTTTAGATGCAGAAGCCTTGACTTTTATGTCTTCCTCTGATGGTAAACATTGTTCTTCCTCATCCAAAAAGATGGGAGAGAATACCTCTTCACCAAGAAAGTAACCTTCTATAGTCTTATTTTTTTCCCCCTTTTTTGGGCATTATCCCAACCAGTTACTTGACTTTTGGGTCTTTTGTCAAGAGTAGGGTATACTTTGGAAACCTGTAAATTCTCAGTTCCTCCAAGGTGGCACAATTAAGGGAGAAGAGTTTACTCTCTGGCCTGGCTTGTGGCTGAAGTTCAGATCAGCTGCTCAGTTCCCCCAAGGGCTTTGGAGGGGGGGGGCTGGTTGCCACTCAGGGCTGAGGTTTAGATCAGCTGCTCGAATCCCCCAGAGGCTTTAAGCTGAGCCACTCCAACAATGAACCCTGGCTGCTGCTGTGCCCACCACCTGGGGCCAGGCCTAGGGGAGGACCTTGCTTCCTTTTTCATTCTGGTTGAAAAAGTCCTCTCACTGACCTTTGGCACCTGTGGATTTAGGGATCTGTGAACCACCACTGCCAGGGATTCTGTCCCAGAAGCCTGCTCTGGTCCTGGCCCTCTCAGTAACTCATGGCCAAGGCTGGGCTGGGCTCTGCCTCGGGTCCATGTGACAGACCTTTCCCATCATCCTTCTAGGTCACCCTGGGCTGGAAATCTCCTCCACTCTGTTGTTCTGTGACTTCTGCTGCTCTAGAATTTGTTGAGAGTCTTTCTTTACAGGTGTTTTATGGGCTGTGTGGGAAGAGCTAGAGTATGTGCTTCTTTCTACTCCATGATCTTGACTCTGCCCCTCCTTGTTGTACTTTTGACAAGCAAACTTACAGCACTTCACATGGCCATACTTCAAAGACAACTATTAACTCTTAACATGCTGGCAAAAGAGAGTACAACAAACTCAACTTAATATGAGAGTTCCTTCTACTTAGGAAAAGAATCTCCCAAAATGAGGATTGCGTTTAGAGTTTCAATGAACTATAAATAATAATGGTAAAAAGAATATCACTGGCTTGGTTCATTACTTAACCTCACTTCTAACAGTAGAAATTCATATATCAGTATGAGGTCAATTACAGTAATAAGAAATGGAAAAGTGGAAAAACAGAAAAAAGGCCACCCAGCATATCCCAATAATGAATGGTGTGCTCCCAGCTTGGAATGGAGAAAATCAGTTCGAATTAGAATAGTCAAGGAAGAATTCACTGGAGAAGATGAAATCTGAGCTGAGTCTTGAAAGGCATTTCAGATATTGCTAGGTGGAGAGGAGGTGGTACAAAATCCATATTCCAAAGGGAAGCTTTGGAAGTGAGTAAAGCATGATTAAAGATCTTAAGAAGATTCTTTAATTGCCTCTTAAAAAAGAGAATGAAAGAAAAAAAGGCTGCTAGATCTGAAGTTTTAGGAGATCTGAGTTCAAGTCTCACCTTTCATATGAGTGGACTAGATGTAGATCTTTTCCAGGTCTAGATCTATCATCCTATGATCACTTCCCTGCTGAGATGACTTTGCAGATGTCACAATGCTCTGGAGGTTGATGCTTAAGAAAAGTAGAATTTAGTTGAATTTTGGATGTTCTGCTTTGTAGATGGCTATAGTTGGAATGACCTATTTGTTACCAGAAGTTTTTATTCCATGATCTGAGCTCTGTTTGAGTATTCCATCTCTTAAGGTGAGAATTAGGGAAAATATAAGTCTCTGAAAGAATCCATGGGCAAAGCACAGATCACTCAGTGAGTATTAGAAATCTAGAAGATGGTACTAGTGTTAATGTTTTCATCTTCTGGATTCTCTGGCTTTGTTTTGTTTTTAGGAATGAAGGGAAGCATTTGTCTGGAAGTACAGTGGTCCAACCCCACTGATGATTGGCATGGAAACTTTGACCATTTCTCTTTCTTACCTGGACTAGTTTCTTCTTCCTTAGACACCTTCTGCTCCTGGCCTGTCACCATATTAATGCCAGAGTATGTACCCCCGGTCAGCCCTAGCCTCACTGCAAATCAGAACTCCCAAACTCGAGTGATCCATCAACCTTAGCCTTCCCAGTAGTAAGCATGCTGATATTATTTATCTTTCTACCTCTTCAGCGGGTAGCAAGTTTGGGTAGGCTGGTGTGGAGTTCCTTAGGTAGGAATCCCATTTAGACTGGTTTTACATTATTCCCCTTGACATGCTCTTATGTTCTTGTGGTGTAGGGATTATTTGGGAGATGTAATAATTTTGATATGGTTTCATTTTGGGGCAGTGGTAGTGTGTGTCTTTCTGCTGACATTAGTTTGCCTTAGGATGCCTGACTTTGAGCAGAAGATGGGCTGAGTTGTTTTCCCCAGTTTTATTTAGAGATATCATAACAGTGGCTGGTGTGGGGAAGACAAGCATTTCAAGGATTGTTCAAACCCACAATGAAACGGGAGCAGTCACACCAAAGGACAAAGGAAAGTGTAGTCAAAACCAAGACATAACAAGAACTGATTGGCTAATGCTGCATAACAGCCTTGTTAATGCTACCCAAAACAAACAAAGATGTCCTGGCAGGAAGCTAGAGGTCTTGTCATTTATTCCCTCATGGTACAGCATAGGCTTGAAGATGGGAGATGAAGATGGAAGAACAGTGAGAATGCTGGTGAAAAGAGGAGCTGTTAATGATTGCTATGAAGGAAAAAATACCAGTGGTCATGAATAAGACAATACAAAGACTGGAGAATGGAATATGTTAACTTTTACTGCTGTACTTCACTTTTTCATGCAAAACTAGATAAAAATTTTTGCAACAAGCAGTTCAGGTAAACCTATAAGATGCAGGTATCTTTATAAGACTGTAAAACATCTACCACCAGATCATTTTAAGGATTTTTTTAAACTTTCAGAGGACCTGAAAGTCTTGTTCCTTTTGAGGGCTTGGTGAACTCTGATAAATATATTGAGATATTGAGAAACAGGATAATGGACGGTAGTGAAGCCAGAGGAACTGGGACACTTACTAAAGCGTTTTTTTGGCAAATCCCCTTACCTTTCTGCACCTTAGTTCTTTTCATCTCTAAAATGAGTATGTTGGACAAGGTCTTTTCTAAGGCTTCTTCCAGCAATAAACCTATATTCTTAGCAAGCACTTCATAAATGTTGGTTAAATTGAAATGAATTGAATTGGTGCTTATCAGAGTTGGGTGAAGGGATATGAGTAGTGAACTTAGTATCATTTAGTTTGTTTTTCAGAAGGGGTGACCCATAAGAACTAAAGCTTCCACTGCGTCAGGAAGACCAGAAACCAAAAAACTCTGGAGGACTTAACCCTTTCCTCTCTGGAATAGCCTTCTCTGGGGCATTGTGGTCCTGATTGGTGGTCTCAGTTCCTTAGCTAGTTCTTTGCCAGACTTCTTGCTGCCACATGCTGCCTTCTTTCTCCCCCTGCCTCCACATCCATTTTTCATTTCTGGAATTATAATCGAATTAAGTTTATCATTGCTTTTAAAAAGGACAGTTCAAACTACTTCCCTAGGGCTCTACTCACTATCCCTATAACTTTCCAAATCAAAATATCCCTTCTTGGCCTTCATGCTTCAATATATGTTTCCTCATATTAGAATGTAAATTCCTTAAAGGTAGTGACTGTCTTCACTTTCATATTCATGTCTATAGTGCCTACCACATGATATGTTCTTTATAAATGTCCTTCCTTCCTTCCTGCCCCAGCATTCAGGTTGATCTACTCATTGATAGTAGCAAATGATCCCATACAGCAATTTTGCCCTTCTAGACCAAACTCATGACTAATATGTTCTTGGATCTTTGAGGAATCACCCAAGAATTGTGATTGGCAAGCACCTTCTTTTGAAATCATTAGCTCAGTATTTGAAGATTAACTAGACAGATGAAAACACTGCTAGCAGAAGAATTACAGAGCCTACGTACTCACCGTGTGAAGTTGTTTTGTTGTGTTGGATGATCCTAGTAAATTACCAAATATTTATCACTGATAATAAATCAAGTACTGAACTGTCTGAAAGAAGCATAGGTATTTTAATAATTAAGCAGCTCTTTCTAGAGCCTCTTTATATGATGATTTTCTAGACTTCAAATCAGTCGTCCTCATCCAGGCTCCATATAATATATAGTTATTTCAAATCAGCTTTACTTACTGAGCTTTTTCTGGTAATGGAGCTTTGTCAGCAGAAAGCATATGTACCTGCAAATGGTGAATGATAGACTTGTGTCAGATGGGAGCTGGAGAGCTCCTCTCTGTTGGTAGATGGATTAGTCTGAACCTGGAGCTCAAAACTCCCCATGTGTACTAGTTTCAGAGAGAAGGTATGTCTGAAATAGAGTGAGTGCTCTGTCATTAAAACCCCTTATTTTATACACTGAAACCTAATGTTGTTAAAACCATAGTTTCATGTTGGCCATTCATGGCTTGTGTTTATTTATGTAATATAATCTTTGCATTGTTTCCTCCCTGCCCTGGCTCTCCCTTCTTGCTCTTCCTCTCCCCTCACCAGATCTCCTTATAGTCTGAAAATCAATTCAGGTTTACATATCAGTAAGTGTAGTCTCTATCTGGTGGGTTATGTTGCCCTGTCTGCCACCCACTGTGAACCAGTGATCCTCCTTTGGCTATAAGTAGGGCTGAATGCAGAGGTAGAAAGAGCTTCCAGAGTGGCTGCACTTCCCTTGGATGGGGAGTGATGATAGAAAAAGCTGATGTTATGTGAAGAGAACATCGTAACTGCATGTTGGGGATGGAATTTCAGGTTTGGAGAAGGAAAAGTATAAATATGAAGGTCTGGGGATCTTAGGTCCTTTCCTGATTTATTTCTCAGGAGTAGAATTTAACTGGAGAATTGGGCTATATGGGTGTGGACAGGCATGGGATCTCTGGTGTCAGCTGAAATATGACCAATCAGTTGCTAGAAGATAGTATATGGTCTTCTCCAGTGCAGTTGTGGGCTCTAACAGCTGGACATTGGGGAAAATGATCTTTTGCCTTGAGATGAACTACCTGACTTAGGTAGACGAGGGCTGCTAAATTGTTTACACTTTGCCTATATTTTATTCTTTCATTGTTGCTCTCAATGGATGTTCTTTGGAGCTGTCCACGAAAAGCTGAAAAGTGGGTGCTGTCAGCTAAAAGGCTTTCAGGGCTTCCTAATCGTGGCTTGGTGTTTTTTTTTTCCTTTGCCTTTCTTTTTATTTCATCCCTTTCCCATACCCAGCCTTTTTGAAATTGTTAGCCTTCATGTGAACTGAAAGTGACTTCAAAACATTGGAAGAAAATAGTCTGAAAGCTCCACGCCCGTTCAGCTCTTGGTAAGCGGAAGCAGTTGGCAAAGAAGTCGGAGCTGCTTTTGCACTGACAGGTGTTTGTGTGTCAGTGTGGTGAAGGCTTTTGATGACAAAGCCACTTAGTTTTCTGTGTCTTGCCTTTGCCTTTGAGCATAGGAGTTAGGAAAACTCCAATAAAGTGACTGGGTAATGGGGACAGAAAGTTGACGTTTTTCTCTTTCTTCACCAGAAGGTTTCGAGATTACTTTGTCAGGCATAGGGGCAGGCAACTCCCACTGTGTGTCTGTTGCAGTCCCCCATGGTCTCTACCAAATCAGAGATGGCATGAGCTATAGTGGTGGTTCATTGTGAGCCCCATCTTCCACCCTGATTTGAATTTGGTCAGTATCAGATTCTTGGGTTGAGTCGTGCAGGGGAGCAAAAGAGTGAATTATAGCTTCTATTATTGTCAGCAATTAAGATTGAGCCTTGACTCTACTTGTAAGTTGTTCTCCCATGTTTTATTTTTATTTCAGGGGCGGATCTTATTTATTTGGGACTGAGTCTCCATCTACTTGGCTACAGGTGAAATAGACATCAAGTAGTCTGGTGTGAGTGAGGAGAAGATGAAGATGTAGATAGATATCTGCTGTGGAATTCCTGGTTATATGCTGTAATTGGAACAAAATACCCAAGCACCAAATTCTTGAGTACTATTCTGTTAAGAAAAATCATTATAGCGAAAATGCCAAGAGTACGGTGAATGGAAAGAAGGAATGCTTCCAGCTTTCTTGATGATGTAGAATCACAGCCTGAGCAGAGGCACCCAGTAAATACCATTGACGTACTGCAAACGGCCACAGATTTAGAATCTAGTTACCTCGGTTCAATTCCTAGTTTTTTCCCTACTTTTTGTTATTTGACTGCTCTGAACTTCAGTCTCTTCAGCTATAAAATGAGGAAATTGGGTTACTTGTGGTATAATGGAAAGAGTTCTGGATATGGAGTTAGACAGAAGTCCTGGATTGGAATTCTGATTCTTCAACTTCACAACTCTGGGACTATGGGCAAATCTGGGCTTTGATAAAATGAGGGGACTGGATAAGATGACCTTGAAGGTCCTTTGCAGTTCAAAGTTTTCTGAACTCTAATGGAATGAGAATTGTTCTAGCCAACAATATGCATACATATCCACAAATATTGTCAACTCATGGTTATCCACTTTTTGGATTTGCTGTGGTGAATTTTAAATACCAGCCTAATTTATTTTTATATCCAAGTACAGCTCTGTTTGTCTTACTTAACTAGTGTGCAGTGCAAAACACAAACTTATTTTAATGGAATCTTAACTCAGATAGCTTTAAGGTTGCTGTTTCCAACAGCACCAACAAGACATTCCAAAGCCTACTTGAAATTATTTTTGTATTATTTATTACTTTGAACTGTCCATACAATTACTTCCTCTCCACTCATATGGGTAATCAAGAGTTGATAATCATTAGACTAAGGGAACTGGGCCTTCTTTCATCCACCCAACATTATTTGCAAGTAATCATTGAACTTCCAAATCAAACAGATCAAAGATAAATTTGTACATTTCAGTAATTTTTGAATATAACAATTGTGTGAACCTGAGCAAATCACTTAGCCAATCTAGGCCTTAGTTTCCTCATCTCAAAAATGACACCATTAGTTTTGTGAACCTCAAAAGGTCCCAATCAGCTCTGGATCCTAGACTCTACATCCCCAGACTTATGCTACCCGGGAAGATAGAAGAACATAGGTGTGGTTGTTGCCCTTGAAAAGCTTATGGTCTAGTTAGGGAAGATAAGGCTAAATAGATGTATGGGACACAATAGAGAGAAAAATATGAAGTCAAATTCTAGGCAGCCTTAGAATTAGATATGATTCAACAAGCATCTATTAATTGTCCACTTAATGCTAAGTTTTGTGATAGGAGTTGGGTGTACAAAGGCAAAAAAGCCCCCAAACCAGCCCCTTCCTTTAAGGAGCTTACACTGTACTGGGCATAATGACATGTAGAGCCATTGTGAAGAGTATTATAGAGTATCATATCATGAAGAGTAATATATAGAAAAAGAAGATGGCAGAGGTAGGGTGGTGTTATGGAAAGAACATTGGATTTGCAAACAGAGGACGTAGGTTCAAATGCTGCCTATGATACCTATGACCAGTATCACTTTGGATAGACCATTTAGCCTCGTTGTGACTCAGTTTCCCCATCTGTAAAGTGAAAACCTTGGTTAGAATCCAATGGCCTACTGCCTGTTTTTGTAACAGGGGCCAGTGGGCCAGATTTGACCCTTGGGCCTCAGTTTGCTGACCTTTGCTGAGGTCCCTTTCATGTCAAGATAAATGTTCAATGATCTGTAAAGATTGGAGTAGTAAGAGAAAACCTCGGTGGAGAAGACATTTGAGCTGGGGCTTGGAGGTGAGGTAGGACTTATATGGGGAGGAGAAAGAGCATCTCAGGATTGACAATCAGCAGTAATTTCAAGGTCACCCTGAAAGTAGGGACCTGACTCAAATTTTGGTTCTTCTATTTATTTTCTACATGACCTGGGGTAAGCCACTCAAGTTTTCAGGGCCTCTTTCTTCATCTGTGATAGGAGAAGGTGGGACCAGATGATGTTAGTGGACCTTTTCATCTCTCAGTCTATGTTTACGTGATCTAGTCTGGGTCTCCGTTTCTTCTCTGTTAAATGAAGTGTTGCATTCATGGATACCATAGGTACCTTTCAGCTCTCTGTCTAGGATTACAAGACCTAGAGTTAGAAGAGATCAGAGAGACTATCTCTCTCATTTTACAGATGAAGAAATTGAAGCCCAGAAATTAAGTTATTTGCTCAGGGTCACACAGCTGATAGGTGTCTGAGGTAGAATTTGAACACTGGTCCTTCTGACCTCTAGTTCAGACTCTATCCTCTCTGCAATGTGGGGTCTACACCAGCTGCTTTTTTTCATGTCCCATGGGCTCTTTTCCCTTCATTGTTTGCTGAGGGAGGTTCTGCTTACTCCCTTTGGGTCCTTTCAAGACTTTATCCACTGTTTCTCCTTCCCTTAAGCAAGAGATATTCATAGGGATAGGCAAATTTGAAGAATCATATTGCTGCCAAATGTTAAAATGGAAATATGGTGCAAAGAATTCTGGAGTCAGAACATGTGGGTTCAACTCCTGCCTCAGATGCTTATATGCTATGTGCCCTGGACAGTCACTTAACCTCCCGCTGCCTCAGTTTCCTCATCTGTAAAATGAGGGGGTTGGACTCAGTGGCCTCTGAATTCTCTTCCAGCCATAAGTTTTCTATCCTATAATCCTGTTTCTCCCCCCGCCACCCCCCTCAGGAGGAGGGAGGGAAAAGCAACATTACTAATGGAAATTCATTTTCTCATGTGAAGTTGGGACTTTTTACACATTTCTTCCCAGCCAGGAAGAATTATTATTTTCCTGGCCACATTTTATTGGGCCGCTTCGCGTTCTTATTACGTTGAGGGGGCCACTGTTGCTCCCACCAAGTGCTTTAAGATGCTTTGAGGCTGTGGTTCATATTAGGAGGAAAGTATTTGTCACTCCAACTCTCAGAATTGAATTTGCCTGAATTAATTATGATTTCCACTGCGTCCCCCTGGGCGGTGTTGTGGGGGGAAGGTAATCCTTTCTGATGTTGTATAGAAAATCAATTCTGGCCCACGGCACTGGCAGGCTGTGGGGGGAGCTTGTCACCTACCTTATGGTCTTTATTTCTCACTCCTCTGGCCCCTTTGTTATTTTTCTTTTCCCTGGGCTGGTTTGAGAAGTCACAAGAGCAGAGGAACAGAGCTTGGAGTGATGGATAAGGGGAAACTGCCCCACAAAGAGAAATCACAAGGGTCCCAGGATGGGCAATAAATGACCCTGACCTTGTTGGTAGAAGGTTGCAAGGCAGTCTACATTATTTATGGAATAGTTTCCTTTGGGGGAGGGAACCCAAACCACTCCTCCTTTTGTTTAAAGGGGGTAAGGTGAGTGGCACTAACTCATCTTTTGGGGATAAGGTCTGATGAATTTTTTTTCTTTTGGAGGGATATTTTTTCTCCTTAGCCCTCTCAGTCTGAAATGAACACACTCCCCCTTTTCTGAATTTCTCTTGTCACTCCTAGACCTGAGCCACGCTTAGGGAGACCCAGTATGTAGGCTCTCTTTTGGCATGTGATTGTAGGGCCATAGCTCCATTGGCCTTGCCAACTGACCCCTTTGCTAAAAGTTTAATAGGGGATAAATTCACATGTGAATTCATAATCCTCTGCTGTGTCAGGAGTATTCCTTAACAAGCATGCAACCGAGAACCTTATATCTTTGTGTTTCCCTCTGACCCCTGTTCCCTCAGCCCCCTCCCTCACTTTTCCACATTCCTGGTGCCAAGGATACCTCCTCGAAAGAGCTGCATA
This sequence comes from Bettongia penicillata ogilbyi, assembly GCA_023548195.1. Classification (NCBI taxonomy): domain Eukaryota; kingdom Metazoa; phylum Chordata; class Mammalia; order Diprotodontia; family Potoroidae; genus Bettongia; species Bettongia penicillata. The sequence goes on from JAJHZJ010000027.1 coordinate 11,935,667, forward strand.
TTCAATGAATTCCCTACTGAGGGACTGTGGGAAGGTGCAAACTAGAATGTTTAGGTTCTGAAGGGAGAGGGACATAGTCTTTTCCTCCAATATTTATTAATCTTTAGCCCTAGTTTTTCTTATAAGTTGTGACTTAAAAACCTTTCTTGCACATTTCTTGTAAAAATTCCCTCCCCCACAATTACTTTTATTACTTCCTGTTCCCCTCCCCTCCCATTGGTATAGGTTACAGTTAGTCTTACCTACACATGTCTATAAATACTGCAAATATTTTTGATACAATGTGCATTTAATCAACTTTTTGTTACTGCTATGCAGTTTGTGTGGAAGAAAATTGTTTCTGTCTTAATGTTCTATTGAAGTGCCTTTGGAGTGATGATATCATAATCACTTTAATACATTTAAAAGCTTCAAGGCTTAGCATTTATTGAACAAAGCTCATTGAAGGAATCTAACGGATGTCTTGAGGCTTTCCGCCGCTGTAAAAAGAACACCATTGTTCATGGTCCCTGTTACAAAGAAAATCAGAATTTTTATTTTATTTTTGCACCCTATTGGATTTATTTTTCAAAAGCTTTCCTACAAGCACTACTAACAAAGAGGCTGCTTTTTTAAAAAAAATGAATCGTTACAGATGTCATTGTTGACTTCTGTGAATTTAGCATTAATAATGGATAATGTCCTGAAACTCTTGACTCCAAAAATTCTATGACTCGACTTTCAGGGTTCTAGAATGGTTATGAAGTGGGAGGTAGGGGGAAGGGACAGATTGGATTTACTCTGCTGGGCCCCAGAGAGCAGATCTAAACCAAGGGTGGAAATTGTAGCAAAGTGGATTTAGCCTTGATATAAGGAAGAACTTCCTAACAGTTAAAACTATCTAATAGTAAAATGGAATTCCTGCATGTCATGTCCCTGGACTACTCACAGGTGGGTGTTTGTCCTTTGTTCTCAAAGAGGACCATGGCATTAGGGAGGTGATGCCATGAGTCGCAAGTGAGTTGGATTTAAGTGAAGGAGGGCTGTGCAAAGTCGCCAGCCTTCCTTTCTCCATCTAGGTCCAGTGGTGAGATACGATCAGAATGACTGGAGATGGCTCCTTCCCTTCCTGGTGATCTTTGGGCAAAGAATGGCTACTTGCTGGGGATTTTGTAGAGAAGAGTCTTGGTCTGGTATGGATTGGACTGCATGGTCGCTGCAGACCTTTGACACTTGGAGAATTCAATTTTTGGAGACTGTTTTCCCAACATGTTCATAATTCTAGTAGATTGGGGATTCAGTGGTTGGGAAATGAGTAGACAACTTCAACCTCAGAAACCTTGGCCTTTCTGTTTCTGTCTGCTTACTTTGGAGAGAGGGTCAAGGATTGAGAGTGAGTTATTCAGGGGATGTAACAACCACCTGTGGCTGGGTTTTCATGGAATCAGAGAGCTAGGAGAGTGAGAAGGGGCAGAGGAGGGGGCATCAGCAAAGGCTGTGGTTGGTTGATAGCTTCTGTGGTGAAATAATGGATTGGAATGTTCCTGGCTTTGGGCCACTCCTAAAGTGTGGTATAATCTTATCAGAGACAGAATAATGAAGGAAAAATATGGCCCCAAGTAGAGAACCAAGTAATGGCTCTGTGTGTACTCACAGATAGAGGAGCACAGGATTTAGAGCATGGAGGGACTTAGAGATTGTCCGACCCAAGTGATTCATCTGACTGTGGGCAGCTAAAGTCATGAAACTTTAGCTGACATTAAAGGAGGTCCTTGGGCTCTATGCTAAAGAGTAAATGTTGGGTATTGGTCAGGGAAACAAATATGGAATTAGGTTGAAAATGTTTTTAAAACCTTACGATGGACAAGGGTTGGAAGACATTCAATTTAAGTAAGACATAGTTCCCTGCTCTGATATATAGTACTATTTGATATGAACATCAGAGAGTAAGAGAAAGTGCTGTATGAAGGGTGTATGTGTCTATGTGTCTCTGTCTGTCTGTGTATGTAGATCATGAACAGTAGTGGGAGGCTTCCTGGAGGAAGTTGGATTTTAAAGGATGGTTAGAAATTCATTATATTAGTAAGGGGAAGAAGGACAGCCTGAAACAATGATCCTGGGGCAAAAAAGCCCAGGATGGGTTGCAGAGACAGCTCACCGCCTGCCCAAGCTCAATCTTGGCAAATAATTCAAGGTAACTTTCTGTATCACACTGTTATAACAAGGGGCAAAGACTTAGAGAGAATCAATAGTGGCTCTGTTTCCAGTAGGGAAAGGATGGATCCCATTTGTCCTTCATCTCCTTTGTCATCATTGTCTTCATCATTATCACCTCATTAAACAACTACTATCTCTCCAGATACCTAGGTTCCTTCTTGGATTTTTTTCTCTTCATAGCCACAAATCTCTGTTCCCTTTGTTTTACCCTTGGATAAAGGTTACCTGTGGCATCGATAATTATTAGTATGCAACTCTCCCCCACTGCACTGATGTTAGGGGCAGTGGAATCAGCAGATGAGCAGGTGTTAACCACTGCCTTACTACCATCAGACTTAGAACATGTATGATTGAGAAGATTATTGGGTGCTGGCTTTTCCAAATTGGAGATGATTCTTGGGGAACTCTCTAGTCTTTTTTTTAATGCTGTGTCCCACAACTGCCCCTGCTGGAGTCATCTATCTGATGACCAGGACCTTCTCCAGGGGAAACCTGTGTTTTGAGAGAGATGTATTGCTTGTGACGGGGTGGTGATTCAGAAAGGCATCCTGTGGGGCCAGATTCTCCATCTCCCCCTTCCCCCCATAGTATACATCCAATTATACCTAGTCCAGCATGTAGACAATGGGTTAAGACAGCCCCTCCCTGTAATAGCAAACAATGGGATGTTTTGTTGTTTTCTTTTTGGAGGTCAGTTTCCCAGGCTCAGGCTAAATTGTGAGCATCTGAAGGCTCAATCACGTTTGAACCCCGGTAGTTCATAAGTGTGCTGAGTCATGTAGGTTTCGTGCCTACTGACTCTGAGCCAATCAGGAGCTGAGTCTTTGTTACATATATCGGGAGGTTGGTATTTTACTTTGGGGGTTTGCTTATGAGAAGGACCTTGTGATTACCTGGTTGAGACTCTGAGTGGCCCGTATGTTCAGAATCCCCTGAATACTCAGATGTAAAGGTTCTCTTAATCCAGAGGTGTTTGTAAAGTGTATAACAGTATTGCTTTGATTCAAGTTGTCTGTTGGTCTTTATTTTTCTGCTTATATTTTCTGTTTGTTGAATGTAATTTAAAAAAATCGTTTAAACAATTAAACGATTGTTTTTCCTAGTAAAGCAGATCTAAGAACCTATGTTAGCAACCATCTTGGGAATGCCAGTGTGGTTGCTGTTACATAGCCTTAAACTGCTTTTCTGTGATTCCTTTTTCTTTTTGAGATTGTCACCAATATTCATTTTAATGTAATTTTGTTCAAATAAAAGTAAGTGGAAGCACAAAATGATTTGCCTTGGACCCATGACCCCCCATAACCACATGCTTCTGATCAACTGTTATATATTTCTTCTTTTTTGGCCCAACCATCATTTTCTTACTAGAAAGAAACAATCATGTGTTTCAATGGGCACTTTCCACCATGAATATGCCAAGGTGAATGTTCTGTTAGCATTCAGCTAGTGTTTTCTGTCCCTCCAAAATCCTAGCAATTCAGAAGTCAGGGCCAATGCCTTCTACAGAGCCTGTCCTGTAAAAGTGAACTATTTTTCAAATGCTGAAGTAAAAGTCAGACTAAATGCCCATGGCATTGAACTCTACATAGCCTGAGTTGTGAACAAATTCAGCTAAGCCTTCTAATTTTCTTTTGCAAACTCAATTGCCAATTCTAAGCAGCCACTAGGGTATCTGGAAATGGGAATATATTATCAAGGTACCTGGAGGCACGGGGATACCATAGGTGACCTTTGAAACAATGCTGCTTTCCATCCTCTGTATTCTTCATTCATTTTAGTCTTTTGATACTTACCTAGCCTTAAATCATCAATTGTTGTGGATTGTTATTTCTCCCCCTCCCCAGGTGTCTTCACCTTCTGCAGTCTGGCTTCTGACCTCATCATTCAACTGAAACTTCATTCAACATTACCAGTAATCTCTTAATTACCAGATCCCTGCTCTTTTTTTTCTTCTCATTTTTCATCCTTCTTGACCTCTCTGTAACATTTAACTTTGTTGTCCACTCTCTCCTTCCAGACACTATTAATCTCTCGAGGTTTTCTTGACATTGTTCTCTCCTGGTTGTCCCTTTACCTGTTTGATTGCTCCTTCTCGATCTCCTTTGCTGGATCTTCATCCATGTCATGGATCCTTTTCTCTTTTTCCATTGTACTATCTCACATGGTGATCTCATCTCCCATGATATTCAGTGATTATTTCAATACAAATAATTCTCAGATCAGTATATCCAGCTAGTCTCTTTCTTGGCCTTGGATCCTGAATCACCACTGTCTTTTGGACATCTCAAACTGTACGTCACATAGACATATTAAACTCATTATGGCCAAAACAGAATTTATATCTACCTACCGTCTTCAACCTTTCCTTTTTCCCCAAAACCCAGTTATTCCCATCAATGCTACCATCCTCAGAGTCATTCAGACTTGCAACCTCGGCCTCATCCTTAAGACCTCACTCTCACTCACTGCACACATCCAATTCATTGCTAGATCTTGTTTCTGCTTTGCAACATCTCTCATCTAAGTCCCTGTCTCTTCATTCACACTGGCACCAGGTCCTCATTGCCTCTCACCTGGAATAACACAATGGACTTCTCATCTGTCTAGTCTCATTCAGCTTCCAAAGTCATTTTCCTAGAGCACATATGACCACATCACTCCCTTACTCAGTAAACTCTGGTGGCTTTCATTACCTCTTGAATCAAAAATAAAGCCCTTGGCTTGCTATTTAGGGGTCCTTATGAACTGGCCTCTTCCCATAGGTCTTTTTTTGCCTCATTTCCCTCCATATATTATAACATCCTGCTATTTTGACCTCCTTGGTCATGACCCTTCATCTAACAACTTTCCCTGGCTGTCCGCCACGTCTGGATGTTCTGTCTTCTGGCCTTTGACTCTTTCCTTCTCTGACTTCCTTCAAGACTTAGCCAAATCTTATCTTTTACAGGAGGTCTATCCCAGACTCTCCCCAGCTGCTAGTGCCTTCCCTTTTGAGATTGCCTTCCTCTATTCAGTACTTATCTCGGAGATATTTACATTTTTGGTTTTTTTTTATGTTGTCTGTCCCAATTAGAATATGAGCTCCATAAAGGCAAAGACTAGGCCTTTCTTTTTGTGTCCAGGACTTAGTATAGTGCCTGACATACAGTAAGTACTTAATAAATGCTTATTGCTTGAGTGTAAGTTCCTTAAGGATAAGAATCACACCTTATCCTCTTTTTTGAGGGGAGGGGGTAGTTCTTCCCCCACCAGAAACCTTTGGCATAATTTCTCACACACTGAAGGCACTTTGAAATGCTGGTGGACAGCTAGGTGGTGACCACGCACCAGTCCTGGAATCAAGAAGACCCGAATTCAAATACTAGATGATCTCTGAGGTCCCTTTCAGATAGAAATCTCTGATCCTGTGAAATAGAGGTGTATAAAATTAAGATGGGTGGTCTCCAGAGGTGGTAGCTCTCCTGCCTTGGAAATTTTGCAGCAGAGGCTTTGTGACTGCTTGTCATTCATGTGACAGTGGAGATGCCTTTCATGTATGATTTGGATGGATTGTTTGCCAAGGTCCATTTAATATCTCAAATTCTGTTCTGTTTAAATGTTTAAATGAAAATAAAATTAACTTGTAGACTCACAGTTGGAGATGCTGGTACAAGAAGACAGGTGGTTACCAAAATGGCCACTCAAATTTGAAAATACCTTAAATGCCTGTTATACATCAGTCACTGTACTAGGCACTCAAGATCCAGATAAAACAACAAACCTATTCCTACCCTCAAGAAGCATCCTACTGGCAGAGTTTAGATTCATGTCACATTGACTGGACTTATATATAGTCCCTTTCCTAATTGCCTCAAGTGGGTTGTGACAGAGAAAAGGAAAAATCTTTTGAAAGCTGAAAAATACAGGTAACATTTTCTGTCTTTCTTGGGATGCACAGTGGTCCTTTGAGGAGTTCCAGTGATTGTTAGCCCTGATGGAACAACAGGGATGGGGCTTAGAAGAGACTGTAGAATTCAGAAAATGTGGCAAGGAAGTAAAGAATGAGGTAGTACAGTGGGTGTCAAGGACATAATTGATGATGATAATGACAATAATAGCTAATTAACTACACTAAGACTCTTGAGACATCCTGTATAGGGCTTTAAGGTTTGGAAAGCACTTTGCAAATACCTCCTTTTATCTACCTTGGGATGTGGGTGCTATCATTATCCCCATTTTACAGATAAGGAAACTGAGGCAAAGGCAAGGTGACTTGGCTAGAGTCACATTACTATTAAGTGTCTGAAGTCAGGTTTGAATCCAGATTCTAGGTCTGGTGCTCTATCCACTGGGCTATCTGACTGCCTAGCACTGGGGAAGCAGAACAGATTCCTGAAGACAGAGAGACAAGTTGCTGAGGGCCCTTCACATAGAGGAGAAAAATGGTCTTCAGAATTGACCTAGGGTCTGCAGATCCAGGTTTTCAGGTCCAATGGTCAAAGGGCATTTATTAAACACTATATGCCAGGTGCTTTGCTTGGCATTGGGTCATATAAAGAAAGGCAAAGACATAGTTCCTGCCCTGAGAGAGCTTATAGTCTGATGAGGACAATTTTTAAACAACTACACACACCATATCTATATAATATATATTGAAGGTGATCACAGAGGGCTTTGAGGGTGATAAAAATATCACCAGGGGGTCTGTAACCCTTTTGGGAGTACTGGGTTCTGTTGGGGTGCAGGTCTCCTCAGTCTCCCCAATCAGAGGCTATTTCTTCATAATTTCTAGTGACAATCTTACAATGATGAACAAAGTTTTTGCTGGCTCCTCCTTCTCCCTTTTTTAAAGCTCTATATATTACTTGGGGCAGCTTGGTGGTGCAGTGGATAGAGTACCAGTGCAGGAGTCAGGAGGACTTGAGTTCAAATCTCACCTCAGACACTTGACACTCACTAGTTGTGTGACCCTGGGCAAGTCACTTAACCCCAGTTGCCTCATCCTGGGTCATCTCCAGTCATCCTGATGAATATCTGGTCACTGGATGCAGATGGCTCTGGAGGAGAAGTGAGGCTGGTGACCTGCACAGCCCTCCCTCCCTCAAAACAAAGTCAAGTGCAAATCATGTCATCATTTCTCTGATGGCATGGTCTTCTTCAGCAACGAAGGACGAACCCAACATGTTATACACATGTACTCATGAGGAATCCATGTCTTCTCCTCCTTGGGACCTATTCGATAATAATATGGTTGCACAAATGGGCGCTGGCGATTCTCGGCAGGCCAGGCAGGGGCCCCGCCTTCTGAAGTCAGAGGAATGGAGAGTTTGGCAAGTCGGCAGCTGGAGCCCTGCGTTCAGGCCCATGTCACATCATTATCAGAGAGATGCCGGGGAAAACTGGAAGGAGTTCAGAGAAGAGCAGCAAGCCCGATTAAAGGGCTTGGAGGGATTAAGGGATTGATTTATGAGGGAAGATTAAAAGAATTTAATGTGTGCTGCTTCACTAAGTGGGTACATGATAATAGCTTGCAAATATCTGAAGGGTATACACACACCAGGGAAGGGGAGGAATTAGCACAGGGCCAGAAAACTGATCCAGGAGCAATGGAGGAAAAGAAAGAGTGGACAAAGCCAAGGATTTGGGGGCCACTGAAAGAGCCTCTGCCGGGTTTCAGGACCTGGTATCTGGGATACGGCAAGTTCAGTAGCACTTTGGGGAACCTTTGAATCTCTTTGAAGGCTGCCGATCTCAAGTGTAAACTCAACTTTGCCACTCGTGGACAAGAAGAGGACTGGGTGGTTCTGGGAGGGGAGGTTTACAAGGTACATAAGGGAGGGAAGAGAAATGGTGGTGTCAGATGATGGGAGACTTTAACAAGAACTGAGCAGCCTCAATCTTTCTCCTTGGTCATGGAACTTGGGCACCATTTTATAGATGAGGACTTCTTGGTCTGAGTAAAGAAGAATTGGTGGTTTCCTTCTGCTCCATCTACTTGTGACCAGGAGCCACAGAGTCATCTAGGGGTGTGTCGGAACCAGCTCACTCTGGCTAAGGAGAGCTGATTGTTAAATGTTTAGTGTGAGCATTTGGGAAATTGGCAAGTGATACAAATCCAGACTTGATTTATTGTTTTGTTAATTATCTAAACTTAAGAAGGTGGAGAAAATATTAATAACGCAGGTTAAATTTGAAAGTGTGACAATGTGTGTATTTTTTTCCAGATAATTTGTTGTTGAGCATTTGCCAACACATACTGCATAATTCTTGGCAAGGGTAATAATAAGTTTCCTTCACCAGACTGGGAGTGAGAATTTTTGACCTTAATTAGCATAGTATAGAGGAAAGAACACAGGGGACCAGAGTTCTAATCCTGACTCTGGCACTAACCAGCTGTATGATCTGTGCCTCAGTTTCCTCATATGTGAAAAGTACTACTACTACTACTGCTAATCAAATGAGAAGATTGGACAGATGTTCTCTAAAAGTCCCTTCTTGCTCTAAATCCCATGATCCTATGGTTCAGAAATTTGACAGCTGCTAAGATCAGCATTTCTTTAAGGACTCATGGAAAGACGAGGGCAGTGAGGATGAGTTGTTCTCATCAGCATTTGCTCCCCAAACACCTTTTAGATTGAATCCAATTTCTCTTGGTGCCTTTGTTCTCAATAGCTACAAGGTGTGATAGGGATGCCTGTAACTTTTACCCTTGGCTGGATAACTCCTTGACCTCAAGTGTGATCTGTATTGCCCTTTCCATCCTTCATAAGAATTAGATGCTGCTTCTTTCAAAATTATGAGCTCTGCCTAGCAGGGAAGGCTGGGATCTGGGCTAATGACTCCTCCCTCAAGGTGCAAATACTTACTCTCTGGTGCTATTGGACTTAGTCTTGCTTATCTTTGGTGTCTTTCTCCTTTCTCCCTTGAATACAGCAGGAATAAAGACAAACAAACCTTCTTACATTAATAGGACAATCTGAGGGATACCCAGAATAAGCCTATACAATCCATTATTTCCAAGTAGCATTCACATAGGGCTTTAGATTTGTAAAGCGCTTTATAAATGTTATCCCATTTGATCCTCACATGAACCCTAGCAGATAGGTACTATTATTATCCTTATTTTATAGATGAGGAAACAGAAGTACACAGAGGTTAAAATGACTTGCCCAGGGTCACATTTTCAGCAAATATCTGAGATGAGAGTTGAACTCAGGATAAAGCACTGGGCTTTGAATCAGGAAAACTCATTCCTTTGCCTCAGTTTTTCATCTATAAAATGAGCTGGAGAAGGAAATGGCCAAAGGGTCTTTGCCAAAGTAGAGTCACAAAGAATCAGACATGACTGAAAAATGACTGAATGGAAACAGAATTGGTCTTCTGAACTTGATGATTCCAGAAATTACCTTCTGTTTTTGTGCTACCTGGAATAGTTTCTTTTGGGGAATTTTACTCTTCTGCATTTATTTAGATTGCTCTGTGTGATCTCATTGCTGTGGGAAATTTCTCAGCAGGTTACAGGTTTCAACTCCATTCTTCCTCATCCCTTGAGATGCTTTCATTCTGTTAACATGAAATTTCATTATATTCATCTTTGTATATGTCTTTTCACTTGTTGTCAGGTGTAGGTTCTCTAAGGGCAGGAACGCTTATTTATCCTTGGATCTCCCCAACCTCTAGTATGGTTCATTGCACACAGAAGTTACTTAAAGTTTATGCAATGAATGCATGAGTATCTGTCATTAGAAAGCACCCAGTTTATGTTGTCTTTCTTTCAAAGAAACAATATGGTATAGGGGAAGAAGCCTTGGATTTGGAGTCCACATTTGGGATTGGATTTGATCAGAGAGCTTCTTAACCTGAGGGACTATGAGTGTGTTTTTAAAATATTTTGATAAATGGGTTTCAATGCAATTGGTTTTCTTTGTAGTCCTATATATTTTATTTTATGCAGTTAAAAACATTATTCTTAGAAAGAGTCCATAGACATCACCAGACTGACTGCCAAAGGGGTCTGTGACCCAATAAAGGTTAAGATATCCCCCACCCCCAACTGATGATTGTAGCCCTAAGTCTGTGATCCTTTGATTTTTGTGTTCAACTCAAAAGAAGTAAAATAATAGAGTCTGTGGCCAAGTGCATGAGGGCTTTTTTATGACCTGTGCATAAAAATATAAAATCCAGGGAGGAACCACTTTCTCCAGGGAACCCAAGTTATTAGAGGTGAGGTTGTTGCATGCCAGTTAATGGCCCATTTTCTTTATTACAGCTTCGGCAAATTTACCTGCATTCTTAAGACAAAGAGAAGTGTGTCTATTTGAAGCCAAATGGCCTTCAGACCGGTTTCACTGGCTGTGGATCTCTACCATAACACTTAGCAGTACATTCTGGACATTCCATCTTGGCTGGGGAGTTGATTATTTTCTAGTTCCATGCGTGACAAATCGGGGTGACAGCAGTTGTTCAGCGAGAAACCTTAGGCCCAGGGACTCGAACATAGGAAGAATTCCAGCATGGCTCCTGAGATTCAGTTTGCTGTTTTATAATTGGCCAGGTATCTGGTATGCCTTATTTCCCATTCACTTAATGAAATATTAGTGTTACAAACCATGACTATTGGTTTATAGAAGCTGTAATCCCTTTGCCATCCTCTGGTGCCTTGGTTGGGAATCCGTTTGTTAGGGCATTAACCTTCTGGTTTGCTTCAAGGTGGCTGTCTAATGGGTCGTTAAGTACCAGTGATGCTCGATTCCTCTGGGATTTTTTTGATATAACAGCAGTTATACTAGGAAGAAAATTCGTGGGAAGTGGTGTTCACTCACACCATAGAATCTCTTTATGGAGAAGATGGCGGAGAGAGAAAGGAATAAAGGGAAGCAAACATTCTTACATTTTACTAGTTTGGAAACAGCAGCTTTGGTGGTGTGATCATATCCTATGAACCAGATGCCAAATAGGTAGAAAATTACCATCAAGTTGAGACCTTTCAAGGTGTTTTGAGATTTTCTGTCCATATTCCTCTCAGTAGTGGCTGTAATCTGGCTCTAACCCCGCCTAACAGCTAGGTGGTGCAGTGGATAGAGCAGCAGTGCAGGAGTCAGGAGGACCTGAGTTCAAATCTCACCTCAGATGCTTGATACTCACTAGCTGTGTGACCTTGGGCAAGTCACTTAACCCCAATTTTCTCATCCTGGGCATCTCCAAGTCATCCTGATGAATGATGAAGTGAGGCTGGTGACCTGCACAACCCTCCCTCACTCCAAACAAAGTCAAATGCAAGTCATGTCATCATTTCTCTGATGGCATGGCCTTCTTCAGCAACGGACAAAAAAAAACCTTTCCTATCTCTACTCAACTCTAATCGGTCTCCTACCTAAAGTAGGGTCCCTTGGACAATATCTCTAATAGGTGCTCTGATCAACCTTGACTTGAAGACTTTCGGTGATGGGGAACTTTAACTTCTGAAGCTGTTTATTCCATTTTGCATTGTCATAATTATTAGGAAGTTTCCTTATATGGGGTCAAAATTTACTTCCCTGTAACCTCCCTTTGGTTGTATTGGTTCAGCAGGAGAAGGATAAGAACAAATCTAATATTTCTACCAAATATTAGCCCCTAAAAAATATGAAGATAGCTATCATGTCTCACCTAAGTCTCTTCTCTGAGCTAAGCATCTTTATTTCTTTCAGCTGATTCCTGTATCCACATCAAGGGCACCATCCTGATAGCCCTTTATTAATTTTGGCAACCAGTACAGAACAGAGTAGTCCTGATGTGATCTGAGCAGGCCAGCAAGAAACTTGTTGAAAAAAGGGCAGTTCACTCAATTTTCTTTGGGCCTTTTGCCTGTCTGGGCATTCTCTGACTATCTCCCATGCCTGGGATACTTTTCCTCCTCCAAGTCCCAGCTAAAATCCAGTCTCCTACAGGAGGCCTGTCCCAACCTCTCTTAATTGTAGTGCCTTTTATCTGGTATGTAGCTTGTTTGTACATATTTTTTGCTTATTGTTTCCCTCATTAGATTGGGAGCTTCTTAAGGCCAGGCACTGTCTTTTGCCTCTTTTTGTATCCCCGGTGCTTGGCACAGTGTCTGGCATATAGTAGGTGCTTAGTAAGTGCTTATTGACTGTCTGGATGAAAGCTGATGGATAGATTTGGAAATTTCAGTGCTCCTGCCTGTCTCTTCCTGCGTCCTTGCTCTCATTAATGCTGACATTCCAGACCTGGATGCCCTCTCCATTTTTGTGTATCCAGGTCTTCTCGATCTTTCCAGCTTAAAGATCCCCTCTTCTATGAAGCCCATCCTTGATGGTTCCAGGTCCTGCTTCCCAGTCTGTTATACTTCATGGTATGTTGGTCAGCTCCTACTTTTTCTTTCTAGTCAACTTTAGTTTTTGTTCATTCTCTTGTGTGACTGCCACTGTTTATTGCATGGTAAGATCATAGATGTAGAGCTGGGAGAGATCTTAGAGGACATCGAATCCAATGCCCTGCACATTTTACAGATGAAGAAACTGAAGCATGATGTGGTTAAGTGACTCATACAGGGTCACACCGGTCTTAAGTGCCTGAAGCATGATTTGAACGCAGGTCTTCTGTATTCTAATTTCAGTGCCCTTTAGAGCTTGAAGAGACCCCAGAGATCAGCTAGTTTAACCATTACACTTTACACAGGAAAAAAATAGATTCTGGTAATAGAGTAAGTAGATATTCAATAACTGGCTGGTTTATGATTTTATTCTGGTTGGTGGATTGCTCTGTGTTGGTGAAGCATTGTTAATAATGTGCTGTTCTTAGACTCAAGAAGGTCTGGGTTCAAAACTGACCTCTACTGTAGGGGTATAAGATTTTGAACCTTCCTCCTTAGTATAGTCATCAGTATCCTTGCCTGTCACGAGGGAGACCAGGGTTTGATTCCCTGACAGGGAGGGAGCATTTGCACTTGCATACATATGTAAAATGGGCATAACAAAACTGCTTCACAGAGTTGTGAGACTCAAATGAGCTGAAGTAAACTTCTAAACCCCAAAGAAATGTCAGTTATTATTACCAATTTGGTATTTGAGGGGTAAGAAGTGGGATAATTCTGATTGCCTGCTTCCTTGAAAAAGGGGCAGAAGGTGACATTGTTTTCTTTGTATAGTACAAGTGCTTTGGGACGTGCTAAATGTCAAGAGATAATAATCACTGGTCAGGGAAGCATCTCTTCTTTGCCACTGACCACACTGTGTTAGCGGATGAGTAGTTGCAAGGTCCCCTGGTACATGAGTGCAGGGAATGTGTGTGTTTCTATCCTGACTCCTAGACTGTCCTCCTGTAGGAATTTCTTCAGTGCAGAGGTCAGTGTTTGCTCAGCTGTGCAGGAGCTTGGTGCTCGGCTGCAGAATTCATTTTGGTTCTGGTGACATCTGATGTACGGGGGAATGTCTCAACGATGGGAGTGAAGTGGTGAGTCACCATTACTCACTGACAAGACAGTGACTTATCAGTCTCTGGATAGGAGGCAAGCTCTGCTGATCAGTGAGGATTCCCACAGCATACCGTGTCCTCCCATCTCTTCCTCTCCACCCTACGCCATCTCCAGCCTCCACTGAGACGGATGACAGTATGTTTGAAAACAGATCCCTGGAGTCTGACACAGGGCAGGAACAGTGATGATGGGGAAATCATCTTTGAAGAAGGAGCACTCTGGTTGGAAAAGAAACCAAGGCTGGGTCTTGCTCTGGACAGTCAGCCAGCACACATGGTCATGTCTCCTTAGCCATTTTTATTTCTAGTTTCCAAAGTACTTTCAACATAACAAGTTAGCCAAGGCCCAGGAAAAGGCAACTAGTTTAGGGGAAGGCCTTGAGTCTTTGCCATATGAAGATTAACTAAAGGAACTGGGGATGTTTATCCTGGAAAAGGGTTATCTTAGCTGCTTTCCAATATTTGAAGGCCTCTCCTGTGGAACAGAGGCTTGGCCCTAGGTAGCCAAGCTAGGTATAGTGGGTAGAAGTTGTAATGAGGTCAATTTAGGCTTTGGGGCAGGTAGAACTTCCTACCACTTTGAGTAACCACAAAATGAAATGCATTCCCGTACCAGGCCTCTCTTCCCTATTTTGCCACCCCCATCAAGCCAAGGCTAGATGTGTCCCCTTTGGGGCTAGAAAGGATGTCTGTCCATTGTACGGGTTACCTTAGGTGGCTGCTGATACCCTTTCCAACTCTGAGATCCTGTTACGTTGAGTTGAACCATAAGCCTCATACTGAGAAAAGAGTGGAGAGGAAAGGGATTTCATATAAGGGATCGACGTGTGTGTGTGTGTGTGTGTGTGTGTGTGTGTGTGTATGTGTTGTGTGTGTATGTGTGTGTGTGTGTGTGTGTAATGGGGTGATGAGAATTGCTAGCGTCAACATGGAAAGGAAGGCAAGGAAGTTTAAAAAAACGAAGGAATTTGAATTTTCTCCTTCACACTCTGGTGTGGCCCTTCCTTCTTCCTCCACTACCCAGCTGTCTTCCTCCTCTTCCTCACTTGGTTCTGTAGGGGGACCCTTCCCAGTCACCCCAGCTGCTAGTGTCTTTCTCTCTCGGATTAGCTTTCATCTCCTCTGTATGTATCTTGTGCATACCTAGTTACCTGCAGGTTGTCTTCCCTCTTAGATTACTAACCCCTTGAGGTCAGGGCCCATATTTGCCTCAGCCCTTAGCACATTGTTTCGTAAATGCTAGTTCGCTAGCTAACAAGAAACAAACAAAGAATGGCTCAAGGAATGATGGGGAAAAAAAACCAAACACTTGGCAGAAATATTAAAAAAGTGTTTTTCTCCCTGCTTTGGGCTTCTCTCTCCTCTTCAAAAAGCGCCATTCTTTTTCCTCAGGCACGGAAGGTTGCTTCCCTTTAATTAGCTGTACATTTCCCATCCCCCTTATTCTAAAGGCATCTATAAAGCCAGGGCCTAGTAAAAAGCAGGTACACAGCTCTCAATTGAGCCCTATTGATGGGCCAATATAGTTTTAATTGTGTCGAGGTTGTCTTGCCAGAGTGACACATCCAGGAGCATTTCTTTAAAAAAGCTCAGTGTTTGTAACTCTTTCGCTGTCTGGAGCTCTTGAATTATGAATGTCTCAGCTGCCTTTTTTGGTTCTTCTTGAATCCGTAAAATTTCTTTAATAATGTGTGTGGGGTAATGTTAATATGTTTGCTCAGTAGTATGAAATTACTAGCATTCCTTCCTGACTTCAAGGAGTTTGCTTGGCCTTTTGATGCAAACCCTTGGTTCTGAGAAGAGGCAAATCATGTTGTTCTCTTCCCCCCGCCCCCCCATTCTCCCCTTTCTTCTCTCCTTCCCTCCACCCGTCCCTTCCTCCCTCCCTCCATTAGCAATCACTCTGTTGCCCAGAGTACGTGATAAATCCACCGCAGGAGTTTCAGATTTGCCATAACATGACATTAGCTATCAGCTCGTCAGGTCTGTGTTGACTCTGGGCCTTTTAGGTTGTATATTTCTTCAAAGTCTAGCGCCAGTTACTTAGTCAGCTCTAACTAATTTCAGAGTGGAAGGGAAACTTTACTGGAGTGCTGTTTGGGATCTGCTTTTTAATCCTGGCCTGTTTAATGTTTGCCTCCTGACATTCGAGGCCAGACATCATTTTAATGGTATGTGCGGTGATATAGCCAATAAACTGTCAAGATGATTGATAATCTAAGCATTATAGCAATATGACTTGCCTGGTCTCCTCTGTGCTTTGGATGATGGTTTCCAAATTGAATTCCTACAGTGTGTGCTGTGTGTGTGTGTGTGCATGTGTGTGTGCGTGCGTGCGTGTGTGTGTGTGTGTATGTGTTTGCTTGTTGGAGAGGCTCCCAGCACAAGGTTTCAAGGAGGGAGCTCTGTTTAATGTAGGAAAAATTTTTTAAGCCCTCAATTATACATACACATACACATGTAGATATCTGCATGTGTCTTTGTACCCTCTAATTTGGGAAATGCGAGGACTTGACTATTCTGCCCTCATGACCATCCCCTCACAGTTTATGGGCACTGGAGGAACTTTTTATGATGTCTTTATGGTGTTTTTTCACCTGGCATGCATCTTAGCATTCCATGTGGTTGATTCTGTTATCTGTGGTTGAAAGATACTGCAGATAACAAAATGCAGCGTATTAAAGGCAGGGCTTCTGATTTCCTTTCTGTCTCTCTTTGTTTCGGTTTTCTTTTAATTTAGCAGACATTTTCCAGCATCTGTTCTGTGTCTCATTAATCAAGCCTGACCAGGTGTTTCTTTCTCTCTCTCTTTCTTTCTTTCTTTCTTTCTTTCTTTCTTTCTTTCTTTCTTTCTTTCTTTCTTTCTTTCTTTCTTTCTTTCTTTCTTTCTTTCTTTCTTTCTTTCTTTCTTTCTTTCTTTCTTTCCTTTCTTCCTTCCTTCCTTCCTTCCTTCCTTCCTTCCTTCCTTCCTTCCTTCCTTCCTTCCTTCCTTCCTTCCTTCCTTCCTTCCTTCCTTTCTTTTTTCTTTCTTTCTTTCTCTACCTCCCTCCCTCCCTTCTTTCCTCCCTCCCTCCCTCCCTCCCTTCCTTCCTTCCTTCCTGATTGTGGGTAAATGGAGGCATGCTTAGGTCTTTCATGTTGACTCTCACTGGCCACCATAGACTTAACACCTCCTTTCTCAATTCACTTCAACAAACATTATTAAGCAGCTGTTGTATACAAAACCCTGTGATAGTGTTGGCAATACAGAGATAAAACCCAAAGGAATACGAATAGCCCCCTTTCTCAGCATATTGTCTCCTTGTAACAGAGAGGCATCATTAGGGTAGTTTAAAGATATTTGGTTCTGGAGAATCTAATGAAGTTGAATCTTGGCTTCAAAATTTATTAGGAGGAAGTTACTTAACCTTACTGAGCCATGTCACCTGTAAAATGAGGATAATGATTTTATCAGAATTATAGACTTTTAGTAGACTATAAGCTCTTTGAGAGCAGGGATGAGGCCATTTTTAGGCTAGCTTAGTGCCTTGTGCATAGTAGGCACTCCGTAAGAGAGCAAGTGGGTGGTGTCATAGTGCACAGAGAACTGAACCTGCACTCAGAAAAATCCAGGTTCAAATCTAGTCTCAGATACTTACTGGTTCTGTGACCTAGGCAAGTCTCTTAATCCCAGTCTGCCTCAGTTTCCTTATCTGTATCATAATAATACTTACCTTCCAGGGCGGTGAGGATCAAATGATTTAATATTTGTCAAGCATGTAATGCAATGCCTAGCAGTAGTAGGTGCTCTATAAATATTAATTATTATAACTATTCTTGTTGTGTTGTGTTCTTCCATTAGATTGTAATTTCTTTGAGGTCAGAGACTGTCTTTTTCCTTCTTTGTATCCCTAGCCCTTAGCATACTGCCTGGCACATAGTAGGTACTATAAAAATGTACTATATATGAGTATATGTATATAATATAGCTATCATCATTATTATGATTCCACTTTGGGTGACCCTTTGGAATGGCCTTAGATCTTGTCCAGACACCTGCAGGTTGGCATGAAGGAGCTTTTAATCTAGAACAGGGATTCATGAAATTCCCCTAAAGAATTAGAATTAGTTCTAGTTTAAATAGAGTTGTTGTTTGGTGTTTGATGGTGCATGTGCTGTCAAATCAGACGGTGGTAAGGTCTCAACTCCAGAGAAGCTGGCATTTTTTAGTCTAGAAAAGCTGGAGAAAACTTCTCAACAGAATTGATATTGTTTGAAATGAGTGAATGAAACTGTTATTGACCACTTATCTTGTGTGAGATGCTCTGAGATGAGAATACAAAGGATAAGGCTGTCCTTGCCAAAAAGGAGCGTATGCTCTAACAGAGGCAGATAACACATGGAAGTGGGTGGCAGCCAGGGAGGCAGTTTTGGTCTGGGCCATCCCAGGGATAGTGAATGGAGTTAAAGGAGGATTGATTGTCAAGTCCCTTCTAGGAATGGCAGAATTGATTTGGTGACTGTTACCAAAGGCAGAGGTAGAGTTAGCAGGAGATAGTGGTATTTTCATGACCACATAGGAAGTTGATGGCCAGAGAATAATATGGTGCTTTGAAGGTCAGCTGGATAAGGTGAACCCTCATCAGTAGGAACTTGAGGGGTGTTAGAATGCCAGTCAGAGTCAGAGGGTGAAATACAGCAAGCATGCCAAGAAGCTGGTAAGAGAGCAGTGACCCGATAACTATAAAGGGACAGAAAATAGGCAGATACAGAGGGGATGCTTTTCATCTTACTGGCACAGAAAGTGAGGACTGGGCTTGCCATCTTTATGTATAGTAATCTAGTCTTCCTGGCTGTATAATTCTATACTAGACCAATGGGGACCTTTGCCCTCAGAATGCTTGAAATTCAATAGGATGTATATGGCAGTTAGGTGAACATCCTGTCTGCAGAAAAAAGTCATAGTGAAAATTATAAAAATGTGTGCAGAAGGAAGGTATATGTGTAGGAGGCTCGGTCTTGTATGCCAAGAGTTGTGTTGGTGAGTTAGAAAGAGTTGGGTTAATCTGGTGTCCACAAGGGTTGTCTTTTAGGAAGTAGAGAGCAGAGGGCCTAAGGGACTGTGAACTCTTGGGGGCTGAGATGTTATCTGACTTGAGCTGTTGTTAAGATTCAGTGTTGTAGAGGGTACAGATAAGATAGTTGGTGATTTAAGTGTCCTTGGGCAGATGAACCAACACATGAGAAGTAGTAACACAGGAAATGCATCACATATAACTGAGTCTTAAATTTAGTATGGATGGTAAGGGTTCAGGAAAGGAGGGCATTGTGGGCTGGAGTAGTCAGGAGAGGCCTCGTGGAGGAGGCACGGTTTGATCTAAGCCTTGAAGGATGGGTAGGAGGATTTGTTTCAGCAAGGCAGAGCAGAAGGGAAAGGTTTGCTGATTGGTGGGTTTATCAACATGAGCAAGAGACTAATTTCAAATAAAATCCCTGCTTTTGCTCCCAGGCCAGTTTTTTTTTTTTTTTTTTGTCTTTTAACACATGACCCTATTCCTGTTTCTTTGGCTGACCTGTTGGGAAATGAAACTGAACAGGGAAGAAGGCAAAACATAGATCCACAGGGTTGGCTGGCAGTAGAGTTAATGGAGGAAAAAGCTTAAGGTTGAAAGAAACTTCAAGTCCAACTTGTAGCTGCATCTGTGCCGGAATGCTCTTTATGGTGTCTCTGACCAGTGGCCATCCCATCCCATCGTGAATACCCTTCTTGAATATTCCTGATCTTTGTATCACTGGGCCAAGAAGTAATCACTCACCACCTAAGCTCATTTTAGTCTCTGAGTACTTTAATTATAAAGGAGTCTTTCCTTGAACTGAACAGAAATGTGACTTGTCTGCAACCTCCGGCTATTTCTCCTAGTCTTTCCCTTGAGGGCTGAGCAGAGCAGGGCTAATCCCTTTTCCACATGACAACCCTTCACGTTTTTGAAGATGGTAAACGTCCACCTTCCGCACACAAGTCTTTTCTTCAACTGACAAAACATCCATTGTTTGGATCGACCTTCATATAGAACTTTTTCTAGTTCTTGCACTGTTTTGGCCTTTCCTTCTCTGGATAGACGGCAGGCTTGTATTAATAAATAAATTAATTAGCATTATTAATTGTCTCCTATGTTCCGGGCGCTGTACTCACAGTGAGGATACAAAGAAAGTAAAAAAACAGACAGTCCTGTTGCAGAACTCATAGTTTAACGGGGGAGACACCAGGCAAACAGCTGTGTACAAATAAGATATATGCAGGATAAATTTGGGGGGTAGCCTTAGATTTGTTTTTGTTCAGTCATTTCAGCTGTGTCTGACTCTTCATGACCCCATTTGGGGTTTTCTTGGCAAAAATACTGGAGCAGTTTTCCATTTCTTTCTCTATCTCATTTTATGGATGAGGAAACTGAGGCAAACAGGGTAAAGTGAATTGCCCAGGGTTACACAGTTGGTAAGTATCTGAAGTCAGATTTGAACTTAGGAAGATGAGTCTTTCTGACTCCAGGCCTGGCACTCCATGAACTATGGACCATCCCCCCACCCACCCAGCAGCCGTAGTCTTAAATTAGATGGCACTAAGATTGAGAAGACTTTTTTAGATGTTAGAACTTTAGCTGACACCTGTTTATCCTGTGCATAGCTTGTTGTACATAGTTTCACATTTGTTTTCTCCCCTGTTAGAAGGTGACCTCCTTGAGATCAGTGACTAATTTTTTCTTTTTACTTTTTTGGTATTCCTAGCACTTAGCATGGTGCCTGGTATATAGTAGGTACTTAATAAATGCTTATTGATTGGAGGGCAGGAATGTAATAATTTTTGTCTTTGTATCTTCAATGCCTAGCACATATTAAATATTCAATCTATGCTCATGGAATTTGGTTAGATTGAACCTTGGTACATTCATCACTACTCTTTGGGGATAACCATTCAACTTCCAAATTCACTTAATAATACTATCATCTGCTGCAAACCCTCAGTCATGTCTGCAAGACTAGCATGAGAAAATTGGCTTAACATCATGCTACAGTCTATGTACAGTATGTCTTGTGTTGTTACTCATCTGGTAAGATATCTGTTAGTCTAGTAATCTTGACCAAAAGTAAATGAGATTCATTTTGTATCATCTGTTTTTGCTGAACCTGTGATAGCTCTTAGTGATCACCACTTACTTTTATAAATGTAGCCAAAGTTTTTCTTAAATAATATGATTCAGAATTTTTGCAGAAATCATTTTCCTTTACATTTTTAATTAGTTCCTTTAATATCCTTGACTTTTTGTTCTTCCAAATGAATTTTATTATTTTTTCTAATCAGTAAAGTAATTTTTTAGTAAGTTTATTGGGAGGACATTGAATTTATAAATTGGTTTAGGTAAAATTATCATTTTATTATATTGACCCTTCCTACCCATGAACAATTAATATTTCTCCAATTATTTCCAGTGTAAGCTATCAGCCTATAGTTTGAAGATCATATCCTCTTCATTTATTATTTTTTTAAAACAATTGCTATATTGGCTGACCTTAGTTCCTGGGACACCACTTTCATGCTCTATGGTTTTTCAAAGATCATTGACAGTGACTCTGCAATTGTATTCCCTGTGTGTTTCAGTGAATTGGGATGTGATCCGTCTGGGTCTGGTTCCTTGGACTCATTAAGGGAGCATAACCGTCTTTTTGGGCAGTGGGGTAGAGTACAATGAGTATAGTCTTGGAGTAGGAAAAGGTTTGAATTCTGCCTCAGCTACTTACTGTCTGATCCCGGGCAAGTCAACCTCCCTGAGCCTCAGTTTCCCTATAAATAAAATGAAAATAACACTCTCAATGATAGGCATCTCACCACGATGTAAAGATCAAAGGCAAGAATGTACGTAAAAATGCTTTGTAAACTTTAAACTTTCAGAAGTGTTAGAGAAGTGAACATATTTCATTCACTGTGAGCAGTACGTGCAATTCTTTTCTTTGTTCTTCTTGACTCCAGTGTCGCTGGAGGAAAAATCTTTTTTGTTGTCCCTGGCATTCTCTCTCCCCCTCAGCTTGTGTGGAATATTGAAGTCTTTTTGTACTTAATTGCATTTACTTGACGTTGCTTCCATTTTCTGTTCATGTTTTTCTTACTTCATTACATGCCCACTGTCTCATTCCTCCACTGGAGTGGATTGATCACAGTCCAATCATATCTCTTTTTTCCTATGTGTTTCTGACTGTAAATTCCCTCTCTCTTTCCCCCTCTCTCTTCTTTTCTCCCCTTTTCCCTCTCTTTTCTGTCTCTCCTCTCTTTCTCTTCCTTCTTTCCTTCTCTCTCTCTCCTTATTCTTCTTTCTCCCTTGTCTCTCTCTTTCCCTCTCCCTTTCTCTTTCTTCCCCTCTCCCATCATCTCTTCCCCTCTTTCTCCTTTCCATCTCCCTTGGCCCTTTCCTGCTTCTCTTTCTATTTTCTCCCCTTCTTTTTCTCTTATTCCCTTTCCCTGTCCCTTTATTTCCCTTCCACCCACAGGCCCAGTCCCAATACTGATTGGCATAGAAGTTTAACCTGTTCTGTTTTTCTTTCCTGGAACTCTTCATCCATCCTTAGTCACCTTCATGGTCCTCCACAACTGAGGGCTCACCATATTAGTTCCAGGCAGCCAAATAGCTTTAGGCCTGCTCCTAGACTCAAGATTAGGACTCCTGAACTCAAGTGATCCACCAGCCACCATCTCCCCAGAAGTACTAACTATAGGCATGCACCACCACATCCATTCCCTGTAAATTCTCCATGTTGGATCTACCCAGTATACTGGAGACTGACGCTATTAATGGGTTCATTGCAACACTTGGGGTACCCGGCCCTCACTTTTGCTATAGAATGTGCTGACTCAGGTCATTTTCTGGCCATACAATGTCCCTGATGTTACCTTTCAGTAATAATAGGCAGCTAGGTGGTGTAGTGAATAGAATGCTGAACCTGGAGTTAAGAAGAATAAGTTTCAGCCCAGCCTCAGAAACTTATTAGCTTTGTGACCCTAGGCAAGGCACTTAACTTCTGTTTCCTTCAATTTCCTCCTTGGTAAAATGGGGATAATAATGATACTTCCCAGGATTGTTGTGAGGATACACTGAGATATTGCAAACCTTAAAGTACCATATACATACTAGCTATGATGATGATAATTGCAAACATTTATAAATTATCCTATTTGATTACCACAACATCCTTTTATGGGGAAACTGAAGCTATGAAAGGTTCATAGGATCACAGGAGCATAGATTTAATGTTGGAAGGCACCTTTGAAGACCTCGAGTCTAACTCTCCATTTTATAGATGAGGAAACTGAATCAGGGAAAGGCTAAGTGATTTGTCCAGAGTCTCAGGGCTAGTAAGTGTCAGAGGTAGATATCAAACTGAATACAAGTCCATGTACATGTCTACTTTGACAGCTTACTTGCCTCAGTATAGTTCTTGCATCTAAGTCACCATTGGTAACATGATGTAACCTACCTGTATTAAACACATCTCCCTCTGTTGCTCTTTGGTCACCTGCAGTTGTGATTTTTCGGATATAATGATGTTAGATGATTGATAACCATATAACCTTCATTAGGACAGTATTGTTCTTACAAAGCACATACTAGCTGTGTGACTTTGGGCAAGTCACAACTCTGTTTGTCTCAGTTTCCTCATCTGTAAAATGAGCTGGAGATGGAAATGGCAAATTGTTCTTGTATCTTTACTAAGAAAATCCCAACTGGGATCACAGAGACTTAGACACTACTGAAATGACTGAGCAACAACGAAAAGGGGGGAGTATGAACACCTTGTGATCCATTGAAAGCACTAAAAACTTCCCCCAAAAGCAATTAAGTCCAGTCTCCTTCTCATATTGCCTTCTGGGAATGGATCCTTTATTGGAAGTGCTGGTCCAAGATACTTGTACTGATGGGCTAATTCCCTGATTTTTCATCTATGGCATCTATAGGTCATAATTTGGATAATATACATCCCTTGTCAACTTCCCTCTCAGTCACCCAACATCTCCATTCAGTGGCTGTATCTTCTTATTTCTGTCCCAACAACTTTGCTCACACTTTCCCCTTTCTCCACATGAGCAGGTACTTTTCTAGTTCAGGCTCTTAGCACCTCTTGCTTAGACTACTCCTATAGTCTCCTTGCCTTGTGTTTCTCCCTATTTCAATCCATCCTTTGCATAACTTCTGGGATGTTTTGCTTAGATCATAGGTCCAATCTAATCAATAAATTGTAATGGCTCCCTATTCCCTCTAGTGTCTGATATCAAGTCTTCCGTTTAACATATAATGTCTTTTACAACTTGACCATACCACATATTTACATTCCCTATAATCTAGTCAAACTGGCTTTGCTGTTGTTCATCATGGCATCGTCTCTTTGTTTTTGCCTAAGCCTTCTATGTATATGTATATATGTGTGTGTGTATATATATATATATATATATATATATATATATATATATATATATATATATATATATGTATGTATTTTCTTTCTTTGCCCTGGAAACATTCAATTCAACGGTTTCTATTCCCTCCCAGATTGATTGAGTTATTTTTTGCCTATTCACTCAATGGATGTCACCTCCCTCTAAGTGAGTACCTTAAAAGGTCAGCCTCAAAAGGTCAAGATCTCCCATTGCATCCTGGGTCATCTCCAGTCATCCTGATGAACACATGGTCACTGGACCACAGATGACTCAGGTGGAGAAAGTGAGGTTGGTGACCTTGTGCTTTGAGTGCCCTCCCTCACTCAAAACAAAGTCAAATGCAAGTCATGTCATCATTTCTCTGATGTCAAGGTCTTCAAAAACAAAGGACAGCCATAACAACAACAATATGTATTTTATGTATCTCTATATAAATATAAAATGTCTTCTCTGATAGAATATAAGCTTCTTCAGGGCAGGGACTCTTTCACTTCTTTCTTTGTATCCCTAGCACCTAGAACAGTGTGTGATACATAGTAGACACTTAATAAATGTTTACTGATTGATTGCATTGAAAAGGCATATAGAGTTCAAGAGCCTAATGTGATTAGCATGATGCTGTCTACAGAGGCATCTCTAGACTCTTCCATTGATAGGAAATCCTTCTATTTGGATTTTGTATAAGATATCAAAGACCTTTGTGTACTGTCCATGTTTTCTTACTATCTAAATTGACTGGTGTGTCCGCTTGGCAATTTTCATATAGCTTCCTCTCTTTGTGCTCATTGGAATTGCTTGGGATTTTCACATCACGATTTTTATCCTTGAGAACAATCAAGTCCCCCCAATCCTATAGAATTTTAAGCCATGGGAACCTACCAATACTTTCCTTGAATTCTTAGAAATGCACCTTCCCTAATCTGGGTTATGTTTCATATTGTATTTGACTTTCTCTTTTTTAATCTATCATCAACTTTAAGGTAGAATGGACACTTTCTTCCAAGGTTTTTAAAATTTTTAAAAAATATTTCTACTCTGTTAACTAATTTCTTCTCATTGGCCAGACTGAGGTCAAGGATAGTAGTTTCCTTTAATTAATTCCTCCACATTTTGAATAATTAAATTATCATTAAAGCAAATCAGGAATTTATATCAGTTCTTTGCTTTTGGCAGAAAAGTATCAGACTCCAACAGATACCTAATTAATCAGTCACTTATTGCGTCTGTATAAAGGCACTTTGGTGGCATCATAGTTAGAGCATTGAACGTAGAAAAGGGCAGCTAGGTGGTACAATAAATAGAGTACCAGGTCTGGAGTCAGGAAAATCTGAGCTCAAATCCAGTCTCAGACACTTACTAGCTGTGTGAGCCTTGGCAGGTCACTTAACTCTGTTTGCCTCAGTTTCCTCATCTGCAAAATGAACTGGAGAAGGAAATGGCAAACTATTCCTGTATCATTAATGAAAAAATCCCAAATGGAGTCACAGAGAATTAGACTCTACTGAAATGACTGAAGAGCAACCACAGAAGTGGTGATACTACCTCAAGATTGTGGTGTTAAATGAGATATTTACAAAATACTTTCCAAACCTTAAAGCATCATTACAAAAATGCAATTATTTTGTTGTTATTATTATTCCCCCAGATTTGTGGTCTGTTTCCCACATTCATCATCCATATCCTCTTTCTGGCCTGGCTGATAAGAATATTCATAAATTCCTGCAACAGTACTGCTTCAGTTTCTCCCTCTACTTATCCTCACCAAAATAATCTCTATCATGTTTTAAAATTTGGTTTGTGGATTTCCCCATATGTATTCTTGATGAACAGTATTACTCCACTGTATCTTCAATGTGACCTGTCCTTTCTGAATAAAATTTTTGTTTCCAAGACACATTATAGTCCTGAATACCATTCTAGCAAGTCTTAGTGATGGATCTATCAGATCAAATTTACTTTCTTGCATTAATATCTCTAGTTCATCTTGTTTATTGCACATGTTTGCACATAGACATCTGAGGTAATAATTTTTTTTATTATTGCCCCTCCCTGGATATTCTCTACTCTGAATTTCTGCCCACTTCCTCAGTCATCTTCCTATGTCATTTTACTTCATCATTTCATCTGATACAGTGGGCCGTTTTCTCTTTCCCCTAAATTTTTAGTTGAAAAATTTATTGATCAGATTTACAAATGTACATACAAAAAATAATTTCAGAAACTGGCTCTTGTTTGATGCATTCTTTCCTTTATTGGAGATCGTTCTTTTATCTTATATTTTGTTCCAGGAATCCCAATCCCATTCTCAGATACATTTTTTGCTTTCTAAGTCTGTTTTTTCTCTTCTGAAACCCTTTTATATGGTAGCTTTGGTAAAAATGCATCCCATCTTTTCAAGGTCTTCAGTTTCTTGCCCAGGATGCCTTAATCCCTAGAAATACTTTGTGGATATCTTCTGTGTTATCACTCACCTCCAAGTTTATTATCAGAAGTAAGAAGTAGTTGGCAGGTTTTATGGGAGGCCCTCCATCATGTCCCAGATACCTGCTCCAGGATGATGACAAATTGTTTACCCCAAAGCAGGTATTCCTCAGCTCCCTGGGCTCTTCTTCTCACCAGTACTGGATGCCTCTCTCCTCATGGCCCCTGCAGATCGGTATCATTATTCCTTGGAGCACAAGTAGTTGCTTCCTCTATTTTTGGAAGAGATGTCACCCATACCACATACCTCCAAAGGCCCATCTCTTCCTCTGCATTGCCCTCTTTTATACTCTAATCCTGTGACAAAGATTAAGATTATCCTTTGCTCGCTTCTGCTTCTTTTTTTCTTTATTTTCTCTGAGGTACTTCTTTCTTTCTTCCTTTTTTCTTTGAATTTTAAAATGTATTTTTAGTTTTCAACATTCACTTTTATCAGATTTTGAGTTCCAAATTTTTTCTTCCCCCTTTCCATTCCCCCTCCCCAAGACAGCATGTAATTTGGTATAGGCTATACATGTATAATCATGTTAAACATGTTTCCACATTACTCATGTTGTGAAAGAAGAATCAGAACCAAAGGGAAAAACCATGAGAAAGAGAAAAAGAAAGAAAATAGTATGCTTCGATCTGCATTTGAACTCCATAGTTCTTTCTCTAGATGTGGATAGCATTTTCCATCATGAGTTCCTTGGAATTGCTGAGAAGAGCTAAGTCTGTCAAAGTTAGTCATTGCAAAATGTGGCTATTACTGTGTACAATGTTCTTCTGGTTCTGCTCATTTCACTAAGCATCAGATTCATGTAAGTCAGGTTTTCCTGAAATCCACCTACACATCATTTCTTATAGAGCAATAATATTCCATTACATTCATATACCACAACTTGTTCAATCATTCCCCAATTGATGGGTATACCTGCAGTTTCCAATTTTTTGTGAGGCACTTACTTCATCCTTTCAAAGAACGCAATGGCTTCTCTCTGAAGACCTGGGGTGCAGAGGAATGGCCCTTCAGAATAGTGTAGAAGATAGTAAATTGGACTTGGAATATAGAAAACCTGAGTTCAAATTCACTTTAAAAGACTTACTACCCATGTGATCATAGGCAGGTCCCCTAACCTCTCTGGGCCTCCATTTTCTTGGTAGAATCCTGGCACTGGACTCAATGATCTCTAAGGTCCCTCCAAGCTCTAAAACCATGATTTCCTTCTTTACTAGGTAGGCCAAGGTGCATCTCATCAAGCCAAGTCAACAAACATGTATTAAGCACCTACTGTTTGCTAGGCAAAAAACCAGTCCTTGGCTTCAAGAATCTCAAACTCAAGTAACTATTTACAAATAAAATGTTTATAAGATAAATTGGAGATAGTCTTAAATACAAGGCACCAAGATTAAAGAAGCCTGGGAAAGACTTCTTGAAGAATTTGGTATTTTGGCTGACATTTGAAGGAAGCCAGGAGACAGGGAGAGAATTCCAGGTGTGGGGGAACATCCAATTCACACATAGCTGTTACTAGGCACTGACAGATACACAGACATAGTACACTCTTTGCAAGCCACTGTAAAATTCCCCTCGGCTTCTCTATTTGCTGGGAGATTCTCCATTTTCTGTCTTACTTCTAGCACCTGTGGCTAATTCTCATAGCAAATCGTGGGTTTACTTTGCTTATTCTCTGTACCAGGGGCTCTGCTGTGCTGTGTGTGTACTTTAATGAGGCTTTATCTATAGAAGGTGTTATTATGTTTTTCTTGTTGGGTTTTTTATTTTTTAGGTCTTTCTTTCTAATGTGACACTATTTACTCCCTTTGCCCAGGTGTGAGCAGACTCTTGCCGAAGCCTTAATGCCAAGAGGATTTGCATTCAGTTGTTCTCCGCCAAAAGGACTAATGGATGCTTTTTTTCACATCCTTCATCTTCTCAGATTTCAGGCATTATGTGTTAGTAAACCTCCTGCTGTTGGTCAGGTTGGGGAACGAGAGAGCATATATGTGTTCTGCTTAGATCTTTGGCATTTTTGGGGTAGTTGAACATCTTAGGCACCAGTAAGGGCATTAGGGAGGCCAATTCACTTGCATCTCCCATGTGAATCTGGTGAGGGCCCAAGTTAAGATGTAATAACCTTTTCAGGATGGCTGGCCACATCTCTGGAGTGTTATGCCAATGGGCAGCGCTTCTGACACCCCAGACTACTCATGCTTCTTACCCTGCTTCAATCATAGGAAAGTATCATTGCATCCACAGTCCTCTAGACATATACCCTGTTGCTTCCTTAGAGCAGTATCCCATCCTGTATAGAACATCCAGAGACAGAATTATTATTTTTATTGTTAAGCATATGCATACAGGAAGCATTGGGGTATGTATACCTTGGAATGATTTGAGAGACTTGCCTTTGAGTCTTGAATCTCTGCTGCTAACTGGCCATGTGGCCTGGGGCAAATCATTTCACTTCTCTGGGGTTTGGTTTCTTCATTTGCACAATGAAGGAACTGAATTTGATGGGTTTCCAAGGTTACTTCTAACTCAAAGATTCTGTGAAATCAGTAAAGTTAAGCCTGGGTATGTATTAGTAAATACTAATGTGTAAATATTTATTGCTAATGGGATGCATTGGTGAATACTATGAGATTTGAATACATAAAATACATGGGATAACATGAGCTTAAAATTTTTTAAAAACATCATATTTTTGTGGGAGATCATTTGTATTAACATTATCTTTATTTCCCTTAAAGCTTTTTGTCTTTTTGGCTGCATTGGGAAAGTATGCATTGGAGTAGCTAGGTGGTGCCATAGAGCACAGAGCTCTGGTCTTGGGTTCTATAAGACTCATCTTCCTGAGTTCAAATCCAACCTCACATACTTACTATCTGTGTGACCCTGGGCAAGTCATTTCATCCTGTTTACCTCAGTTTCCTCATCTGCAAAATAAGTTAGTGAAACAAATGGCAAACTACTCTAGTATCTCTGTCCTGAAGACCCCAAATGGGGTCACAGAGAGTCAGATACTAATGAAAATGATTGAACTGAATTGAACTTACACCTTCAGAGGAAATAGTGACAGGATGCAGGGGAAGAAAAGTGTTTTTATTCCATATCAAAAGACCTACATATTGTTGTCATTTTGCTTCCTGCCTTTCTTTACCTTTTCCTAGTAACTAAACTACATGCTCTTTAAGGGATGGAAATGGGTGTTCTGTTTCTTCTTTAGCCTTTTCTAAGTGGGCAGTAGTACAAGGCTGCAGGTTTGCTGGCATCTTATCCATGAGATATCTGTTCTCTCTTTATTCTGTACATGCTTGCCTATGTTCACGTTCTCTCCACTTACAGACTGTAAGAACCTTGAGAGTAAGGATTGTCTCATTCTGTCTACCCGGTACCCCACGCAGTGCCTAGCACAGTGCCAGTACTCACTGAATGCCTGTTGATTGGGTGATCCAGACATCCTCTTACAGGAAAGATGGGGATTCACCAGACTGGGGGGATGTGGCAATTTAGGGGGAATAAAGTTGGGATTGGAACTCTTAACTGTAGTTGACTTGCCTTACCTGCTGATATTCAGCATTTCCCTGTAGGTAGATAAACTAGTCCCTTCCCTTCTCCATGAGGACTGAACCCTCTCACTTTAAGCTGCTGCAGCATCCTCCATCCTAGAGTTAATGTAACCCAAAGTCTTTTGAGATCCCTGCAGGACTGGAGGGATCTTTCAGATACTGGTTTGTTTTTTTACTTTAGAGACTTTAATACAGTGGTAGAATATAAGCTTCTGGATGGCAGAGACTACTTTGTTTTTGTCTGTATCACCAGGGCCTGGAACATACTAGGCAACAAAATCAGTGCTTGGTGAATTCAATCCTTGAATTAATAATGTTGGCCAAGAGGCATGGATCAGGACTTTTTTCTCCCCCAAATAGGAAAGCAGTCGTTGAATTGGCTTCCAGGCACTGCTCTCACTTTTCATCTGTTTGATTGACTATGGAATAATGTAAAAGTCCACTTAGTGCTGGTTCCCTCCTGGTAGGTAGAATGGTAAGTGTAGGTAGTGATGATGGAGCAGAATTGGGAATTGCCTGTATATTCCCAGCTAATGGTTCTCCCTCGTTGATTCAATTTGAACTGTGTTTTTTCCCCTCTAGCTGACAGAGATATAGCTTGGTGTAGACTATTACTTCAACCATTTTGCTCCAGGAAAAGCATTAGTAATTTATAAATAAAATACACATAAAAATAGGAGAAGTCAAATATGGGTTTATTGACAACAAAGGCACTATTAATGTTGGCACGGTGGAGTTTGAAGTTGAGCTAGTTTTAGCTGGTGATTTATGTGCTGTTTGGTTTTTCAGAGGACTGTGAATGAGTCACTGGGCTTCTTGGGAACTGGCAGTTTGGTAAGGGAAGGAACTGGTTTGGGGCTGAGTCCCCAGAGGAAAAAATGGAGTGAAAGGGAGGGTTGAAGGCTGGTGGGAAAGAGAAGAGAAGGAAGAGGAAGAAACATAATGATTTGCATCTTTGTCTGTCTTTGTATTTGACTGTTGTATATTTAAGCAATAGATCATTGCCAGGAAATTGAGAAAGTAAGTGTGTGTGTGTGTGTGTGTGTGTGTGTGTGTGTGCGCGCGCGCGCGTGCGTTTTATGTCAAGCATAGCTCATCTGAAGTATACCTGTGTGGACATGAGAGTCTGCAGAAAATGGTTATTTATTTCTCTTGAATTTACCCTACTTGTTAAACACAATTTGACAGATGGTTTGCAGCAAGAATAATGAAGCTGTTCCAGAGCCAAGTTTCATCTTCAATGTATCAGGGGTTATGTGGAAGAAAGGCTTTTCTGGGTTGAGGGTGGACTTGATGGAGGAATTTAATTCTCTCCCAACCAAAGAAAATCACATTCGTTTCACTGAAAAATCCAGACACCTGAAGGTTTCTTTTTCCTAGTCTTATTATGTGGGGTAGAAGCTTATCAAACTTTTTATAAACCAACTACCATATAATTGTTTCCCACAGTGGTTGAACCCAGAGGCATTGTTTGTTTCTTCTTATCCCAACTTTGATTTCCTGTATTTGGGAGTATGAGAAAGAGCTGTGATTTGGTCAATGTAAGAAGCTCCTAGTCTCATGGTAGAGGGCGATCCACCTTTGATTTAGTTAGTAAATCCTAGGAATTTGTCTGAAGCTCAGATAGATGCAGTAGTTGGCTTGTCAACTAGCTGACAAGTATTGGAGACTAGGTATTGGACCCAGGTTGTCCTGACTCCAAATTCAGCCCTCTATCCATTCTACAACATTTCTTATATTTTAAGTGTGTATACACAAAAAAGCAATCTATCTTCCACTTGTAATAGCACTATTTTCAAAAGCATTTTCATGTCCACAGTTGGTTACTTTGTCTTGGTTTGTAGCCTTTTCAAATTGAAGAAGTTACCATCAGTACAGAAGTTGACCTTGATGCCGTGTTCATCCTCATTGAAAGCATTTGACAACATGGCTGAAAACATCATGCTAAAAATCGTGGGAACAAGCACACAGACCTGTTTCACTCCACTGGTGACTGGGAAGGCATGAAGCTTTGTCCATTATCCAGAGCCCAGGCAAACGTGCCATCATGAAATTGACGTACAATGCTGATGAACTTCTCTGGGCAACCAAATTTTGCTATAATTTTCCATAAGCTGTCACGACTAACAGTGTCAAAGGTCTTGGTCAGATCTACAAATGTTGTGTACAGACCTCTGTTCTGCTCCTGGCATTTTTCCTGGAGTTGTTGGGCAGCAAACACCATATCAACTGTTCTTTGGTCCTTTCTGAAGCCACACTGACTCTCAGGTATATGACCATCTTCCAGGTGAAGGGTCAGCCTATTAAGGAGGACTCTAGCAAGAATCTTGTCAGCAATGACTAAGACAGAGACCCCCCCTTTGATTGTTACAGGACAATCTATTCTCTTTACCTTTATAGAGATGGACAATGGAGGCATCTTTGAACTCCTGGAGGATAACCTCCTCTTGCCATATAACATGGAATATTTCAGTCAGCTTGTATATGAGCAATAGTCCCCCTACCTTATAAATCTCAGCTGGAATAGAATCAGCAACAGGTGCTTTGCCACATGAAAGGAGCGTAATGGCACTCAAAACTCAAAGTGGAGGGAGTGTTGGTACATGATTTTCTGTTTGCAGATGGTTGTGCGCTCAATGCAGCCTCTGAAGCTGAGATTCAACAAAGTGTGGATCAGTTCTCTGCTGCCTGTGCTAATTTTTGTCTAAGAATTAACACCAAGAAAACACAGGTGTTCCATCAGTCACCACCACACCATCCATACATGGAACCATTGGTTACAACAAATGGAAAAGTTTTGAATGCTGTGGATAAATTCACTTACCTTGGTAGTATACTTTCCAGGGATGTATGCATTGATAATAACTTTAACACGTGCCTTGCCAGAGCTAGCTCACTGTTTGGGAGGCTCTGAAGAAAAGTTTGGGAGAGAAGAAGTATTAGACTGACTACCAAACTGAAGGTCTACAGAGCCATTGTGCTGACCTCATTGTTATATACCAGCGCCATACCAGGAAACTGAATCACTTCCATTTGAACTGTCTTAGGAAGATTCTGAGGATCACCTGGCAGGATAAGGTACCAGACACTGAGTTCCTTACTTGAACTAAACTGCGAAGCATTCAAACTTTGCTTCAGGGAGCACAACTCCAATGGGCGGACCAAGTTGTTCTAATGCAAAATGTATGCTTGCCAAAAAGACTATTTTATGGAGAACTCACATGGGGCAGGCGATCACATGGTGGTCAGAGGAAGCGATACAAGGACACTCTCAAGGTCTCAAGAACTTTGGATTTGATTGTGCAACATGGGAGACACTAGCACAGGCCCGCTCAGCATGAAGTGCCCACATCAGAAAAGGTGCTATATTCTGCAAAGCAGAATTGAAACAGCACAACAGAAAAGTAGGATGCGCAAATTTGGAATAACCGCCCCAAATGCTCACTCAGGCCATCTGTGTACAATATGTGGTAGAGCCTTCCGAGCTTGTATTGGTCTGATCAACCACAGTTGGACACATTGAAACTTCACTTTATCATGGTGATGTCATTTTGGTCCTCTTTGAGAATGAAGGACAACCTTCAGGTTACTTTGTGAATGTACGTGGGCAGAGAGGGTGACAGATTAATGGATTTGTTCATTTAAGAAGAACTAGTCTCTAAATAAGCATTTATTACTTAATAAAGTGCCCATTATGTTCTAGAAACTATCTATAAAGAGACAAAAATGAAATAAACCTGACCTCAAGGAGCTTATATTCTGCCGGATGAAAGCAATGTGTACAGACCCTATGATCCTAAGTATATATAAAATACACAATTTGGTGGTTGAGGGAAGGAAGATGGTGGTAACAAGGGGTTGAAAGATAGGATCCATGGAGGAGTTTGCAGTTGTGCTGAATCTAGAAGGAATATATTGACTCTCAGAGGCAGAACTGAGGTGGGAATGCATTCCAGACATGAGGCCAAGACCGGTCAAAGTCAGACAGGTGGGGAATGAAATATTATGTACTAGAATATCAAGTAAGCTCCTTTAGCAAGAGTGTAGAATGTGTTATGGAGCACAATACAATAGATTGTACTAATATACAATAAGTATGGGCTTGGGGCTGATCTCATATCCTATCAGGGGACATCAGGTGTGAAACTGACGTTCATATTTCTTAGGGTAGGAAGGTTCAGGAGGTGGTTTGGTCTCTCAACTATTCTAACTTTTGTCATCACCATTACTGTCATCAAATTATGATTATCGATGTGTTAATGGGTAATATATAGGTAATATGTTGCTATTAGTAATAATTGGCAGTGTATAATGGGTAGCGCACAAAGATACCATAAGTTGAAATCTTTGCTACCCCGCCCCCCCAACATATAATGTAGTTTTGTGTAGGTTAGTGGTATAACTTACTCAAATATCGCAACTCCCCTTCTTTTTTCCTCCCTATTTTACTACATTTTCTGGGGCAGCTAGGTGGTACAGCACATAGAGTGCTGATCCTGGATTCAGAAAGACTCATCTTTCTGAGTTCAAATCCAGCCTCAGACACTTACTGACTGTGTGATCCTGGGCAAGTCAATTCACCCTGTTTGCTTCAGTTTCTTCATATGTAAAATGAGTTGGAGAAGGAAATGGCAAACCACTCTAGTATTTTTCTCAAGAAAACTCCAAATGGGATCATGAAGAGTTGGACACAACCAAAACAATTGGACAACAACAAAGGCTGTTCTGAAATTTAAAAAAAAAAATCCAAAATGAGTAGCATTCTGAAAAAAAAGCAAGATAAACCTTGAGGGCTGGGATAATTGGAATTAAAGGTAAGGTAGAAATTGCCTTGAAACAGAAGAAAAAGAAATCTGTTCCTTCTTTAATGCTTTTGGGGAACATTAAACCATCTGCTGTCACATTATTATTTCAGATTTTTCATCTGGTGTCTTTATAGTCCTAACTAGATAGGACACTCTTCGGGAGCAGGGAATATGTCTTCTTTTCTCTTATGTTCCCCAGAGAGTGTGCTATAATGCTGAGAATCTAATAGATATCAGAACTGTAACTTACAATTTTGAACCATGGGCAGCCTTAAAAAATATTCCTAAATTTCCTAACTTTAGAAATTCCTAATTCTTAAGTTTTCAAACTTGCCCCTAAATAAATGTTTAAAGAAAAATTCAGAGTTTTTTTTTGGTAGGTGAGTGACTCAGTCTCCATGGGTGGATACTTCTGAGAGAGTTACCACTGGGGAAAGACAATAAAAGGGGTGGGGCAGCAAAAGAGCTCTGCTGGGGTGTGAGGTGGGGAGGAAGCTTGCCAAGTAATAGCTTTCCTATTTTAACTGATTATTCTTGCTAACCAAATGCTGGGCTCAGTTGCTTCTGTGCTGCTAAACAAGTGTATGCACTATCAGTGCCCTCTAAATTTTTATACCTTGAAGCAAAGCTCTGATTGCCACATCCTAGTATGACTCTGGTAGGCACTAAATGAATATTTATTGAAATGAATTGAAAAAAGTGCAGCAGGTAGTCAGAACGACACCCCCAGGGATACTGGTACAGATAAGAAAGCCAGAAGCAGGGACACTATTCTAGAAGATGGTTAAACCACCACCACAAGCAAAGTATTCAGACAAAGTATGGACCACAGGGTTTTCATTCATCAAACCTTCAAAATACCAGCTAGTAGCAGAGGATCTGAGTGAGGAAGAAACTATCTGAGTGAGTTCTCATGAGCATTTTAGGATGACTTGAGAGTGTAAAAGAGGCTATGTGTTTCCCTTAGCTGAGGTTGTGCCACCTCATGGATGTCTTAATTCCAAAATTATCTCATAATGATACAGTGGCTGCTGCAGATGCTTCTTTTAAGCTTACTAAGCAGTTAATAATTACAAAATGAAAGGTTGTGCAGCTTGTTGGTACTGCCCAAGGGGCCTTGGTTTGAACAGCCTAAAACATCTTTCCATTTATTTCAATTTAAATAGGAAACAACTAGAATTGGCTATATTTATTTAAAACAACCATACAGAATTGTGTTACGAGATATTCCTCATTCCCTAGGATGGAGGTGAAGAGAGACATCTTCTCATGAGGCTTTTTCTAGGCAAATCTATGTAACAGCTGAAGATGGTTGGATTTGCCAACTTCTTTTTCTGCCTCCCAAACCTTCCAAGATTTTTACCTTGCTCTCTTCTTGTGCCCTTCCGGTAAGGCAAGAAAATAAAAAGGCTGCAGCTTCTCCTTTCTTGATCAGGTGAAATGAGGTTATATCTGTATCCTCCTACTACCTCCTTTTCCCATCTCTAAAGACCTTCCATTGTATAGCTCTACCCCAAAAGTTTTAATTTACAGCTGAGGAAAAATGGGCTCTAGTCCAAGAAATACTCATTTTACTTCTACTCCCCCACCCCTTCCTTCTTCCTTTGACTATTTTTCTTTTGTATATGTGGATTTTACCTATGGATACTATCCCATTCTTCCACCCTCTGATGCTCTCAGCATTGTGAAAATGCTAAATTGTAATAGTCTTGTCAAGTTCTAGAAGCACATGAGCCATTAATTCAATTTTTTAGTCTTCTTTCTTTTGTTTTGAATTTGTATCCCAAATGCCCTGCTCACCTTCCTCTGAAGAAAAAACCCCTCAAATTCCATCATTTTTTGTGAAAATATTTTGTCATTGATGATTCAAGTTAACATTTTTTTTTAATAAAAATTTATTTATTTAACTCTTTACATTCATTTTCACAAAATTTTGGGTTCCAAATTTTCTCCCCTTTTCTCCCCTCCCCCACCCCAATACACTGAGCAATCTAATTTTCCCTATCACCAATCTGCCCTCTCTTCCATCATCCCTCCCTTCTCTTGTCCCCATCTTCTCTTTTGTCCTGTAGGGCCAGATGACTTTCTACTCCCCATTAACTGTATTTCTTATTTCCTAGTAGCAACAACAATACTAAACAGTTGTTCCTAAAACTTTGAGTTCCAAATTCTCCCCATCCCTCCCTCCCCACCCATTCCCTTTGGGAAGGCAGGCAATTCAATATAGGCCCTATCTGTGTAGTTTTGCAAATGACTTCGATAATAGTCGTGTTGTGTAAGACTAACTGTATTTCCCTCCATCCTATCCTGCCCCCCATTGTTTCTATTCTGTCTTTTGATCCTGTCCCTCCCCAAGTGTTGACTTCAAATTTCTCCCTCCTCCCATTACCCTCCCTACTATCACCCCTGCCCCTTGCTTATCTCCTTCTCCCCCACTTTCCTGTATTGTAAGATAGGTTTTCATACCAAAATGAGTGTGCATTTTATTCCTTCCTTTAGTCGAATGTGATGAGGGTAAACTTCTTGTTTTTTTCTCAGCTCTCCTCTTTTTCCCTCCACTAAAAAGTCTCCTGCTTGCCTCTTGAATGAGATATAATTTACCCCATTCCATTTCACCCTCTTTCCTCCCACTACATTTCTCTCTCGCTGTTTACCTTAATTTCTTTTAAGATATGGTCCCATCCTATTCAATTCACTCTGTGCTCTCTGTCTCTGTGTGTGTGTGCATGTGTGTATGTGTGTGTGCCTGCACACGTGTAAATGTGTGTGTGTATGTGTGTGTGTGTGGTCCCACCAACTACCCAGATACTGAAAAGTTTTAAGAGTTACAAATATTGTCTTTCCATGTAGGAATGTAAACAGTTCACTTTTGGTAAGTCCCTTATGACTTCTCTTTGCTGTTTACTTTTTCATGCTTCTTCTCATTCTTGTGTTTGAAAGTCAAATTTTCTTTTCAGCTCTGATCTTTTCATCAAGAATGCTTGAAAGTCCTCTATTTCATTGAAAGACCATATTTTCCCCTGAAGTATTATACTCAGTTTTGCTGGGTAGGTGATTCTTGGTTTGAGTCCTAATTCCTTTGACTTCTGGAATATCCTATTCCACGCCCTTCGACCCCTTAATGTGGAAGCTGCTAGATCTTGAGTTATCCTGATTGTATTTCCACAGTACTGGAATTGTTTCTTTCTAGCTGCTTGCAAGATTTTCTCCTTGAGCTGGGAGTTCTGGAATTTGGCCACAATGTTCCTAGGAGTTTCTCTTTTTGGATCTCTTTCAGGCGGTGATCGATGGCTTCTTTCAATACTTATTTTGCCCTCTGGTTCTAGAATGTCAGGGCAGTTTTCCTTGATAATTTCATGGAAGATGATGTCTAGGCTCTTTTTTTGATCATGGCTTTCAGGTAGTCCCATAATTTTTAAATTGTCTCTCCTGGATCTATTTTTCAGGTCAGTTGTTTTTCCAATGAGATATTTCACATTCTCTTCCATTTTTTCATTCTTTTGGTTTTGTTTGGTGATTTCTTGGTTTCTTGTAAAGTCATTAGACTCCATCTGTTCCATTCTAATTTTGAGAGAACTATTATCTTCAGTGAGCTTTTGAACCTCTTTTTCCATTTGGCTAATTCTGCTTTTGAAAGCATTCTTCTCCTCATTGGCTTTTTGAACCTCTTTTGCCAATTGAGTGAGCCTATTTTTCAAGGTGTTATTTTCTTCCGCATTTTTTTGGGTCTCCTTTTGCAAGGTATTGACCCATTTTTCATGCTTTTCTTGCATCTCTCTCATTTCTCTTCCCAGTTTTTCCTCCACCTGTCTAACTTGCTTTTCAAAATCCTTTTTGAGCTCTTCCATGGCCTGAGCCCACTGGACATCTTCCTGGGATGTCTGGGATACAGAGGCCCCAACCTCCACATCTTTCCCTGATGGTAAGAATATTTCCTCGTCATCAGAATTGCAAGGCGGGAACATCTCTTCCCCAATAAAGTAGCTCTCTATGGTCTTATTTTGCTTCCTTTTTCTGGGCATTTTCCCAGCCAGTTACTTGACTTCTGAGATTCCTGTCCACCCCCACCTAGATCCGCCCAGCTAGTGCTTGGGGTCTGAGATTCAAATGGGCTTTCTGTGGCAGGCAGGCACGGCTGCTATTCAATGTGAGCTTAAGTTCTGGTGCTTGGGTGGGGGCAGGACCACCTCCCAGGCTCAGTTCCCTCAGGGGCTTTATGCAGAGACCTTCAGTAATGGCGTGGGTGGGGGCAGGGCCATCTCCCAGGCTCAGTTCCCTCAGGTGGTTTATGCAGAGACCTTCAGTAATGAAGATCCTGCCTGCTCTGGGAGTCCCAGGCCTCCGCAGCTGCCTCTGCTGCTGCCTCCGCCGCTGCCTCCGCCGCTTCCTCCACTGCTGCCTCCCAAGGGGGCCTGAGCCAGGGAGACACCCCGCTCCCCTCTCGGCCAGCCTAGAAATCTCTCTCACTGACCTGTAGCATCTGTGGGCGGAGGGACCTTCCCCTCCGCTGGAGGTTCCGTCCCTGAAGCCTGCTCGGATCTGCTCCTCTGGGGCCATGGCCAGGACAGCTCAGGGATGGGCTCCGCTTTCTGGGGAGCGACGGACCCTGGGGACAGCTCTCCAGGGCTCTCTGGAATGGAGATCTTTTCCACTGTGTTTCTGCGTGCCTTGCAGTGATCCAGAATTTTTGGGGAGTTCTTGCAGGAAATATATGGGCTGTGGGTTCGGAGCTAGCATACGTGAGTCTTTCTACTCCACCATCTTGGCTCCACCCCAAATTAACATTTCATGATGTTATTTTTGGGTTATAATTTCTTTCCTTTTTGGAATAGCATATCCAGTCTTTTCTCCCTCCCTCCCTCCCTCCCTCCCCTTCCTTCCTTCCTTCCTTCCTTCCTTCCTTCCTTCCTTCCTTCCTTCCTTCCTTCCTTCCTTCCTTCCTTCCTTCTTTCCTTTCTTCTTTATCTCTTTTTCTTTTCCTTCCTTTTCTTCAAACAAAAGATTATCTTGAGTTACTTGTACTGTTTTTCCTCAATATGTAAAGGACTTTGTCCTTACTTCTTGAAAGATTTATTGTACAGGCATACCTAGGAGATATGGAGGTTTGGTTTCAGATCAATGCATTAAAGCAAATATTGCAATAAAGTGAGTCACATGAATTTTTTGGTTTCTTAGTACATATGAAAGGTATGTTTATACTATGCTGTAGTTTATTAAATGTGCAATAGTATTGTGTCTAAAAAACCATGC
This sequence comes from Bettongia penicillata ogilbyi, assembly GCA_023548195.1. NCBI lineage: Eukaryota > Metazoa > Chordata > Mammalia > Diprotodontia > Potoroidae > Bettongia > Bettongia penicillata. The sequence goes on from JAJHZJ010000027.1 coordinate 11,975,858, forward strand.
ATACTTTAATTTTGAAATACTAATGCTAACCATCATTTGAGCCTTCAGTGAGTTGTAATCTTTTTGCTGGTGGAAAGTATTACCTTGATGCTGATGGCTGTTGACTGGTCAGGGTGGTGGTTGCTGAAGGTTGGGGTGATTATGGCAATTTCTTAAAATAAAAATGAAAAATAAAATACAAAATAAAAACAAATAAAAAGTAAAAAAAATTGAAGTTTGACTCATTGATTGATTCTTCTTTTCACTTGAAGAGTTAGAGGTCATTGTAGGGTTACTAACTCGTTTGATTTCAATATTTTTATTTCTCAGGGAATAGGTAGACCTGATGAGAGCGAGAGAGATGGAGGAATGGTCAGTCAGTGGAGCAGTCAAAACACATATAACCTTTGTTGATTAAATCTATCATCTTACATAGATGTGTTTTGAAGCACCTCAAAATAATTATAATGGTAACATCAAATATCAGTACTTCTAAGTAATTTCTTATATGTATTCTTGAAATATTTTATTCAAAGATTTTATTTCTCTTTTTAATAGAAAACTTATGGTTTTTAGATTGCATTTGTGCATTCTGTTTTCAAGATCAGTTATCTTGACTTGTAAAGAACTCATGTACTTTTCTTATAGTATTGTCTTTTGATTTTGTGGTGTCCATTTTTCTTCCATTAATGCATTTTTATATCCAAATTGTTTGATCTCTTTTTCAGAGAATTATTTATTTTTTGAAATCCTATGACCTTTGTTCTAAATTACCTTTTTAAAATCTATTTTAAAATTTTTCCTTTAAGATTTTCATCCCACTTTCCATTACTTTTAACTAATTTATGTTTGCGTTTTTTCGTCACTATGGAGTTTCTTTCAGTTGTTTTGTTATCATTCCTGGGAGTTAAGTTGGTTATAGTACTTATTTTCTGAGGGATTTTCAGTCCTTTCCATACTACTGTTTTCATTTACCCCAGGGTCTTTGTTATATTGCATATATTTTGGTTGTTTTTATCCATCAGCATTTATGAAACTCCTACTACATTTCAGGGCCTGGGGCTAGACACTCATTTACTCATTTTCTTCTCCATTATTTTTTTTTCTGGTAGGTTTTTCTTATAAAGAATGTGATTCTATCTTCAATTTGTTATGCCAATTAGAGTAAGAAAATAATAAAAAATATATTTTGCTATTTTGACATGATGAAGAGGAACTGGGCTTAGTGACTGCTTCATACTCAGAGATCTTATTGAAAGTCACCGCTGTTGTCCCCTCTACTATGTATTTTCTTTAGTTGATTTGATGCCTTTCTACTGTTATGTGGTGCTGGGTTTATTCCATATTTCTCACCTCACTTCTGGAGCTTGCCCTCTGACTGTGTCCCTACCCTCATCCTCCCCAAACCATGTCTATCTATTTTTCTAGCCAGAACACTGATATTGAGAAAAAGAATGACCTTCTACTTGTAAAGGATTGGAGAAGTCCACCTAAAATATTGTCAGTGGGAGACTCTAAGAAACTGTCACTGTGATAGTCATAAAGGCTTGGGGACTCTTGCAGGGAAAATTTGAACCAGAAAGAAACAATAAGGCAGTGTAATCTTCTACAGCACTTTACATGTAAGAATTAACATGGGTGAAATGATTCATTTCTGCTCTTATTATTGTGTTTATTATTTTATTTTATTTTTCTTTTTTGAGGTAAGAAGGGGAGCTTGGTTGAGCTGCAGCCTCTCACTTATATGATCTTTCTAGAAATTCTTTCTTCTTTCTATTTTTTTTCTTCCTTTAGTTTCCTGACCTAATTCTCTTAGGATTTCAGTATCATAGATACAGAACATATCTCTGGTCTAAAGTGGGGAAAGATTGCACAAGTTCGTGAGATGGAACAGTTCTTAAAACTAGTCTATCAAATCTCTGCATTTTAATAATAATAATAAATAACTTTTTATAGTATTTTAAGATTTGTAAAGTACATATATTATCTCATTTGATCATTATAACAACTCTGTGACATGGGTACTATTGTAATACACATTTTATAGGGGAGGAAACTAAAACTGAGAGACATTGATTGACAGTTGAGAAGTATCCTAGGCAAGATTGTATTTCAGGCATTCCTGACTCCACATCCAAAGTTGTATCCACTTCTACACGTAGCTGACTTCTACACATCTCTTTTTTTACAGAAGAGGAAAGAGAGAGGTTAAGTTACTTGACCAAGGTCACACAAGTAGGAAGTGACAGAGTCTTGATTAGAACTCAGCTCCTCTCTACTTTAAAACTAAGCTTTTTTTCCATTTTGGCATTCTTCCAGTTCTTTTTTCATGCCCCTTCCTAACATGACAAGCTTATTCACATGGAGATCTCAGGATTTATTAGCTCTGGGAGGAATTTCAGGTCTAAATGAAGGAGACTTTTTTGACCATGAGTTTCTCAAGAGAGTTCTTTGATCATACTATGGAAATGACTGCTCTCTCCACAAGGATCAACTATTTCCTCACCCTCAACACAACTAGGTAGTGCTGCAGTAGGTAGAGCACTGATCTTGAAGTCAGGAAGACCTGAGTCCAAATCTGATCTAATACACTTACTAGCTGTGTGACCGTGGACAAGTCTCTTAATCCTATTTGCCTCAGTTTTCTCATCTTCAAAATGAGCTGGAGAAGGAAATGGCAAAACATGCCAGTATCTTTGCCAAAAAAACTCAAAATTGGGTCACAAAGAGTTGGACATCACTGAAATGATTGAACAGCAGCAATAAATGAGATAGAGATTGAAGATAAGCTATGGGAAACTACTACCAGCCCTCTTTGAACGTTCCTGGCTGTATACCTACAAAGACTGTCATCACTGTTGTCTCTAGGTATGTATAGATGGAGCCTAGAGGAATTGGAGTGGGAAGGTGAAATGGAAGCAATAGTAGTAGTAGCTGCTATGAAGATGTTTGCGTATTCTGTGTCTAACTCATTCCTAATTCCAGCCCTCTGTCAGTCACTCCAATGAGTGACCTTCCACTTTGGATGGAGGCTCACTTCTTCAACCATTGCAGTTTCAATTTTCTTTGGGGCTACTTTATAGATCACTAAGGGCTTCAGCAGCTATTAGACATCTAAGGTGAGTAATTTTATCATGGAAAATGGCAAAAGAAATTTAACAATCACTCCATAGATCTAAAAGAAATCTTGCTTCCTTAGTCCTCTTTCGCTTGGTTTCATTCCCATCATCCAAGAATTTTAGAATTGGAATGAGCCCTTTCTTATCCATGGTTTTCTTATCCAACCCATACCTGAGCAATACCCCTTCTTCCCCCAACACACCTTGTGAAGGGTCACCCAGCTTTCTGGTTCACTGTCTCCCAAGGGCTCTCATTTCATTTTTAGGCTTTTTTCATTGTTTGAAAGGTTTTTCGTACCCCATAGTCTGAATCTGTTTCTCCGCAATTTCCCTTTACTAAGAATGCCAGCCCTGTCTTCTGGAGTCAAGCAAGACATTTATTAAATACCTACTATATAACAGGTACTGACTGTGCTAATTATTTAGTGTATAAAGAAAGACAACCCCCCCCCCCCCATTCCTTACTCTCAAGGAATTCATGATTTAATGAGGGCTACAACATGCAAATAACTATGTTCAGATAAGATATTAACAGGATAAATTTGGGATAGTCTCACAAGGGAGTGAGAATAAGGAGGACCAGTGGTATCACAAGTGTCATAGTAGATGATACCTGTTCACCTTTATTAGGGGCAGCTAGGTGGTGCAGTGGATAGAGCACCAGTGTAGGAGTCAGGAGGACCTGAGTTCAAAATCTTACCTCAGACACTTGACACTCACTAGCTGTGTGACCTTGGACAAGTCACTTAACCCTAATTGCCTCATCCTGAGTCATCTCCAGTCATCCTGAGGAATATCTGGTCACTGGATTCTCTGGAGGAGAAGTGAGGCTGGTGACCTGCACAGTCCTCCCTCACTCGAAAACAAAGTCAAGTGCAAGTCATGCCATCCTTTTTCTGATGCTTTGGTCTTCTTTGGCAATGAAGGACAAACACACACCCTTTAATAAAAGGATTCTTAATCTTGTGTGTGTGTTTGTGTTTTGTGTGTGTGTGTATGTGCATGGACTCCTTTGGCAATCTGGTAAAGCCTAGAGATCCTTTTTTAGAATAATGTTCTTAAATACATAAAATAAAGCACATAGGATTACAGAAGAGATCAGTTGTATTGACATGAAGATGTCCTTTTTGTCCATAAAAGTTCATGCACTCCTTTAATCTATCCATGGACCCCAAGTTAAGAACCCCTGCTCATAGATTTAATAGGAATTTCTTTGTAGAGGAGATTTGAGATTTTCTGCTTCAAAGAAATGACTTATATTTGTAAATCTGGTGATTGAAGGGATTGGGAGAAGTGGTTGGTATATATGTTGGGGCACTAAGTAAGATTTTTGGAACATCTCTATGAGGCTAAAATAAAGGGAAGGGGAAGATTATACCTGTTTTAGGAGAGGTGCCTGTTAGGAAGAGAAGGTTATCTCTTTAACCCTTGAATAAGTCCTTTTCTTCCTCAAAGGAGCCTGTTTGTATTCACTTTCATTTTCTCATATAATTACAAAGGGTAATGATTAATTCTTATTTCAGATCTTCATGTGGAGAACTCAAGTCTGGGAATACACATTTCAGTGATCTAAGCTGCATATCCAGCTGGCTCTTGTGGGAGTCCCCAAATCAATGGCTTTTTGGAAGGAAAATTGCCCTTCATGACTCCTGGCTATCCTTATAGCTCCTTTTACAGTCACTCTCCTAACAAGTTCACTTTTGGAGCCAAATTTAGACTCTTTCTGGAATCATCTTTTAAGTAAGAAGGTGTGTGTGTGGGGAGGCACATTCTGGGCCATCTGGAAGTGGCCTGTGTAGCCATTTGAATGCAATTTGGCTTGTGTTCATGTACAATTCCAGTGCAACTGAGCAGGAAGGAGCTAATATGTTTTCTGCATTCCCAAATGCCTTACGTATGGAATTTTGGGAAGGTGTGTGAGCTTTGGCTCTCAATGCCAAGTGGATGGAAACTCTCCAGCAGATTGGGGTTTGTAGGGTTATGAAGTGCTGGGCAGTTGTTCAGTTTTGGGGACTAAACATTGAATGCCTAGGATTGAATCTTAGGTATAAGTTCTTGAACCTATCATGAAGACAAAAGTCACTTCAGTTAGAAATCCATAATAAAGTAATTGGGACAACTGGAAAGCCTGGGGAGTTTTTTGCTTGTTTGTTTTTATTTTAAAGAAAAAAAATTGCAGGACTCTACAATCTGACCATAATATATTTTTTAAGCCACATCTCCAATTTCATCAGTGTGGGAAGCTTTTGATGAGTAATATCCTGTACCAGAGGAGACTGGTACTTTTTCTGCAGTTTATTGTCTCTGAGAGATGGGCAATGAGAACTTATCTGTGTCTCCCTGGATCACACCCACGGGCAAGACTTAAACCTAGGTTTTTCTGCTTCTAAGGCTAGCTTTCTACAAACTCTGCCATGTCACATCTCTGTGATCTGTGTTTTGAATGACATCTTTGTTTATTTTTTATTATATCCCTTCCATGTCCCCTACCCAGCAAACCATCCCTTGCATCAAAGTGTAGAAGACAAAGAAGGGGATAAAAAGCCTTTCCCCGGACTAACCCATACACCAACCATGTCTCAAAGGGAGTAAAGATTGCATAGGTGGCAGGGGAGGGAAATAATCAAGGAAGGTTTCACAGGGGAGGTGAATTTTGAGCCCTTGATGATTCATTAGAACTAGCTATGGATCAAGAGGGCATTCCAGGCCATATAAGATTAAATGGCAGGAGCAGAAATACAGAAGTGGGCATGCTTAGATGACAGGACTAAAGCATGCACTTTGTATAAAGAATAATAGATGATTCGATTGAAAGACAGTTTATACACTGTCTAAGTATTATGACCAAGTAGTAGAGATGAGAAAACTCATCTTCTTCCCTTTGCAAAAGTGGGTAACTTAGCATCTCTCATTTCTCTTACCCTCCTGGTTTTTCAGAGCATTTTGATATTTAGACGTAGAACCAGGCCCCAGCTCCTAACTGTGCCAAGTTATATATGTGTAGCTCATTTATAATCTAGCCTCATAAATCAATTCCTTCAGTTCCTTAATTGTGGGAACTGCTCTTTTCTCAACTCCCTCCAATTACCTGTTTGTATCCAGGTAGGTAATTGAAGGTAATGCCTTCTTGGGGCTGGAAAATTACACCAGGACTACTGGGAAGTAGGAGTGGGGTGTCCACCTCTCTCAGCTCAGTGTTTAGATGGATTTTAGATATACCTTTGAATGATGGCTCCTGGCCATCATAGTGAAGAATGATCCCCTTTAGTCTTATTAGGAGAAGAAACAAGAGAGGTATTGTAGTGATGAAGCTCTGGTCGTCAGTGGTCTTGGCCTTAACCTTTAGTGAATGGATCTATTCTGTCACTCAGCCTATCTAGTAGAGTCAGCTTAGATTCGTCAGCTGGTTCTTTGGTGGAATGTTAGTTACTTCTCTCCTTTTTTACCTTTGTAGGTCTCATTAGGCTTGCCATCTTTACAGATATAATTCCAGTAAACCAACATGTATCTTTTAAGGGCCATGATAGATACAAGAAAAGGGGATGACCTAATTCCTGTCCCCAGAGTCTTACAGTCTAGGTGGGAAGGTGGGAAACATACGGACAGAAAACAATAAAAGAAATCCTCTTTCAGGGAAGTTCGGTAAGGGATATCAAGGTAAATGAAGCAAAGAGGCTCAGGAAACTTGCTGACATCATCTTCTGCGGTCCATCTGGATTATCTACTTTTAATAGTAATAATAATTAATGATAAAAAACAGTGATAATGGTGATAACTAGATCCGTGATTTCATCAGTATTAGGGAATGTCCTTGTGAAGAAACTCCATATACCAATGTAAGTTGGCACATTCTCTTCAAGTGGTGGCCTTATAGAAGTAGAGTGACTTGTCTAGGGTCACACGTTCAGTATGTGTCAAAGTCAAGATTTTAACTCACATTTTCTTTCACTCTCAAAGCTACCTTTCTATCCATACTGCCTCCCTAATAACAGAAAAGTTAATAATAACTGATACTTATATGGCAGTAAGATTTGCAGAGTACCTACATGCATCATCTCATTGGATCTTTACACCCACCCTTTGAAGTAGGCTGTGCTATTACCCTCATTTTACACATGAGGGAACTCAGTCTCAGGAGAGTTAATTAACTTTCCCTTAAGATGTTGGGTTTTGATAGGAAAGTTTGTCAGAGTTTGACCTTGTTTTGTCTGGAACCAGGCCTCCATTACATTTTTCTGCTGTCTCCACACTATGTATTGCAGCTTGGAGTCAAGAAGATGTGAATCCAACCTCAGACACTTGCTAGCTGTGTGACCTTGGGAAAGTTATTTAACCTTTGCTGCAGTTTCCTTATCTGTGAAAATGGGGAAAGTAATAGCACTTATCTCCCAGAGCTTGTGAGGAACAATTGAGATAATATTGTAAAGTGATTAGCACGGTGCCTGGCACACAGTAGGCATGGTAAAGATGGTAGTGGTTTTTATTATTTCTACAGCTCCCCTTATGTGATGTCTTCTGCCGTTAGACTGTAAGCCCTTTGAGGGAAGTGGCTCTTTCTTCTTCTTGTATTTGTATCCTCAGCACTTAGCACAATTCCTGGAACATGGTTAATAAATGATCTCTCTATCTCTGTCTTCCTTCCTTCCTCCCTCCCTCCTTCCTTCCTTCTTTCCTTCCCTCCTCCCTTCTTTCCCTGCTGCTCCTTTCTTTCTTTCCTTCCTTCCTCTCTTTCAACACTTCTAGATTTTTTCTTTTTTTAAGCAGATTTAAATGTATGAAAACCCAGATTAACATTAAAGATAATTAAGGGAACAATTTAATTTTAGAAAAAGATTTACAACAGGATTTCCTTATATATTAGTACACTGAAATGGATTTGATTTACAAAAAAATTGACTTACACAAGTTTTCAGAAAAGCATCCGGTACATATAGTCAGATAATTGTAGGCCACCTCTCTGGTACCAGCCTCAAAACTAAACCTTTGTCAGTGTGTATGCAAGGGTCATCTAAAGGATTATAGATCCAGACCTAGGAGGTACCAGAAAGGGTATCTAGTTCAAAATGGGGTCCCAGAAAGGTAAAGGTCATGTGGTTAGTGAGGATTCCAGTACAAGGTCTCCAGCTCCAAAATACTGTGCCCTTTCCACTGTACAGAAATAGTCATGAGTTCTGGGATCCTGAGGAATTTACAGCCAGTGACAACGAGTTAGTCGTCACATTTGGATGCTCCAGATTTTTGGGAAAGTATTCTTTACTGTGTTTTCCTCTAAACAGGAGGAAGAATGAGTAGAAAAGTTATACCACTAATTTGAGCAATACTTTAGACAATTTCTAAACCCCCTGTCTCTAATGATGCCTAGGATGTTGAATCTTTTATCTCCTTATCCCTTAGAGATTTTTGGCTTTTGGGGTGTATGAGTCAGATTTCAGTGGTGAGGATGGAAGAGGATGGTGGCTTCTGATCTTCAGCTTTTAAGTTGAGGATTGTTTTCCAAATTGTGTTTTAATTCTTGGCGAGTAAGCTGCGTGGAGCATCAAGGAGGGGACTAAAAGAAGATAGGCCATGTGCAACGCCCAAAATAGCATCTGAAGTACTGTGTATGTGTGTCTTTCCCTGCAACCTAGCATAGCTGATAGACAGAAAATGTTCATAAAACGATTACTGTAACCACAAAAATGGTTGAATAATTCAAGCTTGACTTTTTGAAGAATTTTGATTCTGAAAATAGGACTCTTAAGAAAATGTGTACATCATTTTATTTCTCCTCTTTCTTTGTGAGCTTAATTAACCTCACACTTAGGTAATGGGATCACATTTGGGAAATAGTTTGGGATGAATGAAGTTAAGTTTTCCCTAGAAATTATTCTTCCTTTAGTCATTAAGAAATGATATTTATTTGACAGTACCTCCATCTGCCATGAAAGATATTGTGGGAGGAAATGTCTTGTGAAGTTGTCCTTGTCTTTTTTTAAACATTTTATTGTTATACTTTTATTTTTATAGCACAATCATTTTCCCCAACACCCCTCACCCCCAACTGTTTTATGTGACAAAAAAATACATTAAGGTAAAGGCGATTGACACATAGTGACTGGGTCTGAAAATCTTCTATCTGTCAGACAATCTGGAGACCCTATCCTTCTACTGAGAGAATGAAGGTGTTATGAGTTCTCTAGGGTTGAGATTATTCTTTATAATCCATCAGAATTCAGTTGCCTTTTAGTGTTATCATTTCCATTGTGTATATTATTCTTTTGATATTGATATTTAATTTTGCATTATTCATATAAATTTTCCCATGTTTCTCTGAATTTCTCTTGTTTAGTCATTGCTAATAGTACAGTCAGATACCACTAATTCAGACACCATGATTGGTTAACTGTCATCCAAGGAGCACTCATTTTGTGTCTAGGTTTGTTGCTTTTTTTTCATAACAGAGAGTGCTATTGTAACTGTTTTGTCTTATATAGGACTCTTTCTATACATCATTGGTCTCCTTGGGGATATATACTCATTAGTGGGATGGTTGGGTCAAAGGAGATCAATAGTTTAAAACTTGACTTTTCTTGCATAATTCTAAATTGGTTTACAGAGTGGTCAGACCAGTTCATAGCTCCACTACCAGTGTGTGATTGTTCCTGTCTTCCTACAATCTAACCAATATTGACTGATTGCATTTTTTAGATTCATCTTTGCCAATTTAAGGGATGGGAAATGAAACTTCAGAGTTGTTTTAATCTGGGTTTCCCTTCATATTAGTGATTTAAAGCACTTTCCATGTGGTCTTTGATAATTTGCATTTTTTCTTCTGAAGAATGTTCATTTCCTTTCATCTTTCAGAGTCTTTCATTGTTTTGGATCAATTATTTTTTCTCATGTTTCCTTCTGAATTATAACTATTTTCTGAACAGTCTTAAAGAATGATCTCTCTGCTCACTGTCCTTGTCCAATTTGCCTTCCTTCCCCAAGACTCAATAAGAAATAAAACATTCAGCCAAATTTTTGCCTCAGTTTTATCTTCTGGCACTAACTTGCTGGAAGTGTCCTGCCATCCATCCTCAGCTGGCCCTTCCTATAATTGGCTGTAGCAAGACACATTCCACATTTTGCTTCAGTTTCCTCCATATCTGTGGTGTTAATGGGTGTCTTTAGTAGATCAGACATTTCTTCTTCTTGCTTTAAGATCCACTCGGATATTCAACAGACTCTTTGATCATCATCAGTGTGGGCATTTTGGCCAACAAATCTGAAGCTAAAGCTTGTGGCTCATGGTTTTGTTTTGTTTTGTTTTGTTTGTTTGAGTATTTCTTTTCTGCATCTGTGATGCAGTTTGTAAAGCCTTTGTCCCTGCTGACGGTACATGGACCATTGTCTGTATCCTTCTACCAGTTCATAACCAGGCACTCCTCAGTGTTCCGAGTATCTTTTTCTGGTACTGCCATCTTGAGAATATAGTGGAGCATGGGGGCTGTCAGTTGGTTATCTCTTACCATTACTGTGTGACCAACCTATTTTTTTTTTTTATTACATGCCCCTTTGATAGCATCCTTTCATACCTCATCTACTTCTTAATTTCTCTTTTGTTTTGGTTGCAGCCATTTGTGTTCCCTATGTCCTTCTTAACTGCCCTCAGAGCAATACTCAATTGTAATTCCACGATGACAGTAGCATTCTTTGATTCACAGTCATATAGCAACACCATAAGAATATTGGCATAAAAAATGGGCTTTTGCTTCAGAATGAAGCTTGGGATCATTAAAAGGATCTTGTGATTTTCCAGAGGCAATCCAGCCCTCTCTCTTCCTTCTGTTTATTTCTTTATTTATTCATTATTTATTTCATCCATTTGTATCATCTGTCCAGGATACAAACACACGCACATAGTACTCATAAACATATATGCACAGAGATATGTATACACACACATACATGTGTATGAATATGCACACACATATTTAAATGTGTAAATATGTACACACATTTTAATATGTGGATACATATATGTGTATAGATACCTGTATATGTCTATATACACATACAACACACATGTACACATGAACATGACACATTTCCCACCAGCTGCACTCCTTGGGTTAGACTCTACCATACCCCTAGGAAACCTCATCATCAGGAAAGTTATCATCTTGGGAGATTGAGAGCTTTGGTGCTCATACTTCGTTAGCACTCTCATTATCCTCAGCTCTCTGTTTGGAGGACTGGATGGTAGAGCAAAGAGTTTTTACTAAAGCCCCCATTTAAAGAAAGCTTCCAGTTTCACTCCATCAGACTGGACTCCATCAAGCCATCAATACCTTCTCTACCCCCTCCCCGCATGACACCCCTCATCCTTAGCTTCATTTTGTGTGTTGTCTCCCATCAGATTAAATTTCCTTGGGGGTGGTCTTTATTTTTCATATTTGTATTTCCAGCACTTAGCATAGTATCTGTCTCATAGTAGGCGTTTAATAAACTAACTTGCTCTTTATGGCCTGACTAATGGAACTGGACTGCTAGTCTCTATCCTCTCTCAAGAGTTTTTAGTCTAACTGCAAAAAACCAAATGGATGAAGAATGACTATTGTCTAACTTTGGCATGTAGTTTATAGACAATCTATGGACTTTATCCACATATGCATTGTTGTGTATACACATAGATGCATGCACATGCACACAGTTGTAATGATAACTATGAGAGTTAAAGATCTTCCCCACCCATTAAGGGGAGTTTGATTAGGGAAGATTTGTAGGGAGACCCCCAGCTTTTGTTAATTTTCTAATGAGGCACTGGTTCTCAAAGGCTGTGATGCCTCTGGCTCCGAAAAGGGTATAAATACTCTGAGGTGAAGTTTTCCTTTGGGGCTTACTCATTGGAAGTGTTTGTTTGGCCAGATGACTCTGGGCGCCGCTAAGGAGCCCACCAACTTTGAAAACCCAGATGTTGGTGCTTCTTTCTCTGGTAACTACGCATGTATGGTCAGATAGTTGGATCTGTTGATCTGTGTTGTATGTATTGCTTATGGTCAGCCAGTTGTAAGCCCAGAGTAGATACTTAAGTATCCCCTGAGTAGATACTTAAACTACTATACTAAACCCTGCCAGTGATTCAGTATTACATATAAAAAGATCAACTCTTTCAGGAGCTTGGTTCCATTAGCTCCATGTCATCCACAAATAGAAATATCAGAAGAACCTCATCAGCCATAGGAAAACCCTTCTCCAATTTGACTTGGTACTTGCTTTCCTGCAGGAGAGTAGTGAATATCTTTGGCAAACATATGTCTCCCTGTCTTGTGCCTTGCCTGATATTTATGATCAGAGGATTATTGATCTAGGTTATCTCTGTTGTTATGTCTTTCAGGAACTCTTGTACTATTTTGACACATGTATGTGAGATAACCTTGTTGAAGAAGAAACTTCATGGGTTTTATTTTATTTTGCTGAATCAATTTTTAAAAAGTCAACAAACACACATAAGTGCAGTGGGGTCTTATATTCTCTTTTTTTCTGGAATACACCTGTAGAATGTCTGTCTGCGCTTTTCTGATAAATACACTAAGGATACTCTTGCTATGTGTTTGGTTCCAGGGTTGGCAAACTATGGCCCCAGGGCCAGATCTGACCCTTTGTCCACTAAGAATGTTTTTTTTTTACATTTTAAAATACAATAAAACTTTATTTAAAGATGTAAAAACCATTCTTAGCTCCTGGAACTTGTATTATGCCCAGCTCCTGGAACTTGTATTATGCCCACTCCCTGTATTATCTTTCTCATAAAAGTTTTATATAGATGGTTAAGCAGACATATGGGTCAGTAGTTTTTGATGTTCTCTTGGTTACCTTTTTTGATAACAATAAGGTCCAAAATTTTTTTGGTGCCTTTGGCCTCTTTCCCTCCCTAGGAAAACATACATAACCAAGATACCCCATGGTCAGGCCAGTATTGTAGCATTTTTGCATGTAAAGGATGATTTCAGTGGCTTCCTTTTTAAAACGCAGCTTCCAATTTTAAGTACTTTCTGAAGATTGCCTTTAGATCAAAAACCAGACTTGTCTGCTTTTCATGTAAAGCCCTTTGCTGTCTGGTCCAGGCCATCTCTCCAGGCTAATTACACATCACTTCCCTCCCACACACTCTGTGCCAGCCAAACCAGGCTCATTTGTTTTCTGAACATAACATTCTAACTCCTCTCTCTGTGACTTTTTAGAGGCTGCTTTCCACATCTAGAATGGTCTTTCTTTTCCCTTCTGCATCTTGGACTCACCAGCTCCCTTCAAGGCTCAACTCAAGGGTTCCCTCCTTCAAGAAACTTCCTCATTCTTCCATTTGTCAGTGGTCATCCTTCTATGTCGTTTACATACGTAAATGTGTGTGTATCCTGGTATTTGCTTATCTGAGAACATGCCCTATCACCCAGTAGAATGTAAGCTGATTGAAGGCAAGGATGGTCTCACTCTTGTATTTGTACTTCTGACACATAGCAGTTCCTGGCACTTTGTAGGAGTTTAATGAATATTTGTTGATGGATTTTGAAAATTCTTTCTTCTTGCTCTTTGTTGCTTTGATTAAGTCAATATGGAAGTAGTTGATTGAGGAATAATTGCATCTACTTTGTCTTATAAGACTCCATGAAGGGTAGAGTTTCAGAGAAACCTGGGAAGACTTGTATGAACTGATGGAGAAGGAAGTGAGTATATCCAGGAAAATAATTTATATGACAACCACAACATTATAAAGACAACAAGTCTGAATGATTTAGGGAGTCTGGTGACCAGCCATGGTTCCAGTGGACTTGTGATGAAGCATGCTACCCACCTCTTGACAGAGAGGTGATGGAATCAAGATGCAAACTGAGGCATTGTTTCCAACGTGGCCAAGGTGGGAATTTGTTTTGTTGACTCTCTGTATTTGTAACATGTGGGAAAGGGAACGGGAGGAGTGTAGAGGGAGAGAGAGAGGTTGTTATTGAATAAAAAAATTACTTAAAAAGACCTACACATTTGTGTTGTCATTTATTTTCAATGAGTTAATCACCAAGCACTGTTAAACACTTTGTAGCAGGTGCTGAGTATACAAAAATGAAAACAAATCCATCCCGGTCATTCCATTATCTATCTCTGTTCTCATCCTGATTCCCACCTCCATCTCCATCTCCATCTCTCTGTAACTCACACACATATACATGTATATATATGTAGATGTATATACATATCTACATATAAATAATGCACTCGTATGTTATACAGACACACATTTGTATATATGTGTTTCAAAGTAGGTATGCATGATTTGGGGTTAAAGACACTGGCACCTGGAGGGATCAGGAAAGGCTTTACGTATACGTAGAAAGTGATGTGGAGTTGAACAGATAACAGATCTCATATATGAAGCGCTAGATTAAGTTCATACTTTTAGGTGGTCTTCGCAGTGATTGTTCACTGCCACCCTGACAGCATGACTGCAGAGATGTAACAGCTGCACAGGGCTGATCGTCCTTTTGTGTTTTCTTTGTTTTGCGGGTTGCTATGGCCAAAGAATTCATTACCGAGTGGCCGGACTATTGGGGGTGAGCCTCTCGGTACCTAGCGAGGCTCTTCTGCAGACAGCAAACATCATCTCATTCCTGGGATCATCCTGGGGGAGGGAAGCTCAAATGTTCCAATCTGCTGATATTTGTCTGGACTTTGCTTCCCCCCAATATAGTTAGTTAATTTCCTTGTGCTGCGGTCACTAACCCTTACTGTAGACCTGGATGAAGAAGCCTAAGGTGGTCGTGGAAGGACTTTTAAAGCATCTCAAGGACAATTCAGCCATGTACATTTGCATGGGTCTTTGCAACGAACTCTGGAGCTAATTAGGGTGAGTGCAGGAGAAGTGAGGTGACCCTCCCTCAAGGAAGAATTCTAGGTCAGTTGAAATCTCCCCTGTCTCTCTCCTTGGCAGCCTTAAGCTTTTCTGCCCACACTCTTACCCTGAGTAGATAGTGCCTGTACATGATCCACCCCTCAGCTGCCTGAAGGCACATTCATGTAACAGACATGGGAGAACTCTGGTTCTCAGTTAATTGTCTCTGTAAAGGTGGGGAGATCATTTGAACTTTAGTTTTCCCATAGTAGCTTAGATGTAAAACCTGGAGGGCACCTCAGTGCAACTTAGTGTATCTGGTACCACCCCCTGGTTGTACAGATGAGGAAGCTGGGGCTCACAGAGAAGTGACTGTCCCAGGGTCATACAGTTCATACTTTGCAGTGCAGCAATTTGAACCCAAATCTTCTGATACCAGATGCACGATATTTCCATCTGTGTTGTAAAATGAAGGCATTGGCCTAAATGATCTTAAAGATCCCTTCCATTTCCAAAATCTTGTGATTCTAGGAAGAGTGAGACAGTTCTGTCTGAAAGATTTTCAGGTGCCTCTGTTATCTGGACCTGCTTCTTTTCCTATCCATATTGTTTCTATCTCTTCTTTCCTAGTCATACCACATCTCCTGGGCATCTGGGACTCAGGTGATGCTCAAGAAATATTTGTGGAATGATTCAAAGAAGGTATAGCATAGTAGGTAAATTTTTGGACTTGGATTAAGAAAGGGCTAAATTTGAATCTAGCCTCTGATGCTGTGTGACCCTGGGAAAGTCACTTAATTTCACTGTGACTTGTTTTCCTCATCTGTAAAGTGGGATAATACCACAGTATTACCTCACATTTTGGCTGGGACTTGAAGGAAGCCAGGAGGTAGAGAGGAGGAGGGTTGTTATGTAGCTTAAATAACATAGTGGGTGACAAGTACTTTGCAGACCTTACAAGTGCTGTCTAAATGTCAGGAGCTGCTGTTGCTACTGCTACTACTTCTGGCCCACTACCATCATGCTGTATGTATTCCATGTATGTGAGCCTACAGGTATTATGAAGAGGCTTCTAGATTTCTATCTTGTTACCCAAGCTGGGGTTGCTTTTCAATTCCTTAGTGAGAAAAGCTTAATTTTTATATCTTAAAATATTACCAGTTGTGACTTACCTTTGATATAAGGAAATATTAACAGAGTTCTTAATTTGGAGTCTGTGAAATTAAAAAAAAATTCTTTTTGTTAATTATGTTTCAGCATAACTAATTTTCTTTGTTTTTTTAAAAATTAATTTATTTTTTAGTTTACAACATTTAGTTCCACAAACTTTTGAGTTCCAAATTTTCTCTCCCTCCCTCCTCTCCCCCCTTGCCAAGACAGCATGCAATCTGATATAGACTCTACATATACATTCACATTAAACATATTTTGACATTAGTCATGTTGCAAAGAAGAATTATAACCAATGGAATGAATCACGAGAAAAAGGAAACAAAACAAAAAAGAGAGAGCAAATAGTATGCTTCTATCTGCATTCAGATTCTGTAATTCTTTTATTGAATGTGGCTAACGTTTTCCATCATGAGCCTTTTGGAATTATCTTAGAACCTTGCATTGCTGAGAAGAGTCAAGTCTATCAAAGTTAGTCATTGCACAGTGTGGCTGTTACTGTGTACAGTGTTCTTCTGGTTCTGCTCATTTCACTTAACATCAGTTCATATAAGTCTTTCCAGGTTTTTCTGAAGTCTACCTTTTCATCATTTCTTATAGCACAATAATATTCCATTACATTCATATGCCACTAGTTCAGCCATTCCCCAATGGAAGGACATCCCCTTAATTTACCCAACTTTGCCCAACTGGTTTTCTTTGTAATCCTGTGTATTTTATTTCATGCATTTAAAAACAAGATCCTAATAAGGGTCTATAGGCATCACCAGATGACCAAAGAGGTCCATGACACCAAGATGTTTAAGAAAGAAGGGGACATATGGAGAGGCACATATGTTAATATTCCATATTTGTGACAGGCATTCTGAAATGGAGGTCTATAGCATGATTTTACCCCTGTATCATCCGTTGGTAAGGATAAGAGAATGCAGTTTGAGTAAAGATTGTGGAGGGAATTCCTGGCATAAATAGGGAGGAAAGACCTTTATATATTCCTTTAAAAAAACATTAATTTTAAAGGGGAAAGCCTATACATTTTTTGCCCATTAAAAACAACAAGAAATCTGGTAGGACACATGCCAAATAAAGTAGAGCATTTTCCTCTCCAGCCTTCCCCTCCCTAAAAGCCTTTCTGGAAAGGTTGTCTTTATTTTCCTGGTGCCAGTCAAAATCATTTTTCAACAGAGCATGAACACAGGCAATGGAGATGCTCTCTGGCTGTGTTTTCGAGCCATACTGAAAGTTTTTTGTTTTATGTAAATAGAGATTGATGGAACATTTTACACAGAGCACGGGTTTTTGACAAAAAGTATTGATGGTTGCTTTCAGTAAGTGTTACCTTAGATGACAGAATATTGCATTTTAAGATGAATTACATGAGAAACTCCCTCTTTGGGAATGTCATACATTTTATTTCATCTGTTGTTTTATGAGAGAATGACTGAAGTCATGAATACCTCAGACTGATCTGTTTCCTTAGCACATTATAAGTCCCGGTTTGGTGCACTCCTATTTTAAATATAAAGTTATGGGGAAAATATTTATGCTGGCAAACAATATTGCTAAAAATGCTTAAATGTTCAAAGACAGAACATAACTTATCACATTGTTTCCCGCTATTCAGCTGTGATTTGTGGGAAGCCCTGAAAACCTGGTTAGAGTTCAATAAATATTTTCAGAAAGATCTCAGGGGTTTCTGATAAAAAGCTTATTTTTGTTGTTGTGTGTGTTTTTTTTCCACTGCCATTATTTATGTGTGGAAAATACTTTGCATTTATTTCTACACAGTTCTTTAGACAAATCCATCCTCCCAAGGATCGTGGACCGTGACTTTGCAATACCCTATAGTGTTTTGAAATTTCCTTTGGATAACACTTGACACAGTGTTGTGAACTTAGAGGCACCTGCCTGCTTCCAAGGAATTGAGTGTGGCTGAAGCAATTGAACATAGCAGTCTCTTGTTTGATAAAACAAAGAAAATAAATTACTAAGGGAAAGATTCTCTGTTTAACAAAAACTGGCAAAGGCAGAGGGTGTAGTTTGGCAGAAATTAGGTTTAGATCAGTATTTTATACCACACATGGCAAATGCTTACAAACTCATAAATTTAAAAAAATAATTAGAGGGGGAACCAGAAGAAAGCATCTTTCATATTTATGGTTGGTGGAAAACAACTTAACTAAGCTGGGTTAGAGAAGATAAAATATATCTTGAGTATGGTTGCCTCCTTGCCCAAGATCTGTTTCCTCCCTCGGTCAAATATCTTCCTGGTTGTTCAGGTGCAATTTCAGTTAAGTTCAGTTGTTTTTTTTAAAGAGGCAGTTGGGGTTAAGTGACTTACCCAGGGCCATACAACTAGTGAAGTGTCTGAGATCAAATCTGAACTCAGGTTTTCCTGACTGTAGGGTTACTACTGTTCTATCTACTGCACCACCTACCTGCCCAAAGTTCAGTTTTATTATACCATGATCCTTGGACTGAATCACTGCAAATTATTTTGGGTCACTAAAACAGGTTCTTGTAAGATCTAGTATTCAGTTATTTGAAGATTTTTTACATTGCATTGGCTAGATGGTACCCTCTTAGTGATTAGAAGAATACATACAGTTCTCTAGTACCTAACTTGATGGCATGGAGAGGCTCAAGACCTGGAGAGGAACAGAACTGTATCTGGGGATGGCAAGCATTCCAGTTAAATGAAATAAAAATCTCAGGTGTTCTTTCTCTGGCTTTTAAAGAAGTGAGAGCAGGGCCCCTCCCCTCCCTATGTGGAGGTACAAAGTAGGCTGGATAGATTTTAGCATCGCTTACCTACTGGCCAGAATTTTTGAAGTTTCTTTGCTATCACTGTTCTTCCGTCTTGGAAAAAAAAAGGATTACAGGTAGCCTCTAAGACCTCTGAGCAAAGGGGCTCACTTGAAGGTAGGGGAGAGGAAAACGTTTCTTATCTGTACCTTCTCTTACACAGGCCAACAGTTAATCTACCCCAAAGCATGTCCCATTTGGGGTTTTCTTGTCAGGGATCCTGGAGTAATTTGCCATTTCTTTCTCCAGCTAATTTTACAGACGAGGAAACTGAGACAAACAAGGTTCAATGACTTACCCAGAGTCACACAGTTAGTAAGTATGACTTGGAGCAAGTCATTTAAACCTCCTTAGGCCACTACTGCATCATTTGTAAAAACAAAGGACTAGATGACCTCTCACTTTGCTTTCAGCTCTGAGTCTCAGGTCCCTGATACACAATATATTTGATAACTAGATGTCCAACTTTCTTGTTTTATTGACAATGTCAGGAGCACAATAGTGCTAAAGAATTTGTTTTCCCAGAACTCTGAGGTCTTAGGGACTCAACCCAATTCCTTTTGGATCCTGAGCCTGTGTCGGTAGTTGTGGCTGGGTTGGTGAATGGTATGTGGCTGCCCTAGGTGGATCAGTCTTACCTGCTGTTCCTTTGAGTCTGCTTCTCTGTTATGAGGTGCCCCGTACAATCCTTAGGACTTTGCTTTGTAGACCATATCTTGTCCTATACTCTCCTAAGAGGGATCTAAGGGACAACCTTTGCCTGTGATATCATCCATATCCTGAATCTGGAGTCATATACTTGGAAGCACAGAATAAATAGGTTCTCATGATGGAATAATTAATTCACCTGCAGTCATGAAAGCATCATCTATGAATGACAGCTTGTACAGACACCATCCTTGTTAGGATCAGACCAGTGGACCAGATGCCTGGGATGTGAACCCATGAAGGGAAAGATTAATTTGTCTGTCATCCAGAGCTTTGGTAATAGTAAATTTGATTTTTAGCTTTAAGCAGAAAGGGCATGCAGCATAGGAGGGGCAGGAGACCTTTGAATTTGTGAAGGCAGAATCATAAGGAAAACTTGTAAGTCTTATAGGAATAGAGCATTAGACTTAGAGTCAGGAAAACCTGAGTTCAAATTCAGCTGCACGTACTTGCAAGTTGTGTGAATCAGTGCAGGTCACGAAACCATTGGCTGCCTCAGTTTCCTCATATGTAAAATGAGCTGGAGAAGGGAATGGCAAATCACTCCAGTATCTTTGCCAAGAAAACCCTAAAGGGGGTTGCGAAAGTTGGATAGGACTGAAATGACTGGGCTGAACAAGAAGAATAAATTATTGCAGGAAATCTCAGAGAGGAAGGCGCCAGCATCTGGGAAAGGCTTCCAACAGAAGAGCTTTGAGCAGAATCTTGCAGGAAGCCATGGAAGCTGGGAGACAGAAGTAAGGGGCAGAACATAGCAGACATGGTAGACAACCGCTGCCCAGCCATGAAGATCGGAGATGAATTGTGCAGAAAGTGAACACTTTGGCTCAAAATAAAAGATGCTTTGTTGAATGGTAAAGTTATAACATCCTCCTCCCACCAAACACCTAACTAGTAATTATAAGGACCCAGAATCCAGAGTCCAATACTCTTGGAACTCATTTGTGTGACCTTGGGTAAAATCATTTAATTTCTCCAGGTCTTAGTTTACTCATTTGTAAAATTTGGATAGTAACTGTTTCTCTAACCTGCTCACACAAATAGGCTCAAATGAGAGAATGAATATATGTGAAGGACTTAGAAAAAATATAAAGTTACACAAAGCAAGAGGATGTTAATACTTTGGGTTGGAGAGCCCCTTGATATTAGAGATTAGGAAAGGAGGAACTACTTTTGCCTCAGTGGCATGTAAAGCACCCAGCAGCTTCTTTTTTGGGTGTTCAAACTGACTCCAAATGAGGGCTGAAGTGTCTTCTCTGACCATCCCTCACAAAGTAGTATATATGATCTTTGTAAATTGCTTAATATTCAGCATGCCAGTAAGAAGTAGGCAGCATGACATAAATTCATTTGGTAGTCTGAATTCATACTGAGCTGATTTGGTCTTTGATATCACAACCATCCTGGGGAACCCGCACTTATTTTACATGATGGAAAATTGAGAATCTGTGGAATTAACTGCTCCCATTGCTGCTTTGTGATTCACTGTTAAAAGTAGTAAGTGTGATGCCCTCATTTTGAGTTCCTTTACTTCTTGATGTTGGTGGCTATGGAGAAAAGAGAGCTGTCAGGTAGTCTGGTGGCTATCAGCCTTTTCCAATAAATAGAGCCCTTTTACTGTGAAAAAAATGCTTGGGATCCACAGGAAAAGCATTTTGCTAAAAGGAAATTCAGGAGAGGATAATGTTTTTAAAACAAATTTGTATTTTCTTGAATGTAATAGCATTTGCATGCTGTTGAAAAAAGATGCGTTTTTGAGATGCTTTGCCAATTACTGTGTGTATGACTCTGTCCAGGTCACTTTTCTGAGCATAGTAAGATTTGCTTGCTAAATGAAGATTAAAATGATTATGTATAATGCCCATATAGAATGCGGATTTCTTATTATACCCCATCTAATCTCTTCTTCAATTGGACGCTTTGTGGAGTTCCGGACCCCGATTTTATTTATGCATCTCTCATGTTCTTACAAAGTAGGTGTTTAGTATCTTTCTAACCAATGGACATTGAGGGAAGCCTCAGAAGGAAGGTGACAACTGTCCAGGGCCTTTTCCCAGATGCACGGATGTCTTAATTACTCCAAATCCCACCTGCCTCCACTTGGATTCACTCTTTGTTTGCACACAGTCTAAATCATCTTAGGTATTTGCTCAGTGTTTATGGTTTTTAGGCAGTTGTCTGTGTATCATCTTGGGCATATTTGTCAATAGATGAGACACAGAATGTAAACCCTTGTAGGCAAGTGCTGTCTGTTTAACTCTCCCTGTAATGAAATCACCCAAGTTGCAGGCAATTGACAAATATTTACAAGTCCAACTACTCTGGACCCTGCTGTATGGTTGGTGTTGGGAGGATACAAAAGCAATGAATGGAGGATGGACCCTGGCCCCATGGAGGTTAGAGTCTAATTGAGAAATCCAGTCATTCATGCATAGAACAATGAATCCACATATAAACAAATAGACCCACATACATGGTAATGATTAGCTCAAAATCATATGCAGATATAAAATAAAGTATTAGATGACATGAATTGGAGCACAGTGTAGTATTTGGTAAAGTGCCAATTGTATAGGACAGCTATTAGATGAAAAAATGAATTTGAGGACAGAGTGTGTTTTAGTGGCAGCTACGGAGCTAGGAGAGACCTGTGTTCAGACCTTGCCTCTGACATTAGCTATGTGAGCACCAGAGCTGTAACTGTTCATTCTTTATATTATTAAAGTATGCAGCCTTGAGATAGATGTTTGGGAAGATAGGACTGAGAACGTAAAGAAAATGTCTGAAATGGCTTCCTAAATATTGGGCAGTTAGGTGGTGCAGTGGATAGAGTATTGGGCCTGGAGTCAGGAAGACCTGAGTTCAGATCTGGCCTCAGACACTTCCTAGCTGGACAAGTCACTTAACCCCATTTATCTCAGTTTCCTCATCTGTTAAATGAGCTAGAGAAGGAAATGGCCAGACACTTCAGTATCTTTGCCAAGAAAACTCCAAGAATGAGGTCATGAAGCGTTGGAAATGACTGAAAACTACTGAACAATAGCAAGGACCAGGGTGAATTTCCAGTGGGCCAAGTTAGGGGAGTTCTGTATTCCCTGAGAAGAGCAGGAAAGGACAGGTCAGGGAGGGGAGGACAGTGGCAGCAGTGACAGTGATGCCTGACTGGGGGCTTTGCAATTTGGATTTGGTGAGAGTAAAGAGGAAGATTTATTTCTGTATCCACACCCAACTCAAGACACTTATTAGCTATATGTATTTTTGCATCCATATTTATTTTGTTCTGTTAGTGATTAGATTCTTATAATGAAGGACTGTGCTTTCATCATACTGTCCCTAATATAGGTCTTCAGCAGTCTCTTGTTTACATCTAGTAAAAAGGATGACTGTAGAATCATAGGTTTAAGGGACTTTTGAGATGATTTGGTGTAGGGGTGGGGAACCTGTGGCCTCAAGGTCACATGTGGCCCTCTAGGTCCTCAAGTACAGCCTGCTGACTGAATCCAAACTTCACAGAACAAATCCCCTTAATAAAATGATTTTTTTTGGAGAGGGCTTATTTTTGTATTTTTACAATTTGCTATTGACACTTTTTTTTGGAGAAGTATCTGTTACTTCCCTCTAATTTATTTCTCAATCTCCCCTCCCCCAAACTCTCCCTTGTTACAAATAAATAGAATCAAGAAAACCAAGTCAATATTGGTCATGTCTGAATATTTGATGCATTCTACGCTACCAATCCATCACCTCTATTTGAAGAGCCAGGAGTCATGATTCATCATTAGTCTTTGGAAGTCCTGCATTGATTGAAGTCCTAAAGTCTTTCAAAGTCACTTTCCATAGCATTATTGTGATCATTGTATAAATTGTCCTCCTTGTTCTACTTGGTTAATTCTGCATCAGTTCATGTAATACTTTCCAAGTTTCTCTGAATTCTTCACATTTGTCACTTTAAAAAATGCCTAAAAATAAAAAAAAAATAGCCCAGTAACATTGCATTGCACTGGTATTTCTTCAGCTGTTTCCTAATTGACAGGCTTTATTTTAATGGTTGCTAAATACCTTTGTACTTTACTCCTTTCCCTCTGTCTTTGACCTCTTTAAGGTATATGTCTTCATCAGAAACCTCCAACTAGTGTCAGGATGACCACTTATTGGAATATGTTGTTGGGGGGATTTATGTTCAACTGTGGATTGAACAAGATGGCCCCTGACGTTCCTACCGAGCACCTACTAAGAGTACAAGCCATGAAAGAGTCTAGGTGTCACAGGAGATGAAGGAAATCTAGAGAGTGATATCTCTACCTGTAGGAGTTTGCAATCTAGTGAGATTATCAACATATCTCTGCCTGATAAATTCAAGTAATAATAATGACAGCATAAACATGTGCTGGTAGTAAAAATGATATTTTAAGGGAATAGAAATATACCAAATGTGTGATTGAAATGTGTTATAAGAGTTTGGGGAAGGAAGAAATCTCTGTGTTCTCAGGTGGTGAGGAGGGTTTCATAGAGAGTGCAGGACATGAATGAATTCAGGAGACAATAGAGAATTGATGTCTTCAGCTTGAATGGAAGCCATAGAAGCCCACCCTAAGACTTCTTGTGTTCTAGGCCTTTATTCAAGGCCTCTCAATATTTCATCTCTGCTTAATTTAGTGCAAAGCTACAACTAGTTTTCCCTCTCGTCTGAATTAGTGTTCTGCTAACTCAAACGTTACATAGATAAAAAGCAAAAATTCAATTCAAAAGATACATATGGAGTCAAAGTGACTATGTTAGTGTTTATCTGGCCAGTGTTTTCTCTGTAATGCTGGGGTAGTTTAAAAAAATCATTTAGCTTGCACAAAAGTTTTTTTTTTTTTTTAATGCAAAGACTTACCCCCTCTGTGAGACCATTTTAAAAATCATCTGATTTATTCAGAAATGTTAATGGGGAAAATGGCCCAAGATCCCACACAAGTGAAACTTTATTTTTTAATCTGGGACACAGTAGGGAGCCCTGAGAAATGCATTTTCTTCCAGGATTGTAGGAGGAATACATAGTGTTTGTTTAAAGCATCAGGTATTGAGAAATGTAATGGCAGGGTGAGAAGTTTGACCTCAGCTGCCAGATCTGATCTGCTAGGGGGTAATTGAGTTGCCATGTTTTTTAACTCTTCAGTTTAAATCAAGTTTTGCTATAGCCCATTTAAATGTCAAATTGGTAGCAAAACTTGACAACTTCAGGGTACAGACTTGCTTTTGATCAGAATTTACATGCAAATCATTTTTGCCTTGAACTGTCAACTCCTGTTTCTGATACTTTGAGAGGGACATGCCTCTCCCCTCCCTGGCCTCCCCATGCCAAGGGCAATGTTGGCTAATGTTATTAATTAGTGTGTGGAAGAAAAATTATCTTGATAAATCTGGTGGTTAAACTATATTTTCCCTTTTGTGTATCAGCTGGTGCAGCTGGACGCTTAATCCCCTTTTACCTAGAAGGAAATAAGACAATAATCCAGAGCTCTGTGTCAAAAAAGGACCTAGTGAAAGAGAGGTGGAGGGTCACCAATGTATTGGGGGACAGAGTTAAGCCACCAGAACCTCACAAAGAGTGCTGACAGTCTGCATTTTCTTGGGCATTAAACAAAGTCTTTGGTAACTTTAAAGAATCTTTTCCTTGCATGACTAAACTCATTGAGGGAGTTAGAGAAAAAGCTGCCTCAGAAGTCTTAAGCCTGCAACTTTTTTTTTTAATTCTCTACCCCCCTCCACCAACCCAATCCTCGGGATGCTTGAAAGCACGTGAGGATGTGGGACCCCCTCCCCCCTATTCAGAGGAACAAAGAAGTGTTTGCACTCTCATAGAGTTAATAATGACAGAAGCATGTCATTCTTGTTACTAGCCACCCTGTATGAGAGTTTCCCCATCATCCGCCTTGCTAGAGGATTTGACTGTGGTCAGTCCAATTTCCCTCTGTAGGCTTCTGGACAGCCCCACTCTGAAAGCAGGACAATAGAGCAAGCCTAGAGATCCACACACAAAAAGCCCCTGACTCTGTGACTTCTGGAACATTCTACACAGTAAGGCACCAGGCCCGGGTCATTCCCAAAGAATTCATTGATTGTCCACCAAAAAACAAAAAACCCCAACAAACTTTCCTGATGGGAAGCTTGTCCCCTGAAAATAATGAAGTAATGTCAGGTTTTGACTCCAGCCAGCCTGAAATTCCGCCTTTGTCCCCACGTCCCTAGCAGGGCGCAAACATCAAACCCGTTAGTTCCTCAGGATGATAGACGGTGTCCTGTCGGATGGTAGACACATGAAAGCATGAGTTCTGAAGTCAAAGAAATTTCAAGATTGGATTCACTTTATCTGTCTTGAAGCGCAGCAACCAGCTCAGCAATCTCTCCTCCTCCTCCTCTAGTGGGGGCCCCCTCTCCCTCCCACCCGGTCTTCATCTGCCCAACGTGGGCTGTGAAATTTTAATTGAATTGTTAATGACACCGAGGAGTGACACAACACATGAAAAACTTCCAAGAATCAGTCATGAGGAGCCTTTTTCTTACTGTTACAAAACAGAAGACACAGAGAACTTGACAAGTCCAAGTGTCTGAGGCCAGGGTAATAATTGATAGCAGGCTGCCTGTATCCAAGGTCCTTCACCAGTAATTGCAAGCAGAATCTGACTCTGTGATCTCACCAGTGGTATTTGCCATGCCAGAATGAGCAGGCTTTGACAGATGGCTTTCCTGCAGTAATAACTTAGGCATGTTCCTCTCTCACATGAGGCCGTGCATCCCTCCCACTGGAGAAAATGAGTTGAACATTTTGCTTCTTCTTTAACAGGGCACTGTTAAAATAACTCTATCCTATTATATAAGCCCTGTAGAGCCAGGGGACGAAATTTATATGGTTATAAACAAGAGATATTACTTTAGAATACCACAATACTATGTTTCATTCCTTCTTTAGGATTTCAAATGATGTTTTCAAAATAATAGATATGATTTCCAAAAAAATACAGAGAAGTAAGAGTGCTGTATGGTTAGGGTACTGGGAGTGGTAGAAGTAATCCCATTTCATAACCTAGCCATCATCTGATTTTGGAATCTCTCTGTGAACTTGGGCAAATTTGCTAGCCCAGTATTAACTTGTACATTTTGTATTTATTTCTCTGGATGGACTTGATTCTCTGCGGGAACATCGGAAATATTATTTACTTCAATATTCTGAAATAAGACAAATATTTTATTTTGTGTTTTTTAACTCTCCAAAGGTTTTTCTTTATTTTTTTCTCCTCTTTTATTTCTGGGCATTGATGTACTTCAAAACTTGAATGTGGTTTTTCCTCCCTTCCTGCACACCTCCTCTCTCCATTCTCCTTTTTCACTTTTTGATATGTAATTTTGTCTATAAAGTAGGATGATAAGTCAAAATGTCCTTGGTGATCTATAGTTCTTCTGGATTTTTACTCCCTTTAATGACAGGAACTTACTAATACTTGTACAGGGTTCCCTCTATGTGTTTCCCCATGGTGGACTGGGTTGTCTGCCATATTTAAATTGCCCCACCCCACCACTGTCCAAACACAGTTTCACACCAGGAACCAACATCAAAAAGGGCAGTGCAAGGAAGTCTCCTTGGAAGCTCAGATCACAAGATTAACTGTAGAAAAAGAAAAAGAATGGAGTATGTGTATGCATATGGGGTGTCAATGTGGGGGGGGAGGAAGAGTGCAATTCTTTGCCTAGCAATTAGGATTTACTCTAATGTGATCTGATTGGGGGGAGGAAGTAGAGTGAAAAAAAAATAGTTAAGACTATTACCTAGTCACTCCTCAAGTTACAGCTGACATATGTTTCAAAAATTCATTCGTAAGTTGATTTTTGGAACTAGGAACAAATTTACCTGTAAGAATCATATCATAAATGATGATTAGGTTTCCTGTTTATTGAAATAATACTATTTTAGCTATGTGCTAGATTAAATAGACTATGTGGGCTAGTCCGGGAACCTGACATTTATAATGTTTTCTATAGGAATTAATTTGGAGTTTTAAAATGTGTTTTATTGATTTTTTTTGAATTATGAATCCCTCTTGACTTCTTCCCTTCTCCCCCCACCTCCACAAGAGCCTCCTCTTTTTAACAGATAAATATAGCCAAACAAAATAAATCAACAAGTCTAAAAAATGTGTATTTGGAATTCCATTTAGAGAGTTGGGATATGATAAATATTTTCCTCCACTTTCAACTCTTTGATTAGGAAAGAACACCTCTCCCCTTCTACTCCACTTCTCAAGGTAAAAAGTCTAGATCAGGGGTTCTTTACATGCTTCTGGTGAACTTGTTTTTGAAAATAAAATATAATTGGTTTCCGAGGTAATCCTGTGTTTTTTATTTTAAGCATTTAAAACCATAGTTCAGATAAGGAGTCCTTGAGTTTTACCAGTTGCTGAAGAGTCCATGGAATCAAAAAAGGTTAAGAATGCCTGGAAATTTAGTTGGGAAAAGAGAATTAAAATATATGAAATAGAGAAGCATTCTGTGACAAAGTGTGATGCTGAGACCTTAGGATTTTAAAATGGCATATAGAATAATAGACCTTCATCTTCTAATTGTTTATGTATAATGCTTCTGTATGAATGAGATCCAAGAGAATCAGTCCTGATTATCATCCACAGTCTTGGGTAAGAAGCAAAAGATAAAATAAAAGCATCTCTAGAAATACAGGGTAGTAGAAGTGTCCTAAGACAATAGACAGTGTGAAAAATATCTAGGGGTTTAGCAGATAACCACATTCAACATGAATCAACAGTGTGATGTGGCAGCCAAAAGAGCTAATGCAATTTTAGGCTCCTGAATATCCAGAGTGATGGAACTCCTAATTAGACAGTACTCTGTCCTATCCAGGCCACACCTGGAATGTTATGTTCATTCTCAGGTCTAGGGGGAAGGACATTTATAACCTAGAACATTGTTCCATCATATCCTAGAGGATGAACAAGATAGCAGAGGGATTGGAGACCATGACATAGGAGAAGAGTCATACCTATGATTGTGCCCTGGAACACTAAAGTTGAGAAGATGTGAGAAAAATAAAATAATGGTTTTAGAATATTGTTTGATTAAAATATTTTGTTGCTAGTGATGTTTGCACTTCTTCAGCAGTACAGAAAAAATTGTGTTTTGCATCTAGATAGCAATGGTAATTAGTTAAAATAGGAAGCTATTTGTTTGCACTTCCTCCATTGTTACCACATATCTGGTGCTATGACACCTATCTGAACTTGAATTGATATTCCCAGAACTTAGCGCCCTGGCTGGAATAAAAGAAAGTGCTTATTTAGTGCTTTTCACTCACTCATTCAATATGAGGTCCTTTCTAACTCTTAGATTCTGTAATTCTTTGAGTTTCGAGATAGGGATAGCAGTAGGAGTGATCATGAAATGCTTGGTTTCCATTGTTTCATGATGGAATTTGGAGCGTGGTAAAACTTTGGGATAAGCTCTTTGTAGCTTCAATGACCCCTAATGGACTAATATTTCTTGTATTTCCCTTTTTAAAAATAGAAGTCTAGAAGAAGACAAGAATTCAAGAGGGTAATTTGGACCTGGAACTGTGAAAAATAAATGAAGAAATAGACCTGGTGCTTGCTTTCTAGTTAGTGAGATGGAAGCAAAAGGTGTGAGACCATTAGAGAACAAGATGGAGTGGTGGGTCACCCAAAGCTTGATGTTGTATTACAAGAAGCTGGAGATGGTAGAAATCATTTCAGGGTGCCTAAGTGAAGGGAGGTGGGGAGAGAAACCAGGAGTTGGAATCCCAAGTTAGCCCACTAATGTGATGTAGTGATCTCCAACCTCTTCCAAAAGAATAGTGATAAGGATGGGACCTGTGTATTTCATTGGTATAAGGAATTCCCAGATGAGTAAATTCCCTCTACCAAGAGGTGCCCTGAGCACTTGGAAGGTTAAGTAGTTTGCCCTGGTTTTTACAGGTAACATGTCTCAGAGGTGGAATTCAAATTCAGGGCTTCCTGACTTCAAGATTGGTTCTTTCTTCCACCATACCTCTCACCTTCTCCATGTCTGTTATTTACTACTAATTCCCCATGTGCACTCCACAAGCTGATAGAGGATCTACATGACTGATGATAAAAAAAATTCATTCTTTTTTTACCATTACTTCAGGAGGAAATAAGGAGAAAGTAGCATGAGTGGGTGGAAAGAGAAGCCAGGAGGGATGGTTCTTCTTGTTCCCCATCCATGAAAAGATGTTCTAGTTGTTTCTGAGGAGGTTGAGAGGACTGACCTTTGGTGAATATTTGACCCAAATGTGCAGGAACCCTTGACAATATAGTGAGAGTCATCCTTTAATTCCTGATACTCACACCCACTCCTAGAAATCATTGACTACTCAGTATGCCCATGTTCCACCATGGTTAGGGCAGGAGCATGTGTGTGTGTTTCATCTTTATCAGAGACATCACATGGCATTCCTTGATTCCACTAAACGCTTACTGCCTTTTGGAATATCTGCACTAAATACCCAAGCTCCAAGCACATGTGTTTATGGTATATAATAAATCTCCATTTGTCATAATGGTTTAAATTTTTCAAAAAAAAAGGAAGGCAAGTTATGATGTGGGGAAAAAATAAATTTGACTGTTATAAATTAACTTTCAAGGAGCTTCAGGTCAAGCTCAATTTATTAAAGGATGGGGGGTGGGGAGGAAAGAAGAAGGAAACCTGGTCCTTGCATTATGATTGTGATTTATCCACACCTTGAGCTGGTCCCTGTTGGACCTTTGTTTGAACTGCAGCTGGCCTGGTTTATGTATGACCTGCTGGGAGCTGAAGTTGTAATGAAAAACAGTTATTCTTTCAAATTACTCACAAGAAGAGGGCCCATTTTATCAAGTGTTCTTCTTAATTTGGACCATAGTAAGGCTTTTAATATTTATTTTTCCTACATTAATCATGCTGTATCTTTGTGGAAAGTATAAACGGAGTGGTGAAAGATGGCATGTTTTTTAAAAAATATTGTGAGGCCAAATGCTTCTCTAGAGGTTGGCTGTCGGGAGTCTTTAACGGGTAATTAACAGAGTTATTTTGAGTTTGGTCCCACCACATTGTGAACTTTTCCAAATTCTCTTCCATGGAGCAGGAACAACATTTAATATTTTTGCAGATTAACCTTTAGCAATGAAAAGAAAGTGCTGGGTATTGACTTTTCCTGGGGAGGAAGGAGTAAAGAGTTGGCAGTCTTGGTTGACCCTTCGTCCTTCCTCTCTCATTCCCTCCCTTTTTGGGGCCAACTTTTTGCTGCCTTATCCATTAAAGAGAGGTTTCCACAATTCCACTGTCTTTTGTTACCAGCATGCTAGAAAGGAGCAACTTAGGATCTTTGTCTCCTCTGGGATCTAGGGCTAAACTGAGCTGCCATATTGGTAGCTTCTGAGTTGGGTCCTGGAATGACTTGGTTGCTCCAGAAATGATGGAACCTCTCCTTCCTAAGCTACTTCCCTAGGGTTAGTGGCAAGAGCATCTCCTCTCCTGTCAATCAGTAAGTATTTATTGAGTACCTAATGTATGCTCAGCACTATGTTAGATATGGTGGAGAAAGAGAAGAGAAATACCAGATAGGTCCCTAAATTCAAGTACTTTAAAATATGTTTTGGGATACTAACAAACAAGAAGTAGAGTGCTTAAATTGGAGTGGAATTGATTATAAATGTTATTGATATACTGAGGAAGGAGACATCAGTGGAGAGTGAATTCTTTTTGTCCAGACCTGTGATTTCATTGGTTTAAGAAATTCCCTTTTCTGACATAGATCCACTATTCTGCAGATTATCTTAAAGCAGGAGTTCTTAACATGGGGATCTGTGGAGTTGTTAAAAAAACAAAAACCAGCCTTTTTTTTTTGATACCTACATTTCAAAATAATTGATTTCCTTTGTAAAAACATCATTCTGAGAATGGATCTGTAGGTTTCACCAGACTGCCAAAGGTGTCTATGACATTAAAGTGGTTAAGAACACCTGTCTTAAAAAATTGTCTGGGAGTGCTGAGATGTTACAGCACTTGCCCAGGATAACGCAGACAACAGGTAACATAGAGAAGACATAAGGGAGGGTCACACACTTTAGAGGTGAATAAGGCTTTAGAAATCATCTAGCCCAAACGAGACAATTCAGATCTAAAGACCTCACAGACAGAAGATAGAGCGTTGAGCCTGGAGTTAGGAAGACCCTTCTTCATGAGTTCAAAACTGGCCTTAAACATTTACTAGTTGTATGACCCTGGGCAAGTCAGTTAACCTGTTGGACTCAGGTTCTTCATTTGTAAAATGAGCTAGAGAAGGAAATGGCAAACCACTTCCATATCTTTGCCAAGAAAACCCCAGATGGAGTCATGGAGAGTCACATACAACTGAAAACAACAACAAGAAGTAGTAATAGAGTTGGTATTTAAACTCAGGCCCCCAGACTTCAAATCTAAGATGATTTCAATTATATACCACACTGCCTTTCTAGGACGTAGTGCTGAGTGTCCGAGTATTTTTTTTTTCTTGTAATGGATCATGCCATCAGATATTCATGTGTGTTTGGGACACATGATTTTTGTTTTTATCGATGACAGTAGAGAAGTATAGCTCATTAGCTATTCACAACCTGCATTCTTTTCATTTTTAGCAATGGAACAAAAGTCATCCCAAACCAGTTTAATAAAGGTTAATTTGTACCAAAGCACACACTTAAAGTTTTAGTGCCGGTCACTGATTAACCTTGATCAAGTCAATGATAGTGCTGGTATTTGACAGGTGGAATTGTTCTCCAAAAGTGGTTCTAGATGGGGCGTTCTCAGTTCTAACTCTGTGTCTGTATAACTGACAAGCAGTGAGCTATGGGAAGAAGAGGGATTGGTCTGGAGTCAGATCCCGGGTTTGCTAATTAATATTGGTATAAGCTCGGACTTAACCTCTTTCGCTTGTAAAACAAGGAGGTGGGATTCTGTGACCTCTAAGGGCCATTCAAGCTCAAAGTATATGATCCTCTATTGGTGGGCAGTGGTCCTGAATTTGGTGATTTTTCTTGGACAGATTCAGGGTGACCTGAGCATTTTCTAGCCTTGGACAGGTATCTGGAAATCTTAGCTGGTTAGCTCTTTCTATTGGACTACTTAATTAGTGTGTTACTAAAAAATCCCCAAACCAAAACAAATAAAAACTTGCTGTTGTTGTTAAGTATCAGCTGGGCTGTGTGAGGAAGGCCGTATTCAGCTCAGGAACTGGCTGCATATTTAACTTGAGAGAATTTGTGAGGATAGGTAGGAATCCAAACACCTGGAGGTTGCTTGAAATAATTCAGAGATAAAGAGATAAAAAATATAATCAAGAGGGTGGGGTCTTTGGCAAAGAGGGAGGGGCAGTCACTCACCCCACAACTTTTTCCTCATTAGTGTTCTAAGTCCAACCACCCATACTGTCAAAAGGAGTTTGCCTTCAGAACTGAAGGAAGAATTTTGCCATGTGTAGCAGGAGCGAATCTAGCTGGTCCTTG
The DNA here is from genome assembly GCA_023548195.1 of Bettongia penicillata ogilbyi. Lineage (NCBI taxonomy): Eukaryota > Metazoa > Chordata > Mammalia > Diprotodontia > Potoroidae > Bettongia > Bettongia penicillata. Next base: position 12,009,034 of record JAJHZJ010000027.1, read on the forward strand.
ATTCTTCCCTGATTCGCAATGCCAACTTCAAGTGTCAGGATTAATTTGCATTTATTTTCAGGTGATTGAGACTTGTAATATTCCGTCATGGTCCTAACATATAGGCTATACTGAAAAGATCCAGGAATTGGCCGGAAGGTGAGAATGTTTTCTGACATTGTGTAGACCCGTTGGCTTTTGGCTCATCAGCTATTGCACATGTAAATGTTGTGTAGAGCTCAACAGGATCCAATCATGAATCATGACATGGATGCTCATGAGATCAGAGATGAAGACTGATAGCTACCTCACACTCTAAAGTGGGCAAAGGGCTTTCCATACATTATCTCAGTTTGTCTTCTCAGCAATCCTGTGAAGACATCCTACAGACATGATTTTACAGATCACAAAAGCATAAATTTTGTCAGTCAATAGGCATTTATTAAGAACCTACTGTACGCCTGACACTGTTACTGTTGTCCTGCGTGTGAGAACCAAAATGACATCATTATGTTGGGGTGAGGGTAAAATGTGTCTGACTATGGCTGAGCAGACGGCTGTGAACTCAGAAGGTTCTACCACAGGTTGGCCACAAATAATCCATAGGAACATTTGGAATTGAGCCTGACACTGTGTTAAGTGCTAGGGATTCAGAGAAAGACAAAAGACAGTTTCTGCTCTCAAGGAGCTCACAGTTATAAAACAACATGAAAACAGTTGTGCACAAACAAGCAGGCAAGCTTTAAGAGGGATTAGGGAAGGCTTTTTGTAGAAGGTAGGCTTTTGCTTGGACTTGAAGGAAACCATGGAAGTCAAGAGGCAGAAATGAGAAAGGAAGATAAGATGAATTTAGACCTGGGAAGAACTGCAGAAGCATTTCACTCTTGCTCCCTTATTTTACAGATGGGGAAACTGAGGCCCACGAATGTCAAGTACCTTGCCAGTGGTAACAGAACTAATGGGTATCCAAGATTCAGACCCAGGTCTTTTTGGCTTCTTGATTCTAAGTTAGGCATTCTTTTCACCACATATCCCATACTTTTCTCCCAGCATGCTACAAAAAGTAAAAACCTTGAGACTTTATTAATAAAAATATATTGTCCAGATTTCAAGTAATCATAGTTACTATTTAATATGTCATAATCTAGAGTATGGAGAAATTCATGAACAGATTGGAATGTGTCCAGTAAAAGGAGACCAAGATTGGTAGGGGACTCAAAGCTGTATGATATTAGGAGTTGTTGAAGGTATCTAGAGAGAGATTTAGTTTGGAGAAGAGAAGACTTCAGTGAGGGAAGGGAACTCATGACAGCTGGCATATAATATCTGAAGAACTGTCATATGTGAAAGGCAATAAATTTCTTCTGGGTTCCTTGGGAGGTGGAATGAGCACCAACAGGTGGAAATTACTAAATGTTTTTTGAACTGACATCCCAAGGAGGCAGATCCTGGTTCAACATAAAAAAAGGATTCCCCAAGGATTATCACTGAGCAGTATCTCAAAAGAAACATGAGATGCACAAATTTAGATAGCTCCACTCCAAATGTTCCTGTGGACCCAGCCTGTGGTAGCTTCTGAGCTCGTATTGGTCTGATCAACCACAGTTGGACACACTGTTCCTTGACCCCAACAAAGTGATGTCATTTTGGTCTTCTTCAAGCTCAAAGGACAACAACCAACCGTCATTGCTCCCTAGTGAAATAGGCTGCTTTGTGGAGTGCTTAGCTTCTCATGGGAGTATTCAAACAAAGATTGAATGACCATTTGTCAGAAATGCTGTCCAAAGTATCACTCCACTGGGCAACAGGCTGGAATATATGAAGAGTTGAAAGGTTACTCAAATACTCTGTGTTTAGGTTCATGTCTCATAAGCACTGTCAGCTCTGTTCTGGCTAAAAGAATTTGTGGGTCATAGACTCTGCTGTGTTTTTATGTTCCTTTCTATCTTTAGGACTCTCCTAGGGACAAAATTGCTTCTACTCATGTGCCACCAGTGGGAGGGCTTTTTCAAAAGCAACAGGTTGTTTTTGGTGGGAGATTATAGCAGTTGCCAGACCCCACATAAATATGGATGCCAGGTTAGTAAATCAATCCATGGATGGATGGATCAGCAAGCATTTATTGATCTCCCATTCTATGTTCGCCAGCATGAGAGGCATAAATAAATGTTGCTATGGATTCCATATCACTTTCTTTCCTTGTAATGCCTTCCCCCTTGACTCCCTGCCTGTTGGAATCTTACTCATCATCATCCAAAATTCAGCTTACATCCTACTTCCTTGAAGCTCTCCCTGACCACTCAGCTTGCAATGAATTTCCTATAATAATCCTTGTCTGGACCCTTATTTATCATCTTGTATGAATATGGATAAGAGGGGCAAAAGTATGAATGAGTTTTGATCTGCAGGGATGAGCAGGGCACCCGTGATGATGAGGTTACCTGTCCATTTGTGTATGCTGAGTATTATTATTTATTTTCTTCTCTGTAATATGGGGTTTAAGTTACTTGAAGGCAGGAATTATATCATGTGCTTTGTATACTTTCTTTCTACCTCCACAGTATCATTTATCTGCTCAATCAATATTTGTTGGTTGGCTATAAGCAGTCTACTCCCCAATTCTCTTCCTTTCATTGTAAAGTCACCAGGGAGAATAACAAATTAGATCACTATTCTGTGTCACTCACTAATGTGTCTTGGGGGAAAGCATATGGTCCTTTTTTGGGGGTAACACTGATATATGTTGGTCTTTCTTCATGTGCCTTTGTAGGCTTCTGATTTTAAAATGGAGCAAGGCAGACTGAATGCTAAGTTTGAATTCATCTGGGAAGCCTGACTTCGATTTACACATTGGGTTTATTAACTTATAAGAGAGAGTGATTTGCCCCGTCTGATCTGGTCATTGACCTATTATTAATTCACAACAAGTCTGTCCCCTTTTACCACACAGTGATTTATTTTCCTCAGTAGCCTCATACAAGGAACCTTATCTTGATCGGCCAACTAAATTTATGTCTACTTGGTTGGGTCACCTTTTTCTACTATTTTATTAATCGTTTCTCCCACCCTCCAAAAACTCTAACAAGCTAAGAACACAGTCTATCCGTACTTTTATTCCCACCACCGCTTTTTCTTTGGTGAAGAAACTGGGGTGGAGTGAGCCTTTAAATTCATTTCATGTCCTTGCTTTCAGCTTTATTTATCCCTGAGCTCCTAAGCACTGAGGGTAATATAGCTGATTTTGGATGTTACCTTCTGAGGTGGATATCCTTATCTCTTTTCTAAACATCAAATGCTTCTGTGTATGTATATATTCTCTCCTTCCTTCCTTCCTTCCTTCCTTCCTTCCTTCCTTCCTTCCTTCCTTCCTTCCTTCCTTCCTTCCTTCCTTCCTTCCTTCCTTCCTTCCTTCCTTCCTTCCTTCCTTCCTTCCTTCCTTCCTTCCTTCCTTCCTTTTTAACTGTACCTGCAGTGTCTTCTTGTCAATTACATTATCTAGATTTGGGAAATAAGTTCTCCCCTTTACTGGGATGATTAACAATGTGTCCTGAGTAGAAAAATAATAGGCTATTCTTTATTCACCAGAATAAAGCTGATCTCTCTTCCTTCTTTAGGAAAGGGAAGAGGGAAAGGGAATAAGCATTTATATAGCATTTATTCTGTGCCAGGTACTGTGTGTACTATGCTCTTTTTTTTTGCAAATATCTCATTTGATCCTCACAACTCTGTGAGAGAGGTGCTAATATTATCCCTGTTTTACAGATGACTAAACTGAAGCAAACAGATTAAGTGACTTGTCCAGAGTCACACAGCTAGTAAGTGTCTGAGACTGAATTCAGTCTTAGATCTTCCTGATTCCAAGTGCACTGCACTGCTAGCTAGCTGCCTTAGTCCTCTTCAAAGAGATCTCAGGAAGACATGTAGAGATGGGAACAGACCTTGATTTTTCAAAAGAGAAAGAGGCTGAAGAAATTCACGGTCTGCCATTTTAAGATTGATAGCGATGCACTGTGTTAATTCCTTTGTGCTGGCTGTTTTCCAATGTTTGGAATGTTCTCTCTCTTCACCTCCATCTATAAGAATTCCTAATGTCCTTCAAAGATCAACTCAAACCCTACCTCCTGCTATAATAAGCTCCCCTCCTCTCCACTATTAGACCCTCTTGCTTAAAATTACATTGAATTTACTTTGTATATGTTTTGCATATACTTAGCTGTGAATATGTTTACCCTGATAGTGTATAAGCTCCTTGAGGAGAAGGGATTTTCTTTTTTGAAATTATCCCTAGTGCCTCACACAGTGCAGGTGCTTAATAAATGGCTGCACATTGTTTGAGTTAAAGGAAGGAATGAGTGGTTATAAAAACCAACCAGACAACCATGGAGAACTGGGTTTTGGGTTAGCCAAGATCTTTTGGCATTGGCTCCACAGTGCAGAGTTTTTACAAGTCTGCAATAGCTGCTGGTTGGGTGACTTGTTCCCCAAGGGCCCTGCTGGGGTTAAGATTGAACCCTGAGCCCATCTTCACTCGGGTCTGCTGATTTGACTTACCTCATTCTGTTTATCTTTAAACAAGTCTTTACTCTTTTTTACTAAGTGCTTTTTTTAAAGTCATAACATTTAGGAAGTTGCATGTCAGTTTCTTGAGGCCTGTGATCTTTCTATCTAGGGTCTTGGATGGGGTTTCAGAGGCTAGGCTTTTTGATATACTCAAGCTGACCCACACAAGGAAAAGCAAGACTATCTTATTAAGTGTTAGGTAAAGCCCTTGAGATGCTGCCCTGAGGCATAAATTCAGCAATGAACAGATTTTTATTTTTTTTTGGTGGCACTCTGATGTGTGCAGTCTTGACTCCAAATCTCAGGTGACTATGAAAGAGATAAAGTTAAAAGCTATGACTTTGAGTAACCTAGTGACATGACCCTCAGGATTGGCCAACTTTTTTTAAAGAGTTAAGTGATATTCTGAGGGTAGGGAGCAAGGTATGGTTTCTTATTCTATAATTCCTCTTTTGACTTGTTTAACCTTTTTCTTGATAAGAACTATCAAAACATCTTCCATAAAGTTAGATTGACAAGCAGAGAATTGAGTAGCTGCTAGCCTAATCAAGAGTGTTTGGTCACATCTGAAATCTGAGAAGGAGCTGTTTCTTGGGGCTGTGAGCAGAATGCGAAAACCGCAATATGTTCTAGTAATATCTTTGGCTAGTTAATATTGTAGAACAAAATTTCTTATCCCCATGAGCTCTGCCATTACCAAGGGGTATGGCCTTGGGGAAGTCACTTAATCCTGCCAGGCCTTAGTTTCCTCATCTGAAGTCTTAGACAAGCCACTGAGGTCTCTTCCAACTCTGAGGTTCCATGATCTCTAGGGTTCCTTCAGACTCTAATAGTTCATTGTAAACCTCCCCATAGAATATAAGATCCTCAAGGTCAGAGACTGTATTTATTTTTGTCTTCGGATGCCCATATAAACAAGAGACACTTATATATATATATATATGTATGTATATATGTTGATTGATAGTCTAAGAATCAGAATCATAACTCAATTTTTTTTACCTAAGGCAAATACCACAAACTAAGTCCTCTGTTCAGCCAGAATGAGTGGTGGACAACATTTAGATGGGATACAGAGACCCCAGGACACTTGTTCAGGGCTTCTGAAGAGGGTTGGGTGTGGGAGGAAATGGAAATAGCGTAATTACCTGTGACCATGTCATCAATGGAATTGAATAAAAGCAAAAAAGTCTAGTTGTCATTTCTTAATTACTTTGAAAGATAGAGAATTTATTAAGTGGTTACTATGTGTCAGGCATTGTGCTAAGATCTGAGAATAAAAACACAATAAAACAAGAGGGTCTCCACTCTCAAGGAACAGACCTTCTAATAGGGAAAGACAAAGTGTCAAAGGGAGCTGGAAAGAAGAAGCAGGTAAGGTTGCTGGGAAGAAGAGTAAGTTGGACCGAGAATTCCTTTATTTCATTGGCATAGGTGCCCCTTTCACTAACAGTTTGCTGTTAGCTATTAGATCTTACTAATAACAGCTCACATTTATATAGCACTTTAAGGTTAGCAAATTGCTTTGCATACCTATAATAACTCCCTTGTTGCCAACATCATGAGGTTGAAGGTCAGGCTTCATAGAACCTCACCACCATCCTCACTACCATCTCACAACATAGATCTATCCCAGATACTTTATAAGGACTTATCTTGTAACAGGCCTTCTGGTAATGATCCTCCCTGAACCCAGTTGGGGGAGGTGATGATCTTTTCTGACTTTGAAGGAAGTGTCAACAAAGAGTAGGATTCACTGGCATAAACCTTGCCAACTCAAGTTCACTTCCATACTATGATGAAGCAGTGGAGGAGGGCTTCTGCTGTTATTCAGTTGTTTTCCATCATGTCTGACTCTTTGTGATCCCCATTTGGGATTTTCTTGGCCAAGATACTGGAGTGGTTTGCCATTTCCTTCTCTAGCTCATTTTACAGATGATGAAACTGAAGTAAACAGGCTTAAGTGACTTACCCAGGGTCACACAGCTAGAGTGTGAAGCTGGATTTGAACTCAGGAAGATGAGTCTTTCTAACTCCAGGCCCAGCATTCTATCCACTGCAACACTTAGTTGTCCCAAGAGGGATTTTAATGTTTATCATTACCTTACCAAAAATATGAGTTTCAGAATAACTCTGTAGGCCATAGGATGGGGCCGCTAGGTGGTACAGTGGATAAAGTACCAGTGTAGGAGTCAGGAGGACCTGAGTTCAAATCTTACCTCAGACACTTGACACTCACTAGCTGTGTGATCTTGGGCAAGTCACTTAATCCCAATTGCCTCATCCTGGATCATCTCCAGTCATTCTGATGAATATCTGGTCACTGGATTCAGATGGCTCTGGAGGAGAAGTGAGGCTGATGACCTGCACAGCCCTCCCTCACTCAAAACAAAGTCAAGTGCAAGTCATGTCATCATTTCTCTGATGGCATGGTCTGCTTCGACAATGAAGGATAAACACATATAGGCGATAGGATGAGGAGATGTTTTACATTAACCTTTTAAATATTTCATAAGGTGGCTACCTTCTTTGCTTTCTCCCCTTAGGGATTTTAGTGGTAATCTTAGTGTCCTGAGATATAGCAATCAGAACCCTACACAATATCACAAGATCAAGGCATATTGTATTTTAACAACAAAGGAAGATTTGGCTGATCAGTCACATGGTTATCGAGCACGGTCTGTGATGTTAAGAAACAAACGAAAAAAAAAAAATAAAGATCAAACCATCCCTATCCTCAAGGAGGTTAGTTGAGGTGAATGAAGCAGCAGAAAAACATTGTGTCGGGAGGCCTTGGCAACAGGAGTAAGAAAGCCTTTAGGGAAGCTTCTGAAACTCTGACCCAGGCCTGCAGGAAGGATCATCTGGGTGATTCCTGCCTCTTGGCAAGGCGGTCATGTGGCCCTAAAAGGCTGTAGGGATTTTTTGGGGCTGATTTTGTTTCCTTGGGCCCTTGAAGAAGATGTAAGTGTTCTCTTCAGGAATAGAGACCTTCCATTTAAGAAGCACAAAGTTGTCAGAGGATTGGGTACTGAATGCTGGCTTCTTTCACTGGAGGGGATTACCAGGGGTTACTTTGGCATGAATTTGTGGAGGGACGTTTTCTTGGAATTTGCTTCATGCTTCGTTTCTGGACTGCGTGCCAGTGTGAAGGCATTAGATGAGAGAGGGTTGGTTTAATCCTTTGCTTAACTTGATCCTTTTGGCACAGCTAGGGGCATTTCCAAAGATAAAATCTGTCAACAGAGGCTAAGTCCTCATCAAACAGACAGGGTGCTGAGTTGGAGAGGCTTGGAGCTGAGGCAGGAGAAAGGACTGCATTGTGGGAAGAGTGAGGATGGAGGATGGGCAAGGAGTGGAATCATGGTGGGAGCAGGAAGGAGGGACAGGGGAAGGGGAAGATTTTAGATTTCCACTGGCCAAGCAGGGTGCCAGACCCTGCAGTCCCTGCCTGGTTTTGAACCTTAAGTCACCTATAGCAGGTAAGATGGAAAGACAAATAAATCATTCCCTGGGTGGTTTCATCGGCTACTCAGAGCTCTGCATGGGTTTCAAGTATAATAAACTTGCTCCCTAAGAAACGCCTTCTACCCTCCTAGATTTTTATACATCCATACATAACTTTGAACAAATTCACTTAAACATTAAGTTCCTACTATGTGCTTTTATTGTTTTCTTGTTTTTCAGTCATTTTCAATTATGTCTAATTCTTTGTGACCCCATTTTGGGGTTTTCTTGACAAAGATATTGGAATGGTTTGCTATTTCCTTCTCCAGCCTATTTTACAGATGAGGAAACTGAGGCAAACAGTGACTTACCCAGGGTTGCACAGCTAGGAAATGTCTGAGGCCAAATTTTTAATTCCTGGATACCACCTCATCGTTTTCTGTTTTAGACATTTCTTTCTCTGTCTCCACGTTCATTCATTCAGTTTGTTTGGAAAACATTTATCAAATATTTAATATATACAGGATGGACTATGTTAGATCCTAAGGGAGAAGATACACAAATAAAAGCTTATTTTCATCTAAATTATGATGCAGTTAGGTGATAACAAGGGATAGAATGTTTCTGGATATGGAACCAAGAAGATCTGAGTTCAAATCCTGCCTCAGGCACTTGCTAGCTATGTGACCCTGTGAAAGTTACTTGACTACTATCTGCCTCAGTTTCCTTATTTGTAGCATAAGAATTATAACAGCTCCTGCCTTCCAAGGTTGTTGTGAGGACCAAATGAGATAATATATATAAAGCTCTTTGCAAATATTAAAATCAATATAAATTTGACCACAGCAACAACAATATCAACAATAGTAAACTAAGTTCCTTAAATGTGGGAACCATCTCCAGAGCATCTTGTAAAGGGTTGGCTATATCATTGATGAAAATGTGCCAGGAGAAAAAAATCCTCTAACTTCCAGCGTGTTTGTTTATCTGTTCCCTTATTAAGGAACACAAGGCATTTGCCTAAGATGGGCAGAGCTGGAAGGCTAGCAGATTTTAGGAAGAGGCAGGTAGAAATGAAGCTGGATGTCTCATATGTGGATATCAGTTCAATAATCATGTACGTGCATTTGCTCAAAGTAAAGTACTGTGTTAGGGGGACCCGGGATTATGTAAGTGCCTGGTGCTTTTAGTTTTCTGTGCAAGAAACAGAGTGGAAATTTTAAGCTGGAGACAGAGGAGCAGGGGGGATTTCTTTTGTGGGGGGATTCAGGGCCAAAATACAACATTGGCAAGAAAGGAAGCTAGGGCTCCTTCCTGGAACAGGCAAAGCCCCCAATCATATCCACAAGACAATAGAAGGGATGTCAGAGATCATGGAGTCCAATGGCCTTATGTTAGGGCAGATAAAACTGAGGCCCCCAAATGTGAAGTGATTTGCCTGAGTTCTTACAGGTAGTCAGTAGCAAAACAGAGATTCAAAGTGAGAATCCAAACTGAGATGCAAATTCAGTGCCTTTTCCATTAGTGCCTGTTCTTTGGAAGACTGAAAATTCATTCAGGTAAGAGAGTGAAATGCACAGACTCATTGACCAGAAGCCTACTTGGGGCTGATGAAGTTGAGGGTGTTGAGGTGGGGGCTAGTCCAGAGTTAGGGGCAACGCTAGGTAGCCAAAGCTGGTTGTCAAGTGTAGTGTTGAAAAGAAATGGTTTAGGTCTTTTTGGGAAACCCTGAAGGGGTATGTGGGTTGAAGAAAAGGTCTTTAGTCTCTAAATAATTGATAATTATTGATAATTGATCATTTGTCTTAGAGGCAATGGTTGAGTCACAGAAGATTTTTAAGGAGGGGGGTTTGGTAGGGTTTGAAAATCTGAGCGTCATAAACATCATGGGATTTTTGATTTAAATCCTTAGAATCAACAAGACTGAATATGGGGACTGTGAGAGAGGGAATGGTCCTCAAGGTTGTGAAGCTGGATGACTGGAAGGATGGTCATACCATCAATAGAAATGGGGAAGTTTGGAGGAAGCATAATGATTTCCATTTCCATTTTGGATGTGTTTAGTGTGAATTGCCTGTGGAGATGTCTGACAGCCATCTAGTCACACAGAACTCAGACTTAGGAGAGATTAGATCAGGGTGTCATCAGCATAGAGATATGGAAGATGCTGAGATTGCCAATGGAAAGGAGAGTGTGGAGAGAGAAGAGGACCAAGGACGGAGTTGGGGACACCCACACTTGGTAGGAGGATGCTGATGATGGCCATCAAGGTTGAGACCATGGTGAGGAGAGTATCAGAAAAGAGCAGAAACCAATGAAGGGGAAAGTAACCAGGAAGAGTTAACAGTATCAAAAGCTTCAATGACTGAGAAGAGATGGTAGATGAAGTCATTAAGAGATAATTGGTGGGCAACTAGGTGGCCCAGTGGATAGAGTGTTCAAATTCGGCCTCAGGCATTTACTAACTGTGTGACCCTAGGCAAGTCACTTAACCCTGTTGGCCTCAATTTTCTCATCTGTCAAATGTGTGGGAGAAGGAAATGGCAAATCACTGTAGTAGTATGTTTGTCAAGAAAACCCCAAATGGAACTCAGATAAGACAGAAAACAGTTAAAAAAAAAGAAATTGGTAGCCTTGGAGAATATAGATTCTTATTAAGGTATTGATTGAACTAAATCAGAAGTTCTTAAAGTGTGGTAACTCTTGAGGGAAGTCCCCAAGACCCTTTTAGGAAGCCACCCATGAGGTCTAAATTATTTTCATATTAATACTGTAATTATTTGCCCATTAAAACTTCCCTTTCCCCCTGCTTATCTGTGTGAAACTGGCTTTTCTTCATATATTTCAACCAAATGATTATATAAAGATAGATTGAATGCAGAAGCAGATATAAGAATGCAGCGTTTATTGAACACCTACTATGTGCCCAAACATTGTACTAAGCACTTCACAAATATTATCTCATTTGGGCCTTAGAACAATGTTGGGAGGTAGGGGTTATCATTACCCTCATTTTACAGATGAGGAAACCAAGGCAAACAGAGATTTTTAAGTGCCTTGAGCAGGGCAACACAACTAGTAAATATCTAAAGGCTGAACTCAAACTCAAACTCAGGTCTTCCTGATTCCAGCCCTAGCACTCTGTCTACTGTTTTACCTGGCTGCCTCTAGGTGGGGAGACCAATTAGGAAGCCCTTGCCTCTTTCAGGTAGGCGATGATGAAGAAGTTTGTTAAACTCACCTTTGTTGCTAGATGCAGAACACTTTTGAGGGCCATAGGGTAAGGCTAAAACTATATCCTAGGTCATTCCATGATGGGAGGAGATGGGCTGGTTCTTTGAGGAGGGCCAAAATTGACAGGTGCACAGTTGGTTCTTCTACTGGTACTCTTGCGGCATCAGGAGAAAGTGAGGAAGGTCTTCAGGGTATTGAGTGAAAGCCTCATGATGACCTTACGGAGAGAAATGGATACAGATTATCACAGATGAGCTAGGAGCTGCATTATTTGAGGCAACTTATAAGTCAATGAGGTCCCACATCCATTTTTGAATTTTTAAATGTCCTAGGCAATAATAGTAATAACAACATCTCACATCTATGTAGCATTTTAAGATTTGCAAAGCACTTCACCAGTATGTTGTCTCATTTTATCCTTAAAACAAACCCATGAGATCAGTATTATAACTCCCTCCACTTTGCAGATGAGAAAACTGAGTCTCAGAGGGGTTAAGGGACTTGACTAAGGTCACATCATTAATAAGTGTCTGATGGCCAAGTTCTTCCTGAATCTGAGTTTATTTCCTATCCCATGTCCCATCCTAAAAAGTTCTATAATAGACTCTCTCCAAATCATTACAGGGATCCTGGATTGGACTCATACTGTGGATGGTTGTGAGGCACAGATTTATTTTAAGAGGTGGGGTGCAGGTGGTCATTTATGGATGGACAGAATCAGAGGCCCTGTCTCCCTCGTTGTAATATCTGCTTCTGAGAGATACTGTTAATACTTGCAGTTGGATAAGAAATCAGGAAAAAGTTGAAAAAAAGACGTGTATCTGAAATCAGCACCCAATCCTCAAAGAGTTAAGTCAGAGCAGTTCTTTTACCATTTAATTTGTTTTCATCTTTGTTCTTAAAAAATAGTACTTAAAAAAATCACCTTTCATTAACGTGCCAGTTCAGATTTTTTTCCCCTTGTCAGTTCAGCAATCAACAGTAGTAAAAACTGATGTAAAATTTTCATACATTCCAAGTAGTATAAAGACATTAAAAGAAAACCCTCTAAAACATTTTCCATTTTTTGTTTCACTTATCAGGCGTTACATATCAGGTTATTATTTACCCAGATAAAACTCACTGAAAAGTGATAGAAGTTGGTAAAGTGCCTGTGAACCAATTACTCAGATGCTGTTTTTTCCTTCTGACCATCATGGTTAGACTGAGCAGAGTTAAGATCACAGAGATGCTGAAATACCTGCGGATTGTGAGCAGGGGTGGGGATGATTCGCATGAGCTGTTGTCAGGCCAACCTGTACAAACTATCACTTCCACCAACAGCTCAGGTGTGTTGACAGGAGTTCATTTAACATATGGTGAGAGTACTCATCTTTCAAGTTCGTGGAGTTGAGCCAGAGGCTTAGATAAAACAGTCTACAATCAAGAAGTGATTTGTTAGTTGGCATGATGGATAGAGTGCTGTGAATTTGGAGTCCGAAGACCTGAGATCAAATCCTGCCTCAGACATTTAGTAGTCATATGACCTTGGGCAAGTCATTTAATCTCTCCATGCCTCAACACCTACCTCCTAGGTTTGAGAATTAGGTAAGTTAACATATGTAATGTGCCTTGCAAACCTTAAAGCACTGTATAAATCCTAGCTTTTTTTACTTTTTACTTTGATTTTCTAAAATCATTTTCTAAAACCATTTCCCCAAACCATTTTAAAGTACTTAGTTAAATTTTTCTCAATTATATGTAAACAAAATTTTTAACATTCCTTTTTAAAAATTTTGAGTTCTAAATTCTCTCCTTCCCTCCACTCCCTGATCCTTGAGAAGGCATTCTATTTAATATAAATTATAAATGTGCAGTCATGCAAAATGCTTCCATATTAGCCATGTTACAAAAGAGAACATAAACCAAAAAACCCCAAGAATAATAAAATAAAGAAAAGAATCTGTTCCAATCTTCATTCAGACTCCATCAGTTCTTTCTCTGATGGTAGATAGCATTTTTCATCATAAATCCTTTAAAATTGTGTTGGATCACTGTATTGCTGAAAAAACACCTAAGTCATTCACAGTTTTACAATATTGCCGTTACTATGGACCATGTTCTCCTGGTTCTGCTCATTTTACTCTGCATCAGTTCATGTAAATCTTTATGAGTTTTTCTGAAAGCATCCTGCTATCCTTTCTTATAGAACGATAACATTCCATCGCAATCATATTCCACAACTTGTTCAGTCATTCCTCAATTGATGGACATCCCTTTAATTTCCAATTCTTTGCCACCATGAAGAGATGCTGTAAATATTTTTGTACAAATTGATTCTTTTTCTTTTGATCTTTCTGGGATACGGACCTAGTAGTGGTATTGCTGGGTCAAAGGGTATGCGTAGTTTTATAGCCCTTTGGGCCATAGTTCCAAATTGTTTTCCAGAATGGTTAGACCAGTTCACAATTCCACCAACAATGCATTAGAGTATCCCAGTTTTTCCATATCCCCTCCAGCATTTATAATTTTCCAATGCTAGCTATTATTATTATTAACTTTGATTTATATATATATATATATACACATATGTTTACATATATATTTACTTATAGTGACATAAGCAACAATGTCTCCTTTTGTTTTTGCCATCATTGGCAACTGAAGTCTTCTTGAAGAATGAATTTTCTGGAGAAGTCAAACTTACCCATTTTAAGCTTCAAACTTTTATTTGGAAAAACTGTAACAGAAAAACAAAACTTTTCAATTCATCAAATTCTATCAACAGTTGTTTATTAAGGGTCTATGACTTTATGCAAGGCACCATGCTAGGTGGTAGGTTTATATATTTAAATAAAAAGAAGTCTCTATTCTCCAGGAGATTACATTCTGATAATAAAACAATAAGGCTGATATGTTGTTCAGTCGTGTCCAACTCTTTGTGACTTCATGGACTGTACCATCCATGGAGTTTTCTTGAAAAAGATACTGGAGTGGTTTGTCATTTCCTTCTCCAGCTTATTTTATAAATGAGGAAACTGAGGCAAACAGAATGACTTGCCCAGCTAGTGTCTGAGCCTGGATTTGAACTCAAGCCTTCCTGACTCCAGACTCAGCACTCTAGCTACTGAACTACCTAACTGCCTCTTAAGGATAACACAGCTAACAGTAATTGAATGCTTTAACCAACCAACAGGAAATATGTAAAGTGGGTGCTTTAAATGTTATTATTACATTTTACAGATGAGCAAACTGAACTTTGGAAAGGTTAAATGATTTGTCCAGGAAAGATTATGACTAGTAAGTGTCAGATTCAGGATTATAACTAGATTTCAAATCTAGTCCTTTATTTACTGGGCTTAATGTCATAACAGATATTTATATTGTATTTTGATTTTTCCAAAGAGTAGCATGTACATTACCTAATTTGATCGTCCAATTCTAGCACCATATCTGATTCATGTTGCCTTCCTAATACCAATATATAGATAGCTATAACACGTAGTAGATGTGATGGACAAAGAGGCTTAGACATAGTGCCTCGGAATAACTGAGAGAAGAGAGACCCCGTTAGTTATGGTAATGGGGAGAATAGGAAGGGCCACATCAATTGGGGGCACCTCACTGAGTCTTGAAGGAAAGCCAAAGATTCTACAAGGTCAAAATGGGGATGGGGTAATGAATTTTTAGATAAAGGTAATTGTTTGTGCAGATAGAAAGTGGCAAATCAAGCTAGAGAGGCAGCTGGCGAAGATGCCAGGATGAAGAATTTTTATTTTATCCTAAACTCTGGGATAGGAGTTCTTAATTACAATTAAAAAAATAAATTTAATAACTGCATTTAAATAGAATTGACCTTTTATGTAGTCCTATTTATTTTATTTTATGCATTTCAAATATTATTTGCTTAAATATTCTCTGGTTTTATTCCTAAGTTAACTAATCTGCCAATGGATTCCATGATACAAAAAATATTTGAAGAACTCTTATCCTCAAGGCAATAGAGAGCCATCAAAAGTCTTTGTTTTGAGATGTGACATGGTTAGACGTGATTTGGAAAGAATATTTTGCCCACTGCATCAAGTACAGGAAGTATCCCTGCCCATGAAAACAGAGTGTCCTGAGCGCAATTTACCTGTTTTCTTGTTGACTTATAGTCAACTTTCTGGGTGAAAGGGTCGAATTGGGATCTCTAATACTTCCTTAGGGATAGTAAAGTACCTGGGGCTGTTTATAGACTTCAAAGAGGAGGTGGAACCTGATATGGGCCTTGAAGGATGGGTGGGAATTGAATATTCCTGTGGTAAAGATCACCAGATAGGGAAAGATGAACTTACTGGACTAGGTCATTCTCTGATGAATTTCCTACAAGTCTTTGATTGACTGTGGTAGCCGCTACTTAGCAGCCAACAACAGTCTGATGGGGAAACCACTGACAAGGTGATAATGAGATCAGTGCCTTCTGATTCTCTTATTAACAGGTAGCCAAAGAATCATTTGGGCATATCAGGAAATAATTATAAGAATTAAGGGATGCTAATTTTTGGACAGAGGTATAAGTGTCTGAAATTTTTTTCTTTAGGAAATTTTGTTAGGAAATTGTTTTCTTTCCAGACTTTGCATACACACCTAATTATTTCAAATAAAGTAAAAATGCATTAATTTGGACCTTAGCAATGTGGGACTTTTAAGCTAGGTTTAATTAAATTAAATTAATTTAAGCTAGGTTGAAATTTACCTTTGCCACCATTGTTGAATGTTTGCCATGCAAATCAATAGCATAAAAATTGTTGCAGTGGCAATGTTGAGTCTACTTAAGAGAACAATCTGTTTTTAAGAACTTTCAGGATACCTCCTTCCATCCAAATAATTGATAAAGTGGTACAAAACATTCTTAGATGTTCTTCAGATCAGACCCTTAGTCATACCTGGCATGCTGTATTTGCCTAGCTTGCATAAATGCACTTGAAAAAGAATATAAAACCACAATTTCTGAGAAATATTCTATAATTCATATTTTTCATTAGTATAGACTGGCCTCCCTTCCCAATTAGTCTAAATAAGTGAGGTTTGATTGATTGTTTTTTTTACTGAGTGGTGGTTTCCACCTACATCTAAGCCAAAAGGTTGGGTTAGATGGGGACAAAGAGTGGAGTATGTGTGGCCAATTTAAAACCTTTTAACCAGAGGTACTGAAATCATCATTCCTAAGTAAATGAGTGGCCTGTTGGTTTTTGTCTGTACTCTCCAAACATTCTGGAAGATTCTTTTTCTGTTTTTTGGTCTTTTTCAATCTTTGTACATGATAGATGAAGTCACTCCCCTTCTCTTAGGCTCAGTTTGCACATCTGGAGAATGAAAGGGTTGCAGACCTGATTGCCAAGGTCCCTCCTGGCTCTAAATCCTATAATCCTATATATGGCCAAGAACTCATATGCCTGTTTTCTTTGGAGGAGTTGGGCATTTTTTCCTCTAATTCTTTTAACCTACCAGAATGCCCTGTAATTTCCCTTATCCTGGTCTACTCCTGTGTCTGTAGGCTCTGGTAGGGATTTCAGAACCAGTGATGAAGAAATGACTCATAGAATCCCAGAGCCAGGGGGACCTCAGAAGACTTTTGCCTGAGCTCTGGCTCTGTACCTGGCTGAGAATCTCTTCCCAACAAGTGGACATCCAACCTTGGAGTCAAAGGGCATGGGTGCATAGTGAGAATACTCAGATTGACTGAGAGGTTGTGGTTCTGAAGTGGTCCCATTCCATGTGTGAAGGGCTTTAATCCATAGACTCCTATGGGGGTTTTAAAAATGGAAGAGCTGAAATGACTAGGGGCCTCTGGTCTTCTGGTGCTTTACCTTAGAAATGTGCAGCAACAGTTACAATTTTTATAACCCCATTAAGGTTTGCAAAGTGCTTTGTATACAGTTTTTCATTTGGTTTTCCCAATAGTCCTTTGAGGAGGGTCGTATTATTATCCACATTTTACAGATGAGGAACCCAAAGCTTAGAGAAATTAAGCAAATTCCCCAAGGTCACATAGCTGCTAAGTGTCTGAGATAGGATTCAAACTGAGGTGTTCGTGTCTCAACTCCAGCTACTCTAGCCTGCATGAGGTGCTACCTTTCTAGGAGTACCTGTCTTGGGAGAGTTGGGTGGTGGGGGTAAGAACAGCAGACAAGTTAGCAGTAATATCAAATAGTGTCAAAGTATAATGATTCTTCTTCTTTCGTTACTAATCAGTTACCAGGCTTGCTTTCATCCCAACCTTTATAACAACCTTTCTAGTCACATTTTTTGCAGTCTTCATCACCTTTCTCCTGGATTATTACAATAATGAATGAATGAAAGGAAAAACATTTATTAAGTGCTTACTATGTGCCAGACAGTATCTTAAGTGACAAGGATATAAATACAAAAAAATAATATAGTCTGTGATCTCAAGCAGCTTATATTCTAATAGGGAAAGATGGCATGTAGAAAAACATGGCGCCTATGGAAGAGCTTTTTGGACAGAGATGTCATAGACAACGTATGGCCATTGATTGACTTGAACTTCCTAAGATTTGATTACAATTTTTGGTTACTATGTTTGATTACTATTCTCAGAATTAGTAAGGAAATAGAAATCAGGGAAGGGAGGAGGGACTGAAGAACAGTGGAAGATAAAAGACATGGTGATTTGGTCTGTTGTCTGCCCTCCTTCCTGTCTATGCCCTCATCCATCCATTTTCCTGACAGGTACCAAGATCTTGCTAAAACATGTCTGACCATGTCACTCCTCAAGAATCTTCCATGGATCCCTTTGACTCTTGGATAAAATATAAAACCATCAGCTTGCCATTTAAAACCTTTACAATCTGTTTCCAGCATATTTTCCCTAATTTATTATGTCATTCCCCTTCATGCATTCTTTGCTTATCCAAACTGACCAGTATATTGTTCCTCAGAAATGACATTCCATCTTAATTTCATACGCTTTTTGCCTTTTATAGGTCATCCTGAAATTACTCCCTCATGTGCTATTTAGTAATGCTTTCTTCCTCTTCAATTTATCTTGAACTTACTTATCCAATGGTATGTTGTACTCCCCAATGAAATGTAAGTTTCTTGAGGACAGGAATTATTTTTCAGTTTTGTCTCTGTCTTCAGTGCTTCATACATAATAAATGCCTAGTAATACCTGTTGAATTGAGTTGAATTAGACTTTATATATTACTCCTATGTCTTAATGGGATGCCCTGTGTGATGTGGGGGTCACTCTTAGTTCTTAAAGGTTTTGCCAATGGATTGCAAACTTTATCAAGAATAATTTAGAGGAATGAGTAGATAATATGTCATATATCTGACCATGACTTATCTTAATGGGAATATGCTTATTTTTGGGTTGACTGCAGGTTGTCATATGTTTCAGATTCTACTATCTAATCCAATAATAACAATAACTAGCATTTATATAATGCTTTAAAGTTCGACTTTGCAACAACCCTTCAAGGTAGGTTCTATTTTTATCCCTGTTTTACAGATGAAGAAACAGAGGCAAGTTAAGTGACTTACCCAGGTCACATAGCTTGTTAGTATCTTTTGAGACCAGATTAAAATTCAGATATTCCTACTTCCAAATCTGGTGCTTTAGTTGCCTCTAATCCAAACCAACTAGTATTAACCACTCACAACGTGCCTAAATGGTTTGGGGATATAAAGATAAAATGAAATAAACCAAAACTAAACAACAGCCTCTGTCTTTAAGGAGGTTACATTCAAGACCATCTCCTAAAACTAGAGAACCTGCAGTTTTCTTGGGTGATAGGAATACCTGCATTAATGAATCCTCAAATCTTTGATATTAAAGTGGATCTGTGATGTCATCAATTTGGAGTTCCTGCCAACAATCTCCATTCACAACTGACTGTCCAGTGTGACTCGGTTCCTTCCTCCCAGTTGCCATAGGGTGTTTACCCAATATTCTGAAGGTCTTTTCTCATTTACTCCTGCCATTATAAGGTACCATACTCAGGCTCTCTTCTTGTCATTCTAGCCACTGCCATCTTCCCTTACCATTGCACATTTCCATGATGGTATCTTTTATCTCATTCAAACTTGGGATTCTTTGCTGGCCTGCTCACCCCTATCATCCACCTCAGTGTTGGCCTCTGTGTAATACTCATTTTAGATTCTATGTCTCATTGCCATATAGTAACACCAGCAGAATGGTGGCGTGGAAGAGATGGACCTTTGCTTTCATAGTTTCATTCAAGGAATTTTTCAGTTTTCCGAATGCAATCTTGCACCCTTTCCTCATCCTGTTTATACATATGATCTCCTGTGGAGTTGTTAGGACCACCAGCTTGGTCTGCTTTTCTAAGGAATAAGCCAGAGAAGTTATCCCAGTTAACCCAGAGAAGTTAGATGATTTGACAAGGCCCCACAGCTAGTGGCAGAGTTGGAACCAGATCTCCATGCTCTAGGTCTATCACTTTCTCTCCCAACCTACTTCTTCTTCCCCTTAAGACTTGGTAGGTTTTCTCTTATTATTTTTGGATTTTCTGAATGGAAAACTTCAAATGGTTTATCCTTGGCCCAAGAGTAGAATCTCTGCAGATTCTCAACTAGAATATTGAGAAGCCGTACTGTGGTATGATGGAAAGAGCACTGGGTTTGGCATCAGAGGACATGGGTTTGAATCTAGCTCTGCTACTGGCTTCCTTTGAGACACTAGGCAAGTCACTTTATTGGTTCCACAAGATTAAGTTTCCTCGTTGACAAAATCGAAGAGTAATGCTATACAGCCTCTAAGGTTCCATGTAGCTATAAATCGGTGATACCTCTTGTTAATGCCTAGTAGTACCTAGTGAGGCATGGGGAGCCTAGCAGGTGCCCCTCTGCTTCCTCACTGAATGATTGTTTGAAATCTTTCTCACCTTTGTTGTTACTCTTCTCCAAAATAAATCTACTTGGAATGGCTTTGACTTCCGCAGGTTGGAAGCCTGGAGTAGATTGTGTTTCAGGCTGAGTCAACCAACCAACTGGTTGTGTTAACATAGACACGTGGCAAGGCTCTGACCTGCATTTTGCCTTTTGTTAAAGCTGAATGACTTGCTGAAGGCGTCTTTCCTTCTTCCATTTATTTGTTTGGCTTCCCTCCTCCCTACCTCCTTTATTTGGGAGCAGCTTGAGGAGCTGAACCCCATTTGCTGTTCAGAGTTATAATAAAGTCTTCAAAAGTCCCATTTCCTGTTCTGATGGGGACATCCAAAGTATAGGCTTTCCTCTTCAACAGCTGATATCTGGCACCACAAAGATATCTACGGCATCAAGATAGCAGAAGAGGGTGGGAGAATAGCTGTCGGCCTACCTCGATATTAATTTATCTCTAATGGTTATGAAAAGAAAGTGGAAAAAAAAAGGATTGCCACGGCTCTTCTGAAGTCCAGAATAATGGTTTGCCTTATGGAGCTGCTTGCCTGACATGGCAGGGCTTCCTCATTTCAGTCTCAAGCTTCTCCTGTTCTTCAAACCCAGTAAAATGGCTGTCAATCTATTTTAAGCGAGGAAAATTGAAGAGGGCTTTGGAGCGGTATCGGCTGGCTTAGTTATGCCAAGTAATTTCTTTGGATAGTAATAATAGGGGCTGTCTTCAGAAATATTTCAGACACAAATGACTAGTTTTAAAGTTTACTTCCCCCCACCCCCGCTTTGCCCCCCACCTTCTAGCATGCCACCTGCTCTTGGAATGCAAAGATGCCTTGCACTCCATCTCCACCCTCCCACTCCTCACCCCCTCATTGGAAAGAAAGAATGGGATGCTGGAAATGCAGGATCAAAGCATTGAGCAGCATCATTAGGAAGATGGTCAGCCCAGGGGCAGGGGCTTTAACAAGTCCCTCTCTCCCCCCTCCTCCTCCTTCTCCCCTTCTCCCCCTAGCCCACCTCAGATAATTTATTTTTTAACTAGTTTTTACCAACCAAATGTTAACGCATATGCCTTGATTGCTAACCTCCTCTGGGCACCAAACCTGTTTTTTTCTTGAGTGCAATAAGTGATTATCCAACTCATGCTGCTCCAAAAAAGAGGTTTTGTTTTAATAAGCAGTTTGCAGTTTGGCACACAATGCTGAGGAAAGCAACATTATCTCTGGCAGTAAACTCTGCAGTCACTGCAAAGCTTGACAGGAAAATGATTGAGTCTGTTTGTTATACCTTTGTGGGGCTGCCACTGCTGCTGCTGATGGAAATGTTGCTATTTATTCAGCAATGCAATAACACTTCCTGTAATTTATGGATGCACATTCCCCAGATTACTAAAGGTAATATTGTTGACTAAAGGAAAGTATACGAATGGATAGTTTCAGTTGTTGCTGTCCTTATAAATGTGATTGACTGTTCAGTTTGCACAGGGAAGCATTTGCACAGGCCTCATCCCCCTTAACAATTACAGATTTCCCTTCCTCTGACAGTTACAAATAATATGGCCTGTCCTAAGTGGCAAAAAATTTACTGATTCCCCCTCCCCCCTGCCGAAGCACATGGAAGGAGGGCCCCAGATTGGTACCCTTTGTCGCTCTTTTTTGGCTGTGATTCTCATGGTTTCCCCATTGCACACCTTGGGTTCTTCCCTTGGGAAGCCAGGCTCTGATAAGTGAGTCTTACCTTGCCCCAAACTAGGTCATCATTTCACTTTCTGGTCATCTTCATACTATGCTACCCCATCTATCCCCACTCTCAGCTTCTCTTTATAGTTGTCTTTCCCCCATTAGATTGTAAGCTCCTTGCTTACAATCTTGCTTGCTTCTATTTGTATCCTTAACATTTGGCACAGTGCCTGGTATATAGGAAATGTTCAATAGATGTATTATCTGTCTGTCTGTCTGCCTGTTGGTCTTTTTATCTATCCATTCACCCATCCATCTATGTACCCATGCATCCGCCCATTCATCCACCCACCCACCCACCCATCCATCCATCTATCTATCTATAATGTGGGGTCATGAGTCTTGCCCTTGGTGGGGTCAGATGACCAGCTGGCAACCTTCTGTCTATGTAGGTGACCTATCAGGTGCGTTACTACTTTAGAAACTCAGTTATTCTCTTTAATAGAGGTGTTGAGGCAATGATGATCAGGGAGGATCCTTGCCCTTTACGTGTGAAGAACTGTAGTGACTTGAAAATAGCAAGTACTGAGATTTCATAGATCATAAATTCAAAGATGAAAAGAGTCTTAGAGGTAATCTAGTCTAATCCCTTATTTTCATAAATACAGGAATTGAGATCTGGAGATATGGTTTGCCCAAAGTCACTGAGGTAATAATTATCAGAGGGCAGGATCTGAATCCAGGTCTGCTAGCTCCAAATCCAGTGCTTTGTCCATGGTGCCCTGTTAGCTCCACTTTGAATCTGGACCAATAAGAGAGGTAGAAGTGGTACAGTGGTAATAATTTCTTATTTGGAGTCAGGGGACCTGAATTTGAATGTTGACTCTGCTGTTTTCTTACTGGTAAGTTAGGTGAGTCTCACTGGGTCTCAGTACCTTCATTAGTAAAGGGGTTGGACTAGATCATCCAAAGTTCTTCATTCATTTATTTTGTAGAAAATATCCTAGTGATAACCTAATCTTCAAATAGCTATTTCATGCTTCTCTTTTTAGGCTATGGATTTTTGTAGGGAACTTCACTTCTCTTTTTGAGGAAATACTAATTGGAGATCATGAACAATCATCCTTTCCTTCCTGCAACTTCCATAGACCTTCCATGACAGTGGTTGTTGCTGAGAGGTGCAACCTGCAGCTTAGGTCCCCACATTAAAGGAAGACCAGGATCAATTCACTGGTGCATTCAAATTTAAAAAGGGAGGGGGATGAAGTATTTCTCTGTGGATAGTGGTGGGCTGTTGCCTCTTGGAAGGAGTGTGAAAGGTCATCTTTTTGAGTAGATTCCATCACATACAGCTTTCTTGGAAAGTTGGTTAAGAAGTAGGTGCCTATTCTATGGATACTTAAATTTGGTTGATACTAAGATATAGTTCAGATGGACCCAAGCTTGGTCTTGGGTCTTCCAATATAGAGGATCTGCTCTTATAATGGAGACCTTACCCTTTTTTTTAATACCTTGGAATTTTCTCTGTATAGTGATAGAGGAAAGAATCGCTTATCCATCCTTTCAGTTTCATTCTGTCTTATTTCCTAGTCTGTATCCTTTTCTGATCACATATTTTCTTTATAGTATTTTCTGCTATCTTAAGAAATTACATGAAATTAGTGTACGTACACATGTGTATATGTGTATACAACCCATATATAAGGGCAAATATCTGTGTATATGCACACACACATACATATACATATATATACACATATGTAATGTCCAGAAAGTCTTAGTGAAATTCTAAGCTATTGAAATGTACACATAATACACATATACAGTATGTAAATACATATAACACAGGTATACATGCATGTCTATATTTCCATACATATATTTTCATGCAGATATATCAGCAAGGATCGTTTAAATGCCCACTATATGCTAAGCTGGGTAGCTAAGTGGTACACTGGATAGAGTGCCTGACTTGAAGTTAGGAAGATTCTTCTTCTTAGTTCAAATCTGGCCTCAGACACTTACTAGCTGTATGACTTTGGCCAAGTCACAGAACCCTGTTTGCCTCAGTTTCCTCCTCTATAAAATGAGCTGGAGAAGGAAATAGCAAACCACTCCAGTGTCATTTCCAATGACTCATATAACAGAATCACAATTACCAAGGACTGTGTTATGTATGGGGGCAACAAAGACAAAAAGTAGAATATTTTGCATCTATAGGAATTGGGGTGGCATCTGGACCTCTGATTTCACTTCTATAGGAAACTTCCAGATAAGGAAACTCCATCTACCAATGCAGGTTGCTACTTTTTCTGTAGTTTATCTCTAAGAAGGTTAGCTATATTACAGCACGCATATATTAAGTGATTTGTTTAGGGTCATGCAAACAGTAGGTGTCAGAATCAGGACAGGAATTCAAGTCTCCCAGAATTCAAGGCCAACTCTCTGCAGCTGCTTCTCTACACATATACATATAGTTAATATATGGATAATGAGTAAGTAGTTAAAGGCCCATTAACTATCCATCAATGACAGGCAGTTCAGCAGATCGTACCTGTGTTGACACTTTGTTTCTCAACCTTATGGTGCATTTTTTTACTGACTCCAGTATGGGCTCTAACCCCAAATAAGTGTACTGTAAAAAGCCTAGTTATTGATTTTGTGAGCAAAAGAAAAAATACTTTGTTTTGCCAAACCTAACACTAACGTTCTTTTGCTTTAGTCAGTCAAATAAATATACCATTAATGTAAAAATTGAAAATAGCCAATATCTACTTAATCCATGCATGTAGGTAATATATATTAACCTTCTTTGCCCACCTGTGAAAGGAAAGTTGAGGAAGGATATTTGGCAGTTTGTGGATTGTTACTCACTTCTATACCAAAGGGCATTTCTACCTCTTAGTTTCGGTCGTTATCAGAGGTGCTAGCCTATGAACATTTTGACTTACTTTGACTTCCAATCATGAAATACACAATGTCTGAAATCCAAAGATGCTCACAAAAGCCTAGTTTTAATTTAGCAATGGCTAGTAGTCTATAATTACAGCATATACTTTTAGCTAAGTAAGTAAGCATCCTTAAAGTTTTGGAATTAAGGTTTAAATAGAAAGCTGGTTTTTTTTGTTCTCAATTTAGGTCTTCAGTAGGCCACTGCATATTAGGTAGTATTGACCTTATTCCAATCTAAGCTACTAATAACCAAAATGTTAAGGAGAAAACACTTGTTCTTAATATTTCCTGGATAATCTTAACATTAGCTATTTGGCTGTTGATGACAGATGGCTTGGTCACAAAATGATAATTTTTTTTGGATTTATGACAACATTCATAGACTATCAAAATTAACCAGCTGATATTAGCTCTATTTTTTAAATTTTTTTGTGGAAATACAAACCTAAACTCATGTACATGCCAACCTTTACCCCAAAGGGATACATGTGTTGTCTTCAGTAATAACTGTTTGTTCCTATAGTAATATAATCTTATGTGTGTTGAATAGTTTAATTAGCTTTAATGCTAATGAAGAAGATGGTTATGAGAGTAATAAAGAAAAGTATCAATGATACTTTGTGGGAGATTTAATTTCTTTCTCACCCTACCCACTGTTTTTCTGTCTTCCCTGCCTGACACATGCATTAGTCATACAAACGGGTAACATCACTTTTAGGTATTGTACTCTGCTTAAACTTAAGCAAGTTGAAATACTTAGGAGACAAGTAACTTGTTCAAGAATTTTGAAGGTGAGTGGGAATGAGAGAGATTTCACTTGGATTGGAACCAACAGATTTTATGCCTTCTGCCATCAGTGCTTTTAGCTTTGGCTAATTGGATGGGGAGAACATTGTTCTACTTTGTCAGCCTGGTTGTATCTTCTCCCAAGGGATCTCTTTAGCAATGTCACCCATAGGTGATCATTTCTAAAACAAAGCCCAGAGGTAGAGTAAAACATTTTTGGGGAACTGTTCCCTGCCGTGAATTGCTTGAATGTTAATATTTAAATAAGAGAATGAAATAATTGAAGAATTATGCCAACTTCTTTCACTTTCCTTGGTTCCATAGGGAACTAGGAGCAATGGGAAAAAGTCACAGAGAGGCAGATTTTGGCTCAAGTTGTAAGGAAATAGTTTTTAACAGAGCTGTCCAAAGGTAGACTAGATTGTCTCAGTAGGTAGTGATTTACTGTATTCCATAAATTTGAATAACTGCATGTTGGAGAATGCTAGTGAGAGAGGAATCACGATTTGGATGTAGCTGGCATTAGATGATCTCTGAGGTCCTGACATGTACTTTTAAGTACTTGTATTTAAGTAATTGTATTTAAGATTCTTTGATTCAGTTACATTGACTCAGTGCTTGGCACATAGGAAGTCCTTAAATATTTATTGATTGGGCGACTAATGGATTCTCTACTTGACCCCTTACCTGCACTTCTCAAATTAAATGCTTTGAACAATGATGTCGATATTTTGACATTCCCTACTCTGCCACCCTCTTCACCCTTATATTGGGTGTGTGTGCATTGGCGGTGTTGTTGTTTTGTCTTTTGAAGGAGGAAAGATGTTCCTTCGGATACCATATTGGAAGTTGTTATTTATTTACCTTTCAATATTTCTAGATCCACGATACCATAGACTCATTGAATTTGAGAGTTGGAAGGGACTTAGAGCCATATGGTCCATTTCAAACATGAAAGAAATCCTCGCCGTAACATACCAGACAAATGATAATCGAGATTCTTCTTGAAGACTTGCAAGGAAGGGAAACTCATTCTCCTTTTAGACACCTCTGAGTATCAAGTTTTTTCCTGGCAGCAAAGCTAAATTTCCTTCTTTGCAAATTCTGCCGGTATTGATGTACTCCCTTCCTTAAGACAACTCACAGGTTTACTCTAACAATAGAGAGGTTCCTAAACCTTGTCAGATCTCAGTGTCCTTAAACTCTAGGCTAAGAATAATTTTACCGAGACCCCCTAGACCAGACAAACAGCAAAACCCAACCTATTCTTTTATTAAGCATTTAGATCCAAACAGCCTAATAAAAATGAACGTTCTAACAACTGTCGCCATTTGAAAAAAAATAATACACATAAATTGAAAACAAAAACAATATTTTTCTTTCACATGAGAATAACTACAATTATTTACTAATAAGATATTGCCTGTTGGGCACCTCACAACTTCTCATATCTTGGAATCACGTTGGATACCACCACCCTAATTTCCTGTTCCATGCTGATTTGTGGGCAGTACTTACTTTTTATCAGAGAAAACCTAGCTTTGCCAAGATAGGATGCGGCAGATTTAACACTTTAGGAAAATTAGTGGTGGAACTGTGAGTACAAGTAAATAAAAATGCATCTCAGAAAGAGAAAATGTCATGGATAGGAACAGAGTTCGATCTAAAACAGAAACCTTACACTGGTGGGTAATTTGTGAACTCTCTAACATGCCAGATATTGCAATGATTATCTGGAAAATTTAAAATATTTCCTGATGCCCCTGTGAGTTTGCTGGAGCTATTTGACCTTCTGTGGCCCAAGGTATGGGTAACTTGGACTTTAGTAGATGTAGCCTGTGAGAAGCTTTGTCATCACTGTGCAGCTCACCTGAGGAGGAATACCTTTGTTCCTTTCAATGCAATTTAAATTGAGGTCCTTCTGATCTCTCTAGGCTCTAGATCCTCCTCTGCTGAATTACTTGGGATTTGTTTTGCATATATTTCTAAAAACTCACCTGTATATATGTTTTCTCTCTGGAGAACGTAAATCAGAGTACAGCTTAAGTGTGTTTTATTTATTGATTTCATTTTTATCTTGATTTCATTTATTTTGAAAATTTAAAATATCCCCTGGTAACTGATGTCCATCAATATCTACAGAATCTCTCTCTAGATTTTCTTAGGTGTAAAATTCATTTTGGACTGAGTCTAGAAAACTCTCAATGAGGAAACTCACTTTGCCAATGCAGATGGCCACCAGCTTTGTACCTTGTGTGTTCATAAAGAGTTGCTCACTGCACTGTGGAGTTAAATGGAATCATGGCTAGAGTCAAGCAACCTTGAACTAGGCCTTCCTAAGCCATTCTCTGCCCTCTACTCCATGCTACCTCTCACTTACAAAATCATTAATAGACATTTACTATGCTGTGTGCTAGACACTACACTAAATTATGGGGAGACTCATAATCTAACCAACATTAATGCCATATCTATTGGGCCCCTAACTCTAACCTCAAAGTGAAACCCCCTCAAAAAAGGTCCAGACTCTTAAATCTGGTTGATTTTTTTTCCATAGACAAGTCAATACACATTTGTGTACCAGATCCCATACTAAAAAGAAGAGTTGCAATCAGATTCCATGATATCTTGTTGCTTTGAAATGGGTAAGCATTTCATTGAAGGCTTACCCATAGATGAAATTTTAGAATTATTTATAATAAATAATTTTAAATTTTATAATTTCCTAATAATTATTAGGAAAATCAGGGATGATTTGAAGGGGAACCAGGATGGTACTGAGATAAGTCTTTTGTTTGTCAGAAGCCACAACTGAGTCGAACCAACATGAAAGCTACCAACTCTTCTTTCTCCTCCCTACCCCCTGATAAAACGTGTCCCTGTGGCAGCCTGACTGGCAGTCAGGGTAGGTAGTAAGAGCAGGAGGGTAATGGATGCACGGTACCACTGCATTCTGGGATATTGTTTAAATACCGTAAAAAGCCCTACTCATTTACTCTGTCTGAGCACTGGAGAGAAAAACGGTGTGGTAATCCTGCCATAGCAGGTGGTACTACTTTCATATCAGTAGAAAATGAAATTGTGTGGATGTTTCTTCCCCCCTCCTCTCCTGTTCTCTCTTTTTAATCTTTAAATAAGACGATTGGTAGCCTGTTGGCAAGAAAATAGGCCCTGAATTTTTATTCAAAGTTATCCAAGGATGATAGTTGGAATTTTTGGCAGGAGGCACGCCATTGCTTTTCAGAAAGTGCTGTCAAGGGAAGCTTTTTCTGAGTTACCTGCTGGGCCCAAGCTCTTTTATGTTGTTGTTGTGACAGGTAGATTTATAAGGCTTGAAATTTGTACAAATCAGTTGTCATTCAGTGCTGGCTGTCAATGTGTCAAGCTGTCAGGCCTGCTGTGAGGGGATGCCTGAGGGGGTGTGCAAGGGGGCAACCATGGAGAAAGGAAATGAGTTCTAACAGACCTGAAATGGAGCTCAGTTCTCAGGGTTTTCTGCCCCTGTAGAGCCGGCATTGATTTTTCTTCGTGTTGAGCAACAGCAAACCTTAAATGACACGTTGTTAGCAATCTAAAGTTGCTGTTTATTGTCTTTTAAATGGCAGCAAATCATGCAGAAGAGAATACAGTGTGTATTTTCGAATTGTGCATGTTTAGCAGCATCCCGGGCATGTCACTTTTCTGGCCTGGCTGGTTTCCACAGAGGGACCTGCTGCTTCTCTGATGAGGACAAGTTTCCGGAGCATTTTGCAGACACAGCATGAAAGGAAGTTCTGCGCTCTTCTCTCTCTGTGCCGTAGATCACTAATAAATATGGTATTAAAGACGCAGGGATACTGCACTACTGTTTAGCCTTTAAAAGAAGAAGGGAGAGGGAGGGATAGATGGAGGCAGGAAACTGTGTCCTCAACCTGGTCTCTTAGCAAAGGGTACCTCTTCTCTTCAGACCTGCCTGGTAAACCAGGATGAGGTGGATTTTCTGGGCAGAGTCATCTGTGACATTACCAACTAAACAGCCCATTTCCCTTCCCTTTCCTCAACTTAAGTAATAGAAACAAACAAGTAAAACGTTCTTCCAGCAGTGTCTATGAATATTTTTCTTAACTGTTCTAATCTCTTAAAGATGAATAGATTTCTCTCTTCTATTCTAAGGCATCCATGTAATGGTCACTGAGTAAATATTGGTTATGGATCAGATTTTCCTTGCTTTCCTTGTTTACATCCCCAGAACACTTCTAATATATGTCCCCTCTCTGCCCTTAATTCTCTTATTTCAAGTACCCCATGTTACCATGGACAAATCAGCTCACCTCTCTGGCCTCAATTTCCTCACCTATAAAATGAAGGGGTTGGACTATATTATTTTTTCAAACCCCTTTCATTTCTAAATCTGATCCCATGACCCAACTCCTAGGAAAAATTGCATTTTACCTATATTAAGCACCTTGTTTGTCAGTAAAATTCAAAGTTTTTCTCTGGACCTGTGCTTTTATTTATATGGAGAATTCCATCTAATAGATGCACATTAGTATCTCAGCTATAAGTTTTAGACTTAGAGGCAAGACTTGAAGACAGTCCTTCCTGACTCCAAGGCTAATCCTCTACCTACTACATCAAGATTGCCTTAAATAGTAAATATATAGCCTTAAAGTAAAAAAAATATTAAAGGTCCTGCTCCATTCACATTTTGTCTCTTAAGGATGGCATAGCCCCTGTCCAGATGTATGATTCTTCCCACATCTGGACTGAATAGCTTAGCTTTAATTAGTCCTATAATTTTTTTTTGGCCCATTTCTGTGATCAGCTATCTACCAGGAAACTCAGAAATAGGAAGGAGAGGAAAAAGAAAGAGGGCATGAGATGGAGAGCTGGCCAGGGGTGGGAAGTGGGAAGGTGACTCTTGAGAAGTAGTCAGCACCAAGAGGTAAAAAAATTAATCAAAGATTTCCATATAGCCATTACCAGCTGGCATCCATGGCCTCAGAGTCTTTGAGCTAAAGTGTCTACAGAGAGGCGCATGGCACAGCTGAGTTTGTCTTGTAAAAGCGCAGCTGTCCAAAACATGACAGCTACAGCATTAGCAGGGCCATTAAGAGGTGTAGAACATTTCCAGGGAAATGATTTGAAAAATGACAATGCTGGCTCCTGTGTGATATTAATTATACCCTGTACTCATGGCAAATAAGCTAAAATAGTTGGCAAGAAAGACAAAGTGAGGTGTCTGGTTTCTGATCGTCATTCCAATCAAACAGGCATCAGACAAACGGGGGAGGACTTTATTTTATTTACTTGATTGTAAAGAAGGGGGAGTGTGCTCACAAAGCATTGGGAAGTTCTGGCTTGGGGACACGGGGTTGTGGGCAGGATGACCGAGAGGGTAAAGAAGGGTAAAGAAAAGGGTAAATATAAGAAAAAAATGTTGGTGAAAATATTATTAATGTGACATTTGTGAACCTGTAAGAGGTCTAGGTGAATCTTTTACAGAAATCAAATCTGCATTTTAGGAACAACATTAATAAGCTGAAGAGTGACCCAATAAACATGTTGAAATGAAGGAACTGGGATTGTTTATCTTGGAGAAGAGAATGATGAGGGGGAATGAATGGACTGGAGAAAAAAAACTGATTAAGTGCCTCCTATGTGACAAACATTATGATAAGTGTTGGGAATTCAGACAGAAAAGTGGTCAGTCCTTGCTTGCAAAGGGTTCATATTCTGATTGGAGGTAGACACCACATACAGGAATGCTGTCCTTAAAGTATTATGACAGGGCTTATGGCAAAGCCCAGTGGACCCTAGAGCAGTGGTGTGCTGGTAAATGTTTAACAACCAGATTTCTGAAGGTTTAATCTGCGACATTAACATTTTCTTTATCAAGTCTACATAATTAATAAAACAACAAATCAAAGTGTGATTTATCTCCTTTGTTGATTCCAAGGTATCACAGATTTGAGCTGACTCCAGCATACTCTGACTTAGAGTGCATTGTGGGGAAGGGAAGGTCCTGGTGGGAATCTGGGTGGATAGGACTGAGGGTGGGGCTGTAAGGTCAGGTCCCATCTCCATCCAGCAGATTCCACCCTCCAGCACCCTGTGGTATTCCATAGGCAGGAGCAGTTTGCCATGTTACCATTAGGGAAGAAAAGGATGTTTTGTTATCTGATGGATATGATAGCCATTTTAGAGTTATTTGAAAGGTTGGCCTATGGAAAAGGGATTAGACTTTTTTTCTGTTTGACCCAAGAGGAAGGAACTAGGAGATATGGGCAGAAGTTACAAAGAGGCAAATTTATTTTATTGTAAAGAAAAATGTCTTACCAGTTAGAGCTATCTAAAGGTGAAATGGCTTCCTCCAGAGATAGCGCTCTCTGCTGCATCTCCCCCTCCTATCACAGGCAGGAGATTCTGGTGGGACCGAATGGCTTCAGGGGTCTCCTCTAACGCTGAGGTTCTGTGATCCAGTGACTTCTGTGCCTGGATGCTGGCGGAGAATTAAAAATAGTTCTAACAGTCCATGGATCAGAAATCAAGATTCTGAGTGTTTCTCTAAATAAAACACTATCTCTTGTTTGCACAGCATATTTTCCGTCTTCTAGAACATTTACATCAATCGATGTTCCATTTTGTTTCTCCCTTATTCTGTGAGGTAAGATGAAGTAGATTGACAAAGAAGAGAAAGAGTTCAGTATGTAGAGTCAGTCGATCGATAAACGTTTATTAAGTACCTACTATGTGCCAGGCACCATGCTAAGCCCTGGACCTCAATCCAAATTTGTTTTCCTGCTACTTAGTACTTGGGCAAGTCTATACTTTTCTGAGCCTCAGTTTCTATAAAAAGGGAAAGGGCTAGAATCAGGGGTGGGGAACCTACACCTTTGAGACCATACATGACCTTGTAGGTCCTTGGTGGCAGCCTTTTGAATGAGTCCATGTTTTACCGAACGAATTCTTTTATTAAAGAGATTTGTTCTGTGAAGTCTGGACTCAGTCAAATGACTGCACTTGAGAAGCTAGAGGGCCACATGTGGCCTTCAGGCTGGAGGTTGCCCACCCCTGCTAGATGATGCTGAAGGCCTTCCCAGCTCTAAATCTCATGACCTCAAGGGAGTAGGGTAGCGTACGTAGTCAACTTCAATTTCACTGATGGAGAAATTGAATTCTAGAGACATTGAGTTACCCAAGGCCACAGAGCAAGTCAGGGGAAGAGATGGGCCTGGAATCCAGTTGTCTCAGCTCTCAATTCAATGCTTCCTTCTTGAGATTATGTACACTTTCTTCTGGAAAGAATCTCCATTTTTCTCCACCTTTGAGGGTTTAGAAAGGCTATCTACTCCCTTGTCTCAGGAAATCCCCATGGTCAGCATAGCCTGATAATGATCCTAGCCAAAGCCAAACTAGTGTTCAGGACCCTGACTAGCCAAAGCCAGAATATTCTTCAGGTCAGTACCTGGCCAGAGTCAGAATAGTGTTAGTGTAGTTTGATCCTGGTCAGAGTCAAAGTAGACTTCATTTGTTTGTTACCCCAGACCCCTTCCTAAATCTCCAGCAACCTTGGACACTTTGAATACCTTGCTTCATGCATGTGAAAGGAGTATCTGCCTGTGAGGGAGGATCCTTTCTCAGGAAAGACATTTGCCTCAGCCAGACTTTCTGAAAGGCCACCAACCTCCTGGTCTTGCCCCAGGGGGCATTTCCATAAACCTGTCCTTTTGGGGGACCTCATGAATGGTCATTCTTCCTGAATGGCTGTTCAGCTGCCTCATCCTTCTTGCTTACCCCCTGCCCTGTAGCTGAATTACCCTATATAAACAAGCCTTTGTTGGACCTGACTGTGAGAGATGTGATGGTGGCCCTGGCTTTGGGGGAGAGGAAAATAGACTGGGAAAAGAAGAGGTCACGACTGGGTCAAAGTCCTGGACTTTAAGGAAAAATAAAGAAGGCGGATGGCTAGTTTCCTAGGCTGAAGTTTTCTGATTCAGTGGGGACAAGGCTCCGTTTGTGGGGCTCTCTGTGAATTTCGGTGGATGTGTGGGTGCCCCGGAAGGGGAATCTAGTCACAAGTTTTATTAACGTCCATCACAACACAAAAATCTCTGAGCAAGTCCCCTCTGAGATCAGCTGAGACCTCTCGAAGAACTGTTGAAGTGCTTCTGGGCAGTTATGTCCTAATCCTCCAAATGTGCTGAACATGAAAAATCTCATTCAGTGTTAAACCACCAAGTACCAAGGAGAAAATGCCTGGAAATTATAGTCTTTGGCAAATTAGAGCTTGCCAGGCTCTCTCTCCCTCTCGAGGGCTGAAGCGGGCCAGGCAGATTTTGTTTACCTTGAAGATGCAGTTGGCCACCTGGAGGGGTTCTGTTAATGTCTCCGATCCCTGGGCTCGCCATCATCAGGATTTGTTATTGAACGACCTTTACGGGATTTTTACAAAACCATGATCTTTTCTTGTCAAACGTTCAAGGCTTTGTCAAGTGGGGCTGTTCTCTGGACTGGGCAAGTTTAATGAATGTGTTTCCCAACAACCTGGGGGATGTCAGCATTCCTTTGTTGCATGAATAGCCCCTCTCTGGGCCTCTTGGTTTGAGGGAACCACCAAGTGCGTGGAGCTGGGCACCACTGAGCTCTGTACAGAGTGAGCTGTCTGGAAGAGCCAGTTTTACTTTTGTTTAATTTGAACACTTGGGACCAGCAGTGGAAAAGCAGGAGGGGAAGAATGGTTCTTGATAGAGATTCCGGTCATGGGCCATCCCCAAATATTCCAAAGTAGTAATCTGGTAATCTCCTATTAATGCAGTCTCTCATGGTTAACAGAAACTTTCTTTGGAGGGAGGGACTATTGGAGATACTGGAAAATCTCTTTCTTTCTTTCTTTCTTTCTTTCTTTCTTTCTTTCTTTCTTTCTTTCTTTCTTTCTTTCTTTCTTTCTTTCTTTCTTTCTTTCTTTCTTTCTTTCTTTCTTTCTTTCTTTCTTTTTCTTTCATCTTTCTTTCTTCCCATAATTTCCTGAGTTCAAATCTGGCCTCAGACACTTACTAGCTGTGTGACCCTGGGCAATGCACTTAACTCTGTCTGCCTCAATTTCCTCATCTGTAAAATGAGCTGGAGAAAGAAGTGACAAACCACTCCAGTATCTTTGCCAAGAAAACCCCAAATGGGGTCACAAAGAGTTGGATATGGCTGAAACAACTTTCTTTCATAATTTGGAGCAATCAATGAACATGTTTTGCTTTTTTTAAACCACCTACTATCCTGCATATCAGACTGTATGACTCTGTAAATATTATTATTCCTGATTTTGCAAAGTCACTTTGGATAGTGGATCAAGTCTTGGGTTTAGATTCAAGAAAACCTATCACCTTACCTCAGATCCTGCCCCTAATACATATTAGCTCTGTGGTTTGGCTCACTTTTGTGTATGTCAAAGACTTACCTGAGTTGTAAATGGGTTGCCATCTGCATTGTTAAATGAAATTCCCATACTGGGAGTTATCTACACTGACAAAATCGCAGCCTCTTTGACTTGATCCTATTTTCAGACTAAGGAGACTGAGGTTTCAGAGAAATAGCTTACCCAGGGTCATAAGACTGGTAATTGAAAGGTCACATCTTCTGACTCCCAAATTCAGTACTCTTTCCACTAGTCCATGGTACTTTACAAAGTACCTGCCTCACTTGGGAGCACCTTCTAAAAGTTTTTATTTGGGAAACTGAGGTGTGGAGAAGGATCTCCTCTTATGTAAAGTCAGAGCAAAAACCAGTGAGAGAATCTAGGGGTCTTGGGGTAGTGTTCCAGATTTGGTGATAGTAACAATGCCACTGGTTGAAGAACTAAGAGGTCACCTGGGGAAGATGATTTCGTCCTGGGTTCCCTGTACATTCAGAGTCTTACTTTATTACATATGTGTTCTATGGGAAAAAGCCATACAACATATGATAAACTTACTGTAAACTGTCACCTTGCTTAATTCCTAGTTCTAATGTTTATTGTGTATTCGCAGCTAATAGAAGAGTTATGTGAGGCCCACTGGGCCCTGTAGAAAGTACATCTGCTGAGTTTTTTACTATGGGGAGAAAAGAAAAAAACCCAAATATTTCAAGTGACACAGTAACTGTCACTAAAGATTTGAGGTTAAGAAAGGAGGGATTTTGATCTTGAATGACTCAGAAATAAATGTTCATTTCAAAGGTCTATTTCTTTAAAGAGAAAGGGAAAAAAATCTGGGATCGCATATGGGCTAAATAAACTTCAAATTTTTCTGAGCTTGGAGAAATTCCATTTGAATTGTGCATGTACATTTCATGAAGATATTACTCTGCTCTGAAGGGTTATATCTTACTGAACTACTTGAGTCCTAGAGGAGAAGCATATTGGCTTCTATTGCCAAGGTCTAATAGAAATTCTCCTTTATAACATTCAAATGTTTTGGCCCTGTACTATGTCTTAGTCCTGAAGCCATTTGGAAAACCCTGTTTATCTAGGTAGGCAGAATGCGTGGGTCTTTCTGGCTTACATGGATAACTCCAAGGAGATGTTGTCAGTCTTTCAAATGGCTTTCATGTGTTTTCCTACCCTGTTCAATTGATGGACATGGATGTGCACAGTCATTTGTTTTTGGTATTGGCAGACTCTGCAATGAGCTAGTTACTTCCCAGATGCATTCCAGCTGCTTCCTGGGATACCCATAGTGCTGTAGATTGAAGATGGAATTAAGATCTGGATGGATATTTAAGAACAACATAACAGAGTTGAGGAAGAGACTGAAGTTAAAGTCTATTGATCTCATTTGAGGTGGGCAGGGGGCAGGGGGTGGGATATCAATCCACCTGGCCGACCAGAATCTGGATTGTTAAACTTATTAGAGTAAATAGTAGAGGCCATGACATATGGAGGAAACAGAGGTCATATGCTCTCAACTGGAATCCTTACTTCCTATGGAGGGGCAAGAAATCTTCAAAACAGACGTTAGGGAAAGGAGAGATTATTAGCTTTCATAGTAATTCAGTGTCTTTCAACTAAGGTCTTCTGAATCTCAAGTTCAGTTCTCTTCTGTAAAGTTTATAATGCTTCTCAAGGTACCTGCCTCATTTGGGAGCACCTTTTAAAAATTTTTATTTGGGAAACTGAGGCATGGAGAAAGGTCTCATCTTGGATAAAGTCAGAGAAACAGTCAGAGAGAAAATCTCGGAATCTTGGGTTCTTGCCCCTAATTTCATGACAATAACCTGACCTAGGGAATATGACTCACTTCTGGGATGCCCATCCATTCAGAGTCTTAATTTCTTCCATTCATGGTCAGAGAAAGTACCCTCAGATGAAGTGCAGGCCTCAGTTTGTTCTAGTTTTTCAGTTGTTTCAGCCATATCCAACTCTTTGTGAACCCCATTTGGAGTTTTCTTGGCAAAGATACTGGAGTGGTTTATCACTCCTTTCTCCAGCTCATTTTACAGCTCATAACAGGGTTATACAGCTGTTGGAGTGGTTTGCCATTTCCTTCTCCAGTTCATTTTATAGATGAGGAAATCGAGGCAAACAGAGTGAAGTGACTTGACCAGGGTCACATAGCTAATAAGTGTCTGAGACCAGATTTGAACTCAGGAAGACTGATTCCCCATCCAGTGTTCTATCTATTGTGCCACCTAGCTGCCCAATGTAAAATGAGAGGGCTGGGCCAGATCATCTCTGAGGTCCCTTCTGGCTCTTCATTCATGAGTCAATGATCCTATAATTAGGAAATTAGAAACTCTCTTTTTTTGATCTCTTCTTTCTCTTTATCCTGAGAGGAGATCACTATACTTGGGGATATTGATCATTTTAGTAAAAAAAGCATGATTAATAAATAAAATTGAGGAGAAGCAGGCCTTCTCTGAGGACCATGGGCTCTACATGTTGGAGACTTCTAGACCTTCTGGCAATATATCCCAACTGCTGTAACCTTGCAAGGGGATTAGCCCATTCATTTTCCCTTCTGAATTTCCATTCTTTCTGCATGCACAGAGAAGAGCTGTAAGGATTTTTAATGGTGCCAATATCCCACATGCCAATCAGAGGTGTTACTAGGTTGACTGATGTAGGTCTATTCCTTGTTCCAGGTAATCTTCTAACAGCACAGGTCTGACCTCACCCCTCCCTCCCTCAGGAAGCCTCAGTTCCTGATGATTGTGCCTGGATAAAATGCAAGCCCTCTGACCTTTTAAAGCCTTCATAAACTATCTTCCCAGACTTGTTGCATGTTATTCCTCTTTACCCACTCGACGCTATAACCAAAATAACCTACTTTTACATCTACTCTTTTTTCATGACTGGAAAGCTCTCACTCCTCACCCCTCCTTAATAGAGGAGTCCCTAGTTCCCTTCAAATCACATCTCAGAGGTCACCTTTTACATGAGACTTTCTTAATCCTCCGTATTGCTCTAGGGTGCCTTCTTCCTGAAATTAATTTTTGATCTGTATACACACATATATGCATACACATATACGTGTACATATGTGTATACATACATACGCATGTCTCTAGTACTGCCAGATGACACAGTGAATAGAGCCATCGATCTGGATGCAGGAAAAGTCATCTTCCTGAGTTCAAATCTGGTCTCGGACATTTATTAGTTATGTGACCCTGGGCAAGTCACTTGACCCTGTTTGTCCTCAGTCCCTCATCTGTAAAATGAGCTGGAGAAGGAAATGGCAAACCCTTCCAGTGTCTCTGCGAAGACAACCTCCACTAAGGTCATGGAGAGTCAGACAAGACTGAATGACAGTCAACAACCAGTTTCCATGCTGTTTTATCCTCAGTGCAATGAAAACTCCTTGAGAAAAGAGACATGTTCTTTTCTTTTTTCTCTTTATTTCCAGTGCCATCACTTTGCATGACACATAGGCATTTAATCCATAGTTGTGTAACCAATGGCATTGCTTTTCAGAGGAAAGTCTTGCATTTCAACTGGATTCATTCTGCTTTTGCCACAGTTAAAAGGGCCCGAGTTCAAGGTATTCCCCTGAGGCCACTAAAGTGAGGTCCAAAGCTATGGAAGGGTGGTGGTGTTCCACAGGTGAACCGTAGGAGTCTCGTCCTTATTTTCAGTGGTAGAAATTCATGAAGCTTGACCTGTGTGGTTGGGAAAGGGTCATTCTAACTTTATAAAAAAAAAAATTCGGAAAGGATTCAGGATAGAAAAGTGTATTTCACTTTTTTTATAGGGCTATTCTTGAGAGCCAAGCAATTTGTTGTAAAAGAACATAAGAAATATTGAGAATGAGAAAAGCTATCCATTCCATAAAGCCCTGTCCTTCTTAATACTTCATTTCTCCCACTACGGCCTTTGATCGCTTCATAAATGACCCTCTGTGTGAGTGAGCCTGGCCACCCCACTATTTCAAATGTATTGAAGGTATTTATGATGGGTAGTTAGATTTCAACTATATGGTAACCCAGCTCTATACTAAAGAGGACCTTTATATCATGGTGCTTAATAGCAACAGCTCTTATATTTCAAGATCTTACCATTCCAGATACAGTCAGCCTGACCTTAAGTTCTTGAAAAGTCACTATTTCAAAAAAGTATATTTCAGGTAAAGAATGAAAATTTCATCTATTGGGCTTCTCTCGTAAATTGCGTTTTAGGGTCTGTTTCATTATTACGAATCCGCTTTGGAGGGACTCTGTCAAATCCATTTAGTACAATGTCATAGGGCTACTAGGATGCCAGTCTGATGACATCGAGTTTGTGATTTGTAAGTCTCTGGTGTGTGTGTGTGTGTGTGTATGTGTGTGTGTGTGATTGTCTCAATGGATTCTTGAAAAGGTCTTAGAAGAAAATTCATTTTAATTCACTTTAATTTGAAAATGTCATGGAACATTGATAGGAAAATTGTGTGTGTGTGTGTGTGTGTGTGTGTGTGTGTGTGTGTGAGAGAGAGAGAGAGAGAGAGAGAGAGAGAGAGAGAGAGAGAGAGAGAGAGAGAGAGAGACGCGTACACGCAGAGGGAGAGAGACTTAAGACAAACTTAAGACAAATCATGCAGTGTTATGATTTCAAAAATGGTGGGAAGTGATTGTACTCAGGGTTTGTTGTTGGTTAAAGATATTTTTCCAGGACTCATATATGTTGCCAGTGGTGTTTAGTTATGCAGCTGTCTTAACATGTCAAACTGAAGATTTGGTGAAGTTGCGAAGGATGTTCTTCATATTGGAAGATTCCAACTGGAAGCAGCATAATACCATGACATGAATTGAAGCTGGAGACTTGATATTAAGTCATATTAAGACTTTGGGCAGTGTGGTATGGTGGCAAGGAGTCATAATCACTGCCTTCCAGGACCTTGTAATCTATTTGGGAATATGAAACATACACATAATGCAACGATAAAGCAATAGTTCAAGGTTGTATAAATGGAAGAATGACAAAGCATTTATCAAGTACCTACTATGTGCCAAGCACTGTGCTGGTTAATGTATGACTCCCTGCAGCACAGTAGAGAACTGAACCAGAAGTCAAAAAACTGCAATTCTAGGCCTAATTCTGCCAGTAGATAACATAAATATTGGATTTTTAAAAATAAATTATATCTTATTTAAAAATAATTCTTAACCTCTGTGACCAATATATAAGCACACAAATGTCTTCTCTGTACTTAATTTTGTAGCTTGGTACCTTAAAGGACTCATTTCAATTTTTAAAATTATCTTCAGTTTTCTGGAGATGTGATTGTGTCATCAGTGAAAATAGATATTTCTCTCGGTCTCAGTTTCCTCCCCTGTAAAATGAGGGAATTGAACAATTTCTTATGGCCGGTAAGAGCTTTCATAATTCTAGGAGTTGTAGAGACAACGAATATAATTAGGGCATACAAGTTACCTATTTTTTTCCACAATGTTTGCAGGGGAAAGCGTCTATGTCTTTCCTTTATCACCTATGTCCTAATCACTTTATGTCCTAATTTTATCCCTCTGAGGATAAAGAAATTCATGTTATCATAGGTTTTCTATGGGAAGAGACTTTAGAACCCATGTACTCCAATCCTTTCACCTTACAGTGAGTCTCTGCCCAAGCTCCACATAATGACTGGTATAGAGTGATTATCAATAGTAACAGTTTCTGTTCCCTCCCAGATTGATTTAGTTATTTTTTTCTTTTGTTCATTAAAAGGTCCATTCCCTGACTGCTTCTTAAAGAGGGCTGTTCACTCAATGGGTGTCATCTCCTTCTAAGTGAGTACCTGAAAAGACCAGCCTAAAAAGACTAAGGTCTCCCATTGCATCCTGGGCCATCTCCAGTCATCCTGATGAATACATAGTCACTGGACTCCAAGTGACAAAGGTGGAGAAAGTGAGTTTGGTGACTTTGCACTTTGAGTGCCCTCCCTCACTCAAAACAAAGTCAAGGGCAAGTCATGTCATCATTTCTCTGATGTCATGGTCTTTGGCAATGAAGGACGAACACAACAACAGCAAATAAGGAAACTGCGACCCAGAGAGGTGGAGCTTTTCCTAGTGACACTCAGGTTTTTGTGACAGAGACAGAATTTAAATCCAGATATTCTGCCCCCGAATTTGTTACTCAAGGGGAACTCTTTGGATCACCCCATTGCCATTTCCTTCCTCAGCCCTTACTAGATTTCCTTCTTTTCCATTTTCATAAAAGCTCATTTCCTCTTATTTGGTCTTATGTAGAACTGTGGGACAGACACTTGGTGTCCTTGACTGCTGCTCCTCTGATTCAGTAATTGTCACTGCTGTTTCTCTTTCTGTGACTTCTAACAACTCAGCATGTCATGGGAACGTTCTTTAGTGGAAGGTTCCAGCAATATGGCTATGGAAGACTCTATTTCATTGGTAGGGTTGTTTAGGATTACAGCCCAGATTCAGTTTGCTATAGAAAGGCCACGCCAGTTTTAAACTTTTTCCTAATAACAAGAAAAACATAGGCACTCACCCTGCCTAATCTTTCAAATTAACAGGAAGATAGGAGCAAGGGCAATGTTCTAAAAGAGGGAAAAACTCCATTAGGCAGGAGGTGGCCTGAGAATGGAGCACTGGGATGATGGGGGCTAGGACTAGGGTGGGTCTTGGCACTGCTGGTGTTAAGACAGGGCTGCCAATGATATGACATGGGTAGTGGCATGTTATTGGGAATACGCCCTTTAAGTATAATGGATTTGCTAAGTGTGGGCATAGTAGAGAGAACATTTCTGGGTTTGGAGTTATGGAGGCCCATATCCAAATTCCATCTCAGATACTCTCTAAGCCATGTGACTGGTCAAATCACTCAGCATTTCTGAGCCTCAGTTTCTTAATTTGTGAAAGTGGGATGATAATATCGCTGACCTCCAAGAGTTGTGAATAGCAAATGAAATAATTTGCATAGTATACTTCACATACCTTAAAGTATTACATAAATTTTGCAGAAATGTGCTTTATTATAATAGATCATCACCTTCCCATCTCCTAAACTAGGAGTTCCCAGAATGCCTCATCACATAATGCTAGGTAATAGCTGCTGCTGCTGCTGCTGCTACTACTACTACTACCACCACCATCACCACCACCACTACCACCACTATTACTATTAACCACCATCACTACTGCTACTACCACCACACCACACTACCACCACCACTACTGCTACTGGTACACCACTACTACTATTACAACTAGAACTACCTTCACAACCTTTCTCTGAAGTATAGGTAGTATAAATGGTGTTATATTTGTTTTTACAGACGAGAAAATTTAAGGCTTAGAGCTTAAGTGATTTGCTTGAGGGTGCACAGTTCAGAAGTGGGACATCTTGGAGAAAACCAAAACTCAAAACCAGATCTTGTGACTTTCAAGAGCAGTGTACTTCATGTTATATCACTCCATCCCATTCTCAGAAGGAAGGTTCCAACCAAGTTATACTCCATGAATAAGTTAAGTAACCAGTTATCTTTTTGAAGGGGGAGGGAACTCAAGGGGTTTTATTTATGCATACCCATAGCTTCTGAGGGTATGTACTTCTCTATGCCCATATTATCCTTTTTGTTAGAATGTAAGTGCCTTGAGGATAAGAATTCTTTGAATCCGCAGTGCTTACAACTTTGCCCAACCTACAGCACAGGCTTAATAATTACTTATTGACTGATTTTGATCTGATTAAAGAGGGGGAAGCAGGCTCCTTTTTCTTCAGCCCCCCTTGTTGGTAGCCATACTTGATGTTATTACTGCTGTAGACACAATCTTACTCTACCTGTAGAATCAGGACCCTGAATCTATAGTGTCATGATCATATTCATAGAGGAGA
Source organism: Bettongia penicillata ogilbyi (assembly GCA_023548195.1). NCBI lineage: Eukaryota > Metazoa > Chordata > Mammalia > Diprotodontia > Potoroidae > Bettongia > Bettongia penicillata. The sequence continues at coordinate 12,051,841 of JAJHZJ010000027.1, forward strand.
AAGATGGATGGGGAAAGGAAGTGCAGGTTAATATGGATTTGAAGAAGCAGGTAGACAAGGCTTGCCATGTTGCCTCTCCCCAGCCATCATGGACAAAAAACCTTCTCTTAGGTCTTATTCACAACTTTAGTCTGAGAAAGTTAAGACTTTTCTACTGGAAAGATACGATCAACAATAATTTCTGAGTGTGTGTGTGTGTGTGTGTGTGTGTGTGTGTGTGTGTGTGTGTGTGTGTGTAAGGAGGGGGAAATTCCATAATCCTCTTACTTTGGTATTTAATTTCCTTTTCCAATGATTCAGGGTAGAAAAGTAAATGCTAGAACTCCTGTTGTGCTTTTTTTTTTTTAAAAGTGTAAAGATGGTATTAAAAATAGAAAGAAAAAAATAAACCAGAAATGTAATTTTGAGGAAGTGGAGCTCCATTTTCTCATTGAATTCCTGCCTTTTGCTCATCTCAAACTGTGTTCTCTGGGCAGCTTCAGCTACACCTGTTTATTCATGGCCCTTCCAACTCTCATTGCTCCCTCCTGGATTCCCTGGAGCTCTGTGCTTGAGTGGATTTCTTTCCTATCTTGGGTTTTCAAGTGTTATGTGACTGGGAACATTTAGGGAAGATGATGGTCTGTTACAATAAAGCCCATTTCTGCAAAATTTCTAGCAATCATTTTCTCATTCCTGCCCTTGCTCCCCCTTTCTTTGCCTCAGACTCTTCAAGTGAATCTGATGGCATCCCTTTTTATGTTGGAAAAATCCACTGCTTGACCATAAGCAAGAGGAGAGGAAAGAAACTAAGTTGTGTATAGACTTGCAAGTGTGTTGTTTGGGAGTGTGAGTATGCTTGATGTAGGAGGCAGATGTGGGGTGGCAGATATGAACGCTGACCAAGTGGGGAAGATCTGGATTCGAATCCCTGGACAGGTTACTTTAGTTCTTTGACCCTCAGCATTCTCATCTATAAAATGGGGAGGAATAAGACCCTGTAATATCTGGGGTGTGCTGGAGGCAGCTCTCATTGGGTCCACTGGGAGTATTCACATTTCTGAAATTGGCAAATGCTACAGATCAGAGCTTGATTTAGTATTTTGTTGACTGTCTTGACTTAAGAAAGCAATGGAGAAAATGTTAATGATGTGGATTAAACTTGAAAAAGTGAGTCTAGCCTACAAATTTTTTTTTGGACAGTAGGTTATTAAACATTTACCTGAACATCCCTGCATCACAGGTTTGTCCTGAGGCTCAAATGAGGTAATACAATGTAAAACACTTTCAGAACTTTAAAGCACTCTGGAGGTGATTGTTGTTGCATCTTTCCTTGATAGATTGAGACAGATAGACAGGTAGATAGAGATAGACTGATAGGTAGATAGAAAAATAAATAGATAGACAGACAGACAGATAGACCAATAGATGGATAGATAGATTGGTCGTCAGACCAATAGATAGGTAGACAGAAAAATTGATAGACACACAGACAGATAGATAGACATATAGATAGACCAATAGATGGGTAGATAGTCTGATTTTTAGATAGACAAATAGATGGGTAGATAGGTAGATAGATAGACTGACAGGTAGAAAGATAACTAGATAGAAAGATAAATAGCTAGCTAATCAACCAGATAGACCAATGGATAGTTATATAGGTAGGTAGGTAGATACAGATAGATAGTCAACTCCTAAATCCACAGCTTGTCCGTTGGGAAGTTCATCTCTTCTTTCTAGCTCTAGCCATAGGTTTCAGCCTTGCTATTTAGCAGCTGAATATGTACAAACTAGGCAACTCAGCCAATGCCTTATGTTAGACATTTGCTCTCAATCTTTTTGATCCCAGACCTCCTTCACTCTTAAAAATTACCAAAAAGTCCAAGAACTTTTATTAATGTAGATTATATTGACTGATATTTACCATATTAGAAATTGAAATAGAAGAAATTTTAAAGTTTCTCTAAAATAATAAATCTGTTATGTTAACATAAATGACATACTTTTTAATGAAAAATAATTTTATTTTCTAAAACAGAAAAAATGTAGTGAAAAAAGTGGCATTGTTTTGAAATTTTGCAAATCTCTTTAACATTTGACAATCGCTAGAGGGAGTTTGGTGACACAATAGAAGAAGACTAGACTTTGAGTCAGGAAGTCCTAAGTTGATCTTAAACACTTACTAGCTATGTGATCATGGGTAATTCACATAACCCCTCTGTGCCTCAGGTTCCTCATCTATAAAATGGGCAAAATAAGAGCATCTACCTCTCAGGGTTGAGGATTAATGATAATAAGAGCTAATTTTATATAATGCTTACTCTGTGCCAGGCACCGTGCTAAGTAATTTACAAAATCCAGCATCACATAGATATGCAGCTGGAAAAGGGAAGAATATTTTAATAGAGGCAAATAACATTTTGCTACTCTTATGAAAATATTTTTAATCTCATAACCCTACCCCTTTGGGGTGGATACCTCAGGGGTCCTTAGATTACACTTTGAGAACTGCTGCATTAAACCAGCAATGTCAGTCAAATACATATCTAGGTCATTACAAAATGTACTTAATAAGATAAAATAAAGATAAGTAAATAAAAAAAGATAAATAAAATAAAATTTAATAAGATAAATAAAAATATACTTAATAAAGTATTTAATAAGAAATAAAAATACAATAAAATACAAATAATGTTGCATTTTACAACCAAGTCAATCTATGTCTCATAGGTATCCTTATGTGTGTTTAGTGGTCCCTCTTTCTGTTTGAGTTCATTACCACTGCATTAGACTATACTTTATCTATACCTCCAATCCAGTCATCTATCCAAGCCTTCTTATTGTCTGTCTGCCCAGGTGTGAGTTCTTCTGAATCTCCTCCTTTCTTTCTCTCTAAGAGAAAACCTCTTCCCTACATGTATGTGGTTTTCCCCTGTTAGAATGGAAGCTCCTTGAAGACAGGGACTGTCCCTTTTAATCTTTGTATCTTCAGTGCTAAAGTGCTTGGCACAGAGTCATCACTTAATAAATGTTTTTTTTCCCAATTAATTTAACTCCCAGATATCTCTTGATAGAGAAAAATAATTACAAAATAATCTGAAATAGCCCAAACTAAATTCTAGTAAAACTTGATTAGTTTAAACTAATCAGAAAGAAGGTTCATTTTAATTAGTGAAAACCCTAAAGTATACAGGCTGTTTTGTAGAAAAGTGTTTATCACATTTCAGTGTCTTCATTTCCATGAATCAGATTCACCAAATGTTATCCTTTTATAGATCGTTTTGAGGGGCTCTTAAAGTCATTCATGCTATTTTTGTGGACAGAGTAGAGAGATTTGGACAGGATGATAATTTCGAACTGGTTGAATTCCTCCTTGTCTTAAGCTCTCTAGTTCCATGCCAGCTTGGAAGGTGGTCCCTAATATACTCCAGGCATCTCTCTTTGGCCTTATGGTAGTGTTTAACATTTTTGGATAATGACTGAAAAGACTTACTTATCAAACTTTTAGATGACAAAAACCTAAGAGGAATAGCTAACACATTGGATGAAAGAATCAGAATCCAAAAAGGATATTCATACCCAGAATAGTGGACTGATTTGAATAAGTTGAAATTTAATAGAACTATAAAGAAGTAAAAGGCAGATGCCAGATACACAAAAATATTCCAATTTCCTTGATATCTTGTGTTTTCACATCTTCTACTCTTCTCAATATAGCCTTTTAGCACTTTTTTTGTGGTAGAGTTGGAAACAGAGTAGATGCTTGTGAATTGTAAAATGGCTAAACAAATTATGGTACATGAATGTAAAGGAATATCATTGTGTCGTAAGAAATAATGAATGTGAAGAATTTGGTTTTAAGAGTTACAGATATTGTTTTTCCATGTAGGAATGTAAACAGTTCACCTTTGGTAAGTCCCTTATGACTTCTCTTTGCTGTTTACTTTTTCATGCTTCTTCTCATTCTTGTATTTGAAAGTCAAATTTTCTTTTCAGCTCTGGTCTTTTCATCAAGAATGCTTGAAAGTCCTTGATTTCATTGAAAGACCATATTTTCCCCTGAAGTATTATACTCAGTTTTGCTGGGTAGGTGATTCTTGGTTTGAGTCCTAGTTCCTTTGACTTCTGGAATATCCTATTCCATGCCCTTCAATCCCTTAATTAAAAAGAAGCTGTTAGATCTTGTGTTATCCTGATTGTATTTCCACAATACTGGAATTGTTTCTTTCTAGCTGCTTGCAATATTTTCTCCTGGACCTGGGAACTCTGGAATTTGGCCACAATGTTCCTAGGAGTTTCTCTTTTTGTATCTCTTTCAGGTGGTGATCAATGGATTCCTTCAATACTTATTTTGCCTTCTGGTTCTAGAATCTCAGGGCAGTTTTCCTTGATAATTTCATGGAAGATGATGTCTAAGCTCTTTTTTTGATCATGGCTTTCAGGTAGTCCCATAATTTTTAAAATGTCTCTCCTGAATCTATTTTCCAGATCAGTTGTTTTTCCCATGCGATATTTCACATTCTCTTCCATTTTTTCATTCTTTTGGTTTTGTTTTATGATTTCTTGGTTTCTCAGAAAGTCATTAGACTCCATCTGTTCCATTCTAATCTTGAGAGAACTATTTTCTTCAGTGAGCTTTTGAACCTCTTTTTCTATTTGGCTAATTTTGCTTTTGAAAGCATTCTTCTCCTCATTGGCTTTTTGAACCTCTTTTTGCCAATTGAGTGAGCCTATTTTTCAAGGTGTTATTTTCTTCAGCATTTTTTTGGGTCTCCTTTAGCAAGGTATTGACCCATTTTTCATGCTTTTCTTGCATCTCTCTCTTTTCTCTTCCCAGTTTTTCCTCCACCTGTCTAACTTGATTTTCAAAATCCTTTTTGAGCTCTTCCATGGCCTGAGCCCACCGGACATCCACCTTGGATGTCTGGGATAGAGAGGCCCCGACCTCCATGTCCTTCCCTGATGGCAAGCATTGTACTTCGTCATCAGAAATGAAGGGAGGAAGGAACATCTCTTCCCCAAGAAAGTAGCTCTCTGTGGTCTTATTTTGCTTCCTTTTTCTGGGCATTTTCCCAGCCAGTTACTTGACTTCTGAGATTCTTGTCCATCCCCGCCTAGATCTGCCCAGCTAGTGCTTGGGGTCTGAGATTCAAATGCTGCTTCCCAGCCTCAGGGCTATCCGCAGCGGGAGTGGCTGCTATTCAATGTGGGCTTAAGTCTGGTGCTTGGGTGGGGGCAGGGCCGCCTCCCAGGCTCACTTCCCTCAGGGGCCTTATGCAGAGACCTTCAGTAATGGAGTGGGTGGGGGCAGGGCCGTCTCAGGGGGTTTATGCAGAGACCTTCGGTAATGGCCCTGAGCTCCTGCCTGCTGCTCCGGGAGTCCCAGGCCGCCGCCACTGCCTCTGCCTCCCGAGGGGGCTTGAGCCATGGAGACACCCTGCTTCCCTCTCGGCCAGCCCAGAAATCTCTCTCACTGACCTGGAGCACCTGTGGTTGGAGGGACCTTCTCGGCCGTCGGAGGTTCCGTCCCTGGAGCCTGCTCAGATCTGCTCCTCTGGGGCCACATGGCCAGGGCCGGGCAGGGGTAGGCTCTGCTGTCCACAGTGTGACGGACCTTTGGGGTCAGCTTTCCAGGCTCTCTGGAACGGAAATCTCCTCCAGTGTGTTGGTGCGTGGCTTGCTCTGCTCCAGAATTTGTGAGGAGTTCTTTTTACAGGAAATTTCTGGGCTGTGGATTCAGAGCTAGCATACGTGAGTCTTTCTACTCCGCCATCTTGGCTCCTCCCCCAACGTGAAGAATTTGGGAAAACATGAGAGGACTTACATGAACTGATACAAAGTGAAATCAATAGAACTAGGAAAACCATATACACAATGTCTGCAGCAACACAAATGAAATGAACAGCCAAACAATCAAAACCAAATGCTGAGAAATTATAATGACTGAGCTATGGAGAGGCTTGTGGATTGTGGTGTTTTCATTGTGTTGATTGATGTTTTCATTGTGTTGATTGGTTTTGTTGGATGACTTTCTCTTCTTCCCCTTTAAATTTTTTTTTTTTATAAAGGATAGCTGGGGTGGGGATAGGGTAGAGGAAGGGATATATTGGGAAGTGTAGATGATGTGAAGACAAAAGATATCAACAAAATGTATTTTTTAAAAAAGAAAAAGTATTATGTCCAGGACAAGAAAAGTGATTGTTCTGATGTAACCTGCTCCGATCAAACCATATCAGAAGTGTTCAGTTCTGGGTGCCATATTTTGTTAATGACATTAATAAACTTCAGAGCATTTGACAAAGATTACTGGGTAAACTGAAAAGCAGTTTGGCAGAAACTAGGTATAGACCAAAGTCTTACATTGTATACTCAGGTAAGGTCAAAATTGGCACATGATTTAGACAAATAAGAAAAGCATAGAATATTCTACCTGTCGGATCTATGAATAAGGGAAAAATTTTAGACTGAACAAGAGATAGAGAGCAGTATGGGATATAAAGTGGATAATTTTGATTCTATAAAATTAGAAAGTTTTTGTACAAGCAAAACCAAAGCAGAAAACAGAAAACATTTTTATGGCAATTTACTCTGATAAAAGCCTAATTTTTTAAATATATAGGCAACTGAGTCAAATTTATATGAATAAAAACCATTCCCCAATGAATAAATGTTCAAAGGATATGAACAATGTTTTTATAAAAAATCAAAGCTACCTATAGTCATCGGAAAAAATGCTCTAAATCACAACTGATTAGAGAAATGTAAATTAAAGTAATTTTGAGGTATCACTTCATAGCTAACAGATTGACTAATATGACAGAAAAGGAAAATGACTAATATTGAGAGAATGTGGAAAAATTGGGACACTAATGTACTGTTAGTGGAGTTGTGAACTGATCCAACCATTCTGGAGAGCAATTTGGAACTATACTCAAAGAGCTATCAAACTATGCATACCCTTTTGACTCAGCAATACCACTTGTAGGTTTTTATCCCAAAGAGATAAAAACAAAGGGAAAAGGGCTAATTTGTACAAAAATATTTAAAGGCAGCTCTTTTTGTGGTGGCAAAAAATTGGAGACTGAGGGAAGATATCCATCATTCATTGAACAACTTTGTGGCATATGATTCTGATGGAATGATATTGTTCTGTAAGAAATAATGAGCAGGAGGCTTTCAGGAAAATCTGGAAAGACTTTACATGAACTGATATAGAGTGAAGTGAGCAGAACCAGGGGAACACTGTAACATTGTAAGAGCAACATTGTAACAATGATCATCTGTGCATAGCAACACAGTGTTGACCATTCCATTGACCAGACCATTCCAAAGGACTTATGATGAAAAATACTATCCACCTCCAGAGAAAGAACTGATGGAGTCTGAATGCAGATTGAAGCATACTGTTTTAGTTTCTTTATTTTCCTTGTTTTATTTTTTTCCTTTTTATATTTTTGGTCTCTGATCTCTTTTGCAACATGACTAATATGGAAATATATTTTGCATGACTGCACATGTATAATCTATATCAAATCTATATCTTGCAGGGAGCAAGCGAGGGAATTTGCAACTCAAATTTTACAAAAAAGGTTAAAATTATTTTTACATGTAATTTGAAAAATATATATAAAATATTTAGATAAAATCAATTTCAGAGCAATCAGAAAAGTATATCTTAGATGGTGAAGGCACTTGAAACCATGCCATAGGAACAAGGAATATTTAGCCTGAAGAAGCTAAGATTTAGGTTCTCCATGGCAGCTCTTTTGTTATTTGAAAGGGGATAGGGAATTAGAAGTTTTCTGTTTGGTCCCTCAGGGCAGAGCCTGTAGCATAGTGCAGAAATTTTAAGAGGCAGATTTAGACTTCCTCTTTGGAAAAGCAATTGGAACTATCCCAAAGGAAAAAGGACTGCCTTGGGAGATTCTCTCTCCTCAGAGGTCTTCAAAGTCTTTAGACAGACACTGGATGACCAGTTGCTGGCTCTGTTTATAGAGGGCGTTCTTGTTCAGGTAGGGGTTGGCCTAGCTGGCCTTGGAAGGCCTTCCAACTCTGAGATTCTGCAGTTCCAACTTTAATGAGTAGATAATTATTTGTAATTAGGGTATCAGTTATATGCAGCTGGTAATTTTGAGGTCATTAAAGGTGCTTTGGAGGCTATTTTTTTTCCCCTTAAGCGTATTAAATGATTCTTATACAGTCTCTATTACATTTATTTTGCTTAGCAAGCAAGCTTTTTTTTTTTTCACAGGTAGAAAAAGTTAAACATTTTTGCCTACCTCCTGTCCAAATGTCATAGATTTGTAATTCATACAGTGTGGATTGTATAATTTTTAAAAGAAAAGATTTGCCTTCTAATTGTTTTGCTCTGGTGATACAAATGTACCTTGTTTTATGAAGAGAATTCTTGAAAAAGTCATGTCAGCTGATAAATAATTTCTCATGAAGTTACATGATAATTTCAAATATACTGTATGCTAATTTCTGATTGATCTTCACCTTGCCAGTAATTCTCCATTCTTAAATTTCTCTGACATGTACACAAACACTTAATGAATGAATCAAGTATTTATTAAATAATTACCTTGTGCAAGGCAAAGACAAGTCCCGTAGTCCTCAGGGTGCAATAGCAGAGCAGCACTTAATGGATCTTCTTTCATGTTATTTCCACTGATAGGATGATATCAGTTCCTGATGTTGAATTATTTGACAATGTCAAGGACTTTGGGGGAAGAACTTTCTTTTCTGGGTCTTCAGTAGCCATTGCTGTAGCATCTGTAATACCAGTAGTAGTAGCTGCTGGGTTGTGCTGCACAGGGATTGCTTCCAGGATGATAGCTGAGGGTACAGGGTTGGAAGCATTGCTATTCCTAAGTTTCATGGGTTCAGAGTTCTGGACTCTCTCCATTGAGTTCTGAAGAGTGATGGTGGTTAAATTGGTGGTGGTAGTTTGCCTTACTTAGCACATGTTGCCTCCTGTCTCTCCCTCAGGGTGCCTTGCTGCTTCAGCTTCATTGGTTTGTCTACCCTGTGGGTGGCAGTGGGTTGGCAGTTGGTGGGGATGGCTGGCTCCTCTCCACCGGAGTTGCTTTCTTAGATGATGAGTGTAGCAACTTGGGCTGAAGCTGGAAAATAGATAATCGGTACTGGGTGGTATCAGGCAACATGAGACGCTGTGTCTGGGATAAAGGACCAAGTCTAGATACAGACATCTCAAGAGGGGAGCTGAAATTTTATTTTAAAGTAAATCTGAGGGCAAATCCCTTACTATTATGAATAATAATTTCCTAACCCTGGTGTTTTGTAACTGGGTTTTCTTAAAGCAGAACTTGTTAGTTTTGGAATCTATTTTCTTAAATTTATGCAATAGGAGTTGGCCTAGAAACTTGATGGGTAGCAGGAGGATTTAAGAGGCCCTAGTTAATAATTTGTTTTTAGATCCACACAGATAATTGAAAGTTGATTCAATTTGGAAAAATGCAATGTTCATAATAGGTGATTGGAATGATAAAGTGGGTGGAGGGAATTAGTTATTTAGAAGCAAGATCAGGTTAAATAAGTAGTGCCATGTTTTGCATTACCCAACATTATTTTTCCCCTAATATTGCTTCCTTTCTCCTGCACAAGGATCTACTTCAGTTTTAGTTTGGTTTTTATTCGCCATAGATTGTTCATATACTACTTTTTCAGCTCTGCCCTCAAGAAAGTTCGTTTTTTTGTAGTTGACTAAATACTCTGCATTTGTTGTAGGACCTGTATCTTTGCTGTTATCCTAGAACATCTCTTTTCTTTTCTTGCTAATGTCTCACCATGTAGTTCTTACATGTTCCATGATAAATCTTGTACAGCACCTTCTGCCCTCAATTTAATTAGCAGTTGCCATATTGCTGGCTTCCAGTCAGTTCTCTGTACATAGGTGGTAAGTCCTGAGGAATAAGGGCTTCAGAGCTGGTAATTGGAAATACCAAAGAAATTCTTCAAAATTTGAATTGCCATAGAGTTTTATTTATTTACTATGAAAACCATCTTTTTAAAAAGATATGACAGATTATGTCATTTGAATATAACTCCACTAAGCGAATCCAGTTTCAGAGATTTTCAAGAAATCTGGGAATGCTGGAATGAAGGGAAAGGTCAATGCTAGGGAATAGCTTTCTCAGGAAACATAAAAAGCTAAACCTCCTTTGAAGGGTAGCACATGGGCAAGAAGTCCTGGGTCTTTGATTCCTTTTGGATTGGAGGTAATGAGTACACCATAACTTTTGCTTGTGGGAGTGGGGGTGTGGTTCTGATGATGTGCTTCTTTGGGTCGTAAACATCCCACTATCTGAGAAAATATGATTCTTCTTTCAGGGCAGGATCTGGAATACAGTAAATGTAAAGTTCTAAATTAATTAAGTACTTTTCTTTGTGAGTTCATTTAAGCAAAACATTTGAGAAGTAATGATAAAAGGGATATGTCCTGATGGCATACAATAAAATTAGCATCTTAATGTCTACTATGGGCTATGCACTGTGCCAGGCAGACAACATTCAAAGTTAGAAATAAACATTTCCTGTCTTCAAGGAACTTGCTTATTCTACTGGGGAAAAATGGCATTTAAAAGATAAGTAAATATAAATTATGTAGAACATAAAAGCAAAGTAATTTTAGGGTAGTGTTGAAGTACTAATCATTGGGGAGAATCGGGAAAGACCTCATGTAAAATGTGGCTCTCTGAGTTTTGAATGAAGCATTACAATAGCATTTTTCCAAATTAGAGAAAATGTTGAATATCTTATAAAAAATATGAAACTGTCCTATTTATAATTGACTATGGTGTTTAAATCTCAGCAATGATCTCTTGTTTCCAAAGAGAGGTCTTAATGGGCCTGTGTACACACTCATACGTGCAATGCAAATTTATTTTTATTTGTGTGTATTATAGCTCATTTGATCAAATGAGATAAGATATATAAAACACTTTGTCTACCTTAAAGCTCTCTATAAATGCTCGCTATTATTACGTATATTATAATAAATGTTTCTACCTAGTCTGTAGTTCTTAAGATCTTGGATCTAAAGGAATAAGGGGTCTTATAATAACAACAGCTAGCATTTGTATGACAAGTTAAGGTTTGCAAAGCACTTTATATATGTTATCTCATTTGATCCTCATAGTCACCCTAGGGGATAGGTGCTATTATTAAACCCATTTTACAGTTGAGGAAACTGAGGCAAGTAGAAGTTAAGTGACTTATCTAGGATCATCTAGATAATAAAGCATCTGAGGCTGAATTTAAACTCAGGTCTCTCTGACTCAAGTTTGAGAGTATGTCCACTATACCTGACCTATTTGCCCTTGGAGGGGACAAGAGGTATAAGTCAGTGGAGAGAATGCTAGATCCAAAGTCCAGAAGACCTGAATTCAAATCCAGATTTAAATGCTTGCTCAAGACTCTGCGTGAGTCACTAAATGTGTCTCAGCCTTGGTTTCTTCATCTGTAAAATAGAGGTGGCAGTGACATCTAACTCCCAGGGTTGTTGTGCAGATTAAACGAGATAATATGTAAAGTACTTTACAAACCTAAAAAATGTCATGTAAATGTAAGCCATCATCATCATCGTCACTATTGGAGGGTCCATTTAGTCCTACACCCTCATTTTATGGATGATGAAACTGAAACTCACCAATGTTGCAAGGTCTGCAGGTAACAAACATAAGATTTGGGATCAGAGTTGGATCATCTGACCTGAGAATAGGTGCTCTTTCCACTGCACTACATTGCCTTATGTACATAAAAGTACACGTCTAATGTTCCCTGATGGGATCGTTTGAGAATGACTTGCATCTGTGATTGATTTCACACAAAGAGTACCAAAGATATAAATGTACACATTGATTAATTCAATAGAATGTAAGCCCTTGAGGACAAGGACTGTTTCATTTTTGGCTTTGTATCCTTGGCAACTAGTACAGCACCTGACACACATGGTAGTCATATAAAAATAATAGTTAATTCTCTTGCTAATTTGTATAATCAATTCTTTTTTCTTCTTATATATAAAGAGTTTAACTTTGGCCTGTCTTAGGTTGAATTACTCTACAAATCCTGAATTACTGTTGACCAAATAGCAAAGTTTTGTTGAACTTGAATTGATGTGAGGTTGGTTAACAATCACCATGTATGAATTAATGAAATGTTTCTTCAGACAACTGTTTTCCCCCCTTCTATTGGAATTATTTCCCATTGTCTTCTGGTGGATGATTGAACCCAAGTATATGAGCCATCCCATCATCTCAGCCCTTCTCTTTATATCTCAGTCAAGTGTAGAATCGCAGACTTAGATCTAGGAAGGACTTTAGAGGCCACTTGCTCCACTCTTTTATTTTACATATGAGGAGACTGAAGCTCGTAAATTTTAAGTGACTTGTCCAAGGTCACACAGGGAAGAGCAGAGCTGGGATTTGAAGCCAAGTCCTTTGCCTCAACAAATTCAATATACTTTTTACTTCACTGTCTGTCTCTTCATCACTTTATATTGCTTTGGGCCTGGGGCTCTTCCTGATTTTGTTTTGTTTTTGACTATTTCTGTGATTTTCATTGGTTCCGTCAGGTGCAGATGCTCCCTCTACCAAATCATATTGGCAGTTATGCTCACAAAATCACAGTATCTCATGTTTGGGATGGACTTTAGGGATCATCTGGTCCAATGGATAGCTTAGCAAGTTGCCTGGGGTCCTGAAGGGTTAAATGATTTGCCAAGTCTCATATAGATGGTATGTGTCAGAGATAGGACTTCCTAATCCCTTTTGAACATGCCATAAACAATCTGAGGGAATTGGATCAAACTTATGTGTTCTGATTGCTGACCATATATCTTATCTACTTGACTTCTTGATTTTGGCCTTCCATGACCTTCAAGGCCTAAGCTATTTCTCCTCCCCTTGAATAACTTAGATTTACTTTGGACTACCGATGACCATAGATGCTTGACCATCTGTCTTCTAAACTCTCCTTTGGTCTTCTTGGGACTTGTAAAATTTTAATCCTTAATCCTTCTGTGTCATGTATAGATTAACTTGATCAATATTATGCTGTCACCCATTTCCCAGTAAGATATTAGAAACAGGGCAGGTTGTACTGAGAATCCACTTTTGCTCAGAATATTAAAAGTTGTAAAAGTATCAAGGTATTAATAGTAATAGGAAAAGTATATTGGTGTTTATATTTACTAGTGAGTAATAGGCTGTGTGCTTTCAGGTTGTTTTTCCCCAATATAGGTAGTCCTAAACTTATGAATGGTCATTGTTCCAAAAGTACATTTGTAACTTGGCTGTTTAGAACTTGGAATACCAATATCATTGTTGATTGTTTTTCTAATATAGCTTGCAAAAGCTTAATTAACCCACAATATATCTGAACTATCATTATTTTCTCTTTGTCCTCAAATGACTGACTCACATCTGTATACAGGGAATATTCCTCCAAGAAAGTAAGCTCTTTGAGGGCAGAGATGATCTCATTTTTTTGGTGTGCTAAAAATGTTTGTGAAATTGAATGAAAATATAGTGTTCAGAATACTAAAGAATCTAGGCACCGTTCTTTCTATGGAAAAATGCTGATAATCTAATTAAAAATATTCTTCCTTATTTATTAAAGCTGAATCCAGAGTGGCAAGGGATTTCAGAGGCCATCTAATCCAACTTATATCTAAAGAAGAATCTTTTCTACATCAGAACCACCAAAAGGCTGTACAGCCTTTGCTTGGAGGCTAGTAAAGAGAAACTGCTACCTTCTGAAACAATCCATTCCACTTTGGTTAGTTTTATTTGTTGGGAAGTTTTTTCTTTCATTAGACTTAAATTTGCTCTTGGTAATGTTGATACTGGAAGCAGGAACAACAAATTGGCCAAGGAACATAATTTGGGCCAATTTGCCAGCAGAAGTCTCCCCTGAAGAGGCAAAGACTCCCTGAATGAACAGTATACAACACTTATATGGGTTTTAGGGAATGAGGAACAAGGTTGCAGGGCCTGGGGCAAAAGCTGATTGATCTAGGACTTGAGACTGATCTGGTGCAATAAACCTTTTATCCAGTTTCAAGATTAGGGGTTTCTGCATAACAGGATTGAGGGCATGGTAGGCTGTTTCTCAGAAGAGGTTGCACAACAGAATACCATGGCACACCCTGTTTGGAGTTGCTTGCATTGTAAGCACTAATGGGAGAGTATAGGTACATATGTGTGAACAAAATGGAGTGATTCTCAAAATGCAATGACTCTACAATGACTTCTGTTCATTGCAACTAGTTCTACTTTCTGGGGTCAACCAGAAGGAAACGAATCCACCTGATAGCCCTTCAGATACTTGAAGATGCTTATCATGCTTCCCCTACCAACTCTTTTTTTTTTCCTTCGGCTAAACACCCCCAGCTTGTTTAGTCATTTCCTATATGACTATACTTGTCTCCCTTCCCATCACTGCCCTGGCTATCCACCAGACCCTTTCCAGCTTATGTCCATTCTAAAATGTGTTCCTTCAAACTGAACATAATCTTCCAGATGTCGTCTGAACAGAGCTGAATACAGTATGACAATTGGTTCCCTCCTTTTGGACACAATAACTTTCTTAATACTTAATACTTGTACTTTCTTAATACTTACTTAATACTTAACTCTTTTGGCTACCATAACACATGGTGATATCATAATGAAATTACAATCCACTAAAACTTCCAGATCTTTTTCAGACTCATTGTTACTCATGACTGTCCCATCTTGTGCTCTTAGAGCTGATTTTTTGAACCTAAGTGCAAGACTTTTACATTTATGACCATTACAGTCTTAAATTTGATATGCATGCCATCTCTTTTTATTCAAGTCATTAATAAATCCATTAGACAGCAAAGGGCCAAGCACATATCCCTTGAATAACCCTGTGGAAACACTCTTTTGCATTGGCATGGCACCATTAATGACTACTCCTTGAGCCCAACCATTCAGCCAGTGAGATGGCACAGTGTAATGGATTAGAAAGACACCTGAGTTCAAGTTACATCACAGATACTAGGTATTTAGACAAGTTGCTTTGCTTCTGTGGTTTTCAGCTTCCTCATTTAAAAAGGGGGTATAATTAAAATTGTAGCACTTACCTCAAAGAATTGTTATGAGGCTTAAATAAGGTTATATGTGTATACGTGTGTGTGTTTGTGTGTGCATCTTGGCAAAATTTATTGCTATTGTTTATATAACCCTTTTAAGGTTTGCAAAGCACTTTACACATAGAATCATTTGATCTTTATGACAACATGGTAAGTTTTAGTGTTGTTTAGTTATTAATCCCCATTTTACAGATGAAGAAACTGAGGCCAGGTAAGGTTAAGTAATTTTCCCGAGGCCACAGAACTGCTAAGTGCCTACGGTAGGATTTGAGCTCACATCTTCCTCATTTATTCAATTTACTCTGCCATCTGCCTTGTATGCCATTTATAAATGCCAGTTATCATTAGTCTATCTAATTGTATTATCATGTATTCTACATCTTGTCCGCAAGACTCAGAGAATGTTACTGTGCTAAAATATATGTAGACAACAGCTTTGGTATCCTTGTGACATAGAAGTCTAATAACTTTGTCAAAAAGAGAAATAAGGTTAGGAACATGTGATTTGTTCTTTGCGAAGCCACATGATCATTGTTTCTTCTTCTTGATGTTCACTAATCATGCCTTTTATAAGGTTATAGAGTTTTTATGGGCTTTGAAGTCACATCAGCTTGGCTTATATTTTGTGCTCTCTACTTCCTTACCCTTTTTGAAAATTGGGATGACATTTGTCCCTTCTGGTCCTATGGCAGCTCTCTTGTTCTCTATGAACTTTCAGAAATCACTGACAGTAACTCAGCAAGCTTACAGAATGGTTCGTATAGTTCACCGGATGTTGTTTCATCAAGGTGTGGAGGCTTGAATTCATGGATGACGTCTAAGTTGTAGCTACCTACTTATCTTGGTTTTTAACTTTCCTATTGACCATTTTTATTCTTTCATTTCCATTCCTAAGATTGTCCTCCTTTATGTAGAATATGGAAACAAAATAAGAGCTGAGCAACTTTACCTTCTTTGCCATTTGTTATTGTTGTCTCTTCAACCTTGAGTTCGGGTCATTCTTTAATTCTTTTTTTTGTAGCTTATTGTCCTTAGCCTTCTTGTTTTTCTGGTCCTTTTCTTTCTTCTTATTTCTTCTTACTTTCAGTAACGGTGCTGGCCAGTCCTCCCTCACTCAAAACAAAGTCAAGTGCAAGTCATGGCATTATTTCTCTGATGTCATGGTCTTCTTTGGCAACGAAGGATGAACATGCACAAGAGTGCTGACACTGTTCTAACTGAACCAGGTCACATCCTCTTGTCTTTGTTTTCATCCTTTGCATGTATCTTCAAAAAAAAATCTAATTTGATTAATCAGTACACCCACATCAGCCTCTTTGGGTAACTTTCTTTTCCATCTCAACAGAATTTTCTTTGTACCTTGAGAATTTCTTCCTGTATCTCCTGGGCTGATTTTGCCTGTAAAATTTTAGGCCCTGGGATCTACCTTTTCTTTATCTAAATCCTTTGAAATCTAGTTTCCAAAAATATAGACTGCATGTCAGATTATTCTGAGATTTCTTCTTTTTCATAACAAACTTAGTGGCTTATGCAAGGTCACCCACTTGGACAGTCATGAGACTAGGATTGGGACACAGGTTTTCTGACTCCAAGTTCAATACTGTTTCTTCTATACTATGTTGACTTTTGGGACTACAGGGACTGGGAAAGGACATAGGTAGGAGTGAGGTCAGTGGAGGTCTTGAGTTCCCAAATGGGGAGGAGGGAAGAGGCAAATAGGTAGAGTAAAACTCCTTTAGTCAGCCAATGGAGTTCCTTTGGAAGGGGCACAGGTGCTAGGGATAAGTGGCCTTTGGAGGCTACAAGAAGGCCTTTTCTAAGGTGAGTGTTCTCAGTTTGGGATTTACCTATAATCTGTACTAGGTTTCCCTTGCATTTCAGCATGTATATTTATGAACCATCCATGAGTTTTTAAGTGGCTTTCTGAAGTTAGTTTCCTTGGAAGTAAACTGGAATAAAAATAAGTGTTACAAACTGATGATCTCCCAACTAGATTACAGAATCAGAACATGTTTGAGGTGGGAAGAGACCTTGGAGAACAACCTTTCCATTTTACATATGAAGAAAGTAAGGCACAGAGAGGTTTATTCTTATTCTGAATCAAATATAGGCAGAATTAGAACCCAGGACTTGTGAGTACAAGCCTTGTGCTTTTTGTCCCATATCAGAGACCATATATTTTCCATCCTATTCCTGCCCCTGGGCCTAGCATTGGACTGTGTGTGCATGCAACAGACCTTTGACTTTGCCTTTATCAAAGACAATGTCAACATTGGCTTCATTAGCACATACACAAACCAGTGGAGATGAGATGTGGGCAGATGGGTAGTAGAGGAGAGGGACAAATAGAAATCTGTCTAATAGAGATTCTGGCCTTAGGCTTGTATCTATCTGTTAACTATGCAGTAGAGATTTGGGCTTCTTTCAGAATTCATTTGGATAGTCTGAGAGGAAGCTGACTTCTTACCCTGGAGCTTAAGCTGGCAAACACATGGTTTCCTCCCTGGTCCAGCCCCCATCCTTCTGCCCTCCTCTCTGTTGCCCCTTTTTCGTGATAGTTTTAAGGTTTAAGTTTGTTGATTCTGCTCAGAATGTATCTTCCAAAGGATTAAATGGTCTCAGAGAAACAGAAAACGCTGGTGGGACTTCTTAGAATACATACAACTCATCCAGCTACTCTATAGTATAAGCTAAGTGCCAATGACACCTGTGGATGGAATTTCCCTTGGAAACATTTGGGGCAAAACAAATGAGAGGTGGACTTTACTGAGCCCAGTGCCTTGGAAAATGAGGCGAAATATTTAGCAAACTGAAAATGCAGTTAGTTGAATGTGCTCTAATTCACACAAGGCCCTTTAGCCCAATTTCTTTTAATAAAGCAGTAAATGCATTGAAAGTAGTCTATGCAACAATGAACATTCTTCTAAATCTCTGTGATTGAAGACTCTTAAAAATGAGAATGCTTCTAATATCGCCTCACATTTACTTAATAGTTTATAGGAGAGGCAGTGTGACCTCAGGGTCATTGAGTCACCATGAACTGAGTTCAAATATTATGTCCTAGCTACTAGACCCTGGGCAAGTCACTTATTTTTTATGTTCCTTAGACTACCATCTATCTGCCTTGGTGGAGGGATTTCTCAAGTTGGAAATTCATTTAGCACCTGATGCATTAGAATCACTGTACCAGGTGCTGGGTTGTTTTTTTTTGTTTTGTTTTTTTTTGGCGAGGAAAGTGGTCAGATCTATTCATTGATGTGGGGAAAGCCTGGTAAGGAAACCTCATTTACCAAAGCAGATTTGTAGTTGCTCTTCCACTTAGAGCTTTAGAGATTTGCTTGGGACCACATAGTCAATATGTGCTCGAGGCAGGGGGTACTCAAATTCAGGTCTCCCTGATTGGGTTGTAAAAACAAAAATGAAACAATATCTGCCCTCTAGGAGCTTGTTTTCTACTGTACATATATGTATATATATGAGTACATGCGTTGCCTATAGATATATGTATACATGTGCAATGTAATGTGTGCATGTAATATGCACATGTCATGCATACAATTTATACACATGCATGCACATACAAGCATAAGTGCACACATGTGTTTGAAGCATGCATGTCTACATGAATAATGCACACATGTATATGTGCATGTGTACACATAAGGTATAGATGTATGCTCATTGTATGCACAATATACTACATATATACGTACACAACACACATATACAGTTACATACAGTATGTATATGTCTACGTATGTGTTGTATGCACACTTATGTATAAAAATGTATGTATCTATGTGTGAATATAGTATGTGTATAGACATGCATATCAATATGAGTAATATATATTGCATTGTGTATATGTGTATGCATATGCATGTGTGCATGAATGTGTTTATAAAAATTGTGTCCACATGTATATAATATACAAATATTCATATATATCCATGTATTTACATATTTTATGGGTGCATGTAATACATAAATGCATGTATACACAGTACATGATGTTTATGTATGTGTTGTGTGTGCATATATATATAAATGTATATGCGTATATATAGGTATGCATAATGCAGTATACATTGTATATGTATATATATATGCAGATCACATGCATACACATTTGTATAATGCATTTATGTATGTTGGGTACATAGTAAACATATATGCATGCAAATGCACATGTATGTGTAAGTATACATACATGCACACACAATATGCATGCATATACATGCATACATATAAGACACTCAGCATCTTGAATTCATTCTTTGCTTCTGTTGGGTTGTCAAGCTAGTAATGTGACTCTAATCTGCACAAAGTACAAATATGTCCACATGTACACATGTAAGTCCATTCAAAATAATTTTGGAAGGATGGCAGTAGCCACCCGAGAGGATCAGGAAAGGCCACTGGAAAACCAAACCCCACATCCTTCCCATATTTGCATAATATTCAAATAAGTTTGTAGAACATGAAAACTTCTGGAAGATGGAGACTGTTTTTCCTAACTTCTCTTTGTATGCTGTGGCTCAGCACAATGTCTGGCATACAGCAGGTGCTTAATAAATGTGTTTTCATTTATTCACTAAAAGAAGATTCCTTGGTATTATTTTCTGAAACTATCTAAAAATGAAGATTATTATTTTTTTTCACAACAATAGGCATTTATTTCTCGATTTGCAGAGAGCTTGAATTTTGGGCATGGAGGAACAGGGTTTGGAATGGGAGGACGATAAGGAGTGATGAACAGGTAGTCTAATGACCTTTAAATCAGAAACAAAAGAGAAAATGCACTGTTTGTTTTTCAGAGTGGATTTTATAGTTGAACAGAATTATCCAGCTAGAAAACTTCCTAGTGTTTGGGGGTGAAGGGTGGGTACAGGGTAGATACAAGACCATTTGTTAAGATCAGAGTAATAATATTTCAGCCCAGTTTCTTTATTTCATTTCTTTTTTTTTCTTTTTGTTGCTTTTTAAAGCAAATATTGTGACCAAAATATGTACTATTGTTGTGAGACTTAACAATTTTCCTCTTTCCTCTTAACATTTCTTGGCAAACTTTGTGCAGTTTAGGCATGTCACACAAGGAGAGGAGACCAAAGGCTTGAAAATTTGAGCCAAATGTTTTGTTATAGTAGTTTCCTGTTGTTTAGGATTAAATATTGACATTAATATTTTCATTCTCACTCCATCCCCCTTCTGTCACCTTCCCCCACCACTATCCAGCAATTTTATTTTTCAGAATTCATCCATTATTTCCTCTGAGGAGTTTAAGAAGTCCATTTGCCCCTTTCTGTTACCTTATATAATATATCTATCAGACTTGGAATTTTTGTTTTTGCCAGGTGAGCCTTAAAAAAACGTAGATAGCATTTTTTTTTTTTAAACTTGGGTTATTTCCTTTGAATGGCAGAATGGTTTACAGTGGAAAGCAGCATTTGGTGGGTGGTAAAATTTCAAATATTCATTTTCAGGTTGATTATAATTAAAAAAAACTAGAACATAGGTAAAGAATAGCAAGTATGCTTCCCTCCTGGCTAGGTTTAAATAGAATCTAGACCTTAGAGATGGCATAGTCTAATCCACTCACTTTACAGGAGAGGAAACTGAGACCTGGAGAGGAAAGTGATTCACCCAAGGTCACACAGCGAGGTAGTAATTTCCTGGGAGCTGAACCTAGGGCTTTTTCTGCAGCCCTCTGCTATATGGTTTGCAAAGTCCTCCAGGTTTTGAATTATTTTTCATAAAATTAAAAAAAAAGATTTCATTATGCAAAATGGGTTACATGAAAACCCCAAACAATTCTTCCCCAGAAAAGAGAAAAGAGCCTGCGTTTCCTGCAGGAGAGATGTTAGCAAGCCACTGACATATGGATGTGATCTCTGTTCCTTTGACCAGATTTGGTTTCTACAGAGTGCGTGAGAAGAAAAGATAAATTTTGTCCTAGTAATACTATAGCGACTCATAAATAAATGGTTACCCTTTGGTGCTTACAGTTTTCATTAAAGCCGCCTGAGCTTTGTTACTGACACCATAGGTTGCCTATTCAGGGAAATGCAGTAAAATTTATCAGTGTGCTTTCTACACCTAATAAATCATCCAAACAGGGAACCATATGGCAGATAAGACCTTGAAAATGTGGCTTCAGCATGTGAAGAGTCAAGTTGCTGAAATCTTGAGTGATTACAGCCTGTGCATTTTCCCCTGGAATATCTTATAGTTATTTTACATGCCATTTTCTTGTTCACCCTATCACCTCTTTGTCTCTCCCTCCCTCCCTCTTTCTTTCCTTTCTTTCTTTCTCTCCTTCCTCCCCTCTCCCCTCTCTTTCCTCTCCTTTATTCTCTTTCTTTTCCCCTTTGTCTCACTCTTTTTTTTTTTCTTTCTTCCTTTCTTTTTTTTTGGGGGGGGGATGGAGAAAATCAGTATAGCTGCTATTTCAGTTTTTTTTTAAGAGTCTAAAGCAGATAAGACATTTTTATAATGCCTTGCTGGTAGTAGAAAGAGGGCTAGGGAGGAGCACAGACTGATGGGAAAGGATGATATATGTGGCGGCTGTGTCCCAACTCTCCTCTATCCTATTGTCATTAATCATGGCCATTAGTTTTTTCAGAGCTGCCTTGTCTGCACAGCGCCTCAGAAAAGCCATTGTTTTTTCATACTACAGTCTAGGGGAAAAAAAAGGAAGAAAGAAACCCTAGTACTCCTCCCGCTTCACACACACACACATACACACACACACACACACACACACATATCTCCTCTTTCCTTCCACCCTCCAGAGTTTTCCCTCTACCCCCTATTCTTTCTTGAAGGAAAAAGAGTTCCCCGAGCCTGTTTGCTTAGTACCTATGTGTAAGCACTTATCTGATGACACAAACATGGGCCACACAATTGTAATACACAGACTCACTGAATAATAGCTGTGAAACTCACTCTACATTTTTTTTAATGTTACAAGGAATTTTTTTTCTCTTTATAGTACATAGGATATCTGGAGTTAAATGGGGCATCAATAAGATAGGAAAAGGTGTAACTACATGTAGAGTAGGTAGGCCCCAAAAGGGAGTTTTTATGTTGGGGTCCACTTTGAAGGGTTGGGAAAGGAAGTCTTTGACAATAACAGGGAGTTGGCTACACCCATGTGAGCCTCACTGACTATTAACCCTTGGCTCCTGGTTATTATCTCATGGGTTGGGTTGGTTCCAGGCCAAGAATTCTTTTAGATACTCACCTGTTGTTTTGGTCCCATTGTCTGTTCAAGACTGTGTGATTCACATCTAGGAACCCCTTCTCAATAAGGATGGACCAGTCTGGACTGTTGAAGGTAAAGGGACAGTACTCAGGAGTTCTTAATTCTCTTTCTACTAAGGATGAAAATTAGTTCCATTGGTTATAAACTTGTCCATGAAGAGACAGTAGAAAAACAGGACTTCTTAACTTATTTTTTCTTTGTAAAATACACCCCATTTGGGCCTATGGACCCCTTCTCAGAATCCTGTTTTTAAATAATTGAAGGAAATACTAAATTTCCTCTAGTCATTAGTGAAAATAAGTGTAATTTTTTCCTTGTTCAAATTTGCAGACACCTTTCCAATGAGCCCTTGAAATCTGTCAATGAACCTCTTGGGATACATGGACTTCAGTTTAAAAACCCACTAGACTAGGAAGGAAACAAATTACTGAATCTTTCCTCTAATATAAATTTTGATAATCAAAAGTCATGTTTTATCATGAGCAAAGAAATTTCTGTCTAATGATGATGGTAGCTAACATTTATAGAGTGCTTACTGTGTCCTAGACACTGTGATGAGTACTTTACATTTATTTCATTTCACCCTCACAACAGCCCCAGGTACTTTTATTATCCCCATTTTAAAAATAAGGAAACTCAGGCAACCAGAAATTAAATGATTTGCTTAGGATCACACATCTGGTAAGTGTCTGAGGTTGGATTTGAATTCAGGTCTTCCTGACTCCAGGCCTGGCCCTCTATCCACTGTACCACCTCAATGTGCCTCCTTATGTATAAAATCAAAATAATACCCAGTATGTGGTGTTTTGAGGTTTGTGAAGCTATGAATTAATCCATATATATCTTTTTTTTACTAATGCATTCACTTTTAATCTTTATCACACTCTTTCTCCTTCCAGTAATTCCGTATTGGCCATAGTATTGCTGTCCATTCATGCTTATTATTTGCCATTCCTTTTTGTATGATCTTTAGTTGTAATTCATCAAAATGTTCCATGACTTGTAATCATCCAGTGCCACCAAGAATATTGGTATTATTACAATGATGGGCTTTTATTTCAGGAAAAAGCTTGAGATCATGGAAAGCTTTAAAGTTTCTCAAAGGTACTTCCTCTTGTTTTTTCCTTTTGCTCACACAAAACACACACACGTGTGGTATTATGCTTATTTCATCAAGTTCCATATATGTTTATGTATATTCCACATGCATAAATGTATATCATATATGCAATATAGACATTAATGGATGAGTTCTTTTGATGGTCTATCCAAATTCATATCATGATATAGAAATTAAGCATTCTTCTTCCACTTATTTTTTTTTCCTGAGCATATAGTTAACCTGAATACTTTGCTGTGTGTGTGTTCATTCTTCGTTGCTGAAGAAGACCATGCCATCAGAGAAATAATGACATGACTTGTACTTGACTTTGTTTTGAGTGAGGGAGGGCTGTGCAGGTCACCAGCCTCACTTTTCCTCCAGAGCCATCTGAATCCAGTGACCAGATAGTCATCAGGATGACTGGAGATGACCCAGGATGAGGCAATTGGGGTTAAGTGACTTGCCCAAGGTCCCACAGCTAGTGAGTGTCAAGTGTCTGAGATGAGATTTGAACTTAGGTCCTCCTGACTCCTGCACTGGTGCTCTATCCACTGCATCACCTATGGATCTCATTAAGAAGTTCTTGGGATTTATGTGGTTACATAAATTTGGAGGATCTCACCATCTATCCCCCATTAACTTAGATTCTGGGTCGGATTACCCTTAAGACATAGAAAAACACTTTCAGAAAGCAGGGGTTCCTCTGTTTTCTGTCTCACTTCAGATGACTGGAGTGTCATTAAAAAAGGTTAACTCTATTGTTATATCTCTCAAGGAATTCTATATAATTTTGACATATGCATGGGGATCCCTTGTGAGAAGAAAGCCTTTGTTCCATTGAATCAATTTCTTTTTCATAGTAAACAGATAATAAACATAATTGAATTGGTCTGATGGTAAAAATGTCATCTGTGGAATATTGCTTGCAAAAGTCTGTTACCTACTTCTAATATACTTATCATGGATGTCCTTAATATGTGAACATATTATTATCATAAAAATTTTATGTAGATAGGAAAGTTGGCATATATTGTTATTAATGTTTCCTCAGTCACCTTTTGGGGGGGGTGGTTAAAAAGGTATAGGATTTTTTCCACGTTCTTGGCTTCTTTTTATGCTTCAGAAACCTTGAAAATCAGTCCCTCTCCTCTGTCAAAAATTGGGCTACTCCTCTCCCATTAAAAATCTTCTTTATATAATTAGGTCAAGTCCAGTTACTTTTCATATATTTGTTCTCTTCAGAATCATTTCTATTTCCTCCATAGACACATTTTATACTATGGTCTTAGACTTTGAATGTTGTGGTTCCACTGTTCTTGATGGTGAAAGGAATTTGTTATAGAAACACCTTGCAGATTTTTTCCATCTTTTATCTATTTCTTGTCTTCCTTTTAGTTTTATCCTTAGTTTGACTTTGACTATTTGAGTCTAAGAAAGCTTTTTTTAAACTTTTTTCTTCGATGTTTTTCATTACATTTTGAGGTAATATAGCACAATAATTCTACATTCCTGCTTTGTAATATTTTACAAATGAATTGATATTCTAAACTGGTCTGTCCTTTTGTTACTATCTTATCTCATGAGGAAATAAGTCTTTTTATTTTCTTCCCTATGGCGATTTATTTACACAGGTGAAAATGTAATAAATTATTAAAGAGGGGTATCAATGTCCCTTCTTCCCTTTGTTTCACCTTTTTTCAGCATCAACAATCTGTTTAAATAGTTGGAGTTGTTTTAATTGTACACTATATATATATATATATATATATATCTTCAATTTTTGTTCTCTTTTTCTGACTTTGTATTGGTTTTGATCATTGTGCTAACATATCAGTTGCCTAATGGTATACAGACTGCTAATACGGGAATGACTCCTATATTATTTCTTATAAACAAGTATTCACTTCTTATAAAAATATAATTAGTTTCATTTGGAGGGCATTATCTGGGGATTTCCATGTCTGGTGCCTTCCAATACATTTTTAGTTTGATTTTTATTTTTCCCCAGTTATATGTAAAAACAATTTTTAGCATTTGTTTTTAAACTTTGAATTCCAAATTCTATCCTTTCTTCCCCCCTCACTCTTCACCTGCCCCCAAATTGAAAAAGCAAACAATTCTATATAAGTTATACATGTGCAGTCATGCAAAACATTTCCATAATAGTCACATTGTGAAAAAAAAACAGACAAAAAACTCAAGAAGAAAAAAGAAAATAAAAAGAAAGTCTATGGTGGTGTAATGTGGAGGATCATTCATCTTCTATAACAGAAGCGGACACATAAACCACACCTCTGATGTTTGTCGCATGGTCTTTGTGCAAATGGCTTATCATGACCACTACAGTGCAAAGTGATCAGATGTTCCATGAAATGATGTTTCTTGTCTTTGAATGCATGACAAAATCTCCCTGAAATCCTTTATCTGTTCTTCCAAGGAGGACTTGGGAGCTATCCTTTCTTTTGTTCCATGGATTCCTTTGGAGGGAGGATGTTTAGGTAGATATAATTCTTTCCTTCCAGTAGTAGATCACTAGGCAAGAATCACACATTCATAGTACCAGAGGCTAATATTTGGGCTATGTTAAGCCCTGTTTACCCTGGTTTCTGCCTTGCTCCTCTGCTCAAATTGCAGAGGTGAAAGGAGGCTGCATAAGAATCAGGGTCGTTTTGTATTTGGCATTTTATGGAGTGTTCATTTCTTGCTATGGCTAAAGAATGCATCAGCCAAGTGGACCGTCTACTGGCTCCATACTTAGCGAACCTGGTCCCCAGAAACAGATAATCCTTTGCTTGGGCCATACTTAAAGCCTCTTCAGCATGGTAGAGTTTGTTCTCCTTTGCCATGGCCTTTGAGAACCCAAGGTCACCTCCATACCACAGCAAGGCATTGGAGGATAACTTTCTGGAGCTAAGTAGGGTCTATAGATTATGATAACCATATTTTGCAGATGAGGAAACCAAGGCTCAGAGAGGTTAATTGAATTGTCTGTAGTCACACAGCTAATACCTTCCAAAGACAAGATTTAAACCCAAGTCTTCCCAGACTCTGTCTGGTTCCTTTTCTGTTACATTACCTCACTTCCCACAAGATTTGAATTATAGAATATTTTAAATTAAATTAAATTTTATTGCTTTCTAATAATGGTAGGAACTTGAAATAGGCCAACTAAAAGGCATTTAGGAATCCTACTTTAATGAATATAATAATTATTATAGTAGTAATTCATAATTGCATGGCACTTTGTAATATCCAATGAATTTTTCTTACAATAGTCCTATGAAGGTAGATAGCACAAGGATTTTTATTTCCATTTTATTGATGAGGAAACTGTATGGGTCTGTCTAGATGTGGTTCAAAGGGAGGAGTGAATCTCTTGAGTCTTCTCTGAGTAACCCTTTCCAAGGGTGACTTTGATTCCTTCCAAGAGGGAAACAAGAGATTGGGCTACAAGACTGGCCACTCTCCTCTCCTCAAAGGAGGCAGGGTGGAGAACTGGGATAGAGTTACATCTGTTTACCCTACCAAATATTGTTAGTCTAGGGGAAATAATTTTTAGATTCAAATTTCTGATCACAATCTCTTAATGGGAAAGAAATGACCCAAGCTATGTATCCAAGGCGTGACTCACTTCCCATCAATACAAAGAATGCACATAGAGAATGGCAAATAAACCTATTTATCTAAGCTAATATCAAATAGAAAATCAGAGAAATTATATGAATGAGAATATACCAGACAACATACAGTGTAAATGAGCTCTTTTACCGGGAATGAGATATCTCAACTGAACCAAGAGAGGGTCCTCAGTATTACCCAATGGGAAATTAAACACTGTGTGGATCCATTTCTATGGATAGGGACATGATTAAAGTTAAAGTGCCACGTCCTTTACACATTGGCTTCTTCCCAGATTCTTTATCTCCCTTCAGAGACTTCTTTCTGAAAAAGAGAATCTGGAAACGTGTCTTCTCTCTTGAAATTGGAACCCAGAAGACTAGGACCTCTCTTCTCCCAAGTTCTATGCTGCTCTGCCCCTCTCAGAGACACAGAACTAATCAGTCTTTACCAATGGAGCCACAGCCCGTGCAAATTGACTTTAAAGCCATGGTTACAGAGGGATCAAGTGACCTGCCCAGGCAAACCAGAACTGAAACCTGAATCTTCTGATTGTAATTACTTCAAAGCTTTCATTGTTGAATTAGGTGTGTGTGTGTGTGTGTGTTGTGTGTATGTGTGTACATATATACACATCTATGTGTATATGTGTACACACACACACATATATATATATATCCATAAATACATACATCAAGACTGTTGTTTAAAATGCTTAAAATACAATTTGGGCTATTTGTGGTATGAATGCCTGTTTTTAAAATGGAAAAATTTAAGACAAAATCCAGGCTTTTCCTCAAAAAAAAAGTGATGACATTTAAATCCACAATAACTCTACTATCAAAATTAATTGTGATTAAATAGTCTTTTAGAAAAACCAGTGAAGTGTTTTGTGAAGTACAAAAGTGATCCTCAAGGAAGCGGTCCTCCTTATGGGCTTCAGTTGCTAGGAAGTTTCATTTTTAGAGGCATCATAAGGACAACTTTGAGAACTTCCCTGGAGATGTAATAAAATTTCATCAATTCAGATAGTTGGGGAGGATGAAGTCAGTTTGAATTATTGAAAAATATTAATTATAGGATATTTTTAATTATCTTATTACCTTTAGATAATCATCAATAAGTTGAGCTAGTCTAATGAAGGGGAATTTGAAGACTATTTTAAAATAAGATAATCTCATGCTTATGTAAGCACTTTCTAATTATAACTATAAGGCATTTTCTTCAGAATAACTTTGTGAGGTAGAATGTACAAATATCATTACTCCAGTGTCATTGATCTTCCTCTTCCCCACCAATTTTACTGATGAAAATATTGATTGGACCTCAGAATGGTTAAGGGACTTGCTCAAAGTAACTCAATGAAATAAATGTTGAACCTAGAACTTAAATATAGGTTTTCTGATTTGCTTGGCACCAGGGGTATACAGGGAAATGTTTAACAGCTGCTTCTTTTACTTATATACATAAATATAATGAAATAATATAATGATATAAATCATATAATAAATATAATAAAATAATACACAATATAATTATATATAAATTATATATTATATATACATATATATAATAAATAATCAAACTGGGAGGGGAAGACCCTCAGGTTCCTGGGTAAAAGAGAAACAATTACTGATTTTTTTTTTTTTTTTTTTTACTAAAGGGACCATCCCTTGAGTAACTACTTAAAGAAGCCTATTCATTGAATGAGCGTATCTCACTCAAAGTGAGAATGTGATAAGACCGTAGTCTGAAAGGGGCAGGGTCTCACATTGCATCCTGGGTCATCTCCAGTGATCCTGATGAATATCAGGCCACTGGACCCAGATGGCTCTGGAGGAGAAAGTGAGGCTGGTGACCTTACACAGTCCTTCCTCACTGAAATCAGTCAACTGCAAGCTACGTCATCATCTTGATGTCATGGTCCTCTTCGAAAATGAAGGATAAACACAATAACAATAAATATAATAAAATAATACACAAAAATTTAATGTTATAATATATAATAAAATAATAAAAATATAAATAAAAAACCAGTTAAAATATCTACCTGTACATATGTATAGTATGTATGTATACACACACTTTTAAGGTTAATCTGCATTTTTAACTTTTTCTCCATAACTTTAAAATCTAGACAATCAATAAAACAACAAATCAAGCCCTGAACTGTGGCATTTGCCAATTTCCAAGGTGTTGGAAATTGACACTGAAAATTTAACCATCAACCCTATTGAAGTACAAACTGCTTCCAGCACACCCGATCTTGCACTATACTAGTGAAACCTCTCAGTAAGAATGATTTGTAATTAAGATGCCAGTATTCTATTAGAACAGAAAGACTACTTGGTTCCAAAGCCTCTGTGTTGATCTTAGATAAGTCACTAAACTTATTGAGTGTTCATTTTCTCATTTGACTTTTGTAGGGGCAAGGGTTGACAGTCTTTAAATTCTTGTGCTGGTCTATAGTTCTAAACAACTATTCTAAAGTATAAACAATGAATAGTTTTTCTTGAGAACTTTAAACATATTCTTCACAATCTTTTTAATGGCATTGGTTTGCTTCACCAACTTGATTGATAGTACAAAGTAAAGTTTAATTCATCCTATGTTTAAATTATTAAATTTTGAATTAGTGAGACATGATTAAACATAACATTTTTGGTTTTTTGCAAATCCAACAAATGTATAGTCTGATTCTAGTCATTCGTTGTGTAAAATTATAGTATTTATGAGGTGGCTTTTTTATCTTTTCAATCCATAAATTTTTTTTCCATTGGGTACAGGAAGGAGGGTCTAGGAAGTCTCTCTCTCTCTCTCTCTCTCTCTCTCTCTCTCTCTCTCTCTATATATATATATATATATATACACACACACACACACACACACACACACACACACACACACACACACACACACACACACACACACATATATATATAATGTAGCCATGCATACACAAATATGCACAAGGTCAAGCATGAAATAGAGGAAGATACTTATGTAGGGTTCTTTGAAGGGCAATAGGAACGTTCCCAGTCCTGCAAATATCTCTCTTATTAGTGCCTCTAACTCCCACATTACCAACTGTCTTTGAGTTAAGGCATTAAAGGTCTCTGTTAAAATGTAAATGCCACCAGGGAGAAGATACTCTAATCCATTATCTATCAGCTATTGACATGTTAGCTTTAATTGATCAAATTAGCTTTAGCCACTTTAATGGTAGAGAAGACTTTAGGGCCAAGATGTTATCTATATTCAGGTATTTGAAAGCCTGACAGTGGGAAGAGGGATTTTACCTGTTCTGTTCATACCCCAGAGGGCAGAGTTTAGGAGCAATAGAGGAAGAGGTAAACATATTCCATATGAGGAGTGGCCTGCCTTGTGGGTTTCCCCTTATTAAAGATCTTCAAGCCAAGGTTGAAAACCTACTGCTTATCAGTTATAGAGAAGAATTTTTTTTTTTTTGGCCTGACTGAATGGCCTCTGAGGGCCTTTCCAATTGTAGGGTTCTGTAAGGTTGGTTGGTAAGGATGAGGAGCTTTGATGAAGAGGAGAGGGTGGGTCAGGTAATGTCTAGATTGTGGATCGCCACTAAGGACAACCCTGGTGTTGGAAACACCACAAGAAGAAACTACGGATAGTGGACCTCTTGACAGGAAGAGAGGAGAAAGTGGCCCAGAAAAGGAAGATGGGATTTCAGAGAGAAGGTTAGCACTTCATTTATATATCACTTTATTTAGCACCAGGCTGAGGTGTTGAAAAGTAAGGCTTCTTACATGAACATTCACATATACGAACTGACACATCCACCTTGCCCATTGTTGATTCTGATTTTTTCAAGGCCAAAGAGAGGGGCCTTCAAAAACTATGTTGCTATTTCAGGACACCAGACCACCAGCTAGTAGATCACCAACTGAGAGTTCAAAATGGTCCCCTGGTATTTTGAAGTTAGGAGGTCGCATAAGTCTGTTTCCTCGGGGAGTATCAGCGTAATTCACTATACATTTTGTATATGAGGTCATTCCACCAAACTCTTGTGTAGTGTTGCCACAAACTTGTAGTTAATGAAGATTCATTAGGTTAGCTTTTTAAAAAATACAGATTTCATCATGTCAACCAGAAGCGATCCCAGCTGTGAATTCCTGTGGCTTCCTTTTCTTCTTTCAAGGCTCAGGTGCTTCTTCCACACTAGTTAGCACATGTAATGGCTATAAGTGAACACTGTGAGTGGTAATGGACCTTACTGCTTTGGTAAGCTCCCTCGGGGCAGAGTGCCTGACATACAGTAGATGTTTAATAAGTGTTTGTGGAGTTAAATTAGCCATATCTTCGCCCTATACTATGTATTATATTTACTTATCTTTTGCTTGTAAGGGAGGAAGAGTTTACTATGTGCCATAAACTGTGCTAAGCACTTTAAAAATAATATCTCATCTGATTCTTAGACAATTACCCTAGGAGGATTATTATCCCCATTTTTTATAGTGGAGAATCTGTGACACATACAAATCAAGTGACTCACCCAGGGTTCCACTGCCATTACGTGTTCATAGCTAGATTTGAACTAAAGTTCTGAAGGTCTGAAAAAACCCTAGCTTAAAAGGACCATCTGTGTCCTCTGTGTCCTGGGTCAACTCTAATTGTCCTGATAAATATTTGGCTACTGGACCCAGGTGACTCTGGAGGATAAAGTGAGGCTGGTGACCTAGCACAGCCCTCCCTCACTGAAATCAAAGTCAACGCTAAGTCATGTCATCATCTCCCTGATGTCATGGTCTTCTTTGAGAATGAAGGACAAGTGCAACCTAAACTCAAGTCTTTCTAACTCTAGGCCCAATGCTGTTATCTTCTGTCACCTAGCTGCCTTTGAGGATAGAGGCTGGATGGTAAGGTTGGTGGACAAGTCAAGCATCCATCTCATAGGATTATTGTCAAGAAAGTGCTTGTAAACCTTCAGGTACTAATACGTTAGAGTTGGTGGTAATAGTAGTTTATAAAAATGACAAACAACGACAGGGCTTCATTAATACTCTGAGTATTAAAAGAACTAGAGGAAGGTCTCCAGTATGGTTTGGTTGGCTGATACAACATGGAGGGAAGAATTAAGGATAAGCATGAGCATGGAATACATGGAAGGGTTGTATTCTATACCGGTAGACAGAGCACCCATAGAAGAGAAATCATAGGAATTGTTAAAGAAAATACCAAGGTAGAATTGTTGGACTTTTTATCTATCACCTAGTCATAAACTCTTTGAGGTCAGGGGCCACCATTCGTACTATTGTGTATCCTCCAGCACCCATCCTAATAACTGATATGTGCTCAGTAAATTCTGCTTCATTACCTTGTTGATTATAAACTGACTCCTTTCCTCTTCTGGGGATAGAGAAATTCCATAAGCATTAAATAATTCTATAAATATGATGGATACTTTGTCTCTACGGTCTTCCTCTTTATCAACTCTCCCCTTCTTTTGTTTCCCCTTCC
This sequence comes from Bettongia penicillata ogilbyi, assembly GCA_023548195.1. Lineage (NCBI taxonomy): Eukaryota > Metazoa > Chordata > Mammalia > Diprotodontia > Potoroidae > Bettongia > Bettongia penicillata. The sequence goes on from JAJHZJ010000027.1 coordinate 12,084,442, forward strand.
CATAACTGCTCCATGTAATCATTACTTAGCCAGATGTTTAAAGAAAACCTACATGAGATATTGTCCCACGTGTCTGTGTTTTTGTTCACACATCCATGTCCATTTTTGAACGGAAGGCTCCTCAAGGACATTAGCATATCCCTCATTGTCTACTACTAGCTCACTGGTGGGTGTTGAGTGCATAGTTAGTTAACGTTAATAGTCACAATGGGTTGGATGGTCCACAGCAGCTGCTTCAGTGAGAGGCATTAGCTTTGCAAAGTCACAGATTCTGAAATTGTTTATGTTTCCTCCGTTATGCCATGATTAAGGGAAAGGTGCTTAGGACAATGTACTCCCTGCTCTCTCCTTTCCTAGGGTTTACCTGCCCTGTTCCCCATGTCTCTTTCTTCTGGATTCTCCTTCCCAGTTATATATAGCCTGTTACTTCAGTAGTTTAGCCAGCCTGCAGGTAGTCTAGCCTTTTGTCATGCAACGGCTATCGATCTTGATTTATCTTTTGGGCCTTTTCTCTCTTTATCTTATCATATTGTTCCAAAGTCTCTTATTGTTATAGTGATGCAACTTGTAGAAGAGTTAAAGACCACTGGATTTGTAGCCCAAGGCTCTGGGTTTGAATCCTCTGTTACATGTTATCTGTTTGATTTTGGACAAGTAACCTTTGGGTCTCAGTTTCTTTAGCTGTATGATGAATGATGTGGACTGTATATTCATACATACATATATATATGTATATATATGTATGGACCTATGGATGCATAGATACACATACATATGTGTATGTATGTATGTATATTTAGTCCACATCATTCATTATACAGTTATATACATATATTTTATTATATATTATATTTTTATATTATATTGCATGTATTATTTATTATATATTCTTTCCCTTTAAAGTCAAAACTTTTCATCTGTTTTAGACCTATATTTGGCATATGGCATTTCTTCTTCCCACATAGATGTGACAGCTAAAGATAGAATATTGTTTAATGAGAGAAGAGGAGCAAATTCAAGGAACAGGGCTCTGTTTATATTATTGTTGTGAAGGACCATAATTTTGTTAACTTAAATAAAACCCACTTCCTTGACTAGACATTTTGGTAACAGAAAGTGGTCTGGAGTCCCCATTAGAAAACATAATATCTGTGACTTTCAAGTGTACTCATGAAAACAGAAACATTTTGATTTATTTAAGAGCTTTAATGTAAGCCATACATCTTACTTAAGGCAATCAGATGATGAGCCATAACAGCAGAAGAAATAACAAGACTCATAATAATGAATTTGCTAATTATTTTCTCCTGCTAGGGAGATTTGCCAATGAATGATCCATTTTGCCAAGATACATACATAGAATTCAATTCAACAAGCATTTATTAAGCACTTACTGAATGCCATGGACTATACAAAGGAATGGCTATAAAAAGCTGTAAATGAAATTGATCCTACCTTCAAAGGGCTTCCACTCTTGTAGATGGCCCTCTCTTAAAGAATAAGCAATCTGGCTTTTTAAGTTTTTGCACAGGATTATGAAATAAGTAGGTGGCTAATAAGTTGGGGTTTTAAATGCTTTTATTTTTCCCTTCTAAAATACTTTTGTACATTATTGCATCCAGTTCTCTTTCTCTGTTTATCCAAAACTTGCTCTTCAGGACCTGATTCAAATCCAGCTTTTAGAGCTTCCCCCATTAGAGTGGGAGCTCCTTGAGGGCAGGAACCATATTTTTGCAAAATAGTATGCATTTAATAAAAGTGTGTTGACTAAATGACTTCTCTGAACATGTTAGTCTATAGATGATTCTCCTCCTCGGAATTCCCATAACAGTGGTCTAAACGGTCACTAGCAACTTAATCTTGCTGTGCCTCAGGACATCTATTCTTGTCTTGAACCGAAATCTTTTATTTAATGATTTATTAAATAATTTTAATTATCTTAATGATTTATTAAATAATAATTTATTTATTTATTTAATTACTGAAATCTTTTATTTAATGTTTTTATATTTTCATTCCCCAATTAGAGCATTAAGCCTAAAGATGAAATCTGCTTTGTTTTAATGTCTAGTGCCCAGAAGGCTCTTTCTTCTTTTCATTTTTGTCTTTGAATTTCTACTAGTTGGCACATGGTACTGCCTAGTAATATGATTGCATTGCTAATGCCTGGCACAGAGATGGTCAATAAATATTTATTAGTTTATCAAGTGATTAATTTTACCCTAGACTAATTCATACCCATGGATCTTCTTGTGCCTGTATAAGCTGCTGACCAATAGTCACTATCCTGTTCTCTTAGGGTAGTAGAATCAAGCTATGTACACTGATTTTACTTCACGTATTCTTCCTGAGGGAAAAAATAATAATATCTGACAATTGTGTAGCACTTTATGACTGGCAAAAAGAGCCTTTCTTGTGACCTTAGGCAAGTTTAATCTCTCTCTGGCCTTAGTTTTCACATCCATAAAGCAAAAGTATTAGGTCAGTTGGTCCCAGAGATTCATTCCAGTACAGTTTTATAATTTCATGATCTTATGATTCTCCCAACAATCTTATATGGGAAGAGCATTTATCATTCCCATTGGACAGATCGAGAAACTGAGACTCAGAGAGGTTTAGTGATCTACTCATGGTCTCACAACCAGTTAGTGTAGAAGGCAGGATTTGAACTAAGATTTCCCCTGATGACAATTTCAGTACTTTCTACCCCTTACTACCCTGCCTGAGTAGAACCGATGGCCTTTGTAGTCTGTTCTAGCTCTAAATCTATAATCTTTTAATTAATATAATTCTAGGAACTATTTTTTAGCCTCACTTTGTTGGCAGCAAGTAGAAGGGGAGCTCCATGCAGCTTCCTGCCTGGCAGCACACACCCCAGTGTGGTCCCTTAAATGGAGAATGTCACTTAAGCCTCCTCCATGTCAGCCTAGTTTTCCCTCTCATGCTCATAGAGAGAGAAGATTACTTTCTAAACATTATGGAAATAGATGTGTGTGGGAGCAGAAAATTAGGGAACAGACAAATCTAAACTTTCCTCTGGAAAGGAAGGTAGGTAACAAGGATGGAGGTCTCTGAAAATGGTCCTGGTCATATTTGGACAGCTTGTCCTGATCACTAGAATTTTGATTGACTTTTATCTTTAACATGGATAAAATGCTATTGAAAAGTATTTTTGCCTGGTCACTTGAAACATACTTTCTAGGGGTCTGCAGCCTTTAGATATGTATCAATCAATTATTGATTTGGTGGTACTTGGCAGTTTTAGCCCTATATGGAACAGTTTAGCTTCCACTTTGCTCATATGCAAGGGGTAGGGAATAGCTAAGATCCGAAGAGGAGCAAATGATGAGAGAGTGAGAGAGAGACAGAGAGAGAGAGAGAGAGAGAGAGAGAGAGAGAATTTAAGCTGATCTTTTTTTTGACTCTGATCAGATAAAACATGAAGGGCAAGGAGGAAAGACATGGTTCCCAGAGGCCTTTTCTAGTGCATTAATTCCTATGAGCTTGAAAAGGAATGTTAAGTATAGAAAGCTACTGCACCCTGACAGGCGAAATCCTGAATTAGTGGTGGTCAGCACTCAGGAGACATTAAGAACACTCCTTCCTTCCTTGGCAGGGTTGGTGCCTGAGCAAACTAGTGGCAAGAAAGACAAAGTTCTTACCCAAAATGTGTACCTGTACCCTACTTACATATAGATATTTTCCCTCATCATTCCGGTCATTTCCCAGACCTCTGTGTGCCTGCAGCCTTGTTTTTATTTTCTGCAAAGTCATACATTTTTGGCTGTGACTGCAGTCAGTGCTAAGTGGCTCACCTTGTCTTGAGTAATGAAAATAAACAACTGGTCACTGCACTGACCAATGAAACTAATAAAGATATATCGTGCTGGACTGGCTTAGGGAGTCACATCCACATTCTTAAACTACATGTGACATTTCTACCCAACTACCAGGATTCCAAACTCACTCACTGCTTACACATGCTCCGAGGGAACAAACTCTTTGACTGATGGTTTGCTAAATTTAATATGCTTAGCAAGGAAAATTATTGCCTACTCTAATGCTGTGTAATTATTAAGATACACTGCTTTTAAAAATACCAAGTGAATAATATTGATTTAGTGAACGGCTGTTTAGAAAAATGCCAGCAAAGGAAGAATATTTTATTTTAGCTGCCTTCGAGCTGTAATGGGTCTGTGCCGAGATATGCATGTGGAAATAAATTATGCACAAGGTAAACTATTTTGTTATACAGTACCCATAATATTAATTAAGCTGTAATTTTACCAACAATGCTTTAATTTAACAAATAAACAGGAATCATCTGTACTGTTCTTGCGAATATATAACTTTGGGACTGTAATAAAACATGGAGGAGCACCTGCAGTTAATTGTAGAGCAAACAGTGAGACTAGCAACTTTAAAGGGTAATTGTAATTTATAATTTATTTATTTGACTTATGCTGGATATAATTACAGTTATAATGCGTTATTATTTCCAGTCCAGTGCAAGATCTAGCTGGTTCTACCTTCTAGTGGGTAGCCTGGTGAAATACTGGACTTGGTCTGGGTGTTTTGGCCTCCTCTTTCCCCCAGGATAGTAATTTGTAAAAGAAAATGCAATAGATGGGTTACTGTCAGGCACAATTCTTTTCCAGAGCCTTAAGGATATTTCTGTTTCCATTAGAGTCAAGAGCTTTTCTCAGTCTCCCCTTCTCAAGTTCCGCACCCTTCCAGCGTAGCAGCAGTGATGACTTGGACTAACCTGGGGCCTGGCGCTGAGTGGGATTTTTGCCAATGACTGGCCTGCCCTGCGGGCACAGGCAGCCTGGTCATGCCAGCCATCCTGCAGGCTAGCAGGCGAGACAGAAAGGTGAGGAGGACGTCCGCAGGAGTATAGTTTTTTCCTGAAGTTATTGTCTGCCTGCTTGCCTCCTGTGTTTATTGTTATCGAGCTTTTAAAAATTTTTATTTTGTTTTATTTTTTTTATTTTGGATTTCGTTGCTTTTCTGAGAGCAACCTGGAAAGAACACTGGGTGAAAATACCACCGCGGAAGCAAAGAAGCAATTATAGCGGGTTGTTTGTTTGTGGCTAACAGAATGCTGAAATGGCAGATTTGCAAATTTGTAAGAGAGGGAAGCTTAGCGTTCATCTTTATCAGCCAAAGTGGTTTCTTGTTAGCTGAGCAGCAAGCTAGAAAGCGACCGATTTTGACAACATAATTTACATCTTTGTATAAAACTCTTGCTGGCAGCCGAACTAATTTGTGCTGGATTAGGTTGTTTGTCTCTGCTGCTGACTAACCATGCAATCTATCAGAGGCCGTTTTCAAATATCACTTTTCAACTGTGCCCTTGAGAGGAGGAATTGATCGGAAATATGCGAAGCAAAATTACTCCAATAACTTTATAGAAAAAACAATTACCGAATCATACAGATGTGAATAATTCTGAAAAGTAGAAATAAATGTAATGAATTTAGCCCTGTTTCTATCTTTCATATGTGCATGAAATTTATAAATAATACAATAACACATTATTGGTTCAATTTCCTTTTCTCTTCCTGGATCTTGGTGGGACGACAGTGTTAGTAATAACTAGGAATGTGCCTGGGAGAAGATATTAGCGGGCACCGTAGTCTGATGTGTCTTGATTTTGATATGAAGGTTACATTCATGTCACTTTGCTGAGATAGTGCAGATAAGGTGTATATGCATATAAACCGGGTGAGTGCGGTTTTGTGTGCGTGTGTGTTTGTATCCAACATGACTTTTCCAAGTTTTAAAGTAAAATGCTTCTGGTGTTGCAGAGAGAGAACACCATTAATCAACCAAACAGATATGTGCTACCAACATGGGTGATAAACATATGAATATATTTTATCATGTTTTTCTACATTGTACTAATAATTTTACTCTGTTGAAGAAGGGCAGAGTCCCTCTCCACTCCTTTTAAGCAAATGTTTCAGATTTTTCTTCCTGTCCTTTGGGGGAGATATTGGATGATAGAATAATATAAAAGAGGAAGGGGGAAGAAAGAGGATTCACAACCGATAACCAATACAGAGTTGTTCATAAGATGCTTGAGATTAGTCAGAAAACAAAAAAACCATTAAGCCCCTATTATTTTAAAGCAGTGAGCACATTTTTCATCACTTTCCTCTGATGAATTTTCACTTGTGCATCCTGCTCTAGGTAATTAATTGCTTTCAGTTCAGAGGAGTAATAATGCAATAAATTATGCCGGTATTTCTAGTCAGAGAAGGATCATATTGTAGCTTCCTAACCAAAGCAGGACTAAACAATCCAGTCTGAGTCATGGACTATAAAAAAAAAAATGCCCCAGTATTAAAAATTGGTTCTGTGAAGAGTTGAAGGACCGAATCCTTACAATTACTTTCAAATAATTTCCTTTGGAGAAGTCTGTACATTGATAGGTTTGGTCAGGATAATCGTATCTTAAAATTACATGGCTGCTTTCAACCCACGATGCTCCGAAAACATAATCCATCCAATATCCCCTCAGTAGAATGGTTATTCCAGGGAGGAGGGGTAGTCGTGGAGGTGGAGTTGAAGGATATGCCAGAACTCAAGTGGTCCATCCCCCTGCCTCCATTCTGGCTTGTACCAAAGTTGTTACAAGAGGTAAAGTTTCTTCTTAACTGTAGAAAAATGGATTCTCTAGCTACTGTTTGGTGACTTAGGTCAGAGTCCCAGTAATTTCACAGTCTAGAAGTGTCTGTATTTGTCTGCATTCCTGTTTTCCAAGGAAATAGATGCTTCCTCTGTTCTATGTAATAAAGTTTTGCAAGTTACAAAGCAACCACTCCCCAATTTCTTAAAGTCAGACTTGCACCTTTTCTGAAGATCAAATTAGATATTTGTAAAGTCTTTAGCACATAGTGGGTGCTAATAAATACTTGGTTTGCCCTTCTCCGCACCCCTCCCCCCAGCTGTGGGTGATCTTTTTCTAATTACAATATTTGTATTTATTTACTGTGTTTTGCATTTATTTGTGTTTTTACCTTGTCCCCCAAATTCCTTGAGTGCAGGAGGATGCCACAATTTTATTTTTTTTAATACCAATGACTAGCAGAGTAGTTTGAATATAGTAAGCGTTTTAAAAATGCTTGTTTGCTTGATTGGATGACTTGAATTGAAAATAGTTCCTCCTCTTCTGCCCGTAATTCCCTCTACTTTTTTCTCTTGATCATCCACCCATCCAATTAGAAAGGTTTAGGGGGCCTTGTGTGTTTCTTTCAGTGTGATTTCTGATTTCTGTATTCAGAGAGAAGTATGAACATTGTCTTAAAATCTTGTATAGTTCTAAACTATTTGCTTAATAAGCACACGCTGAAAAAACAAAACATCCAACCTGGGAAATGTTAAGTGAAGTAGTGACCTCTTTATAGCTAAATTTCAGGCTACCTGAGGGGACCTCAGAGAATGCCTCTCAGAGTTGGAAGGGACCTAAGAGGTCATCTAGTCCAAACCCTATCTGAACAAGATTTTCCTTTCCAATGTCTCTGACAAGTAAGGGCCAATCTTTCCTCTAAGACTTCCAGCAATCTATACTACCTGAGGTGTCTCATTCTGTAATCATGAATGTAGCTAGCATTGAGGTAGGGAGAGGGAAAGAATAAACACCTACTGTATGCCTAACACTCTACTAAGCCCTTCACAAATATTATCTCATTTGATCCGTTTGAAGCAGAATTGAAACAGTAGGCTAGGAGCAGATGGTGAAGGGGATTGTATTGCAGATTAAAGGTTTGGAAATTAACCTGTGTTTCTTCTGCCTAGAAAAATATGATGTCCTTCCCACTTTTCAAAATCCAGCTTATCCTGAAAGAGCATTGAAAGAGAATTAGATGGCTTTTTTATATATTTGGTGATAGAGAAAAAGGATGCTTGGGATTTTGTCAAATTTTTCAAGTTAGAGAAAGATCATTAGTGAAACAGGTTTGGGAAGTGGGAAGCAAGTTCACAAGGCTTTGAAAGACACTTAACTGATAATTTGTTCTTGTGAATGGAAAGACATGCAAAGTTGGATGATCTCAAATAGATAATATATCAAATACATCTTGTATCAGTTAACTGAGGCAGAAAGAAAGCAAATTTTTTTGGTACACTCTTCGCCCCACCCAAAAACTCATTCTTAAGGGTATGCTTTGTTTCCCCCCTTTTTTTGAAAGTGGACAAATGCCTCTTTAATAGGAAATTTTTAAGTTTTTGAAGTCACAGAAACTTTATATTTCTTAAAAGAATTCATGAAACCTAGATCAACAAGTGAAATTTCAGTGGCTGTATTGAATTGTAGCATATAAGACAACTGGTTAACCAAGCAAATTTCATGCTGATTTGAAGCCAGTGTTCTATAATAAAGGGTGTGTGTGTGTGTGTGTGTGTGTGTGTGTGTGTGTGTGTCTGAAATAGTACTGATGATGATGATGATGGTGATGATGATGATGAAATGTATAAGGAAGGGGTAGGGGTTCTGGGAACTATAATAAAATTCCCCTTTGCTTTTTAAGTTTCATGAAAAGTCAGATGTGAAATTTAGATGGTAACTGACAGTTTTCTGACATATATTGGTTGTATGTGGGGGCAAATACACAGCTACAGGTTGAAGTTGAGATTGTAATTTGGCAGAAGAAAAAAAAAGGAATTTCCCAAAAGTAACAGTTCTGGCTTATGTCTGTAGAATCCTGACATTCCGATGAGTACCCAGTGATTTCCTAAGCCAGCGAATTCAAGCCACGTTGAAGTTGAAGAGGAAATTTATTGAGCTCCTACTAGTTGAAGAATGCTGAGCAGGAAACAAATTTGAACAAACATTCAAATAATTCAGGCAAACATTCATTAAGGGCCTACAGAGTTAAAGAACATAATCTCTTCCTCCAAGAGAGTGCTGGCTTCAAATCCTGTCTTTGCTGTTCTGTTCTCTGACCCATGTGAGCCTTGGGCAAGTAACTCTATCTTAGCCTCAGTTTCCTCCTCTTTAAAATGAGGGTGTAGATTAATTGATTTACAAATTCCTTTCTAGCCCTTAAGCTATGATCCTAACTTTCCTAATTCAACATTCACAAGTTGCAGACTAGGTTGGGAGGTGGGAAGGTGGAGGGGTGACTTCCTGGGGTTTGCACTCCTATAACTATTGCTTTTGAGCCTATGCTGATGAGTTTAGCTTTAAGAGACAATAGAGATAATTAAATCAAAGCAAAGCGTTTATTAAAAATGGCGTAATGAAAGTAGTGACTGTAATATATTCTTCTTATAAACCTGAAGTACACTCTCCCCAGCACTTGGTACAGTTTATTAGTGGGAAGAGTGGCCACAAGTGTGGCCACATAGTTAGAGTATGCTGCTATTGAGGCACACATGTTGGGAACTTTTGCTGGTAATAAGAAGACTTAGTATGGAGTGCTTTACAGAGAACTTCCCCTTATGATTCTGACAACAGCTCTATGAAGTACATATTATTATTATTCCTTTTTCATAGATAGAGAAATTGAAGTAGACAGAGATTAAGTGATTTGCTCGGAGTCAAACAGCTAGTAAGGTTTTAAGGAAGGATTTGAACTCGGGCCTCCACCTGTGGTACTACAGGATCCAGACCGCTCCTCATTGTCTGTGCAGAGTGGGTCAATCAACTGTGTGCTCCCTGTCATCTCCTCTTTATAGCTCTTTTCTCTGCTTCCAAGGGTCATAGTTCTTAAATCTGCTCCTGCCTGAAATATATTCTCGGGATCTCTGTGAATGTCTCTCTGCTCCTTACGGGAGGTAGTGTCTCTTATTGAGTGAATAATTCCATTGTATTATGAAATGGTGAATGGGGTAAAGAGAGGAAATCTCTGTATTCCCTATTGCCCTCTTGTAGAGACACAAAGGTCGTTCTTCACAAAGTTTCTTTCTTCCTCGAATCCTGGGATGCTTCACCTATCCTCAGAACTGGTAAGCTTAGCTTTGTAAAAACTTGACCTGCCAATTCAATCTCCTCTTTGAATTCAATCAGATAAACTTTTTCACATTTTGTAAAGAGATAACAAGATATAGACATGTCTTTGCATGTTGTTAGCATTTTAATTAAATTTATTTAACCTTTGTTATCTGCCTCATACTTTCTCTCATTGCAATGATTAACTTGGGAGAGAGGCTACTCTTCCCCTTCTAATCTCTCCCCAGTTAGATAGTTTTTGTTCCCTGAAAATCAACTGAGGTGTTTTGTTTTGCTTTTTGGCAAAGTACATATGTACCAATTCTGGATAGCTTTTTAGTGGCTTGGGGATATTCAAGTATTTTCCTTTTTAGTATATTACCCAGTGCCTGACTCTAAAGAATGTCAGCAAAATCATGAGACTATGATACATTTCTTCTTCTCTACCTCTTCTAATCTGTATCTTAATTCAAGGCTCACTTCAGATACCTCCCCCAGGAAACATTCCTTGATTTTCTCTTCCTCTCTTCCTCAGTTTTGAATGCTTTACTTCATTAATTTCTCTTATATTTACTTGTCTTTGTGCTTATATCACCCCTACCAATGGACTGTGAGGTCCCTCAGGGCAAGACTATTCATTTTTTATCTTTTTCCTTAATACCTAGCGGAGTTCAATCCACAAAGATAGCACTTAGGAAATGTTTTTTTTGAATTGAGTTTTCAGATCTCCAGAGAGGAGACTATTTTCTGTACAGAAAATGGTTAGTTTCAGTGTCTCCTAATTCTAAAAGTTGAGGAATTTTCCTTTAATATCTATCTTACTTCATTTTTGGTTACCTAAAACAATTTTATTGATAATAAAATAATTTTATTATTGTTTTTACATCATCTTTATTTCTCAGGGATCATGCTTTCTCTTCTCACTTTTCTTCTTTCTTTCTTTTTTCCTCACTCTTCTTCCTTTTTTCTTTTTTTCTCTCCTACCCAGAAACCCATTATCTTGTAAGGAAGACAAAAAAAGAGAAAGCAGCTCAGCAAAACCAACCGACAGGTCAACTGTTTCTGATAGTATATGACCTATTCCCTACTCAGAGTCTCTACCTCTCCAAAGGTAGGGGGAAGGCAGTTCCTGCCCTCAGTTCTTCTCCAGGCTCAGACTAGGTAATTATAACTAATTCAGTGGTTAAAGTTTTTTTTTTTATGCTTTCTCTTTACATTGTTGTATTCATCGTATATATCATTTTCCTGCTTCCATTTACTTCCTTCTGCATCAGTTCATATGAGTTTTTCTATGCTTCTCCGAATTCTTCATTCTCATTATTTCTTACTGCACAGTAATGTTCAATTGCATTTAAGAGGCATGGTGAGTCATTTTCCAATCAATGGACATCTACTTCTTCTGATGAATGAATGGCAGAGGATTCATTAAGCACTTATAGTGGGCTACAAGGCACTTTGCCAAATGCTGAAGATAGAAATGCAAGAGATCTATATGGTCACTACCTTCAAGGATTTCATGTTCTAATGGGGGAAAACTACATATAAAGGGGGACTAGAAAGGAAGGCAGCCATATATCCACAGTGGCATATGGTTTGCTACTACCACAGACATTGCTGTGAGTATTTTGTTGTGTATGAGACCTTTGTGTTTTTTATCCTCTTTTGAGTATATGCTAACAATGGGACCTTTGGATCAAATGGCATGGACATTTTAGTCTTTTCCTGATTTGTACTTCATTTTAAACCCATTTGCTCTTCTTTTGACCCTCATGGGCACAGGGGACCAGGGCTTCCCATAATTTCTATAGTATAGCATCTCTCCAGGGAATGTAATGGGTTTATAGAAATCTGGTCCCAATCTCTTGCTCTCACTGCATTAGGAAGAGAACTTTACATTCTACATGTATAAAGCTTAATAGTCATCATTATCATCATATAGTTAGAAAGAAACATTAGGTAATTTAATCTGGCAGCTTTTTTATTTATATAAATGACAAGTTGTGGGTTCTTTTTTCTTCTCTCATTTTTCTTCTCTTTCTTTCTTTCTGGATTTAGAGAAGATTCTTCAACTTTGTAATTTTAAAACATATTCGCCTACATGTCATTGTTCTTTTTAATAGGATCTGCCAGGACAACTCTGCAGAAGCCCTGCGTTTTCACATTATTATCTCATTGTCTATCCCTAGTGTTATAGCCTTCCTGTGACTTCCCAACTAATCAGCTATTTCAACTTTCATTCCATAAGCTTTATGTCTGAGTGTAATTAAATGAGCATTAAGTCCCTTTTTTACTAGCAAAGCCTGAAAGTTCTGATATTACAGTAATAAGTGTGAAGTGAATTTTGAATGGCATTTATATCTGTTCATGGGCTCTAAATGTTTGATTTGCATAACTAGTTAAAATGATATCAGAGCAGCATATTGATTTAATTCCATCTCAGAAAACTGTTAATTAATAATGATAATAAATGTGTCAGTCCTTTATTATCTGCTTTGAATTGGTGATGATGGCTATATTAATACCACTTCAGTAATAGACCTCTGCTGGCGATTGTTGGCAAAGCTTTCATGGCCTGAATCACCTGCAATCAGAATTTATGAAATTTATTGCCAATTGGTTTTAAAAAAAGAACAGCCATTCCATCACTTGTGTAGTTTTATTAACACCTATGCTTTAATTTAACATTTTATTTACATAAATCATCACAAGCTCAAACTTCAAAGGAATTTTGAACAAAGACACTTTTTCATTTTTAAGTCCTGAATTGAAAGTCCATTTAATATAAGTACAGGGTATGGAGTGGTTCCTGTTTGGAGATGGGGAGCAGGATAATAATTCTTATCTCATTTTCTTTCTTCCTGTGCTGACCATTTTTTCCCATCTCTCACCAGCAGTCAAGGTAAGACTCTCAGACTTGATGTAGTATGAGTAGGCATAAATGTGTATGCATGCATGCATGCATGGATGGATGTGGGAGAAGAAGGGGACTTGTAGGCACTCACTTCCTCAGAAGAATGCCTGAGTTGCTGCGTATTTGGAGCATAATCTCACCATGTTGTTTTCAAGGGACTTGAGGTTTTATTTTTTTCCTGTTGAAGGAAGGGTTGGTACTTTGAGGTTACTTTTCTACTCTTGGGCTTCTGGAGACCAAGGTCAACTTGGGCTGAAAGAAGGAACACTTTTTTTAATGTGTTCATTATCTGAGGATATAGATGAGATACGATCATAGGCTGAGAGCTGGAAGGGACCTTGGAGGTCATGCAGTCCAACTCCCCACATTTTACAGAGGAGAAAACTAAGACCTTATTCAAGGTCACATAATGAGTAATAATAATAAAAATAATAACATCACCATCATCATCATCATCATCATCATCATCATCATCATCATCATCATCATCATCATCATCATCATACCTAGCCCCTCCTGTATGCCAGTTACTGTGTTTAGTTAATACTAAACAAGCATTATTTTATTTGATCCTTACAACAACCCTGAGAGGTATATGCTATTATTATCCCCATTTTTTTTTTTAACAGCTGAGGAAACTGTGGCAGGATGTGATGATCTTAATCAAGACAACTGGAGGGTTAGCATAGGCTCTCTGCCACCATTCATAGCTATGATGTCTTAAGTATGAAAAGATACATACACTTTAGTAGAGCATGTCAAGAGTTGGCAACAGGTCCTTAGCTCTATGCTACATATCTTGCCAATCTTAGCTTGCATCTCTCAGTAGAATATATGAGATGAGGAGAATGGTTAAACTCTCATCTTGGATCAGTGTTGAAGAGGGGACTGTACCTATTCCTGGAACGGTGGCTGGGCTTCTATGTTAGAAATCTGCTTTCTGTCAGCTCCTTCTTGCCTTACTTCAGTCCTTGGATGCTGACGTACCCTGGCTTACTTGGTCCCCTTTTCTACCCATTGCCATAGATCTCTGGCTTTGGACTTAGTTTGCCCTCTGGAACTCACATGACCCATCCTGGGGTATCCAGTGTCTTGCCCATGACCCCCTCCCTGTCCATAGGAAAGCTTCAACTGTTATTCCTTATTGTTCCAAACCAATTGATGGCTCTGGCCCTTCATAGCTTGCCCTGTATCCTGTTGCCCCCCAAATTTAGACTTAACAATTCAGTCTTTTCTTCACCTTTGCTAACTATTCTGGTGATGTCCATTAGGTACTGGGACTACTTATCTTCCATTAGGCAGAAAGAAGCCTTCCCGTGCTGTAAAGCCCTTTCCTTGGTTCACTCTGGCTGCTTTCTGCCTCACTATGCTGTCATGGCCACTTTCTAGAAATAGGACATTGCTGATTGGAGTTCTGATAGGGAGATAGTCTATTCTCTGGGTGGTTTGAGGATGGTCTGGTTTTTCTTTTCCCGGAGACATCTGCTTTTATTAATCTCATCTGACACCTATTGATTTGATGATTAATAACAGGTGTTGTGAATTCCTTGCCCAGGCATCTCCTGGACATCTGAAGTATGATGGGGGTGAATAAATGAGGGGAGAGGGTCAAGCTAGATCTCAGAGAAAAGGAGACAGGTAAGTGGCCTTTGACACATTTATGAGGACATATGCTTCCTCCCTCCTCTACCTCTCTGGGCTCTGTCTCTCTACTTCTCACCTTTCCCCATCCTTCTCTTTTCCTTCCTCTCTTTCTCCCTCCACCTTTCTCCCTTCCTTTTCTTTCTTTCCCTTTTTCCTTTCTCTCTCCCCCTTCTCCTTCCATCTTTCTTTCTCTTTCTTTGTCTTGTCCCCTTCTTTTTCTCTGTTGCTCCAGCTTCATTTTACTCTCTCTTTCCCTTTCTCCTCCCTTGAATTGGGAACAGGGAATGGAGTGAGAGAGGTACCACTCAAGTCAGTGGGTCTGCCTTTTTTATTCTGCTCTGCTCCTGCCACTGATATTTAACTGCTCTATTGATAATCCAGTCTCCTTCTGGGGCTTCCTTTTCTTCCCTCTGGTCCATTTCTCTTTCTTTGAGTCCCACACTTCTTCTGACTTCACAGTCTGCTGGGCAACTCATCCACACTTGGCTCAGAAGGGCATTGGTACAAGGACCCCCAGAGCAGAGAGCTGGGCACCTTGACCTTTAGATCAGCTCCCTAACACCATCTTCTGAAATCCCTGATCCCAGCCCCTTTCTCCTTCCCTAGTAGAGAAATGCATCCGTTGCCTGGGCCTGTGATAGATTAGGGGAGCTTGGAAGGAACGCCTGGTTTCCCAACTCTCATGGGTGTGTCTAAAATGGAACGTTCCTCTCATGACTTTGATTTCTCTCTCAGTGAGTGGGGGTGTAATTTGCCTTGACGTCGTTGGCTATCAGCTACACAGTGAGGTGGGCCTCCTCTGACTCGAAATGACAGCCCTTGGCCTCCGTGACATTGTTTCCATAGATTTGCAATGAAACAGTTTTATATTTTGCAAAATAGAGTGATCTCCTTCGACTCGCATTGATGTGGTTTTCACCATCGTCTTCTAGGGGGTAATGTTGTTTCCATTGACCTGCTTTAAACTGATTCTCCTCTTAGTCTTAGCATGGGGACACATTGTGCTCAGAATTGGCTGGATGTTGATTTTCATCAGTGTCAGATGGCCTAATGTGCTCTGCCCGGCTAAACTGCACACCCAGTCCTGACCTTCTGATATCCCCTGATGCTGCTTTTTCTTGTCTCCCCCCAAGACTCCCAAGACCTCTCTGTGTATGAATTCCCATTCTGTTCTTTCCCATCTCACAGCAGTGGATATGTGTGGGAATATCAAGGAGCCTTCTTTCTGGATATCTCTCCCCGCCCCCTATAAGAATCAGTTCTATTTTACCTTGGATCAGCTTCAGAAATGACTGGAACAAATGCTAGGAATTTTCTCCTATGGCTTTTGTCATAGACTTGGGAATTCCAGGACATCTCCCTTTAATTTCCTGTCATCCAAATGGTATTGATACTATCCCACAGAACTCTTCAAACCCCGGTCCAGGTACGCTTGAACAGCATTCCCTAAAAAGGTTGGAGATGCACAGCTATTGATGCCCACGTTGCTCATCAAGAAAGGAAAAGAAAATTTCAGTTTTTGGGCTTTCAAATCTTTCACCTTCTTGGATGGGGAAACATGAGGAGCAGGGATTGCTTTACTTTCTTGGTGTGTAGTGAATGTTTACAAGATCTGTTGGTGCATGTAGGTCTTGTAAGAAATTCATAAATACCATTCTGGGACCTGCTTCTTCAGATTAGGGGCTCCCCCACTTTACCCCAGATAGGAGTGAAAATGTATGCTGGGAAAAAAATGATAATTTCATTTATTTGGCCTCCAGATAATCTGAGAAAGGAGAATGGTCTGGTGGTTTCTTGTATCTGTACAGTTCTTCTACTTAGGGCTCAAGAACTAGATATGAAGTTATTTTTCTTTGTAGTGGGTACTGGACGATTTAACTTGAATGGAGAGGCTTTTTGCCTCCCCTTCTACTGGTGAGAGTTTTCTTTTTGTTTTTCATGAAGTGCTTTCAGCTTTGCCAAGCTTTGTTACCATCTTCTACACAAGGTCTAGAGTTCTCTCCATCTAACTCCCCCAAATGGTGTGTATGTGTGTGTGTATGTGTATGGACCTGGGATTTCATAGTTGAAGGGGTTTCCAGGGAAGATACTTCCTCTAGTGATGTAAATCTATAGTTCTTCTGATTCCAGAGATATCTGGGGGCAGTGCCTGGGGCCACTAGAAGAACAGCTGCCTAACCCAGGACCACATATACCAGTGTGTATCAGAAGGGTAACTTGAATCCAGGTCTTCCAGACTTTCTCCGTTACTCTGGGCTTCTTCTTTTTATTTTCTTTATTTGTACTGTATTTTTTTCTTTAGTAGAATGTGTACTTGTTGAGAGCAGTAGGTATTTTGTTTTTGATAACCTCATCCATTTGTGCATGCACACACATATGCAAGGGTATGTATGTGAATGTGTATGCACAATCCATATGTGTAGAAATACGTATACATATGTGCATGTATATATAATGTATATAATATACACATATATGCAAACATACATATGTATTTCATTTTACTTTTTAAGGAAACTGAGTCAGTCTTCTATCTCATCCAGGTCTGGAAGTGCAGCAGCTACCCATGAGTAAGCTTTACTGTTGATTGACAAGGAAGCTTTGGCCTCTTTTCTTTCTGACCTGGGATGGTTTATCTCTCCTTAGGCAACCTGGCAGGCCCCCCTATCCCCCACTCCCAAGGGCTCACTATATTGATGCCAGACTTCAGGCAGACCATTGATTTGTATTAGCCCAGCTGCAGCTCAGAACTCTGGAACTCAAGTGATCAAAGAAGACTTTGAGGTGTATGCTACCTAGTTCTTACCTTCAAACTCTCAGTGCCAGGCACATAGTAGGTATATAACGAATCCTTGTGGGAAGGAGAGATAAATCAAATGCGTTTTCCTCCTGGCAAAATGTGGTTAAAGCACACCATGTCCTAGGGGGAGCAAACTGTGTGTGGGAGACTTGAATCTGGGGGTAAACTGGCACCTTTCTTCATAGTACTAAGCTTGCTTATATCTTTTAACATGCTAAAAGCCAAGTTTCCCACGGTGACAGCTTTTCTTTGCATAAATCTGTCTGTTTGCATTTTTTTTTGAGACTCATGGACTCTGGACTGGCTGTCTGTTGCTGGAGGAGCAGTCATGAATTCCATGGCCCAAATTTGTCAATGAGGATGGGACATTTATATCTTAGTGTAAAGGAAGCAACAGAACAGGAAGGCGCAACAAAACACCAGCGGATGAGGAGGGGTAAACTTTGTAAGTCTCCCCTTGCCTATTCCTGTGGGTGCAAAAGTTGTTTAACATACTAGAAGAGCCTAGGTTTACAGATTAGTTTGGGGTGTGTGTGTGTGTGTCTGTTGTGCATGTGTGTTTTCCCACTCCCTGCCCCTCCCTGTGTGGGGATGAATTCTTTAGCTCCAGCTGCTTGAGATATTTCACTGTCAAATACATAATTAACATTTTTGTAAGCCAAGTGTAGTGATGTTTTTGCATTTGTGTGCTAAAGATGGCTTTAAGACTATCTTTTTTGTCTTAATCGAGTTTCATCTTAACCTTCCTCTCCATCACCATCCCCCTCAACAGTGCCCCCCCCACAAAAGAAAAACCAAAACAAAATATTCCTGTTTTTGGAAAAAAATGTCATTTGAATATCTTTCCAAGGAATGAGCTGCTTCAAAGAGTACCCCAGAATACAGATGGGGATTGTGATGTGGGATTGCTTAGGAATTTGAAACTAGTGTGTATGTAGACCAATTTGATTATGAACCCGTCATGGAAAGGGAGATAAAAAAGATTTTGGGGAAGTGGGGATTTTTTCTTTTGCACAGATGATGTCAGTGACAGTTTTATAACTCAGATTTTAACAGACTAGATTAAGTTGCTGGAATATGGTTGGAAAAATGCGCAACAGCAAAGTGTTGAGCCAACACAATAAAAACCAAGACATAAAATGCAGCTAAAAGGAAAAAAAAAATAAAAGAGCATCTTAAATGCTGTCACTTCGAAGTTTTCTTTGAAAGCACAAGTTAGAATGAATTCTCATTCACTTACGTTGGCTCCAGTTTCCTGTTTTAATTTAGTAAGTTGAACACTGAGGAAAAGTTGGTCTCTTCACCCCCTACCCACAACAATATTTCATGAATTTCTGACATCTTTGCTTTTCTTCCAAAACACCTGCAAACACTGTGACTGTGTTGCCTGTGGGTCCCTGTGCATGTTGGGTAGGAAGCACCAGTGGCCAGTGGAGGTTCCCAGGATTTAGGAAAGGGGGATCTCTGGCCATGGAAACCATTGCATAATGCCTGTGTTTTGAATTAGCAAATGCAGTAATTGATAAATGGCAGACTGGGTCTCAGATGTATTTAAGACATTTTGTTGCCAACAGTTTTTACTGTTTAACTTTCTTAGGGGCCAACTTTTGCCCCACAAATGAATTGGAGGCCTGGGAGTTGTGCCTAAGCATCTGAGGGCAGAATTTGGCTTTTCACATTTTATTACAGTTGTATTTTTCCCTTTCCACTTTACTTTAATACTTCTTGAGGAATTGAATTCTGTCATTCAAATGCCAGGATCTCTTCTCTTCTAAAAATGAGCACTGGGTGTCCTTGGGGATTGGGATCTCTTTGCTTTACCCTAAGGAGCAGATCCTAGGTGGGTGATGTAGGTTCCCGCTGCCCTCCCTGTGGGGCTTTCAGGTAGGTGTAGTTTCACTTTGTAACTAAGTGAATGGGAATTAGCCCCAGCTACCACTCACTGGCTCCCGCTGCACCGTCGTTCAAAAATTATGAAATTATGAAAATTGTAGCTTTGGAGTTGAAGGTTTAAAACAGTTCTTGTAATTTATTTGGATGTTTTGAGCCACTTTGGAGGGGAAAAACCCCAGGGACATTTCTATAGAAAATAATCTCTTACTCCAACACTTAAATTTTTCTTCCTTTAAAAAAAAGAGGGCTTAGCCTGGGTTTCCATTGAGCAACCCATTAGGATCCCTATTGTGGAGCATTTTCAAGG
Source organism: Bettongia penicillata ogilbyi (assembly GCA_023548195.1). Lineage (NCBI taxonomy): Eukaryota > Metazoa > Chordata > Mammalia > Diprotodontia > Potoroidae > Bettongia > Bettongia penicillata. Next base: position 12,103,934 of record JAJHZJ010000027.1, read on the forward strand.
GGGCAAAGGTCATTCTGACTTTCAAGCTAGCTTTATTGTTTCTCTGTACAGTCTGAGCCCAAACTCTTTGAAACTTACCCCTTGGCCCTGTCCTCCCCTCAGTACTGCTTGGCTTGTAGGAGTCCATATTTGTTTGTAGAAAGCTGCTTTCTTCTTTGCCCTCTCCTTCACTAAAGGCAACAGAATGCAGAGGGAATTTTCAGAAATGGCATTTGTGGAAAGGCCGAAGCTCATGTTGCTACCTCCACCTGCTCGAATTTCCCTCAAAATCAGTTTTATTTTGGAAAACCAAGCGCAAGTCAAGGAGTAGAAGGAGACATCAGAGTGTTTCTGTCCTTTGAGTTCAAAAGACTCATTTGAAATTCTTTGGGTTGCTGGTCCTTACAGACACCACTGCGTTTTGGGGGATTCATGTAATATTGTGTTTAGAATGTGAACAAAACAAAGGCCTAAGTACAAATTCTGTGTGTTGACATATACCTATTGATTGTTATTCTACATCCAACTTTTCGTGACCCCATGAACTATATCATGCTGAAACTATCTGTGGGATTTTCTTGGCAAGGACACTGGAGAGTAGTTGCTATTTCCTTTTTCAGAGGCAAGCAGAGGTAAAATGACTTGTCCAAGGTCACTCAGCCAGGAAGCATCTGAGACTTGATTAAATCTCAGGTCTTTGTGATTCCAGGCCCAGCACTCTATCCACTGATATTTCTATGGGATATGTCGATGTCAAGGAACTTGTTTTTAACTTAATAATGTTAGAGATTTGCTAGAAAGTGTGGCCATAAGGTCAGAAAGTGTGAGTGCAGGTTTCAAATCCCATATCATTCAGAAATTTGTGCCTTACTTAATTTGTTTAAAGTAATATACTCTAATAGATACCAACAAGGTGATTCAGCCTTTAAATTATCATTAGTCCTGCTGGGCATCTGTCTTGGCGATCAGCCACTGGAATTCCCCTCAAGAATTTTTTTGCCTCCTAAGAAGCTAGGAAAATTTCAGGTTTTTGCCAGGGGTGGGGAACCTGTAGCCTCAAGGCTGCATGTGACTCTCTAGGTCCTCAAGTGCAGCAGTAAACTCCTGGTAAACTCAGCAAAAACATCTTCCTTTCTTTTTCTGAGACAAAATTCAGCCAAAATCTTCTTATTTGCTTAACGCAGGAAAAGAGATAAGCTACGTAAGGACAAAACAACCATTTGAGACAAACCAACCATTTGAAATAGAGTATGAGGAAGGACGGTTATGTTTTTACCTCTCTGATGACAAAAGAGTTATTATTAAGGTAGACCAGATACCCAGTTACTTGGGTATCTTGAGTGGGACAAATGAGTGAAGTTGAGTAGTATCTTGTTTGCATTCTACCCACAGTGTAATGGGGCATCACGTCTTCTTGGTAGCCTTCTCAAGTAGCTGCCATGGATTCTGAGGTATTGATATAAACTGGTCTCCGTTGGAAAAGGTTTGAATAAAGGAATATTTTTGCATTAGCCACCTCTCTTTCTCTTAGAAAGCATAGGCTTTATTTATCTTACGTTGAGTGGTCAATGTTTGTCCAGCTTAGTTCTTAATCTCTTTTCTCCCCACTGTGCCTAGCTGTCTTCTGTATAGGCAGCTGCTGAAGCAGGAACATCATCACATTGTGAACCATTAGTGGGTCAACCACTGTATCAGAGTACTGCCAGTGCTTAGACTCTTTGGACAATAGTTGCATTTGAAAGCATCAAGTTTTCTTCTCGTTAAGATAAGAGTTATCCAAATGAATCCCAATGACAACATATGGAGGGAAAAATACAAATTATTTTGCTTTATGCTGCCCACTTTTTAGTGACAGGTGTTAAGTCCAGGTGTAGGTGTGTAAATGTGTTTGGGGACAGGGACAGTAAAATATGGGAGTTTTGATTTTTTTTGTTCAGTCGTTTTGAGACATGTCCAACTCTTTGTAATCCGATTTGGCATTTTCTTGGCAGAGATATTTCTCTGACTCATTTTACAGTTGAGGGAACTGAGGCAAACAGATGGTAGAAGGCAGTTTTAAATGCATGCGACATTCCTTTTTTCCTTTCTGTTGTCATCCAACTTCCTTTTGGTGTTGGACTTCCAATCCATGCTTTCTATATTTCTAGTGTGCATTACTGAGCTTTGCGGAGAAAACAGGAAAGGAACAACATGAAATTAAAACCAAATAGTTTATTTCAGGGCTGTTTTTCCTTTCCCTCCAAAATGGTGGTGGGGAAACAGGGATCCCATTTTGAAATGACTTAGAAATTAGTTATCACTTCTCTATCCTTCCTTCTCTCTTTGTCTCTCTGTATTTCTCTCTATTCCTTCTTTGACAAAACCATTCCTGATGTCCAGCATATATTTTACTGCTTGCTGAATGTTGTGGTACGTTAGCAGTATATAACTATGATCAATGTTGTGACCTCGGGGAAATTGCTTATATAATTATAGAAAGTTTACAGTAGTAAGACAAGAATGGGGAAAATATATCACTGTAAAATATAAATATGTTTAAATTACATTTAGGATTTGGAATAGTTCCTTGCTTGTGTTTTACAGAGTAATCTGTGATTTAAATCAGGTTTAGTTGTGTTTTTTTCCCCCCCTAAATTGGGTATTATAAATCAAGAGTAGATGCTGGATATAGCACACAAGAGGATTTCTTATACATTTTAATGTTGCATAAGTAAGAAATACCAGTAGTTCAGCAGTAAAATTGCAAATGTAAGCAAAAGTGAAGATTTTTCCAAATTTAACTAGGTTGCATTTGTTTAGTAAACTCTAGCAATAATTTACTGTTTTATTACGTTTGCCTTTGAGATCTGGGCTGGCTCTTTTTTTTTTTGTTCCTTTTCTTGCAGAAGAAAAGGAAGGTTTTCTATATTATAATTGCTTGGAGCTGGGAGTACCATTCAACTTTCCCAGCCTGTGATCAGTAAACTTAAAAAAAAGGAGATGGAGGGGAAAAAGGAGTCTTATCGAGCTTAAATGTGGCTGCACATGTACTGATCCCACAAGCTGCAGGCTCTCTTTTTCATTCTTTTTTTTTTTTTGAGGGACAGGGTATCTATTTGCAGTGTCTTTGTTGAAGAAAAGTTTCCCCCTATAATAGTCACAGCAGGATGTGTTAGGCCCAAGTACAGCTTGTCTTAGAAGTGGCTACATCTGCAAGGCGAAAAGGGAACATTTCAGCTTAGTTCCAAGAAGGGTCTCAACTCTCCTCAGACCCTTTCAGGGGCCCCTGAAAGACAGGTGGGTTTCCTTCCAGATAAATCTTCATTACCTCAGATGAGCAGAAATGGGTAAATTCCCTTCTCTGTTGGGATAATGAAATGGCCAGCCCTAGTGAGGGAGGGACTGGGAAACCTGGCTCTGCTTGGCATGCTACGTCTCTCAAACATTTGAATGTTGCCTAGCCTGCCCGCACCCCACCCCGTCCCCTTTTGCCCCTCCTTGTTCCATGTGCCTCAGATGGTTAACACAGACCCCAGCTTAGTTTAACTGTGGTTTGAGAGAAGTGAACTCTGGGATTGGGTTGGATGATGTTGATTAATAGGTGTGAGAGGGTGAGAGACTCCAGGGCCAAGCAGTAGGTCCATCTTGGTGGCATCTGATGTTGATTGGCTTTGTCCTGCGCGGCTGCGCTGGGAGAGCGGACATTAAGATTAAGTGATGCTGTCGTGTTGAGGAGCGCAGCACTGCATCATTCTGGGAAGAGACAGCTGTGGTGGTTAATCCTTCATCACCAAGGGAGCACTGCCAGCAGAAAGATATACAGCCAAAGATAACCCTCCATAACTTGTGCTAAAGATCAGAAAACTTTGAATTCACATCCATCTGCTTAGTCTGGGGGTGAAGATGAAAGATAGGCAGAATAGGAAATAAAAAACTCCAGAGGGATTAATCTTAGGCACAGTATGCAGCCCACAGAGTGAGCAGGCAGGAGAGAAACTTTTACGTGGACTTTAAGGGGGAATTAACTGCCCCCAGTTTCACTACAGCATCTCAAAGTAAAATTAAATGCCCTCATTCTCAGGGCACACTCAACTCTTCCACTGCTTTCCTATCATTTCTTTCCCCCAAAAATGATTTTCCTCATCTGATCTTCTCTGAATGTCTTTTTTTTTTTGATAGAGGTTTCCCTTGAATTCAGTATTTAAGAATGAAATAGATGAGGAGGGGGAAATCTGGAGACATTTCTTTAATCACTTAGCTTAGACCAGAAAGGTTCTTTTTTGATTGAGCAGATTTCACCCCCACCCACTCCTCTCCCAAGTCTGACCACAGGTGGGTGGCTGGCTGTGGGTGTGTACTAGGGAAGATGAAGACCGACACATTGTGTCTTGCCTGGAGTCTTTCAGAACAGCTGCAGCTACTTTATGTGTATCGTGTAACCGAATTATATGTCGTGTTCATACCAGAGTGATGTGCAAGGGGAAAATAAATCATGGAATCTGCTCACATCTGCAGCCTCAATGGAACCGCCAGCATCGGGCTTGGCAGGGGGGAGGGGTGTTTTGGCATGAGATGGGAGTGTTGGTGGGGAAAAAAAATCTCTCATCCTGCTCTTCCAAAGTGAATTTCTATATTGTGTTCCTGAAATTATGGCATTTTTTAGAGAGAGATACAGAGAAGTTAAGTGACATACTCAAGGTCACATGTCCATTATTAAAGTAAAGGGAGATGGTGCCTGAGAGAGTCTCCTTTGGTCCCTTAAATTTCTGTGCCTTCAGTGAGATGCAGAGAAAGTCATTAGTTTGCAAGGTCAGTTGAGTACGACTCCAGGGTGCACAGGGGCTTGAGAGATGATGGTGCTGTGAGGGCTCATTTTGGAATGATCTTTCTCACCACCACTGCAATCATCTAGAAGCCCCATCAAACCCCAAGTTTTCAATGATACATATGGATGTCATGGATGTGGCAATGTGGCATGGTGACATGAGTACAGGATTTGAATGCAGAAGACCTGAGTTCAAATTGTAAGTGCTCGCCTTGCATGTGTAACATAGAGCAAATCATTTCCCTTCTCTAGTCCTCAGTTTGTTCACTTATAAAATGAGGGGAAATGAGTAGCCTTGAACAGTTACTAGCTGTGTGACCCCAACTTAATTTCTTTCTGCCTCAGTTTCTTCACCTGTAAAATGGGAATAATGATGGCATACCTATCTCCCAAGGTGGTTGTTAGGATTAAAGAGACTATTTGTAAAGTTATTGCTATTATTGTCATTATCAGAACTGACACATACTGCTTGAAAGTTTTTCAATGTGCTTACCATAATGACATCTGCATCCCACTATTTCAGTAGAATGTATGTTCCTGGAGGGAGGGAGACTTTTGTTTCTTATCCTTGTATCTCTGGTGCTTAGTACAGTAGACTGTAGATAGGATAGAAATGGGGACTAGACCTGTTATTTTATTGGAATAACTAACTTCTGGATGAAGAAACTCATTTTACAAAGGTGGGTTAGAACCTAGTTTGAAACTTACAGAGGTCTGCTCAGAGTACTGAAAGGTTGTGGCTTGCTCAGGGTCACAGAGTCAGTATGTGTCAGGTAATATTTGAACCCAAGTCTTCCTGATTCTAAGGCTAGGCTATCTATATTTCATTTCTTGCACACAGTAGATGTTTAATAGATGTTTGTTGGAGTTCTGGTCTTATATTTCCCATTAAGTCATTTGTTCCTTTAGACAAGGCACTCCAGCTCTTTAAGCCTCCATTTCCCCGTTTTCAAATGAGCAGTGTTGACTCAGATGATCTTGGAGAACCTTTGTAACTTCTAAGTAAGCCTATAATTCTTTGATACCATGAATTGATGAGCCAGTCATTGCATCAAATACAGGTCAAAGAGTAGAGCATTTCAGGGATCAAGGAAAGAGGTTGTATATTCATAGCTTGGGAAACTGGGGAGAAAGGCCATGTAAGTGTCATTTCTATCTTGAGGGACAAAAGACCGCTGAGGGAAGCCTCTCAAAATGAATAAAATGAGACACACAGGACAAAATTCATTGAATGCTCACATGGACCAGGCTGAGATTACAGACTCAGGGACTCTGACCTTTTTTCTGAATTGCAGATGAGTATGAAGTGGTTGTTGTCAGGCCTGAGCAGTCAGAAAGCCAACAGTGGAGAGGAAGGCATACTCTTGTTCATGATTTGGCTTTCTGCAAGAGCATCACTGGAGGACAGGATAGCCTTTTGGAAACCAATTTCTGGTTCAGTGGGTACCTGTAATGGTGAAACATTAGACCATCCTCTCTATCCTTTTGGTTTTCAGTCATGACTGGGCACTAAGGAAAGTGACTGGTGCTCCTGCTGCTTGGGACAAAAATGATTTCTTCATGACTGGTTCAGTGATGGATTAGGCTAGCCTTGAAGACAGTGAGTTGCAGGATCCATCAAGCTGATCATGGTTTCCCAGCTCTTTCCATGCCTTATAGTGCTGTGGGAATGGGTGATGAAAAATGTACAATTTGGGTGTAACCCAACCTAGATTCAAACAAACATTTGTTAAAATAACCCTTTATGTGATGATCTATTTTTGTAAAAAAGATAATTTGAAGGCTGGTAATGGATTTCATAACAGGAAGAACTCTTTCAAATAATATTTTTGCTATTATTATAGCTGTTATTATTATTAGTAGTAATCTTGGCATATTGGATAGGAGATTTTCCTCATAGCCAGGAAGAAATGGGTTCAAGTATGACCTCTGACACATTGCAGCTCTATGTCCTCTTTTCTCCCATTCTGGTTTTTGACTTAAACCATACTCTTTCCCACATATTCTGCAGTCTGGTGAATAGGGCTCCTACAGGAAGCTCTATCTCCTACTTCCACGTTCGTTTGTTTTTTAACAGCTGTCTCCATGTCTGGAATGCTCTCCATCTTCCTTTCTTCCTTCTGGCTTCCTTGGTTTCTTTCAGTCTCAGCTAAAATCTCACCTTTTGCAAAAAAGTTTTCCCCATTTATCCTTAATCTTAGTACCTTCCCTCTGAGATTATCCCAAATTTTTCCCTTACAGATCTTGTTTGTACATAGTTGTTTACAAGTTATCTTCTCCATTAGACAGTGAGATCCTGGAAATCAAGGACAGTCTTTTGCTTTTCTTTGTATCACCAGCACTTAGCGCAGTACCTGGCACATAATGAGGCTCTTAATAAATGCTTTTGATTTGACAGTGTGACCCTAGACAAATCATTTAACCTTTTAGTGCCCCAGGAAATTCTATAAGACTATTAAAAATTGAAGAGAAGGCACCATCTTGAAGAGGTAGAGGGATGTTGTCTCTGTCCTCAAGGAGCTCACAATACCAGTGAAATCTCTGAACCAGTCTCTAAATATGTAGACCTTCTTAGCATTGGGGTTAGTAGTAATATATGATTGTTATAATAATATTTGTTTATAATATTGTTTTTATAATGTTTATAACATTTTTTGTAATAATATTTTTTATCTAGACCTGTGATTTTGGAGGAAATCTTCATGGGGAAATTCCTTCTACCAAGACAGAGTAGGAGCTCATCTTTGAAAGCCTTAGAGAGCTTCCTGCAGGCCATGAGAGATGGTGTTTGCTCATAGACGTGACTTGAACCCAGGTTTTTCTGATAGACTGGTCCTTTATCCATGATGCCACAGTTCATTTAACTCCTTTCCTGCATATAAAATGGTTTTTTAAACCACAAATTTGGTTAAAAATTTTTTTTAAGGAATGTGTCAGTTGTGTAAAGTGAATTGTCTCTGTTATTAGTATTCTAAGTTTTCTTTTTGAAATATGCATATTTATAAGCATAGCACATATATTTATTACCTTCTTAATTTTTGATGCTGATATAGTTTCTATTTAGCCTTGTTTTGTTTTATGTGGTCCCAGTATATTGTATTCTTGCTATTCTGCTAATCTGGCAGCAGGTACCCTTGTTGTGGATACTAATTTGGACCCAAACCAGGCTATTGGATACACAAACATTTTGGATGAGAGATTTGAGTAGGAGACCAGAGAAGCAGTTGGCTCTTTAAGTAGGAGTGATGAGCTCTTTTGGACTATACCATCATCAAGAGATGGGCATTAGGATGGAATAGATGGGGTGCCTTCTGGTGAAGTTGATTTTATGTAGTGCAAAGAAAAAAAGACAAAGATGGGGTGAATGTCTTGGGTTGACCATGGTGCAGATATGACTTCTGGGGAGGCTTGGTGACATGGTAACAGTGGGGTCAGTGCTCCTGGGAAGTCTGTCACAATTAAGGAGGGAATGGGTTAATACACTGACTAATGTGGCGGGTTTACAGGCACTGGCCCTCCCCTTTGTTCTGTTTTATCATACACATTCATCACGTTCAACCTGGCAACCCAACCAAATAGCTATTTAAGTTGTAAAAATGAATCATAGCACAATTTCATGAACTGTGTGATATAACTGAATCTAATAACATCATACAATAGGGCCTTTGCCAGGCCAGTGTACCTGGGCCAGGCCTCCTTCTTGAAATAAGTAAATAGATGAACAAGCTCCATTAAATAAAATAACGAAACTAGACCAGGGGCATTGGTATCATGAGAAACATTCAGTAATTCTGCCTGGGCTCTGGGTTTCTTCCCCTGCCACCCCCTTAAAGGCCATATACATACAGGGAGGGAAGTCTGCTCTCTTTCCCCCTAGGTAGGGAGCTCCTTGTGGCTGTTGGATTCAGGGTTATAGATTCTTAGAAGCCAAGACTGGAGGGGCATTGGTCTGGGCACTTCACATTTTTAGTAGGAATTATAAAGGATGAAATCCCTTTCATTTCTAACATTACTTCTTCTTGCCCACTCTCCTCTGTTCTTTCTTTCTATTCAGGTCTGTCTTCTTATGTTTCCTCACTGTAGCCATCTCTGTTTAATCTGTTCTCTCTTGAACTGGCTTTCATTCTTTCTCTTTCTCACTCACTGGCTCCATTTCTTCCAATCTTTCTTCTCTCCCTTAAGTCCTGGGTAATATTTTCCCCTTTCCCTTTCCTCAGTTTTCATATATCCCTCTCCGTTCTTTTCTTAAAGTACATATGTGTGTATTCATATACATACACGATACATATGTAGATAAGTGTCTGTTTTCTGTTGGCCGTGTCAGCATATTTTAGACTGCTGGGCTTTGCATGTTTCGTAGCTGGTTTTGATGCAGCTGTCAAGCAGTGATGGATGACTATCATCATTTAAAGTGTAAAAGAAAATGCCTTGGCATAGAGAGAGATGATGAACTGCTGTCCGCCAGCAAGAACAGCCACTGCTGGCCACCATTTTCTCCTCTGCCTCCCTCTCTCCGAAGTCTGCCCTTGCCAGAATCTACAGAAGTCATCTTGAGCAGTGAAGCCCAGGCTTTTGCCTTCCATAATATCACTTTGGTAGTTGTCAGATCGTATGAAACGTCAAAATTCATGTGGCCTCCGTGAAGAGATATATTTAGTCCAGCTGCTGCATACCTACACGGTACCTCTGACACTGACGTATTAGTTATGCTGTCTTTTGCAATCTGATATCTTTAAATTTGCCACCTTGTTAAGTTTTGATTAATGTGATTCCATTTCACTAAAGTAATTGGCTTGGCCTGTTGTAGAAAATAATCAGCCCCCTCTACGGAACAAATGCTAGAACATGCTAATGAGGGAGTGAGTTCGTTAAATTGATGGCGGGGACTGACAGTTATTAATGATTGTTATGATAAACAGACGAGTGCGAATTGGGATGAGTTGGGCAAAAGTGACAGTTTAAAAATAACGTATATTGGAAAGTACTAACGAAGTAATACACTGTTAGGAAAACAATCATGCCAGTTGTCAAGGAAAGAAGTGTAATTATACAGCCGCATGGGCTGCCGAGGAGGACAGGGACCTGGCTGATAATGGACACATTTTTTGTTGGCAAGAGGAAAATATGTTATGGCAGAAAGGAGTGCAGATTGATAAATTAATTGGACTTTCTCACAGCTCCTGAAGTGAACTTGGCCCGCAGTAGCCATGCAGATTAGGGAGAATCCGGTTGGCTCAGCACCCTTTCCCTACCTTTCTCCCCATGCCCTACCCCCATTCCAGCTGCCAATCTTTCTCCGAAACCTCCTCTCCCACTGGCCCACATGCTGCAACAAGTCTCCAAAACCACAATCCCCAGATTCACATCAGGCTGGAATGTTTGCAATAACATCTGAATTAAAATATTGAGGCCCTAAGGAATCAGTGCTGTTTCATGATGTTGAAGTCATGGGCTAATGATGGAGGTGATTATGAGAGGCTACCAGCTTTGTGCATGAGCTGGATTAGGACTGGGCAAGAGTGAGGTAGCAGAGGCCCTTCCATCCGAGAAGGGCCAGTATTTTGCTACAGACTATTTACATAATTAGCCCATTCAGAAATGGTAAAGCACAGTGTGTGTGTGTGTGTGTGTGTGTGTGTGTGTGTGTGTGTGTGTATGTGTGCAGGAAGTGGATTATGGACTGAAGCAAAATGGCAGAGAGAATTCTAGGAAGCCAACTGAAGGCCCTGGAATATCGTCATCTGGGAGATGGGGGGTGGGGTGAGATGTTGCCCATGCCTGAGGAGAGGAGAGCTGAATTGGCAGAGCTGACCACAGCTGTTAACCTTGGTATTTGCTGACTGTGCACGAGAGAGGCGAGACCAGGTGGCAGATACAGAGAGTTTCATACCTTGTTTCAAGTCCCCTTGCATTGGTCAGGGTTCTGGGAGAGAGGATGACTTAACCTATACTAGGTAGTTCCTGGATACCAAAGATGGGATGTGGGACATGAAGAACTGTAGGATGATGAGATTTAGGACTAGAAGGTACTAGCCATGGAGCTGATGACCCCACAGCAGCCTCATGAGAAGGAATACAAAAAAAGTCTCTTGGTGGATTCTTCCCTTTGTGTTCTAATGGAACACCAAATCCCTGGACTCATAAGACCAGAATAGTATGTTAACAAACTCCACTTGCCTGCTGAAGTTTTTCCCAGCTTGCCAGTTTCCCACTGGTCCTTACTCAGTTTACCTCACAATAAAGACTCACAATGTAAGGGGTATCTTGTTAATTTTAGGAAGATTCTTACCCATAGTCTTTTAGTTTCTGAAGCCATGCCTTGTGCCTTAGATAGTATTTATGCAGCAAGCCTTACCTTTGACTTTGGGGACACTTTAATCATACAGTTAATCATAAAAAAGGATTTATTCATCATCATTTATCATGTACTGGGCATCTAAAAATAAAAAGAAAACTGTCCTTGACCCTTAAAGAATTTACATTTTATAGGGTCCTAGTTTTGAAAGTAACCTCAGGAGTCATTAAATCCAATCCCTACTTGGAACAAGAATCCCCATTAAAGATCTCCCAGTGGTTATCCAGTTTCATTACTTCAATACTTGAACTGATCTGTGATCTCATCAGAGTGAGTGCTCCCATCGCTAATTCAGATCACAGTCCATCCAGGTCATCCCACCCTGTAGGACTTTTCCCCATGTCCTTGTAAATCCTCCATTCAACACCCCCTAGATCTATCAACCTTACAACCTCTCCAACCTCTACTTGAATCAAAACATATTTGGGAGTATGAAGCCAGGAACTTGGAGGTAGTGAATGCAATTTTCTTATTGTTCATTTGTTTTAATCATGTCCAACTCTTCTTGACCCCATTTGGGGTTTTCTTAACAAAGATACTGGAATGGTTTGCTGTTTCCTTCTCTAGCTTATTTTATAGATGAGGAAACTGAGGCAGGGTTAAGTGACTTGCCCAGGATCATACAGTTAGGAAGTATCTGAGGTCAGATTCGAGCTCACAAAGATGAATCTTTCTGACTTAGATCTGGTACTCTATCCATTGCATTACCCAGTTGCCCCTAAGTACAGTTTAATAAAATATAACCAAGACTAAGTCCATTCATTTGCCCTTATTGAGGTCACAGTGAGGAGGAGAAGGAGGGAAGGAAGCATTTATTGGGTACATATTATGTTCCAGGTACAGTGCTAAGCATTTTACCAACACCCCTAGGAGGTAGAAGCTATTATTATCCCCATTTTATAGTCAAGGAAATTGAGGCAGGGTCACATAGCTAGTAAGCCTGTGAGTCTGGATTTGAATAATGCCAGTTAAAGGAGAGAGGTTGGTTAAACTGAGGGCCTTTTCTTGGAGTTAAGCTTTGGAGAGGAAGGGACCCTCCCTGCCTTTGCTTTGGTCTCTTAATTCCTGGTTACTCCTAGGATGGGACTGGGTGGCCATTGAGGCTTACTAATCCTAAACTAATATTTTTAATTCTCCATCTTGCTGCTCATTAAGATTCTAGACTGCAGAATCCATGACTGAATGGCAAGTTCCTTGAATATAGGAATACCTTACTTTCCTAGATGTAGAGTGAGAAGGGTCCTTAGAAGCCATTTAGCCTACCTCCTCCCTTTACAGATGAGGAAACTGAGGTCCAGGAAAGGTAAGTAATTTACCCAAAATCAAACACACAGGTGGTAAGTATCAGAGGCAGGCTTTGAACCTGGAGCTTTCAATTGTAGAGCAAGGACTGTTTGTTAAGAAAGTGCGTTTAGCCGTACTTAAAGCCGACATTTTACAAAAACAATAATTCATGGTTGATAAAGTGCTTTAAGTATGTTGTCACATTTATTCTCTGTGAGGTAGGTGCTATTGTTATCCTCATTTTACAGATGAGGAAACTGAGGCAGAGAGCTTAAGTAATTTGTTTCCTTTCTACTGTCTGGTTTGATTACCTTCTGTAGTGATTTTTTTTTACAGGACTTGATGTTCATTCAGACTTTTTACTTCTTAATGGCGCACACAAATGTATTATTATGGAGGCTTCCATTTGATTTTATTTGTGAAGGTGAACAGAAACACATTCTATCTAGCTTAGAGCCTCCTGATGCCAAACATCTGGAGCAATTCAGAAATCAAAGAAAGCAACCATTTACCCCATAGAAGATATGATGATTAAGAAAGAAAGAAGTTTTACTTTTCTGAGTTGGAGGTATAATTTTCTGGGGACATACAAGTGGGCCTCTTCAGTACCACATTGGGCAGGGGACCAGAGGGAGGAGAGAGAACTTGATGACTCCTGCAGTCCCCCTCACCTCAAATCCCCCTGGATTGCTGTCATGATTTTACTGTCATCCTAAGAAACGACTTTATAAACCCTAGAGAAAGACTCAGCTCACTGGGCTGAGACCTGAGGTCAGGACAGCTGAGTTCTGGTCCATGTTCTGACCTTGGCGAAGGCCAGGTTCAAATCACTTAATTTTCTAAGAGGTAACATGGTGAAATGTGGTGGAACCATTGGTAATCTTGGGAGTCAAGAATGGATCTAGGTTTGAATCCTGCCTTTAATTTCTTAGCTGTATAACCTTGGGTGAGTCACCAATTTGAATTCTTCATTTTGCAATGGTGACATTTATATCAATAGTATCTCACAGGACTATTATAAGGCTCAAATAATACATATAAAGTACTTTGCAAAATATTGAAGTACTATCTGACTGTTGGCTATTATTCATCTTTGCCCTCAGTTTCCTCATTTATAGAATGAGAATGCTAATATATCTTCAGGAGAGACAGGTCATACACAATGTCTGGGACTCCCAGTGCTCAGGTTTACTTGGACCAGCATCAACCTTGAAGGTTATTACTCAAATCAGTATATTTTTGGCATATCTATGCTCCTCACCCCAGTTTAGTCTGGAAAAATCTCTGACTATAGTTCATATCCAGGTCTCTACAGGCATGGGGTAAAGAGCCCATAAAAATGTTGCATATATAAGGTGCACGATAGTCTTTGTTCCACAGATAGAAAATGCAGAGGATGAACGCATAAACAATCCAGCGACATCCCACTGTCCGAGGACCCTGAAAATTTCTTCATGCTCAAAGTTCTGTTGTATAATTTGAACCCCCCAGAAGAGAATGGAATTTGGATTGCTAGACAGGTAACACCCTGACATTTTGGTAAATCTGCCTTTTCAAAGGGATACCAGTGTACATAGTGGGTCTACTAGGCAGGCAACTCTATTTCTTACCCAATCTGCACTATCCAAAATAAGTTACTGCAAGAGTCAAAGATAAAGACCAGGGTTCTTACTCTGTGTTGCGACTTTGATCCTTTGCTTCTACTCCCTGAATTAGGCAGCACATGCGTTAATTCTCTTTGACGAAGAGCTGTGTTGGCCAAGCACTCACCCTTTTCTTGTTGGGTTAGATCCTTGAACTCTTCAGCTTAGAGTTATCTGTGAGTCAACCCCAAAGGCTAACATTTCCAAAGAAATCCCATCCTTGAGTCTAGTAATGGTACTGTACCTCTCCCCTTACCTCTCCTCTCCTGGATTTATTTAAGTCTGGTCTAGCTCTATGGTTCTCTCAGGATCTCTACAAAAGTAAGGCAGAAGGAAAAAAGAAAGCCAAGGGGGGTTCTGTCAGCCCCATTTTATAGTCCAGCAGAAAGTGGTGGTAGTGGGGTGGCTTCTCTCATCAGGGTACATTACACAACAGTAGACATCAACCAATTTGGTAAGCATCGATAAACCCAGTTCTTCTAAGAGATGACAAGGCATGTGTCCATACTTTCCTCAGGAATATTGTTATCATTGAGTATTTCATTCATACCCATCTCTTTGTGGCTGCATGGACCATACTTTCCATGGGTTTTCTTGGCAAAGATACTGAAGTGGATTTCCATTTCCTTTATTAGTCAATTAAGACAAACAGAGGTTAAATAACTTGCCCAGGGTCACACAGTTAGTAAGTGTCTGAGGCTGGATTTGAACTTAGGGCTTCCTGACTTCAAGTCCAGCACTCTATCCATTGAGTCATCTAGCTGTTCTTCTTAGAAATCTACAAAGTCCCAAACCAAAATTTCAAGATGAGCTGAGAATCCCCTTGCTCTGCCTGTTAAATATATATGTATTTGTGTGTGTATATTTATATGTATATATGTGTGTATACATGTATATATATACATTTATAAATGTTATGAAGATAAAGATCAAAATTAAATTGAAAGGAGCATTGAGATTTTTGGAAGAAAGAAGAAATGAGGAATATTCTCCCACATTTGGAAAGCTTTGGGTTTCTTCTGGGTGTTCTGGATGTGTCTTATCCTAGGAGCCCTGACCAATAAGTAAATTGATAACCACTGTCTAAGTACTTGCTGCGTGCTTGACACTATGCTAGTCTCTGGGGTTACAAAGAAAATCGAATACACACACATAACATATATAATGTTTGTATATTATGTACATATAACTATATACAGAATACCTACAAAAATACAAAATAGTGCAAGGTATTAAAGAAAGTAGTGCACTAAGAATTAGGGGGATCAGGAAAATCTTTGTTAAGAAGGTGCTGCATGAACTGTATCCTAAGGGAAGTGAGACTTACTCTAGAGGAGAACATCCCCACCCCCAGAAAAAACACAAATAGTCACTCTCAGTATCAAAGGTTGGATGTCTCTTCTGTCAGTTACCTTCTTAGGATCATTGACATAAGACCCCTCTTTACCAAGGACCCAAGTGTCCATGTATCCAGCTACTTTCAACCCTCTGGTAGGATAGTGGGGAAAAAGATAGTAGCCACTGGTGACTGGAATTTTTGAGCTGTTACACGGTAGTGTTCCATGTTGTCTAGGATGTTGATGAAAGATGTGGTGTGTGCCCCCAAAGCATCGAGGGTAGCTGATATACCTCACCCTTTTCCACCTCTATCACGAGATGTTGCAACGAAAATGCAATCAATTCTGTTTCTGGCATCTTTTTCTTCACTCTCAAGAGCACCTACTGTATCAACATGACATTTTTTAATCTTAGCTTGTTTTCCAGGCCATGAATTTAATTTCTCAATGCTCTACTGTTCAGCCTTTATGTTCTTGGTTAGAGTGGTTCATTGTCCAACAATTGCATCCTCTGTATTGTTAGACTTCTCGTTTCCCCTATGCTTCAAATTTCCTAAAGCCAGTTAGATTGTGTGTGTGTGAGTGTGTGTGTGTGACAAGAGGTTTGTAATCCACTACAGCCATACTCATTCAACCTTTTGCTAATATCCACCCAGTTCTGACTAAGCAAGTCCGACATCCTTTGATAAGTCAAATCCGAACCTCCTGATGCCATGAAACAGTGAGCAGATTGGCGTGTCTTTGGATTAGTGGAAGCATTGAAGCAAAATGCTGAATCTTCAGCAAGCGTGTGTGTGTGTGCGCGCGTGTGTGCATGTGTGTGTGTGTGTGCGTGTATGCACATTATCTGTTGCCATTGTGGGATATCTTTATCTTCCCTGTGTAGAATATCAGCCCTTTCCCATTAAAGACAGAAAGAGAAAAGGAAAACAATTTAGAGGCATACTAGCAACTTTCCTCACCAAATTACAATCCTTTTCAGAACACCAGATCTGCCTTTTCTACAAGCTACGTCTGACTAGACTATATCCTTTCAGTTTTCTCCCCTTGTGTTTTGAGAGAGCTCATTTTAAACTTTTGAACTGAAGATTTTCTTTTCTGTACAACGTACTCTCAGCTGTCTTTTGTCTCTGTTTGATCTCAGATGTCTTTACTATAATAATATCAATAAATAATCTATAGACATTGAATTTTTATCCTGGCTCTTTCATTTAATTGCAAACATCATTTTATCTGTCTTTGTAGTAGTTTGCTAGTTATTATACCTAAAAGAGCAGGAATCAGATAATGACTTACCCTAGTACCATTTCTAACTGCATCCTACAGAACATTAAGATGAAAGCAACAATGATAACAGTAATATTAATTATAGCATAATACTAATTATAATAATATAATAGTAACAATTATAAACTACAGTGAGCAATAATGATGATGATGAACAGAAAAGCCATGGAGGAACCTCCAGCAGGATCTTGTGGACACATGCCAACATCATCCAGCTTTTGGTGGCTGCAGGCTCAGGGGGTGTCTACGGGGGTCATTGAGTGGGCCTATCCTCCTCTCCTTGTTCATAAAGAGCCGACATGTTGACTTAGAATTTCACAGGTGCTTGGGAAAGAGAATTGGACCAATAGTCTCACAGCTCTACTTTATTGATGACTTCTGCTAGTTTCTCTAGCCAAGAAGAGGGCAGGCAGAGGGCAGAGTATATTTAGGGAATGAGGATGAACAATGGAGCGTTTTTTAAAATTTTCTTCTTGACTATTCCAAGTGAAGATAAAAGATTTTGCTCTTTCTTGAACTGACAAGAGTTCAGAATTCATTAGGATACAGGCTTGCTTTAAAGCTTCAGACAGGATAGTGAAGGAGAAAAAAACCTACCCTCAATTCTTTTGCGTTATTCATCCTCCTTGTATAACGTGCTGCCAAAACTGCTAATTGTCACTTGAAGGTGATTGGTTGGAGGGGTGTTTCTTGAAGGGGGAGTCTCTTGTGGGCTTTTTCCCCAATTCCCTTCTTTCCCCTGTTCATGGAACAGAAGTGACATAAAACAAACCTTAATTGAAGGGAGTAACTTCCTCCGTTGTTGAAGGAGAGAGGAGGGCTGTGTAATGTTAAATAAATACGATTAAATGAACCATAGAATAAAATGTGATGTCATTTAATGATAAAAAAAAATGAAACTCCTAAAATCCTAAAAAGTGATAGAAATGTAAGTGGTTTTTGTTACTGGGGAACAGGGGAAGGAACCACATGAAGGACTTGGCCATCCAGAGGAATGGTAGATTCTCTTTGATTTATGCCACTCAATCATAATTTCTATTTGGTATAAAGGATTGCTTTATTGTTCTTCCAAAGGCTGTGTTTCTTTGGTTTCTTCCCATAACTCAAAGGAGACCTGAGTTCTAGTCCTGTTTCAGTTTATAACTTGCTGCCTGACCCCAAACAAACCTCTGAGCCTGTGTTTTCTCATCTGCCAAATGACGAATTCTGCCCTAATGAACTCCTTTCAGCTCCAGCATTCTTTGGTTCTGTGACTGTAAGAGTCTGTGTTTCTCTGAATCTGGTTTGCACTTGTGCATGAAAAAAAAATGTGTTGCTCCTTATGTGCCCTGCCTGTACTTGTTCATGTGTCTGGCTAGAAAACACAGTTTAAAATGCGAAGTTCTTCTTTAGAATGCCGCTGGCATTCCTTTCGAAATTCTGGTGTCTGCTGAGCATATACCTTTCTGGCAACATCACTCCTGAGCAGCCTTCTGTGAGTTCTCTTGGCAGGTTTCAGTTGCTCAGCACTCCCGTTCCCCTAGGAAAGTCTTCAGGCCTCTGTCTTTGTGGGAAAGGTGCTGAAAATTTCCCCTTCATCTTTACGTGGGCATCTAACAATAAGGCTTAGCCACCACCCCCATAGCTTCTTTCACCAGGGATATATAAAGTGTGTTTCCAGCCTTAGAAGACTGGGGAAAAGGTAGATAAGAACTTTTCAAAGGTCTTCCTTCTTTCTTTCCTCTCTCCATCACTTGTCCCCTCCTCTCCTTTGCTTTTTCCTTTTCTTTATCTTCCTTCCTCTTTCCTTCTCTTTTCCTCCCTCCCTCCCTCTCTTCTCTACTCTCTTTCTGCCTCCCAACATTTTCCCCTTCTTCCCTCCCTCTCTCTCTTCCTTCCTTCCTTTTTTCCTTCCCTGAAATGATCCTAATTTGTGCCTGATTCTCAACTGCCCCCACTGGAGACATCATTGGTTATTGGGAAGAGGATCTACCTTTCTGGGTTTGTCCCTCAGGAAAACACTCAGTTCTGATTAAATTAAGAACATTGCTACTGTAAGTGGGACTTGTTTTATCAGAAGTGAGGACTTTGAAAACCTTGGCTTTCCCAGGCCTATGGTGGGAAAGCCCTGTGTGGCTGACACCCAGTAGCAGTGCTAGTGGATTCCTCTGGTCTGGGATGACAATGACAATGCATCTGAGGTAAAAAGTGGATGGTTTGGCAGAACCCCCTCCCCCACACTGATGGGGGGAATAGAAGGTCAATTATCAGAACTTCCAGTCTATATATAACACCAGACAAAGTACTCTGTCAAGGGGAATGTCCAAGGCAACAGAAGCATGGTAATGGGATCTAAGGGTCAGACCATGAAGCCGCATCCAAAGTTAGGAAAATATCTATGAATTTAAGAAACCTGACTTGGACTTGTACAAAAAGATCAAAGATGATTTTAATAGCTTAGTGCCATGAGCTTCTAGCCTTTGGTGTGACTCCTGGCTGTTGGATCCCACCTTATTTTCTTGATTTCCTTGGGGAGTTTCAGCTATAGACAACTCCCATTCATCATTATTTCCTGTATGGGGAAGCAGCTTTATCTGTGAGACTGTGGTCAAAAATATGTTAGTACCTCTTCACACCTGGACTAAATCTTTTTAAAAGAATGTTTTTGAATATGATTTGTTTTTGAGTTTAAAAATAAAACCTCAAAATCTCAGTGGTGCCAAGTTTTGTTAATAGTTCATTTTGTCACAGAGTTGTTACTTTAGGTTTGTCTGCTCGGGGCCTCAGTTTTACTCATCTGTATAATAAAGGGGTTGGACTAGGTGACCTTTGAGATCTCTATGTGATCCTATGATTGGGAATGGAGGAAAAATGGAAATCCTTCAATAGTAGTCAGTTGTTGATTCAAATGATTAACCAATGAAATGAGAAGAGAATTCCATAGAGTAACCATTCAATCAATGCCCATAAACTTACCTTCATAGAGAGTGGTAGAAGTCAGATAGTTTCAAGGGTTTCTAAAGTATGAATGAAGAAGTGGCTGTTGGAGGAGACAGCTCAAAGTAATTTTGTAGCTCTCTGTTTTCCTCTAACTTTTTGATTCATAAAATAAGTAAGGCAGTTGAGAAGGAATTAGGTAACTATCCCATTGAATGTAGGAATTTTGGAAACATCACAAACTCACTTTGAACCATAGAATTTTTCCTTCCTCATCTTTTATATTGTATTTAGGCATCTAAAAAAAACATCCTGAGAAGGCATCTTTAGGGTTCTCCAGATTACCAATGGGGTCCATGACATAAAATGGCCAAGACCTCCAGATTTGTATCATTCTCTTCTGCATTTTGTAGAAGTGATAAATCTCTGGCAAATGGGCAAAATCTGCAAAAGTCACTAGGGAAAACTCCAGAAAAGCCAACTGTATAACTGCTGACATTGAAAATATTATTAGGGTTAGAAATTTGCTAGAACAAATTTTCACTTTGAATACCCAGGTACTTGAACAAGTATATGCAACTGATAAATCTTTTTGTGGTTGTCAAAACAAGCGCAGCTAACTTTGTACATTGCCTGTTATAACTAAAAGCACTTTGACAGTCTGAAGTCTGGTGTATCAATAGGGAGAGTGTATTCATTTCCCCCCCAACCATAATTCCCAAAGAGTTTTGACATCTCTGAAATCTATATCTCTTCCAAACACTGAGAGACAGAGTTGATTAAAGGTTGTTCCTGGCACCCATCCAGGGGGGTTGGCCATCTCATTGGAACCGCCTCCCTGACTGGTGTTTGCCTCCCTGAGCCCTGCTTGATAGAAGCCTGGCACATCCGACAACGTGGAGGCTATCTGCATGTCTCATTTCAGATTATGTACTAGTTCCTATGCCTCAAGGGTGTCCAAAAAATTAGAGTTCTCTCCAGCCTAGTCCAGCTTCCTGGTGACTGTCATTGTTTGTAGACTACCTGTCACTTCACCGTGTGGTTGATGTGGTTGACCTGATGTCCATAGTCACTCACAATTAACTGGAACCAGAGATCCTGCCAGTGCATGGTTGGTTTCAAAAGATAAAGTAGACTACTGTGACCTGATATTTTCCTTTCGGGGTGAGGGAAGTCTACTGTGTGTTTGTCAACAGAGCTCCCTGGGCTCCCATGAACCAGCAAGACAGTTTGGCAGCCTACTTCTGCCTTTGCTATTTTTCACCTCACTGCCTAACCAATTTGGTTCATTTCTTTTGATGTCTGCCAAGGAGTCTTGCTTAATTTGTACATATGGGAAACTCCAACTGGCCTTCTCTCTGTTTCTTACTCATGATCTTCCATCTCCCATCTCTGTACTTTTGCAGTAGATGGTCCCCATGCCTGGAATGCCCTCCTTCTTCATTTCTGCCTCACAGAATCCCCCTCTTCTTTCAAGACAGAGCCCACACTCTTCCTTCTACATCAAAGGTTCTTAGGGACTGTGAACTTATCTTTGTTCTTATATTTTGATAACTATTTCAACATAGTTGGTTTCTTTTATAATACTTTATGTTTTGTTTGATGAATTTAAAAGTATAATTCTGAGAAAAAGTTTATTTGCTTTCCCAGACTACCAAAGGAGTCCAAGCCACAAAACTGATTAAGAACCCCTGTTATACATGAAAGCTTTCCTGATCCTCCCCTCAACTAATAGTGCCTTCCCCCTCAATCTACCTTATGTTTCACCTTTTTTTCTCTTTAGATATTTATTCTATTTATATTTGCATATGTCCTTTTTGACTCCCCCATAAGAATGTAAGCTCCCCCAAAATAAAGATGATTGATTCATTTTATTTGTACCTCCTACCCAGAACAGTGCCTGGTAAATGAAACCTTAATTCCTACTTGCTGATTGATGTATTAAAGTAGACTCCTAGAGACCTGATACAGCTGTGAGGCTTGGGGGTAGACTGAGGGTAGACTACCAACCCTTCCTCCACAATCTAACCTCCTAAGAGAAACTTTCCCAAAGCCCATGAGGTTCCTCAGCCTTCTCCTGTGCTTCTGCATGCCTATCATATCCCACTCACATATAATGCCTTATATGTTATGATGGAAAGAAGCTTGGATTTCGAGTCTTCAGTTTCCTCTTCTGTGAAATGAGCGAGGTTGGATTAGATGACTTCAGAATAGGAATTCTTCTTCAAAGAAAGATTGTTAAATTCTTCAGAGTAAACTTTGACACCTTGGAAATTGGTGTTATTTTGACTTGAGCAAGTGATTGAGATGTTAATAATACAAATTAATTTGAAAAGAATGTCCTGCACGTATTGGAGAGCCTGGTTGTTACACATTTCCCGGCAGATCCCTGTCTCAGAGGTTCCTTCTAGCTCTGTGAGTCAGAGGAACTGGGTTCAGATTTCAGATATGTTCCTTAATACCTGCGTGACTTTAGGCAAATCACTTAAGCTTTCTGGATCACAACTCCTTTATCTATTAAATGGGGAGGTTGGACTCAACTTCTGAGGTCCCTTTCAACTGAAATTTCTGTAATGTTATGATCTTTTTAATATAATGCACCAACCATCTATTAAGCATCTACTCTGTTCTATGCACTGTACTGGGGGCAGGAGTGAAGGTGGGGAGGGACACACACAAAGACAACCAAATAGCCTCTGGCCTCAAGGAACTTATATCATACTCTTCCTACCTAAATTCTAAGTCTCTTATTGCAGGGTCTGACTTGAACTGTCTTGTTGCCTGGATCCATGATCTTTGGCACACATTAGGTGTTCCATAAATACTGCTTGAACCAATGTTTGATTGAGAATTCCCCTCTGAGTATCATCTAGTGGTCTTTGGTTTGGGCTTGGCAGTTTGCTATTTTCATGCGACCACTTGACAAAAAGTCTGTGGTCAGTGAGCAGGGCTCAAGGTTCTGATTTCACTTCTTTCACGTCTTTGAAGACCTCTTGGTGGGGATCAGGGAAGAGCAACCACAGTCAGTATTTTGGGTTGGCATCTTGGGCTTTTGTTGTTGTTGCGCTTACTATTTTAATTTTAATTTAATTTAATTTTTTCTCAGTTACATGTAAACAATTTTTAACATTCATTTTAAAAAATTGAGTATCTAATTCTCTGCCTCCCTCTCCTCCTTACTCCTCAAGAAGGCAAGCATTTGATATAGATCATACATGTACAATCACGCAAAGCATTTTCACATTAGCCATGTTATTTTTGCACTTATCTTAAAGGTTTGTTTGTATGACAAAAGTTCTTTGTTGTCTGGTAGTCTTTTATGACTTATTTGGTCTTTCCAGTCATCTTGAGTAGTGTGTTGTGCAATTCAGTTCATCAACTTCAGAGAGGAAGATGATGATGATGATATATTGGGTACACAGGGAGTCTTTTTGGCTGCTCCCTTTTCTTTAGAGCATCAGTCCTTCTATTAAAGGATTAAAGTCTTTGCCTAAATAATATTTCATGATCTAGAAATTAAATTTATATATCATTATCAGCCCAAATAATGTAAATGAACTTGGCTCTTTTTATGGAATTTCCCAACTTATAGATTATCATGCAGCTATAAAAAAATCAATTCATTGTTGACAACTTTAAGTCCATTTATTTAGATATATTTGGGAAATATTGATGTGTTTAAAGCTGCTTAAAGGGATGAAGATAAAATTAAGCTTCAGGATCTATTTCAGTTTATTGACCATATTGAAAGAGAATTTGGAGGTTCAAGTATGACAAGAAAGGTGTATGTTTCTGAGGTGGTATTTTTCAAAGTTAGACTGAGCTGATACCCTGCGACAGTGATAATATATAGAAGTGTTCCATTGGATGGCAATATTGGGCCACTTGTGGGAGGCAATGTGGCATGGCAGATAGAACTGTGAGAATGGAGTCAGGAAGATCCCCCCTCAAACACTCAAGGTGCATTACCATGGGTGAGTCACAACTTCTCTGAGCATCAGTTTTCTCATTTGTAAAATGGGGATAGTTGTAGTGCTCTCTACAACCAGAGGGTGATTGTAAGGATCAAAAGGGCTGATAGATATAAAGAGGTATATATAAACTAGGATTGCTGTTGTTGAGTGTTTTTCCATCCTACATTGGTTAAGAAAGGGCTACTTTACATGTTGTAATGGAAAAACCACTAGATCTGGAATTAGAGGATCTCATGCTGTCTACTTCTTATTTCTTACATGATTTGGAAAGTTGCAAACTTCTCTGTGCCTCAGTATCCTCATCTGTAAAATGATGAGGTCACAGATGATCCCTTTTAGTTCCTTCCATCTCACTTCAAGAGTCTGTTGATGCATAGTAGTCCACTGGGGACAGAGCCAACTACAAAAAGCTGAGGAGGGGCAACTAGATGCCCCTGTGAATAGAACACCAGCTCTGGAGTTGGAAGGACCTGTGTTCAAATATGGCCTCAAACACTTGGCACTTACTAGATGTGTGACCTTGGGCAATTTGACCTGATTGCCTTGCATCCTCACTCCAAAAAAAAAAAAAAAGCCAAGCTAGGTCAACTTTGAAAGATTCCTGAGGAGAGATGGAAACACTAAGTTATCTATTTTACCTGTAGACTCAGAGACGAGGCGGAAGTGACACACACATGATATTCCTCATGCAATACACACAGCTGCTCATATGAAAACCAGTCTGTAAGTCCAGAGGAGACTTCCCTTCATAACCCAGTTATAAAACTAGAATTGGGGAAAGACATGTAATGGTAATGAAATCTTCTTAAAAGTATTTCCCCCCATATCCTCTTGCTCCCACTATACCTTCCCTTTCTCATCAAATGAATCCTTTGTGGGCATTAGAAATTTCTGACGTATTATTCACATACTTTTGCAGAAATGCACATCCTGATTGTCTTGACATTGCAAGCATCTCTTTGCTTCCATAAGATGCCATTTATGTGAGTTGCTATTGAGTTCTGTGATACCAACTACTGGAGACATATATATGTATGGATCTCTCTCTATATATAATCTTTATGGCACAGGCTGCACCTTTTGCATTTAAATTTATTGTAAAACATTACCCGCATCTGTAATTATATTGCTTTAAAATAAAGCCTTCACCCACTCTTCACATCTTTGATGTCCTTTCCCCGCTGACTCCATTTTTTCTTGTTCCCACTTTACGTTAATATGAAGAGACAGTTGAGTAAATGCACAATGAACTTCAAAACCTAGTAATTGTTTTTCAGAAAGAATGAAACTTGCGAATTAGATATGGATTGTAAACGAACACCAGGGCTGATTAGTGTTCGTTAGGGTGCCTGCCGGACCGTTCTGACACCTGCCTGCCAGCTCTCTGCAGATATGCCGCCATGGACGCCTCTGTTCTGCCCATCACATGACAGCCAGCAAGAAGTGCTGGGTGGGAGTTTAAAAGCTTTGCCGTGAGTCTCCTTGTCAGGCTCCACAATTCATGGGACTCTTGACATAAAAGGCAGCATAAAACAAAGATGAGCCGCATCCATTTACATGGAAACTCTAGTTATCTGTAATAAAATAAACCCAAAGTCAAAAAAAAAAAGGATGAGTATCGAAGGAGTCCACTCAAGCTTTCTTTGAGGTTATGGAGATAATGAGTTTGGGGGGACTTGAAGGGAGGGAAACCATTCACAAGACAAGTTTACAAGCTGCTGAAAAATTGCTTTTTAGGAAAAAACCCCCACCACACCACCCTTTTCATACTAACCATCTGCTTGCATCTTGTTTACTGCCCAGACTGCCAGTTTGTGCTTATTAATCATGCTTACACAAGTATCTTAATTACTCCCTGTGTAGCTGCTCTGTCTTGAACTCAGAAGTTGACCTTTCTCTTTTTATGCCTTTAAATCATTAATCATACACAATCAACGCCAACAGGGCAGAGCCATGGAGAAGGCTACCCAGATTCTCCAACCTTACGCCAGTTCCAGGCAGACATGGAGCTGCAGAGAATAACCATTTCTGGCAGTCAGGCGTAGCCTAATTAATAACCCCTCAGTGTCGAGGTGTACATACACACACACGCACGCACACACACACATGTGCACGCACACACATACACGCACGCACACACACACATGCGTTCGTTCTTTCTTATCATCCTTCCTCCCCTTCTTTCTCAGTATCTCTCATTCTTTCCTCTTGGAGGGATTGAAGGATGGCCGCTTTACTCCTATGAAAATCCTTAAGATCTCCACTCAGGTTTGACAGTCATGAAATTATTTCTAGAAGCATTCAGGCAAAGACTGGAGGGACCATTTGACAGATTTCTCCATTGGCTATAATGATGGACTCCCTTGACCCTGAGCTCTTTTCTTTGATTTTCTGAAAATTTGAAAGATTTAATAAGGAAGCACTCTGGCCTCTTATGAGGAAGTGCTTTGGTTTGATGCTCCCCTTATTCTATCCCTGTTCAATGGGAGATAAATGGCCAAGAAAGCTTGGGTACTTGAGAATGGGTCTTCATTTCTCTCTGTGTATAGATGGTCATAACCATGACAAGTCCACACTCCTGGGCACAGGGAGATTGCCCTTTCTTTTGGAGGGAATAATGTCTGTTGAGGTTTTGAAGCTCTGATTACTTTTCCACTGAACTCTTTGCAAAGTTGTTTAAGCAAAAAGAAGCTGGAAAAATTCAGCTTTAGGAAAAAAACCCAAATTATCAGAAACTAAAGGGAAAGAAAAAAAGAGAAAGAACTGTAACTTGCTTTACAGAAAGGGATCTCTCACTCTTTACGTCCTAGACACATTACAGGATGCAAAAGTAATTTTAGTGAATGCTGTTCCTCACCCTTCCTCCTCTAGTCTCCTATGTATGATGAAAATCTTTGTGATAAAATACAGAGATGAAGTGAAACTATAAGCCTGCTCATTTTGACAACTGGAATCCTCTGGCCTATGAAAGGAATCTCTGCAGATTCCTTTGTAAAATAACTTATGTTTTCTCCATACGACCATTAATTTTATACTTTTTTTGGAGGACAGGGAAGTTTAAAATATTATAAAGTTGCATCTTTTAAAAAAATTCTCCTAGCAAAGACACAATGGTCATGATTTTGACAGACACTCTATAAACAAATTGTGGAATTTATAGGTAATTTTCGTTCATTGGAAGGCTGGGTGGTATTTATACTGTAACGCTAAGAATTTTGTTACCCATGATCCCTCAGTGCCTTTGGGAGAAACACACACACATGCGTGCGTACATACACATACAGGCACACACACATGCACACAGGCGCATGCACACACACCTTTAACTTATACCTTTCTGGGACAACGTAAAGGGGCTAGGGAGAGGGGCACCTAAGGAGGAAAAAAAATGCCTCTCGAAGTAAAAGCAAGAAACTGTTCTAGTGAAAAATCACCTAATTAATTCAGATAAAAACTTTGCCATTCCCTGTGCAACAGGGATATACGGTTAGCGGGTTTTATTATTTACATTAAAAATTACTTGTTCATGAAGTAAAGTCATAAATCAGTTTACCCTGAATGGAGTGAATTAACAAAATATTTCACCCAGCAGAGCATGTATATATATTCGACTGGCTGGTTTTTTTTGGAGCTTCTCCCTGATTGATGAAGTGAAAATTCTATCTTGTCTCTGGTGAGGCTTCGCGTCACTTTCCGACATAGTTTTGGTCTTTGGGTATGTGTGTGCTTTTGGCAGCTGGTGGTATCGGCCAGTCCGAATGGCCACTGCGGATGACAGAAAGACATAACTCATTTCCATTTGGCAAACTAATCATTAACTTGAGCTCCTCAGTGTAAGATGTTTTCAAAACTAGACTTGGGAGGCTTGCATAACCCTGGTGTGCTGTTGAAACTCTTTGCAAAGGGCTGGTCTTGTTCTTGGAAGCCTCTGAGCCCTTCTGATTTCAGTGTTGAGAGCCTGGTTTGGCAAGGGCCCTGTTTACTCTTCAGGGCTTCTGGAGGCTGAGAACCTGACCCCTAAAATAATGCCAGGTTATTTTTAGGGGAATCAAAGCATTTTTTTGGGTTTTGTTTTTGGTGGGACTGGGAGCGGGGGGAGGTGTAGAAGGGATTCTGGCATTGTTTTGGGTTGGAAATGTTTAGGGTGGGGACTGAAAGTTTTACTCTGCCATAACTGATGGGACCTGCTTCTGACCCAATGTCGGAACTGGAAAGGGAGACCAAACATTTATGTGTCAGATACTGTGTTAAATGCTTCTAACAAATATCTCATCTGATCCTCGCAACAACCCTTTGAAGTAGATGCTATCATTGTCCCCATTTTACAGTTGAGGAAAATGAAGCAAATAGAGGTTAAGTGACTTGCCCAGTGTCACCCAGCTGGTAAGAGTCTGAGGCTAGATTTGGTCTCATTTTTTCCTGACTTTAGATCCAGTACTCTATCTGCTTCTAAGGGGCTTTGGAGGACCATGGAGATGAAGTGAGTTATCTGAGGTCACGCAGCAAGTCAGCAGAAGACTTGAAGCTATAATTCTAGCATCTTGACTGGAAGGAAGGCCAGGGTTTCATTTCCATCCACTGGTCACTGTCAGTCTGGTAGGAAGAATGGATTGTGGGTCCTTTTTCTCAAAGTCAGTCATGGCCACTGTACTTGGTTGGCCATGGTTCTTGTCTAGAAATGTGCTATCTGTGCATGGGGCATTTATGGTGGTGGTTGGTCCAGAAAGAACAATGCTTAGACTCAGGAGTTCACCTATTGATGGGAAGTGGGTGAAGAATAACATGGAAGTTGAAACACCTAGGAGAATCATTGGCTCAAGAGCTAGAAGGATCCTTAGAGATCATTTAACCCAACCCTTCATTCCACGGATGAGGAAACTGAGGCCTAGAGTGATGGATCTATCACAGTAGAGTGCACAAAGGAGATGCCTTATATAGGTTTGTTGAGTTGAGCTGAATTGAATTGTCCAAGGTCACACAGAAATTGGCAAAACTCAAATTCCAACCCAGATTTTTGGACTCTGGATCTACTCCTCCTTTCAAGGTTGACTTGTTTTGATACATTCCAAACTTAAAGGATTGGGATTAATCAGTCAACAAGCTAATATTACAAGTGAAGGAGTAGGGGCTGTTGGCTGGAGAAGGCAAACACTTATCAAGTGCCCACTCTGTGGCAGGCATTGTGCCAAATACAAAATACAAATACAAATATAAAAAAGGTAGAGTCCCTTAAGGAGATTATAATGAAATGGGAGAAGACAATAAATATATAGAAGGAAGCTAGAGGGTCAGGGAGAAAGGCAGGTCGCTATCACATGTCTGAGAAGCAAGTGGGGCGGATGCTCCATTATTCTAAACACTCAAATTTCATCCCCATCCATTCCATTCTCAGTGCTCTTGTTTCACTGTCTCTCATCTGGACTATTGTTCTAGCCTCTGTAAAGGACGTCTATGAGGAAAATTGCTGAGGGAAATCTTGCTTGCTCCTTTTTCATCATTTGACTGTTTCCACTAATGAGAACTTGATCATGTGAAATGAACTCAGGGACTGGGATGGGGTGGGAATTTCCCCCTATCTCCAGGATTCAACCTTCTCTGACCAACTGAGCCAGAATTATTATAGAAGGCTCATCTACAGGATCTGTGAGGTCACAAAGGAGATGAGTACAGATGACTAAGATGAGAGTAGTTCTTATCATTCTCGATATTCTGAATTCTAATGGTCCTTATGATGTAATTACTGAACCCAGACTCCCAAGAGACCTGAATTTGAATCCTGCCTCCGACATACAGTAATTATGTCTGTTTGGGAAAGTTTTTAAAGAAAGAAAAGATGAAATTTTATAGGGAATGGTTTCTCTGAGTCTATTTTCTTTAGTAATTAAAAAAAATTGGGTCTGTAATTTAATGGGGTGTAGCTAGGTGAACCAATGGACGGAGTGTTGGGCATGGAGTCAGGAAGACTCATCTTCCTTACTTCACATCCAGTCTCATTTAGTTGCTAGGTGAGTGACCTTGGGCAAGTCACTTAATCCTGTTTATCTCAGTTTCCTTGATTAATAAAATGAGCTGGGGAAGAAAATGGCAAACTACTCCAATATCAGATGGGGTCATGAAGAGTCAGACACTACTGAAAAAATGACTAAATGTAATTTAACTGAAGCTCTGGGTGAGGAAATCGGCTCTGCCAGTGCGCATCTGGAACTGTCCTTCAACTTACGTTTTGGAGAGTTTGCTAGGTTTAGTGACTTGCCCAGGGTTATGTAGTCAGTTTAACTTTGAGTCATTGTTCTTTGCACTGTGCCATGAACCAGTGCAAAGAACAATGGATTCAAAGTTAAAATTACATGGATTCCCATCCCAGCTCTACCATTTACTAGGTGATTTTGGGTAAGGCATGAACCTTCAAGAGTCTCAGTTTTCTTATCTGTAAAACAAAAGGGTTAGATAAGATCAGGGGTTCTCAACTTTTTTTTATGTCATAGACCCTTTTAGCAGCCTGGTAAAACTTATGACTTCTTCACAGGATCATGTTTTTAAACACATAAAATAAAACACATAAGATTAACAAAGGAAGTCAGTTACGTTGAAATACAATCAAAATATTAAAAAAAGAAAATTCACAGACCTCTGGACGAGATGATCTCTTAAGCCCATTTCTGCTCTTGGAACTATGATTCTGTGACTACAAGAGTCAGAAAAGAACAGGAGATGGATGAGTTGTGGTCAGGGAGGGCTTCCTTCACAGAATAGATAGAGTGTGAGCCATGCCTTGAAAGAGAGCCAGATTTGGATTAAGGGAGAAGGGGAGTGCAAGTGAAATTTTTGAGCACTCAATCAGGGTGATAAGTATCAGCCCATCTTTGGGAGGGGAAGCATCTTGGTTCTTAATAGAATATTTAAGTCTGAGCATCTTCACTGTCTGCTAGAGGCACTAGAAGATGGGGGATAAGTTTGGTTGTTATTGCAACTAGTTTGTCCAGGAGTTAGATGGATTTGTAAAATGTGAGTTGGGTAAGTGGGATTCAGAGAGGAAAATCCAGCCCTTAAAGCAAAAATATTGGTGTGAACCACCTGAGTGAGAGTGTTAAATTTGGGCTAATTGTTGATGACTCTTTATTAAACTTTTTATTGCTCCAGTATGGGAGCTGTTTTATACTCTCAACTTAAATATTCTACTTGGGTTGCTGTATGGCAGAAAGACATGGGATAGAGCTACCTCTGAAAAACTCCAAATGAATGAAAGGCATTGGAGAAATCGGGGCTGTCAGGTATAACCATTCATGAACTCTGAAGATCATCAGGAATCAGAAACTCCATCAGGAAACTGTAGGATAAGAAGAAAAGATGGGCTGCTTATATAGTAGGGGGTAGAGGGCACCAGTAGAAAGTCTGATTGATCCACTGCCCCACTTAAAACATCAGAGGAAAAGGAAGAAACTCTCCAGCATATGGATGAGCTTTCTACAGATCTGTTGGGAGAACATGGACAAAAGTTGCTTAGGATGAAAGGCATGGATGGGTTGGACTCTGCATTGCGAGAATGAAATTACAGATTTAAATGAGCATAGATTTTCTTCTAAATAATACCTTCAGTTTTTACTGGGCGAAATGATAGAGGGTAGGAGAAAAGGGCTTGTTGATATGCTTTTTCATTTAACCATTTCTTTTCCCCAGCACTAACATATTGCTTAAAATAACAAGTTCCTCATCCTTCCCTTTCTTCTCTCTTTTCCCCAGTACCACAAGGTTCTAATAATGAAGAATGTCTAAAATCCCTAAGCAGTCATTTAGTTCTTAAGTCTTACTGCTTTCCCACTATTCTATCCCTCTGGATGCTACAATTAGCCATCTATTAGTCATATGTTTGTAAAATGGTTCTATTGGTGATGTTCCTGTGGCCCTATCCTGGCTTTCTTAAATGACCAATAAGTTCTCAAGCAAATTTTCCCAATGTTCTCTTCCTCACCTCTTTGGAAAAAGTTCCTAAAGTCTTCTCCTATTTATAAGCTACCTTCTTCACATTTGAAGGGGTGCAACACAGATGGTGGTCCTCATTTCTAATGCTACAAATTTGCTTGAACTATGTTTCCACATGGCAGGGAATCAGGAAGAGAGAAACCTGCTGTTTCTCAAAAGATGAGAGTCCTTCTTCTTGGGCTGTTTTGTTAGGATGAGTGATAAGGCCAGGGTGGAGGATTTGTTCCTGATGTGACTTTTCCACCTCTGTGGCCTAAGGATAAATCATCATTTTCAGGTTGCAGGGAAGCCAGTGTCCAACTTCCACCCCTAACCCTCCAATGACTTTTGAAATGAGGGCTAGATTTCCTTCACCTTATAATTGTTCAGTAAAGGAATATTCTTTGGGAGGATTATCTCAGACATTGATCTGCCCTTGCCATTCCTTCAGCAAATTTACAATTGATGGCCATGCTTCGCTGGGTGTCACTTTTTGTCCCTTCCCAGACTCCCCCAGCCAGTCAGGGTTTGAAAAGAGTCCAAATGCCTTGGTATCTTTTTTAAACTTGGCTTTCACCTTTATAGACTAATAATTTATTATTCTGTGTTATGCCTCAGTTCTTTCTGATGACAATATATCATTTTTT
Source organism: Bettongia penicillata ogilbyi (assembly GCA_023548195.1). Classification (NCBI taxonomy): domain Eukaryota; kingdom Metazoa; phylum Chordata; class Mammalia; order Diprotodontia; family Potoroidae; genus Bettongia; species Bettongia penicillata. Next base: position 12,136,119 of record JAJHZJ010000027.1, read on the forward strand.
AATGTTGGTAACTTGATTTTTTGTAATATTGAGACACATATAAATAGAAGAAAAAGAAAATGATAGCTCAGTACTTTTATGGATAGCAATCCGAATACTGCTCTTGATTCAATTTATCCAACATTTATCTGCATAAATTATGGTAGTTAAAGAAAGAAGAGCCGACTCAGAGTACACTTAAGGCCCCTTTTTATAGCAACATAAAACAGTGCAAAAATTACATTCATTACTTTTTAAAATATAGCAACTCTTTATTATCGTTTTCATTCATTGAAAGTAAAATGTCTCACTTGTTAGCTAATGAAACATTGTTGGATTTTAAGGAGATTCTGTCTAATAGTGGGAAGGAGATTACAGGACTTGCCCATTCTATTTTCTTTCGGTCTGTTGGCCCCCTGTTCTCAGTACATTACAGGGTGTAAATGACCTTTAGGAAGGAACAAAGAATCGACTTTATTAACAAAAAGGAATAACTTGCTATCTATGTTTATTATTTTGTAAGATCTAAAGAGACTTTGAAATGCACAGGTTCCTCCTTTGTGGGAAGCCAAGGGGAGGCGGAGGCCACACAATGGGAAGAAAGCTTTAAGGTCTCCTTTTGTTAGCCTCCAACCTCCCAGCCCTCTTACACATCTTTCCTTTTTCATTAAAAACAAAATTAAAAAGTAAATAAATAGAGAAGAGTTCGTGACCTCTCCCTTTGCATTAGCTCTGTAAGTAACCCTCCCAGTTACCAAAGAGAATTTCGAAGGATAAGAAACCAGGCTTTGTGTGCCCAAGTGTTCCTTGGGGTGTTGGGGAAAGTTCCCTGTTTAAACCATTTAACCTAGATTTGGAACTGGAAGGGACCTTAGGGCTCTATGGACCAGCCCCTCATTTTACAGAGGAGGAACCTCAAGGTCACACAAGGAGTGACAGAGGGATGAATACCTCCCTCTGAATATGTTGGTGCTGTGGAGTTGTCTGTTCTGCTTTTGTGAACATTCCACCATTTTGTTCCTTGATTGAGGTGCTGCCTTCTCCCCTTTTTCCTTCATCTCAAGTAATTCTGCATTGCCTTGTTTGGTTATACATGACTCTGAATCTGGTCCTCAGATGGTCAAATGCAATGGGTTGTCTTCTTCGAAAATGAAGGAGATATTGGCCTGGAGGATCCTCCCTTCCTGCTCCCTCCCTCCTCAGCAGTAGACTCTCATGCTGATATATGGTGAATGAGTTTTAGAGCTAAGTTCTTTGGTTTTTATCCCATTTCCACTCTCTAGGGTTTTTCTTATACCTTGGGTTTCTCTGAGATTTTCTGATGGCTTCTGGGAGAGAGAGCAACCATTCAACCATATTTTTAGGTTTCATTGTCCCTATAGACAGCTTGGTTGAAGCTTGTTCCTTCCTTCCTTTTTTTAAAATTATTTTTTGTTTTAAACTTAAATACAAAGTAAGAAAAGAAAAAAGAAACTTAAATACTAAAACTAAAATAACACAAAATAAGAAAAGGAAAAAAAAGCATTGCCATATGCACAGCAGAACTTGAGTGAGAATACAAAATATACAGCAATAAATTTCCATTTTGGGAAAACCTATATAATAAAAACAATTCATTGTGTTGAGAGCTATCCATCTTTTCTTTGCTTCCCTGTAAGATTTTTCTGTTCTTTGCTCTTTCCTTTGTTCTTTTCCCCACTTTCTCCCCACCCCTAGAAGGCACAATTAAGCACAGATTATATGCACACATGTGTGTATGTATGCAAATATACATGTATACACATAAATATATGTAATCCATGTGTAGATATAAACACATGAAGATATACATATATATACATACATACAGCTGTACATACATATGCTTGCACATACCTATACCTAGACAGCAATAATCATGGTTATATATTGACATACACATTCATATGCATCTATGTAAGACCATACTACACTTGTTTATCTCTGTTTCTCTGAGGGTGGATAACCTCTTCCTTCATCAAGTCATATTTTTCCATGTCCAACAAATTATTTTCTACACCCCAGAGATATTTCCATCTTATACTATTTAGTTGTTTTAAATAGTCCAAAACAATATTGATAAATATGGCTGACAGTATAATTTCCCTATTTTTCTGTTGATTAAATCAATTTTAATCTTAACTTTGTCTGAGATCATGGTTACCACCCCTGCTCCTTTTTCCCTAACAAATTCTACTCCTGATTTTTATTTTGTATTTGTGCATATCTCTTATTTCCTATCCCTCCTGACTCTTCTACTTGACTTCTACCCACTACCCTGCCCTCCCATTACTTAACCTGTCTCCCTCTCCCCTACCGCAAGGATCCTTCGTTATCCTTCTATTCCCATTAAACACCCTTTACCCCTCTTTAACCTATTCCTTTAACCTTCCCTCTAAAGATCCCTCCCTTATCCTCTCCCCCATCCCTATCCCCTTAGTATTTCTTTCTAAATTTAAAAGACTCTTATACTCTTCTAGATATATGTGTATTGTTCCCTCTTGAACCCACTCCTGATGAAAATAGTTTCTCAGAATTACCAGCCCTCCTCCCCCATCTAATTCCTTTGTGTTGATTCTTCCTCTCACATATCATTTGTATAAGATAATTACTCTTTTTAGCACTTGCTAAATGGTTTTACCTTTAAAAATCATATCATATTCAGATCTACCCCAATCTTTCTTTTGAACTACCCAATTATAACCATCTTAGACATATGTTTTACATTGTACATTCATAAACGGTAAGCAGTCTGTCCTTATTGAGTCCCCTGTAATTTGTCTTTGGTATGTACCTTATATTTCTCTTGGCTCTTGTATATCAAATCTTCTATTTAGCTCAGGGTTGTTTTTTTGTTTGTTTTTTTTTAAAACAAAATCCCACAAGTCTGACAATTCATTAAATAGCTACTTTTTTTTTTTTTTTACATTCAGGATTATGCTTAGCTTTGCTGAGTATGATATTTTTGGTCAGAACCCCAGTTCTTTTGCTATTAAATATATAGTATTCCAAGACCTGTGGTCTTTTAGCGTCACTGCTGCTAGGTCTTGTGTGATTCTGATTGTGATGCCATCACATTTAAGTTGTTCTTTTCTTGTTGCTCACATGTTTCATCCTTGAGCTGGGGGTTTTAAAATTTGACTATGATATTCCTGTGGGTTTTCCTTGTAAGAGCTCTTTCAGGCGATGAATTGAATTTTTCCTACCTCTTTTGTTCTAGTGCTTCAGGACAATTTTCTTTAATTATTTCTAGTATTATTGTATCATTTTTTTTTGCTCATACCTCTCAGATAGGTTTGATTATTCTTATTTTTTCTCTTCTTGATCTCTTTTCCCAATCAGTTTTTTTTAATGAGATGTTTTACATTCTGTTCTATTTTTTCATTCTTTATATTTTGTTTAATTATGTCGTCTTGTCACAACTTCACTGGCTTCCCCTTGCCCAATTTTGATTTTCAAGGAAGCCATTTTCCTCCTTAAGATTCTGAATCTCTTTTTCTTATTGGTTGAATTTCTTTTCATAATGTTCTTGTTTTTCTTGGATTGCTGTTATTTTTTTAAAAAGTTTTTCCTCAATTGATGGAACCCTAATAAAACTGTCCCCAGCCCCAATATTCTAACTTCCTTATGGGGCCCACAGTAAAACGAAAGGATTGGACCAGGTTAATTCTGAAGACTCTGACTCTCATATCTGTATGCCCTATATACTATAATAAAATACAATGTTCTTTTATATCATTAGTATGGCTACTCCTTTTACCAAAGGAGATCTAATTGCCTCCATTTTAAAGATTGTCATTGAGTCCTTGGGTCCAGAGGCATTGTAGTGTACAACAGGAAGACACAAATTCAAAACCTACCTCTGACACTTAGTGGATATGTGACTCTGGGAAACTCATTTAACAATTCATCTGTACAATAAAGGGACTGGACTAAATGACCACTCAGGTGTCTTCCAGATCTCAATCTGTGAACCTATGATGTACTGTGACTGAAAAAAAAGATCACTCAGTGACTCAACTTTTGGTGATGACCTTGTCTTAAAAGTCCATGATCTGGCACATACTCAAAGTCATCTGGATCCTTTGAAGTTTACGCTCCATGACAACAGAAACTTCAAGAACTTTGGGTCACCTTCACCCCACAGTGAGGCATCAGGGCATTACTTTAGTAGATGTTTAAGAAGCTTACAATAAATTATTTCACATTAAGGTATTCAGGGGAGCGTGTGTGAGATGGAGTCTTCACAGCTTCATGTACATGCCTTGCTTTTCTTAGACGATAGGAGGAGAGGACTCACTCTGACAAACAGAGCAAGGCCCAGTGTAGATTTTTAATCAAAGTGACAACTTTTGTGATTGAAATATTTTTCTTTTGAACCATCCCTTCTCCCTTCCCCTCCTGTTCTCTCCCCACCCCTTTTGTCACTCCTGAATCCATTATCCCTCTGCAAAAACCATCCATCTTCATTCTTGTAGCCTTCTCATCTTAAAGACTAGCTCTAGCTTCTTTCCTTCTTGGAAATGCACCCATGACAGGTCCATAGACTACTTATGGGATGCAGCATCCTTTGCATCTCTCCATATGTATGGACACATAAGTTGTTGTTGAGGTCACACAATGCTTTCAGATCAAATAAAATAGCAGAGGAAAACATCAACTTTTCTATTTGAGTCTTTCTTGTCTGTAGTATAATTTGAGATGGATGTGCTCAAAATTAGGTCTTAAATTTATATACTTTATTATTGTTATTAAAAATAGCAATAATAGTGCTTTGACATGACCCATTAAGGTTTTGTTATTTTCTCCATTTTACAGATGAGGAATTTGAAACTCAGTGGGGTTAGGGACTTGTCTGTGGCCGGGAAGCAAGAGAAACAAGATTTCATATTATGAAATAATTATAATGAAATTATTAATAATAATAGCAGCTAGCATTGAAATAGCTTTTAAGGTTTGCAAAGCATTTTGCAAATATTATTTCAGATCATTGTGACTCCAACTTCAGGATTCTCTCCACTACTCTAGGGTGTGACCCTTCCTTCCTCACAATAAAGCAGGGGTTGGTCATCACTTTTTATGTCATGGACCCCTCTGGCAATCTGATGACTTGGTGACTCCCCCAGTTGCACCCAGCCACAAGGATTGAAATCTGTTCTTCCTAGATTTGAGGCTGGCTTTGTCCAGTGTGCCATGATGTCTCTGGCCTATATAGGATCCTGGTATAATCACACCATTTCTCCATAGACACAATAAATAATGATAATAAACCCTTATTAAGTGCCTAAGAAGAAAGGGCATCATTATATAGATAGACTTGAGGAGTTTCTAATGTGGTAGAACTGTTGATGTGAACCAACCTGATCTCTTATAGTTTTAACTTCTGGATTTTGGTTCTTACATATTATGAATTGTAAACACATATGGCTAGAATATGGAGGTCAAGAGTGGGGGAGACCTTTGTTTCGTCTTAGAGCTTCAGCCCTTATGAGTATGATGACAGAATGGGTTGGAAGTATAAGAGTCTGCTGCAGCAACCAGGTGGTATAGTGGATAGAATGCTGGACTTGGAATCAGGAAGGTTCTTCTTCCTGAATTCAGATCTGCCTGCAGATGCTGCCTAGCTATGTGACCCTGAGCAAGTCACTTCACCCTGTTTGCCTCAGTTTCCTCATCTGTAAAACAATCTGTAGGAGGAAATGGCAAACCTCTCTGGTATCTTCACCAAGAAAACCCCAAATGAGGTCATGGAGAGTCGGACACTACTGAAACAGTATTAGTTTGTAGACAGTCTATGTTTTTCATTCTTTTTCATGCCCCAATCTCCTTTCTCTTCCTTCCTTCCTTCTCTTTTGTCTTCTCCCTCCTCTTCCTTTCCTAATTTGCTCCTTCCTCTTCACTTCCTCCCTTCCCCCATCTCTGAAAGGCTTTCCTACTTTCTGTTCCATTTGTCCCTTTTCTATATGGGACGCAGCACAGAGTAGTGAGTTGGAGTACTTAGGCTCGGTTCTTAGATCCTACATAACTTTGAGTAAATCTCCCAACTCTTCCTGGCCTCAATTTTCCCATCTATCAAATGAGATGTTTGGACTGGGTAACACTTAAATTTCCTTCCCACTTTGTGATCCACTGTTCCAATCTTGGTTCCCACTTGAACCATCTTCTTGGCATTATTTCAAAAACTCATAGAGGAATAAAGGTGGATTTTCATCTTAGAACATAGAATTCTTAGTCAGAAACTCATCCCCAAAAAGAGGAATGACCTGTTTGATCTCTTCCAACACCATTGAATTCCCTGTGTAAAAATCAAGGGCTGGTAATCTCTTCTCATTCTCAGTTATTTGAGGAATGGATGATCATAGGTTCATAGATCTAGATTTATCATGATGATGATGAAATTGTTAATAATAATAGCAGCTATCACTTAAGGTTTGCTAAGCACTTTACAAATATTATTTCATTTTATCCTTACAACAACCCTGGGAGGTAGGTACTATTATTATTCCTATTTTCCATATGAGGAAACTGAGGCAGGCAAGGGTTAAATGATTTGCCTGCAGTCACAAAGGTAGTTAAATATCTGAGGTTAGATTTGAAATAAGCTCCTCTCTACTCAATGCTATCCTCTGAGACCATTTAGGCTAGTCTCTTCTTTTTATAGATGAGGAAATTGAGGACCATGGAGGTTAAATGACTTACCAAATGTCAAATAGCAGGTATCAGAATCAGGATTGGAATCCAGCTCCCCCCAGAGCCAACACTCTTTCCATTGTACCATGTCACCTCCCATGCCAGTACCCCGGTGGTAGTATGATGACCCCCAAGCTTTCTAGTGCCATTCTAGCTGCTTGTCTATGACAAAAAGCATTAATAACTCACTTGAGTAATGGCTGAATGCTATATAGCTAATCTCTGCTTTGCTCCTTCTCAGGGTAGGGATTGGAAAACCTTGCCTGCTGGGTTTTTTTCCCTCCTCCCTCCCAACTAGGAATGTAAGTTTTTAAAGAAGATATTTTGCCAAGCCATTTATTTCATTTGATTAAGCCATTAGAAAAGATTAGAGGTGTCTTTAGTTTTGGAGATAAGTTTAACAGGGAAAGGATTTCAGAAACATCTGGGCATCATGCAGAACACCTTTCTGGTTGCTTATCTTTAAATGCAGCTGTTTGTATTTTTTTTTTAATATATAACAGATAAGAGTGATAAGGTGAAATAGCATGTTTGAAAGCCCCAATTTCTGATATCTCATGCAGGTTCCTCTCAGTGGTTTCCTTCAGGTACATAAATATATAGGGAACCTAGAGTTTTGCTTTCGTATTTTCTTTTTTCTTTTTTTCCCCCATGTAAGAACATTATCTTCACCACAATGTGTCATCACCTAGCAATTGAACATAGCGGCTCTGAGCCCTGTGCCTGAAAAAAGAGGCTTTCCTTTAACCAGGGAACCCCTTAACCAATTTTTCTGTATTCTTTAATATATAGGCATAGATTCCTGTTGAAAATGGGGATACTTTTAATAAAAGAGCAGGTGGATCTCTAGGGGAGGGTTTCCTTGATTGCCCTCCCCCCCTTTCTTGATTGAGAAGCTGTGGAGCAGTCAGATTAGGTGCTTTCAGCAAATTGAAGGCCCCCTGTCCTTTTTTAGTATGATCTGACCATTCATTGTTGAAGAGATGGAGGTTTGTGTTAGGCATACATAAGAAAATCATACATCGAATTAGAAGTTGTTGAGAGTGGATGGGCTGTGTTTTAAATTTTAAAAAGTTTTAATTATGCCATTTTTTGACCTCATAGGCATTTTTAGGATATGCCTCTTTTCTTCAAATGGAACCCTCCCTTGTAAGAAAGAAAAGCAGTTAAACTAAAATACCCATATTGTGTTGTAAGAATTATTATTTTTTCCATTGTGGGGAGGGAGGAAATGAGAAGGAAAGGAGATAGATCTTTATTAATATAAAAAAATTAAAATTTAAAAAACAAATGAAACTCTCAGTAGGATAACTATGCCTGACAACATTCTGTCTCAGTTGTCCATCACTTCTCCGCTAACAGAAGAGTTATGTATCATTATCTATTCTCTAGGACTGTTGCTAATTTTTCATTTACACAGTATCTGGCTTCCTTTCAGTAATATTTTCATTTATATTGTTGTAATCGGTATGTATATTTTATCTTGGTTCTCCTTGTTTTACTCTGGCTCGGTTCAAAGAAATTTTCCCATGTTTCTCTGAATTTCTCATATTAATTATTTCTTCTTGCACAACGACATCCTATTATATTCATATATAGGGTTTTTTTCCAATAGGTTTTTTAAAGCTGTTTCTGAATTGATGGGTACCCACTGTGTCTCAAATGCTTTGCTACCAAGCCAAAGACTGAGTACGCCATTGCCCTTATCCTTCATCATTTACTTGTCTGAATTTAGGTCTTCTTCACCTTTTGCCTAGATGACTGCAGTAGCCTCCTATTGGTCTACCTGCCTTAAGTCTCTCATCATCCCAGTCTATACTACACATTGCTGCTAAATTAATAGTCCTTAAGCGTAGATACATCTGACCATGTATGTCCCCTACTCAATTAATTCCTTTGTTTGCTCTTTAGAGTCTGACTCCAACCCTCTTTTCAGCCTCATTGGATATTACTTTCCTTCCTACATTCTCTTAAGGACCTTAGTTTGTTTTAAAAAGCCAAGGTCTCCCATTGCATCCTGGACCATCTCCAGTTGTCCTGATCTATATCTGGTCATTAGACCCAGATGGCTCAGGAGGTGAAAGTGAGGCTGGTGACTGCACAACTCTTCCTCACTTAAATCCAATTCACTTGCATATTATGGCATCACTTTTATGACATTATGGCCCTCTCTGAGAACAAAGGACAAATATTAGCAGAGCAGTACTCTGTGATCTAGACAAACTCTCCTTTTCTCTGTTCGTCATACGCAATACTCCATTGTCTGTCACCATAGCTTTTTAATGACCATCCCATATGTCTAGAATTCACTCTTTTTTCCTCCTTCCTGCTGAGTCTCTCTCTTTTCCTTTAAGGTACAACTGAAACACCATCTTCTGCATATTACCTTTCATAATCTTCCAAACTGCTACTGCCCTCCCCCCCAAATGACTTTATGTTTAGCTGCTTTACATATTTGTAGGTGTTAATTAATGTTCTGTTTATGCTGTGTATATTTCTATGGATATTGTTCTAAGTTGAGTCTAAGGATCAATTATCCCCTATGGTAGTTGTTAGCCGAGAACACATATCAGATTGTTCACTGGGTGCAAATGAGCCCTGAACATCTCTCTAGGTTCAACAGGAAAGGAAATCTGTTCAGATTGTCTGAGGAACCTGGTCATGTCCTTGGCTACCTGTATAAGTCTGTCTAGCTGGTAGGAATCAGGTATTTGAGGGCTTGGCAGTAGGGAGAAGAGAGTGTTCCACTCAAACTCTTGAGCAGGAATTGCTTAGAGAGGAAGGAAGAGGAACTCTCTTGACCTTCCCCCTCCATTTTCTATCTTGCCTGGAAAAAGACCTTGTGACCTTCAGATGGCTGATACATTTTGGACCTCCCATTTTCCTGCTGGTAACCCAGCAATGTTCCTGGAACAGCTGATGGTAATGTCTACAAGCAGGAACCAAGGATGAAATGAGATGAGGAAAACATATTCAAGGCTCTACAAAGAACCCAGCAGAAAAGCTACAGCCACTTATGGGGAACATCTTTAGGACTTCTAGGAGCTATGAATTAGCTCTTTGTCACATGTGCCTTCTAAGCTTGATTTCACTCTTCCCAGGGCTCTGTGCTTGGGGGGATAGTGTGCCACAGACTTTTATCAAGGTTGTTTTTACTAACTATTCTTCTTATGCTACCTTTTTAAAAGCTAGTCATGTCTATTTGACTAATCGATATCAAGTGACAATAGTAAGTCTGTCAAGAAGCATAGGTTATATTCCTAACATATACTTGGCACTATGCTAAGCTTTGGGGATATAAAGAAAGATATGGCCCCTTTCCTCACAGTGCTTCTATTCTAATTGGGAGAGGGCAAACAACATGTAAATAACTATCTGGAAGATATATACCACACAGATGAAGGTAAATTGAAAGTGCTATATTAACAGCTTGAGAGATTGGGATTAAGGGTAGGGAAGCACACTGGTAGGGGCTCATGAGTGGTATAACAGAAAGAGAAAAACAACCTGTATCCTATATCCCCCTTCCAGTTTAACCTTAGACCCCAGAGGTGACTAGCTAGTCAGACTCTCCATCATTAGAATGTAAGCTTCTTGCAAGAAAGACTGAATTTGTGTACCTAGACCCTAGCCCAATGTACTATCCATAGTGGGTGCTTAATAAATGCTTACTTATTGATTTGCTACAGCAGCTACCAAACTCTTGGAAGGGTAGCTAGAAAACTGATGAATCATCCTTTCTGTTTCTACTTGGTTTCAAAGGATAATCCTGTTTAAATGAAGCTCCTAGCAAATGAAGATCGTTTCAGTCTTTTTATTTGAATTCCTTGTGTTTAGCATGATACTTGGTAAATAGTAGGTGCTTAGTAAGTCTTCACTGACTGATTACTGGTGCTAGTCTATCTCCACTGTCATATTTCCTATGTGTTTCATGGCACCTCTTGAATTTAGAAAGTTTTAAAGTGATGTAGTTGTTTCTGTTTGTGGATGGTCAAACTCTTAGCCATTTGTTTTCTATGATGACATGAATCCTTGGGGTTGATTTTGGGAGATATGAGAGGTTGTAGATTGAATAGGCACAAATATGAAAAAAATTTATGTTTCCTATTCTTTTTTTGGTTTAATTATCTTAATATTATTATAATTTTTCAACATTCATTTTTATAAGATTTTGAATTCCAGATTTTTTCTCTCTCCCTCCTTCCCCTCCCCCCTCACATGCCAGCAAATAATCTGATACGTTATACATGTACAATCATATTAAATACATTTCCACATTAGTTATGTTGTAAAATAAGAATCAGAGAAGAAGGGAAAAACCATAAGAAAGAAAATTTTTTTAAAAAGGTGAAAATAGTATGCCTTGATTTGCATTCAGACTCCATAGTTTATTCTCTGAATGTGGATAGCATTTTCCAGCTTGAGTCTTTTGAAATTATCTCTGTGTACAATGTGTCACTGTATCTCTGAGAATGGCCAAGTCTATCAAAGTTGAACATTGAACAAATGTTGCTTTTACTGTATACAGTGTTCTCCTGGTTCTGCTCACTTTACTCAGCATCAATTCATGTAAATCTTTCCAGGTTTTTCTGAAATCTGCATGCTCATCATTTCTTATAGCATAATAGTATTTTATCACAATCATATGCTACAACTTGTACAGCCATTTCCCAATTGATGGGTATCCCCTTAATTTCCAATTCTTTGTCACTACAAGAAGAGCCACTATAAATATTTTTGTACATGTGGGTTCTTTTCTCTTTTTTATGATCTCTTTGTTATATAGACTTAGTAGAGGTATTTCTAAATCAAAGGGCTATGAATTCCATATTACTCTCCAGAATGAGTGGATTAGTTCACAACTCCACCAACAATTCATTAGTGTCCCAATTTTCCCACATTTTCTGCAACATTTATCACTTCCCTTTTTTGTCATAGTAGCCAATCTGATAGGTGTGAGTTGGTAGCTCAGAGTTGAAAAATATGTCTTTAGTTAGTAGTTTTTGAATTATGGAAAAGCAAAATTCTTTTTGCAGAAGCTGTGGGTCTTCTGGTCAAGGAAGTGGTCCAGGGGTTAAATTCTCACAGGCTGAATGACTTAACTGTAGTTGAAAGAGCCATGAACTTGGAGATGTAAGGTCTAATCCCATTTCTGTCCTGGTAGCTGTGTGACCCTGGAAAGTAGTTTAATAACTGTGGATTTCCTTATCTGTAAATGGAAGGGTTTGGGGCATATATTGGAAAATAAATGTTCCTAATCCAGCCAATTTTTTTTTGGTGGTTAGGGGTATTTGGCCAGAAGATGAGACCAGGTCAATATTTCAGTATTTCTAAGAATTCTTGTTCATAAATTATTGTACAAGCACATAGCTTAGGTTAGGAAATCTTCTTTCCTTCCTGCATCCTGACTCCATACCACCCCAGGTCAGAGTGGAACCAGTTAGTTCATTACCCATAAGTTGGAAAGCAATTGGTTTGAGGATAGTTAAAAAAGATGTTCAATCATGATTGGCTCTTAAATGAGTCTTTATATCTTTCATTTTAGCCCAGTCAGCATTGGGCATCTAGGGGTGAGGCTTGGAATCAAGAAGATGTGCATCCAAATCTCATCATAGATACTTGCCAACTGTCCATGGTGACAATGGTCAATTTATTTGACCTCTATGCGTCTCAGTTTCCTCATCTGTAGAATAGGGGTTGCACTTGGTAACCATTAATATTTCTTCTAATTCTAGACCTGTTGTCCTACTATATTGGAGTACATGCCTAGGAGTTGGAACTCTGGGTCAAATTCCAAATTATTTACCAGAATAGCTGAACCAATTTATATTTCCAGCAACCCCTTCCCCCATTTCTACAATCTGTCCAACATTGATTATTCCCATCTTTTTAACATCATCATTTTTCCAATGATGACACATGGCTTTAAATAATAGACTACCAGAAATTCTAAATAGACCACAACAAATTTTAAATTTAAAATGAAGGCTCACCCAAAGAGCAATGAAGAGATGCAGGGTAGGAGAATACAGGCGCTTCCATATTAACAGTGGTAAATTGAGTGGTGCCAATGATATTGTCAAAGAAATGACTGGAAATAAAGGTAGGAGAGCTATATCATGAGAGTGAGAGATAACAGGTAGCTTATGTGTTTTGTTAGTACTCATTAGTAATGTCAGGAGATTAAGAGGAAGATTCCCTAGAATATCAGCTCAAACCCCTATGGAGGATTTCCATGAATTGGAGTTGCATAGGATGAGAAGACTTAATAAATTGTGAACTACCTTTCTTTGTATCCTCAGTGTCTGGCACATAGCAAGTGCTTAATAACTGCTTTTCGACTGATTATTGAGAGTGTCTTTATTAGTGAGACCACAGATAAATTGAAAAATTTCTTAAAATACTTCATTTTGGCTTCATTTCTATGTACCTCAGTCCCATGCTGAAAGTGTTTACTATTAAATTTCTACTCTATAGCTACCCTGGCTTCTCTGGGTGCTGCCTTAAGTCCCTTTGGGTGGAGATGGAGATGGAGGAAACATCCCTACATCTGGCCTTAAATATTTCTCTTTTGAACCCCAGGTCCTTATTAACTGACCTCATCTTGAGTATCCTTTGCTGCTTCTATACATCTTACTCTTTTCCCCAAACCATTTCTCTCTATTCTGTTGATTTCTGAGGTGTGCTGCTAAATGTTTAACAAGCAGAATTCCGGGAAAAAATGTGGTCGTAATACACTTTTTAAATTTAATCTTCATTGTTAACATTTCCCCCATCTGTTCCTTCAGTCTAGATAATCAACAAAATGACATCAAGCTTTTATCTATAGTGCTTGCCAGTTTCTGGGGTGTGAATGCTCATACTAAACATTTAACAGCCATCTCTCATTAAAGCTGGTTCCAGGACACACTCTTTATTAAGTCAAGTTACCAAGGCTGGTTCTAAACTAGGCTTTGCCATCTCCAATTCTAAGTTGATATCTCAGCTTAGTCTGCTCAGTGATCATCTGGTCTTAATGATGGATGCCATCTTTCTTTAGTACCTGACTGCATCAGCTCATCTCCCTCTGATAGAATTAAATCCCACACTTTCCTTGTTCTGGTGACCACTTTCTCATTTGAACCATCTACAAAGTGTCTGTTTCCCATCTGAAGAATTGTCTGAAGAATACCTCCTTCCTTTGCTCGTTGACTGATCAGGGATGATGGATATACCCTGAGTCTATTGAGTGGTGACACCTCTCTTGGGTTGGCTTGCCAGCTTTATCCAGGTTCCTTTATCCAGATTCATCGCTCAGATCCCTCCTCTCCCTTTTTCCCTGTGAGTGGTTTTCCATTGTTCTATCATTACACTTTTATAATAGCAAAAATATTTCAAACATCTATTAATAGAAAAAAGCATCATTCCTACCCTGGCATTTCTTCATCTTCCCAGTCATTACTTCCTCTACAGCACTCTTCATTTACCCAATCCAGGAGGAGCTTGATTTGGCTCTGAAATGTCAGTTTTCCTCATGATGTTGCCAGCTTCTCCCTAACCAATATTTATGGCATTGGAGCCACTAGTAAAATACCATGACATAGTAACTTTTAATTTTCCCAGATTTATGATGAGAATCAGAAAGGAAAGTCATATCCCAATACTACACAGAATTTCCTATTTATTGTGGACTTAGATTTTTTTTTTAATGTTGAAAAGAATTCAGAACTACCAAAAATACTATGAAATATTAACAGCATGAATTTCTTATGTTACTCTTGGATTAGTAACTTAAAATAAGGCAAACCATGGTAAATATTGAATCACCACCCTTATTCCTAATGAAATCTTTGTGTTGGTGGCTTTCCATTTATTTTTTTAATATAGGTGGCTCATTGAGTAGACCTCTTAAGAGTCAAGAAGATCTGAGTTCTAATCTTGTTTAGGCTTTTACTGATTGAATGGCCCTGGACAAGTCATGTGACCTCTTTTAGCCTCAACTTCATCATCTGTAAAGTAGGAATAATAATAGAAACCACCTTACAGTATCATTGTGAGGATCAACTGGGATAACTTATGTAAAGTACTTCGTGAAACTTAAAGCACTCTTGAATTCTGTTGTTATATTATAATAGTCTGTTGTAATTATAAAAACATGAATAGATACAGTTTTCTTTTCTTTGTGACAGTCATCATTTAGTGGCATTCCCAGGTGTCTTTGGCTTGGGTCAGTCTAATGATTCAGCAAATTCAACTCAGTAAACATTTATTTAGTTCCTCCTATGTGAAAGGCAGTATATTTGGTGTCAGATTAAAATGATTTAATCTGGCTCTTTTAGTAGTGGAGACAATGCTTCCAAAGCCCAGTATTTATCTCCCAAAACCAGTCTCTGATTTAAAAAGCTCCCATTTGTACTTGAACTGAAATGATCATTGACCTAGGGTTTTGTTGCCTCCCAAATCCAGGAGAAATAGATTCTCTTAAAATTGCAATAATTCTGAACCAAGGTAGTTTATTCAGTCATTACTCTGCCAGGAAAGTGCCTAGCAATCTCTCCTGGTGCCTAATACAATGCTTTGCATGCAGTAGGTCCTCAAGGAACATTAATTAAATAGTGTTGTAATATAAATAGCCCCTGATTTGAGGTGGTAACACCTGGATTTGATGAATCCTGGATCTGCTATTACTAGAGGCACTGTGGGAATCCAGGTAATTATTTAACCTCTCTGGACCTCACTATCCTCATTTATCAAATGACAGAATTGGATTAGATGATGCCTAAGCCCCTTTCTGCATCTAAATCCTATGATCTGATCCAATAAATTCAAGTAGTTTCCTGGCTTGGAAGCTGGGATGGATTTCTGAGCCTTTAAATTGGAAGTTCTCTGATGGGAGCTTGAAACTCTATGGAATGGTGAAATTCAATATAGATGGCAAGCTCCTTTGATAAATCAGGTTTTGGGTTGTTACCTCTGATACTTCCTGGTCTGATAATCTTGGGTAAACCACTTAATCCCTGAACTTCAGTTGTTTTCTTATGTAAAATAGGGATAATAATAGCACCTGCTTTTCAGAGTTATGAGAATTAGATGAAATAATTTATGTACAGTGCTGTGCAAATATAAAAATACTATAGAAATATCTAGGATTATCATCATCTGACTCTTTGTATCCTTTCAGTGGAGTTCAGCTAGAAATTATCTTAGGACAAGATTTTGTCCTGCTTGTTGTATAATTGTTTCAGTTGTATCCAACTCTTTGTGACCCCATTTGGGGTTTTCATGGCAAAGATCCTGCAGTGGTTTGCCATTTACTTCTCCAGCTCATTTTACAGTTGAGGAAACTGAGGCAAATGGGTTTAAGTGGGTTGCCCAGGGTCACACCGCTAGTAAGTATCTGAAGCTGGACTTGAACTCTGGAAGAGGAGTCTCCAGACTATCCACTGTGCTATCTAGCTGCCCTTTTCTCCTGCTGCTACTTTTTATTTAATGTTCTAGAGATTCTTGTTGTGGTTTTTATCATAAGGAAAACAGAGACAATGCTTTCACCACCTCTCTAAAGTTGTTGGAAGGGAAATTGGTTTGAAAATCCCCAAACACTAAATAAGCAAGGGATATCATTATTTGATATAAAATAATCCATCTTCCTGATGGGTTGGGTATTTCTGTAGCATCTCCAATAGTGGTATCAGTTGTATTATTAACAAAATTTACCTGTGTCTGTTTCCCGTGGAAGACTTTGTTGTTGACCTTATTTTGTGGAATAATTTGATTTTTATTAACATAAGTAATAGAAGAGTTAGCAACTGGGTACTCAGCAGACAGGATGTCTGTTTGCCATTCTCCGTTTACTTTTCTCTTGTTAAAATCATCAAAATGTTGACAGCTGCATAACTCTTTTTAAAGCATTCACATTCTGACAGATATTACAGATATTTGTCATTTTACTTACAGTAAGTGACAGCTAAAATTAGCTTTATGCCATATTGGAGGAGAGCTTGGATGTAGTGAGTCCAGTCAAATTTGTCTTGTGTTCCTTTAATGTACAAGTGATTCCAGGCAGTTATTAAGGACTGAGCACTGTAAGGATATGGGAAAGATCTAGGGAGCTGGGGCTTCCCAGGGACATAGGGGATGGGGTAGGGGGGGAAGCTGACAACAGCAATATCATCTTTTACATTTATCTCTTCTCCCCACACCTCCTTCCCCCCAGCCTCCTTTGCTGTCATCAAAACTAACACCAGGTGAAGTAAAAGTTATAGAGTTCTAGAACTTGAAGGAATTTCAGAGGTCACATGGTCTAATTCACCCATTTTACAAATTAGGAGGCTGAACCCCAGAGAGTGTTGTATAGGGTAACACTTGGCAGAGCAGGTTCTATAAGCTAGATCATCTGACTTTTGAATTAACACTCTTTTTACCTCATCAGGGTCAGTTAGAATGTAAGATTCTTGAGGGTAGAGATTGTGTCTTCCTGTATGTCTGTATCCTTGGTGCCTAGCCTAGTGCCTGACCCTAATAAGTAATGATATATTAATTATTATACATATTCAATTAATATTAATTAATATTAAGTATATTAAGTAGCATTAAATACATTAATATAAGTAATTAAATATATTAATAACATATTAATTGAGGAATACATATCACTTGCTCGATTAAAACCAGCACCTAGCACAGTGCACATATGTACTTAATATATAATCAGTCAATAATTAAGTGGTTAATAAACATCTATGTGCCAAACTCTATACTAGTGACTAAAAGGGAAAAGACAAAATCAAAACAATCCCTGCCCTTAATCCATTAGCTTGTAAGCTTGTAAAGATAGGGATTGTCTTTTGCCTATTTTTGTCTCCCTAGCCCTTAGTACAGTGTCTGGCAGTTAGTAGGTATTTAATAAATGTTTATTGGCTGACTGATCTTAAGGAATTTGCATTTAAATGAAGAGACAACATATTCTTGTGTAAGTATTTATGCTGGACTTATAGAGCAAATTGATAAGAGGTATCAGAGAAATCTTCATGGGGAAGGTAGAGCTTGATCAGCCTTCAAGGGAACCAGAAGTGAGGAGCTATTGAACTGAGTCAATCTGAATTGGATGAAAAAACACCTGTGGAGAGGAAAGCCTTTATTTTCAATTTCTCTTCTACGTCCACTCACATTCTCATTCCGTTTGCGCTGATTTGCACTTCCAAGTGGTTTTTTCAATCCTGGTCTATCAGTGGACCATGATGCACATTCATTTCTGAGTACTGGTTCAACAAACGTTTGAAGCTCGTGCCTGGACCACCATTGGGAACCTCCAGAGGAAAAATTGGTCTGAGGCCTGGGACAGCCTTCCTTGCTGGTACTTACCTAATGTTTCTCATAGCTGAGGAGGCAAATTCAGCAAGTCTCTGAAAACTCTTCTCAGTAGTTTGGCCTGTGAAGGCCAGGTCCCGCCTCTTTGGTAGGAGTTTTTTCCATCCTAAACTTGCTGATCAGTCTATACAGACCTTAATTTGCTCTTTACCTCTGGAATATGTTTTAGAACACCTTTGATTTCTAGGGAGATGATCTACAAAATAGACTCATTTTGTAATTTTAAAAATAACCAAGTACCAATTTAGAGATAAATCATGTTTCCACAGACAGATGGAAACATACACTTAGATATCCACCTATCCATCCAGAGTCATCTTTTTGATTAAAATCTCTAGGGAATGATTTCCTCATTTTTGCTTCTTTCTACCCTCTCTGCCTGTGGAAATCTCACTTGTACTTTCAGGCCCCTTCCCAGTTCTGCCTGCTTTGTAGAGCTTTCCTTGATCCCCACAGGCTACAGTGATCCCTTCCTCCCCTGAATTACTATTGCATGGTATTGATAATTTGAAAAATAAACCTGGTGACTCTCGTTTTCTCACATCAAATGGAAAATCTTTCCTCTGGTAGGTAAAGCTTTTTACAAACTGAATTCTTTTTACCTTTCTTTTCTTCTTATACTTTATTCCTCTCTACATTCTCTAAAATCAAGCCCTATTTCCTATTTCCTATTCCTCACACCACATGGGCTGTGCTCTATGCTCAGAATGCTCTTCCCTTTCACTTCTACCTTTTAGAATCTGTGGTTTCCTTCAAGGCTCAACTCAAATGGCACCATCGTTGGAAAGCCTTTCCCAGTTCTCAAACTCCCCCCCTTTCATTCACTTTGCATGTAGCTTGGGCATGTCTTGTGTAAATCTACTTATACATATGTTGTCTCCAGCATTAGAATGTGAGCTCCTTGTGGACAGGGACTGTTCTTGCCTCTTTCTCTCTCTTGTATGTATATATGTATGCATATATATATATTTGTATATGTGTGTGTGTGTGTATTCCCAGCTGCTCTCCTACTTCCCTCCATCCCATTTTGAAAAAAAAGAAAAACAAAAACCCTTATGATAAATATTCATGATCAAGCAAAAATGCGTTCCTGCAGTGGCCATGTCTAAAAATAATCTTTTCACATTTATGTGCCCTATCTCTTTGACAAAATTGTAACCTTTTTTAGAGCATGAACCATATCTTAAATATGATGTTTAAAAAGGTTTGAGAGACGTAGTTTCTGGGTAATTTAATCATTTTATTAATAAGGCCAGCAGCTTATTAATAAAAGGATGGTCTTTGGCCAGCTCTCTTAGACCAAAGACAATCATGCCAGAGGGGCTCACAGTTTATAAACCCTTTGAAACAGTAGGTGGTGAATGGGGCTGAGAGTGACCCTTGCACAGAGAAATTGTCTCTACTCAGACTACCCCTAGTTGTACCAGCCCACTCCCAACCTTGGGCTACCTAAACAAAAGGATCTTGAGTAGAATACAATGGGCTTCCCCACCCTGTATTAATTACAAGGTAGTGATCTGACTTAATGCAATCACATTATCAATAATGTCCTATAAGAAAACTGAACTTAAAGTCAGGACTTTGGAAGAAAGAGGGGGAAGTTCTGAATCTCCCTAAGATATTGGTTATTAATAATCGTTTCTCATGTATTTCTTCATATGGGCCCTTCTAACAACTAGTACAGATGTCTTCTGTAGGCACTCCCCAAATTCTCAGTGATTCACTAATTTCTTTAATTTTAGTCAAAAGACTGAATCTAGCTAACATCAAAAATGGAAAGAAATGGAAAATGGAAAGAAATGGAACATTTTTGAAATGTTTCTACTAATATTACAGACTGTCACATGGCACACATGGGGTTAAGGGTGGAGGGAAGTTGAAATAAAGATGGGGTTAGGGACTGCATCTATGATTTCTTTGGCATAAGGAATTCCCCACTAAGAAAACTCTACCAATGCAAGGCTACTTTTCTTCAACTTGGAGTCTTAGAGAATTGTCATGTGTTTGACACATGGATAACCGTTTCTAATAGTATGGACCAGATTAAAATATAATTGGAAAATATTGGGAAAATTGGGAAATAAGTAAATAAAATACAATAAAACATAAATGACATTCCATTTTAAGACTAAATCAACATGTGACCCATAGAGTTCCTGATAAATGATTTAGTGACCCCAGTTTCTATTAGAGTTTGACAACAGAGCACTTGAGCATGGAGAGGTTAAGTGATTTGATCAGCATCACATGGCCATCAGGTATTGAAGGCAAGATTTGAACCCAGGTCTTTGGGGATTCGAGATCAGCTTTCCCTCCACTACTCTGTTCTGCCTCTTATAATAAAAATAAAGTTTCCAAATAAGTCATCACAGTTGCACATGCTACTTAATACTTCTGTGTAGCTTAATTACACACTTTGGGATGCTTCTCAGTTGTTAGCAGACCTGTTGGTCAGAGCTGAGGGCACGGTTTTGTAAGGAGATTGCTGTGTCTGTCTTTTTAACATGTTAAATGCATTGTTAATGAAATTGAAATTTTCAAATGGCTATAGATTTATCATAGGAGGTGTCATACATTGGGAGAACTGCATTAGCCTTTTGTTGATTTGAACTCATCTTTTACCTTATGCCCAGGAGCCCAATTAACATTATTGATTTGAATCATACTCATTAAGATCAACTTATTTTGTGTTAATTTCCTTCAACAGAGAACAAGAGCAAGCTGAAATCAAACATGGTGGAGTTTAGACAGAATGATTGATTTGATGGTGAAAGGCATGTTTTGTACCATAATCTCACTTCAACACTGTCAGGAGCTCATTGTACCAAATCTCTTCAGATAAGGCAGTTACATTTTGCAGTTGGGGGTTCAGTTTATGCTCCCATTCGTACTGTGTTGGGGCTATTGTGCAGGGTAGTAGAGATCTCCCTTATTTGTGATGATGTTGCTCTTGGGGCTCAAGGTGATTTCTTGACATAAATTGGGATGTCAGACCAGTACATTTTAAACCTGGTGTTTAAATTCTGGAAGAAATCTCACTTCTTTCATTTGGGATAGCAGGGATTTTGGTTGAGCGTTAGTGGCATGACATCCTTGGTATGTGATGATGACCCTTCCCTTTTTGTAGAATAACCAACTGTGCATGTCTAAAACGAGATTGAGAATGGAACATATTATAGGATTTCAGGATTTAGAGCTGGAAAGGGGCATTAGAGATCATCCAGTCTGGTCTTTTATTTTACCAATGAGGACACTGATTTGTTCTTCCTTTACTTTCTAAGAGGACCAATGGCCTCATGATACTGGGGTCAGGACACAGTATGTTTGATCAGTCCAGTATGAGTTCAGAATGCTCTACCATAGGTCGGGCACAAGTACTCTGTTAGAACATTAGGGATGGAGATGTGTCTGGATTTATGCAGCTCCCATTTCCTTTGTAGTTCTGTGGTTCTGCTTTGCTCATGTAGTATAGCATCTTTTTTGATGGGGTGGGTGGTCCTGTGCCAGTATCTTCCATGTCTCACAGTTAATACTTAAGTTTTTCCAGAGATACCTTAGGAGTTTCTCTCCACTGCTTCTTCTGACCATTATGTGAGTACTTGCCTTGTGACAGTTCTCCATGAAATAGTCTTTTAGGTAAAGCATGCATTTGGCATTCAGACTACATGACTAGGCCATCAGAATTGTACTCTGCAAAAGAGTTTGAAAGCTTTGCAATTCAGCTTGAGTCAGGACTTCAGTGTCTCTTCCTAAGGCAGTTTTCAACTGGAAGAGGTTCACTTTTCCAGCATAGTGCTGATAGACTATCCGGGTTTCACAGGCATACAACAGTGAAGTCAGAACAATGACTGTAGACCTTCAGTTTGAAAGTCAGCCTAATATCTCTTCATTCTCACACTTTGTTTTAGAGTCTCTCAAATGCTGAGCCAAGTTCTGGTGATGCATGCATCAACCTCATCATTTATGTGAACATCCCAGGAAAGTATTCTGTCAAAGAAAGTGAACTTATCCACAGCATTCAAAATTTCTCCCTTTCCTGTGACTGATGGCTCTATGTATAGATGGCGCATTGCTGGCTGGTGGAAGACTTCTGTTTTCTTGGTGTTAATTATCGGGCACAAGTGGCAGAGAATTGATCTATACTCTGTTGCATCTCAGCCTCAGAGGCTGCATTGAATGCACAGTGATCTGCAAACAAAAAGTGGTGCGCCAACTCTCCTTCCACTTAGGTCTTGAAGCGTGATAGTATCTTCATTAGAGTTCTTCATCTAGAGCTTGTGCAAGCATGCCATCATGAAACCGGCGTACAATATTAATGAACTTCTCTGGGCAACCAAATTTTGCCTTGATCTTCCATGAGGCCTGGTAACTGACAGTATCAAAGGCGTTGGGTCAAATTGACATATACTATGCAGACTTCAGTTCTGCTTGTGGCATTTCTCCTGGAGTTGTGGGGCAGCAAACACCATGTTGACCATTCCTTGGCCCTTTCTGAAGCCACACTGGCTGTTGGGCAAATGACCATCTTCCAGATGAAGGATCAGTTTGTTAATGAGGACTCTGGCAAGAATTTTGCCAGCAATAACTAAGAGAGATACCTCACTATAATTATCACAAACTATAAATTTGTTCTACTTTCAAGCGAAGGATTTTGTATTTGAATTGGGAAATGGTTTTTTATGAAGGGAGGTTTGAAAAGGGAAGAGATATCTTGAATGTGGGGACTCTTCTTTTCCTTTTTGCAGAAGCCCTGAATGTTTGACTCAGAATAGATAGACCCCATTTCCTTTTTTCCTTTATAGATATAGACACTGGAGGCACCATTGATCTCCTGGGGGATAACTTCCTCTTGCCATGGGATTTCAATCAGCTTCTGTATGAGCAGTGGCTTGTGGATCTCTCTGTTGGGATGGAATCCATGCTAGGAGTTGTGCCACTCAAGAGGAACCTGATGACATTCAATTCCTCTACTTCAGTTGGAGGTTTAGCTAGAGCGGGATTGACTAGAGTCTATGGCTTCAGCATTGGTTGATGCCAGTCTGTTGAGCACACCACGGAAGTATTCAGCCCATGTCTCCAGAGTCATGTCCTTATCACTGATAACTGTGGCTCCATCAGTGCTAAGCAGCTGAGATGTACTAGAGGTCTTTGACTCATAAATAATTTTCAGGATATCATAGAAGCACTTTGGATTGTTGCTGTTGGCATAAAATTGAATCTCATCTGCCTTCTTACTGAGCCAAGAATCCTGAATCTCTCTAAGCTTCTTGCACTTTACTTGTGATGGAGTTAAACGCTGCCTTCTTGGAGACAGATAAGCTGTCCTCCTAATAAACCCTATAGAGTTCTCATTTCCAGTTTACCAGGCTCTTAATTTCTATATCATTTAATAGTCGGTAATAAGAAGCAGGACAGGCTTTTATCCAAATTCAGTCCTCTTCCCATAGCATACCATCTTCATAGCACTCACTATATGTGTCTAGTGCCATCTACTAAATTATAAACTCCATGAAGGCACCATACTTGTCTTACCTAATATATTAGTATAGTCTAACCTTGTACACAGTAGGTTCTAAATAAGTGTTTGTTGAATTGAATCCAATAGAAGATGAAAGGTAGGTAATAAAATATTTTACAGTTCCAAAACTCAACAATTATATATGAATTTGTTGGAAATCTTCAAATACTTTTTAATACTCCAAGTAGCAACCCATCTGTGCCTACCCATCTTACGAGAATCTTGTCACCATCTATGATGCAAAAAGAAATTCTAACAAACTATAAATTTGTTCTACTTTCAAGCTCCCCAAAGGATTTTGTATTTGGATTGGGAAATGGTTTTTATGAAGGGAGGTTTGAAAAGGGAAGAGATATCTTGAATGTGGGGATACTTCTTTTCCTCTTTGCAGAAGCCCTGAATGTTTGACTCACAATAGATAGACCCAGTTCCTTGGATCCTCAAGTACTCATTGGTAGACAAATGGAACTCCAGAAGAAAACAAACAAACAAAACAAAGCAAAATGCAACAACTGGGTGAAGTTAAAGCATCACTTTCACTTTTTGTTGGGAATCTGGTTGTTGTATTAAAAAAAAATAAAACATAAAGCATATCCATCTCCAGGGGCTCGTCGGACAGTTTAAAACTTTCACCTGCTTTAATTCATGGCCTTCAAGGCTGGAATTTACACTGTCCTACGGTTCAGGTAGCAAGGATCTCCATGGTGCCATGCATTTCCTCTGGTGCTGCCTTGCTGAGCATTCTGCAGGATCTGAGCAAATTATATAGCTTATTTAGCTCCCTCTAAAAACAATAATGGGCCTATTCCGATTTTATCTGTAATTTTACTTTGTTGTTGAGCAGTATTAATAATGCTGCTGTAAACCAAGCAGGGTCAGCACTTCCCGAATCTTCTAGGCTTTAGTGATAGGATAAATAGCCGTCTGCGGGTGCATGAAGGGAGAACATGCAGATTGTCTCTGGGTAAGTTAGACATGCCTGTCTGGAATGGAGTCGTATTAATATCGCATCTTGCAGGTTTGGCAAGAGCTTTAAGAGTACTGTATTTCAAGTTGGTTTTTATAGAAACTTGCAGTAGAACTGGGCAGGATTAATCATGGATGAGATATATCACACTTAGTACAGTATTAAATTCTAGCAACGGAACGACGCAAACCAGTTCATAACCTTATAAGAACATTGTGTGCTAGGAAAATACTGTATATCCAAATTAATGGGGAATAAAATGCTCTGTACTCTACTTTTTGGTGGCAGCGAGGCGGGTAGGCAGGCAGGGTTCCTGGGTGTCTTCCTTTTTCTTTCCCTTCTCCCCTGTATAATGCCTGCTACAGCAATCACTGCCTTCCAGGACCTTTGCTCTTGCGTCTTATTCTATGCCAATTGATTAAGAATGTCTATATCTGCTCTGATCAGATCTGAAAGGAAAGGGTTTCCTTTCCCCAGGCAGAAGGGGACTTCATGGCAATCTAAATGGTATATATACTTAATTAATATTAAATTTCTAATTAATTTTTCTGTGAGTTATAAAGTCAAGATATTTCTCATAAATTAACATTAATTATTGAATTTATGATTATAAAATTATTTAATATTTTAATATTAAACTTACTATTCTATAATAATAAATTAATATTGAGAACTTAATAGAATCTGTGGACATTTTAGCTCTAGAATTGGAAGATATCTTAGAGACCCTCTAGTCCAACCCCTTTATTTTTTCAGATGAAGAAACTGAGGCCCACAGAAGGTTAATGACTCACCCCAAATCACCTTGGTACAAGTAACAAGACTACAATTTAAACTAAGGTCCTCTACAAATTCAGTGTCTTTATTATTTATTTTATGCCTGGGATGTTTGTCTTGCTGTTTGAAATGTGAAGATGATTATGGTCCCATGTCCTTAGAGACCACCTGGCATGGTGAATAGAGTGCTGGCCTTGGCATCAGGAAGACTTGGGTTTGAATTTTGCCTTGGACATTTGCTAGCTGGGTGAGGCTTAGAATGCCACATACACACTCAGTCAGTTTCCTCGTGTGTAAAAGTTGGCAATCACAGCTACTGCATGTTGTGGAGACCTTGTGAGGATTGAAAGAGATAATGTATATAAAACATTTTGCAATCCCTAAAGCACTGTATAAGTGTCACTTGTTGCTATTGTTATTTCATATATATACACACTCAATGGATAGATAGATAGATAGATAGATAGATAGATAGATAGATAGATAGATAGATAGATAGATAGATATTGGTAGGCAGGAAATTTCAAGTAGTCATAGCTAAGTGTTCAGAAGTTAGTGCTTGTCCTACCCGTGGTCCAGGGAGAGGTAAGAATATTGCTACTATGACCAGGGTGAAACATTTATACTGGGCAACTCCACTGATACTGAGCCATTGTATTGCTTAGATACAGCAGGAGAGATGAAGGTTAGGCAAAAGGAACAATTTCCTGACAGCAAGGTTTCTGGAGAGCTTTAAAGAACAAAAAATGGTTTCTGGAGAGCTTTAAAATAAAGAATAACTTTTATCTTCCTAGGCTGGGTAAGGCAAAAGATCAATCAGTAGCAGGAGGATGGACAAAATGACCTGGCAAGGAGCCCCAATAACTTCAGAATTTCTGGGTAATACGGTATGGAATGGTGTTTTGGTGTGATCAAACACCACTTATCTTTCCTTTTCCTGTAGTTTAGAGCTCCCTGCCTCTTATGTTGTTCATCTTGAGTCTTTTGAGATCAGGATCGTTAGAAAGAATGGCTTGTAATTTGCTGAAGGATGGATGTCCAAAGACTTGGGTTTGAGTCAGGGCTCTGACATGTTCTTGAGGGTAAAGACTGTTTTGTTTTTGTCCTTTTTTTCCTCTGGAACAATTCCTGGAATATATTGAGCATTTATAAGGCTTTGTTGACTGAACCTTATTTCCTATGTGAACTTAAAGTGACAGCTTCTCTAGGACTCAGTTTCATCAACAGTAAAATCAGAGAATCAAGGACAATTATTTTTCGGATGTCCTTTTCAGCTCTAAATTCTTTGACTCCAGTAACACCTTTCAAAATAGACTTTTGGCTCCTCAAGTCCCTGTCTCTTCAAATCCTCCTTCTGTATAACTTTGAAAATCTTAAAGTATAGGTCTCATTTCACTTCTCCCTTGCTAAAGAAAGCTCAGTGGCTCCCTACTGTCTCTGGGGTAAAATACAGATTCTTCAACTTGGTATTTAACATCTTTCACAATTTAGCTTTTGCCTACCTTTCTAGGCTTACAGATTTTCTATTCCAGCTAAAATTGTCTACTTGTTCTTTCTTGAACTTGGCATCAAATCTCAAACTTCCATAGTTTTGTATCCTGTGTCTGGAATCCATTCCCTCCTCACTTCTACTTCTTAGAATTCTAGCTTCCTTCAGCACCTAACTTGGGTGCCATCTTCTATGGGAAGCCTTTGCTGATCCTCTCATTTGTTGGATCTTATGTTTATATGCCCTCCCTTGAGGGCAAAGTCCATTTTACAGCTTGTTTTCATGATTCCAGTGTCTGACACATTATAGGCACTTAATACATGAGTACGAGATTGGATCAGTCCTGGGGTCTATTCCTCCTTCCTTAATAGCAAATTTCACAGTGTTCACCCCATTGGAATTTAGCCTATTGCACCATTCCAATGGTACAGAATGTCTATCCTTTGATGACAGATCCTCTGAAGAGAAAATATATGCAGTGCCATCTCCAGAGACTCTAGCTTCCACATGGAGACAAGAAGATAAACCATATGGGAGTCTTCCTCTTTCCTTATGCTTCTTCCTTTGGCTTCATAGTGAGTGTTGGAATTAAAAAAGGAGTGGCTGAGTCAGTTGTTCCCATGGGGGTCAAGTTAGAAAGCATTATTAAGTGTTTGCTGTGTGTCAACCCCTGTGTAGACATAGTTCAAAAATGGAAAATCAGTTAGCTCCACTGATTGTTTGATTCCTTTGGTCAAGAATCTTTGGTTGTTTTGGTGTGCTCTCTGAGCAATTTGGCTTTTATGGGATGATTTCATTAAAGTAGAAGTTCCATGCAAGGAGGGATTGTTTCATTTGTATCCTTAGATCCAAGTGCCTTGTGTGGCACATAGTTGGTAACTACAAAATGTTCTTGATTGATTTTATTCAACTCAACAAGCATTCAGTAAGTGCTGTGCTAGTTCTAGTGCTGAACACTAGAGATACAAAGACAAAAGGGAACAGGAGCATGTAGATAAATAAATAAAATATAATTCAGTGAAAAAGGCAGCACTAACAGAGGGATAAAGAAAGGATTTATCTAGGAGGAGATAGAGAGAGGGAGGTTTGAGAAATAGCAAGAAGACCAGTTTGTCTAAACCAGAGAATGTATGGAGGATATTAATAAGAAATAAGTAAAATAAAGGTAAAATGGAACCTTTATAGTGGTCTTTGGACGACAAACTGAAGCATCTGTACTTTATCGTAGAGGCAATGAGCAGCCATTGAAGGTTCTTGAGTACTATAGGGACATGGTTAAACCAATGTCTTACGATTATTTTGGTAGCTATGTGAAGGGTGGATTGGAGAGAGGAGGGATTAGAAGGAGGTGGTTCAGTTAGAAATCTGTTGCTGATGTGGTTGATCAAGAATGGTGACCTTGATGCTGCCATGTTGGGTGGAGAGAAGGGGATAGATGTAAGAGATGTCAGAAATAGATCAACAAGATTTGGATATAGGGGGCAAAGATAGGAAGAATGGAGGATGCCTCTGAGTTTATGAATCTGCTTGCCTGCCTGATATATGATTAATAATGATATAGTGCCTTATAATTCCATTAGTACATGATAATTTACAAATTAATTTGTATAGTTGAGGAGGCAGATATTCTGAGAAATTAAGTGATTTCCTCAAGATCGCCTGGCTATTAAGTATCAGGATTTGAACCCATATCTTGTGAGCTTTAAGTCCAGTGCTTTTTCCAGGACTCAACTCTGACTCTCTGGAATGACTACTTTGCTGGAGATGGTGTGACTTCCCATACACATAGATATATTTTCAGATTTAAAGACAGCAATGTGTCCTAATACTGAGCAGAAATGATGTTTAGATTCTCTCCTCCATAAGCCCATGTAATCAAAATTTGACTTTAGGAGGCAGTCAGGATCCCCAAAGGAGCAGAGATATGAGGCTTCCTTGGTGCACAGATGAACAGACTGGTATAAAGACAAACATCCTAGCCACAAAGGGAGAAAACTTCTCTTTTCTCCCCATACTCAGGTACTCCTCATTCCTGTGAAAATGGAACTACATGTCGTTATTTCATGACATGTCCTCTTCCCACTTATTTGTAGAATAAATGCCTACCAAACAGAAGCAATTGTTTTTTTTTTTTACCTTTTCACTTTTAAAATTGGATCTTTTCTCCTTCTGCTAGTTAAGTGAGTCACTTAAATTTAATTTTATAGTCTTTGTGAGTTCAGATAATACAGACACTGATTTTGCCAGACATAAAACTAGCGTAGTCATGCCCTGCTTCTGGGATTGTTACTCTACGCATAACGATACCAATAAATATAAAGAAAGTCTCGGGCATTTTTGCCAGAGGCTTATAAAGAAGTGTAGCTTACTGCCGTCAGAAGGCTTTTGAGAGTCCATGCCTGCTTCTCCTTTGGGATTTGAAAATGTAGGTGTGCAAACATATACAGAAAGGTAGTTTTGTTCACCACTGGCTTTTCAAATATAAGAGATGGTGGAAGAGTATGGGGTAACTCAGAGGTTACTTTAGTTCAGTGGGTCCTCAACCCACTCCATTACTTCCAAAAGAAGGGAGAATTCAGTTGACTTAAGAAACAGACCTACTGGTCAACCTCCTGAGTGACTCTTGCAGGTTGGTCTTGTTCCCTGGCCACAGGACCAGTGAGAAGACATCGATAAAGATGGTACACTAGGATGTCTGATAAGCCAACTGGAAGAAGTGATGTGATGAAATGGAAGATATTCTAGGTTAGGCATCAAACTACCTGAGTTTCAGTCCTGGATCTGGCTCCTCACTGTGTATCCTTGGGCAAAACACTTATTTTGTTTAGGTCTTGGTCTGTTTCCTTATCTGTAAAATATGGATGTTGGATTAGATAGACTCTGAAGTCATATATTTAGAATTGGGAGAGAGAAGAGTTATGATGCTGGAGTGGCATTGGAACCTCAGAGGAGCTGATCAGAAGAGGAGAATTTCTACTCTTTTGTTTACTCTGTTACTAGTGGAATCCCCCCTTGCCCTCACAATTCTATAGTGTTTTACTCTTTTTGCATCAGTTCTCTTTATTTTTACATGATAGATATTTCTAAAAGTATCTCTTCTTCTTTCCCTGTCCAGAAGGCCATCCTTTATACTAAGTATTTAAAAATTAGGGGAAAAAAACACAGTTCAAAACAAGCACTACATATACACCATTTTATACCTATAATCCCCCACTTCTTCAGAGAAAGCAGAAAGAATCCTTTTGTCAAATCTTTTTCATAGCCAAGAATGGTCATTATAAATACATAGCATTTAATTATGTTGTTGTTTCCATTTACCTTATTGTCATGGTGCATATTGTTTTCCTAGATCTTCACTTTGCATCAGTTCTTATGTCTTCCATTGCTTCTCTGAATTCTTCATATTTATTATTTCTGTTGTTGTTTAGTCATATCTGACTCTCTTTGACCTCATGGACCATGCTGTCCATGGGGTTTTCTTGGCAAAGATAATGGAGTAGTTTACCATTTCCTTCGTTAGTGGATTAAGGCAAACAGAGATTAAGTGACTTGCCCAGGTTCATGTAACTAGTAAATGTCTGAGGCCAGATTTGAACTCAAGTCTTCCTGACTCCAGATTCAGCATTCT
Organism: Bettongia penicillata ogilbyi; assembly: GCA_023548195.1. Lineage (NCBI taxonomy): Eukaryota > Metazoa > Chordata > Mammalia > Diprotodontia > Potoroidae > Bettongia > Bettongia penicillata. The sequence goes on from JAJHZJ010000027.1 coordinate 12,166,531, forward strand.
CACTATTGAGCTGTGCCTTTAATATCTGCCTCCTTTAATAATAAAATAATTTTATTTCTAACAGTCAGTAATATCCCATTACATTTATGTACCACAATTTATTTAGCTATTCCCCAGTCATGGGCATCTATTTTGTTTTGATTCTTTATTGCCACAAAAATGTATAGTTCTTTTATTGTTAGGCCCCCAACTAACCCTACAAGCATGGTATAGTGGATAAAGGGGTAGACTTGAAATCAGGAAGACTGCTTCCAACCCGTTATCTGACCCTCATTGGGTGACCATAGCCAAGTGACTTCACTGAACTCTCTGATCCTCAGTTGCCTCATCAATAAAATGAGGTTTGTGATCCCTCCAGTCCTTACTTGAAAGGGTTGTTGTGAGGGTCACATAAAATATGTGGAGTGGTTGTCAAACTTAAAAAGGCATTTTTGACCAGACACTGCTGTGCTTAGAGGAGAGAAATATGAAATAAGACTGTAGATATAAAGTGGTGCTGGATGAAATGTTTGTGTAGCACTTGCTCTGAGGTGATAATCCCAGCTCCCCCTGATGAGTTGTTCTCAGACAAAGGCTGACTGCATCTCCCTTCTAGGTTATAGGAGTAGTCTCATGGGATTGGAGGGGGTGTCTTTTCTTGGGCTGCAGGTCTGTGAGCCCCCACCAGTGTGTTTCCCTTCCAAGATTGTTAGCTGAGAATCAATTTGGATAGCAAGCCTTAATACATTTTTAGAGAGGCATATTTGTTGAGATGGTATGGGAAGAAAATTTGTTGTAAAATATCCCCTACAAGACTCCTATCATATGACCAATTTTCTTCAGGCTAGCCAAAAACAATTCTTGTGCAATGTCAATTCAGTTCCAAGGACTTTTCCAATTCAGTCTAATGCCTGTGAATGAATGGTTGGTTGAAACTACAGCCTATAATTAAGATTGGTTGTTTTCACCTGGCTGAGGTACCAGAGCATCTTATCACTTACTTCACATGGGCTGAGATGACTAGAATAATTTATTCAATCAACACCCCAGCCTTTTATTAGGCAAATCCTTTGTTATATATACAGTGTACCTATTATATCTTTTCATTGATACTGATGTTTCAGGTGCTTTAAATGTACTTAAGCTTTCAAGTTCCTGGAAAGTACACTTGGGATGTTTCAGAAGTAGACTACTGTTTGTCACCTATGGACCCCATTGCATGATATGCTATATTGACTGTCATGCTCAACTACTCCTTTCCAATGCTGTCCAGTTTCTCCATAGTATAATCCAGGTTTCTGAGTTGGAAGTAGGGGCAAGGCAAATGAAATGACAGTGGATATTGTAGATTGCCAGAATAATTTTGTAATCATTGCATCTTTAGATCTATAATCTAGCCTTTTATTATGTCATGGATCCCTTGGGCAATATGGTGAAGGCTATGGACCCATAATAATATTAATATTTATCATTTATATTCTTTAAGGTTTGAAAAAGTCTTTAAAATATTACTTCATTTGATTCTCACAACAGCCCTTTGTGGAAGATGCTATTATTACCCCTGTTTTACAAAGGAGGAAACTGAGGATGAGAGAGGTGAAAGCTACTAAGCCTTGAAGTAAAATTTGAATTCGGGTCTTCCTGACTCAAAGTCCAACACTCTCTCCCTTGTGCCACTCAAATGCCAAAGAAAATAATTTATATTGAAATAGCTGTCAAAATGTTAAGCAGCAAGTTCAAGGACCCAAGCTTAGGAACCCTTGACTTAGACCATTAAGTTAAGGAATTCTCAAGCTTATCTGTGCTATTGTCTCTCTGAATCATGCCTCCTAGACTATTTCCTTCTTTAAGTTTGTCTTTACAAAATTCTATTGATGCCTTTTGTTTTTACGTGAAAGTCACTTCTCATTATGTTCCATCCACATGGAGTCTTCCGTAGTAGCAAAGAGAAACAGCTAAGCAAAGCCAACCAACAAAGCCACTCTGAAGACAGGGTATACAACACTGTGTTCCTGGAGTCCTCCACCTCTCTACTGAGGGGAATGTGTTTCGTCATTTCTTTTCCTGGACCAAGATGAGTCATTCCTGAAGGGGTATTTCTGCCTTTATGGTTATCTGAACTCTTATGAGGAAGTTTTGTGTTTATGCACAATTAACAATCCCAGGAGCTCTCTCCTCCCCTCCCCTTCCCTGTCCTCCCCTGTCCTCCCCTCCCCTGTCCTCCCCTTCCCTCCTGCTCTGTCCTCCCCTCCTCTCCTGTCCTCTCCTCCCTTCTTCCCAACAGTACACAGGTTGGTGGGTAGGCAGGTAGGCAGTCAGGAGGCTCTTTGGATTTTTGCAGATCACTCCTATTGTTTGCTGAGTGCCGCTGAGGGAGCCCTTTCCCTGATATAATGCTTTGGCTGGTGTAATACTGATTTAGAAAAACAGCCCCGCTTGGAGAGAAACATTAATTAGATGCAAAGAGGGAGTTATTTCATGCTCCAAGATGGGGGAGGGGGAATGGGTGGGAAAGGAGAAAGTATAGCAAATAAATTATCTACTATTTGTGCAGTGGTTTCTGCTTGTCAGCTGTCTGTTGCCAGAGCCCCACAATGGAGCTAAATACTTGTGACACCTTGCCCAATCCAGGTAGAGGAAAAAGGCTGTTATGGAGGCAGCTTTGTGACAACCTGTGCTACTTTACATTAGCTTAACCAATCACTGTTTCCTCTGTGCTTGGAGAAATTTGTTAAATTAATTCTGTTGCAATTAGCAGATTTATGGGAAAGTACCCAGTTATCCTTTAATTGGAGAGCATAAAACTACAAACTGAAGCTACGGCTTCTATTTGTGTAATAGGCAATCTATCTACGCCAAGATTTGATCGATGGAGTCGTATGATGCCCTTGCCTTGTTTTATATCGGCTGTCAGCTCTTAACTGGGACTGAAGTATCTGGGTAACAAAAATTGATATAATGACTTAATGCGCCTTATTCTCTTTGAGCTACATCAGTTTAGAGCACTTCTGAGAGAAAAATGTCTGGAAAATATCAGGCAGTCATTTATCAACCTGTTTTCATTTGCATACTGCCTAGCGCTGGCAAGGATTTGAATAAAAAAAAGGCAGGATGGTACAATTTATTTCAGGTCCCATATTTCCTGGATGAAAGGAGACTTCTAATAAAAGGAAAATACAGAAAGATGCTTTTTTCAGACTGAGTTTCTTCTTACCTCAAAACCCTACAGAAAATGTGGTGGGGTTCTCTCTCTCTCTCTCTCTCTCTCTCTCTCTCTCTCTCTCTCTCTCTCTCTCTCTCTCTCTCTCTCTCTCCTTCTCTCTCTCTCTCTCTCCTTCTCTGGGTATGTTTTGGGGATGTTGATAATATTCTGGTGAGACTGAAAAGGTAATTATAAATTATAAAAATGATGCAAAAATATACTTTAGTTCTTTCATGCAGGAGACAATATTGAATACTGGTAAAAATTAGCCAGAACAAATACTCCTCACTATATATATGTATATTTGTATATTTTTCTCTCTGTCTTTCTCTCTCTCTCTTCATATATACATATATGTATATACATATATCTAGCAATAAATATATATGTAGCTTTTATAAATCTGCATCTGTATCTCTGAATTTGTAGATTATATATTCACACTCATTGAACATGGGATGTCTGAATCTTCTGCATAAGTGGATTTTTGTAAGGCCAAAGGGATTTCAGAAAGTGAAGATTCAGCCCCTCTAAAAGATAGTGCTTTTTAGCTTGGCAAAGTTTGAACTGAGGTGAAATGGAAACAGATCAGAATGTTTGTATAGTGGGCAAAATGCATTTGGTGTATGAAGTCATTTTTCCTACCTGCTGTATGATGCTAACCACAAGAGGTAATAATAACTGAAAGGCAGTTGTATGGGAGTAAGTCCTTTTTTGCATGAAATTTTTATGCATCAGTCAGGCTGCATACAGTGTGCCTAATGTATAAAATAAATTGGTGCATAAATCAGATTAAGAGCAGCATGTTGCCAAGTCCTACATTTGCACACAGGAATTCAATATGGGTATGAGAGAATTCCCATTTTTAATCTCTAATAGGACAAGGGGAATCTCTCAGGTGGAGGTTGCATCCAGGGCTATTTTATTCACTTACAATCACCCTCCCTTCCAACCTCAGCACCTACCAACTCCCCCTACCCCCATCATCAATAATAACAGTAGTGGCGGTAGTAATGTTGCTGTTTTGCAAAATGCTGGTTAGGATCTAGATAGGGGTGACATATGTATTTAAGATAATATTGCCCCCTTGTCTATAGCTCCTGATTATGTCCAGGAATTGGTATAGTAATCAATAATGATTTATGTTGGGTGTAAGCAACTGCCCATTGCTTCACATTGATCAGCATGTAGATGCCCTAGCATAATAAGAAATTATTACCGATGACAGTCACTGTCTATCCGCTAATTCAATTGCACATCCTTCCATCAGTGTCATCCAGGCCGCCACGGTGTCCACGGCACATGGCATACATTTGTTCTACTTCTTACATCTTGCAAGCAAGACAGGCAAGCTCCATGCCAATACGGGGGAGCACCAATCCCAGGATCCTGGGAAGGGTCTTTGGGGGCCATATAGTCATCCCTCTGCTTACAGGCAGGACCATGACTAACCTATTTCAGTTAAGAGTTTTGGAAGAAGAGAACTCCATTCTTACTTTAAAAGCAAATTATATATTATATTGACCAATTAGTCGTACTCAGAAAACTGTAAATCAGTTTTTTTTAAACGGAGTGAATACAGATAATAATTTGTATCCTTTTCTTTTCCATAGGATGCTAAACCATTCTCTTAGCTAGTTTATCTCCTGAATCATTTTCATGTTTAATTTTTTTCTTTTTTTGAGAGGAGAGGTCTAGACTTATAATTTCTTGGTTAAGGAGTTCCCTGTATGGAAAATGCCGCCATTAATGCAGATTTTTCTGCAACTCATAATTTTAGAAGGGCATTGAGAAGTTAATTTTCTCATGATTAGGAAACTAGCATGTACAGTGACTTTTTGAACCCAAGGAATATATCCATTATACCACTATCTATCTGAATATGCTTATGCAGAAAAAATTCATTTAGAAAACCATTGTCCTGCTACTTGACAATGTAGTGCTTAGTATAGAGTATGGTATCTACTAGGTACTTAATAAAAGTTTATTGTCTGATGATTCCTTTTCTTCTTTAACAAGGCTTCATGAACTCTTTCTTAGTACTCTTTCTTGGTTGTAGACTCTTTCTCCCCTACAATCTCTTCCATCTTGTTCTCAAAGTCTTTCACTTTGGCATACTCAGAGACCTCCTTACTTGGGCAGGTATTATCTCTTATAGCCTAGAACATTCTGTGAATCTTAGCAGTACTATGTAAAACATTCTATAACTCCTCTCTGTAAATTCTCTTTAATGGCCCACATAATCATGCCATCCTTTTTTTTTTTTTTTGTACAGGATCTAGCTGAAGTCCCCATGGCTGTCATTTTACCTACTTTACCTCTGCTCTATACTTATCAGATGTGATAGTGAGTTGACATTTATATACTATTTTATGGTTTGCAAAGCAGCATAGCCATTATACTATTTGGACCCTGTAATAACAGTTATTATTATCCCCATCTCATAGATGAGGAAACAGAGGTTCATATACTTTAAATGACTTATTGTTATACTGCTTAGTAAATATCAGAGGTTGGATTTGAACTCAGATTTCCCCGACCTAATTCCTTCCACCCTTTGCAAAGTAGATTGTTAAAGGAAATACTCCATCCCAGGATATGTTTAGTGAAGGTGCTATCATTGCCCAAGGTCAGCTTTGAGTCCACAGAATTTGTTCTCTATGGAAATGGAAGAGAATCTTGAAAAGTGTGAGGAGCTATTGAGATGCAAGGCACTGGGTTTTTTTTGTGTGTGTGTATGTGTTTTGAGTGATAAAATAGAATTGTTGATTATTACTGGTTATCCTTTTTAGAATTCTTTTATTGCAGGAATGTTGTGGTTAACCCTTCCTTTCTGGATGAAGAGAATATTCTGGTAGGTTCAATTTAGATCTAGAAGGTGAACAAGGCAGGGGATAATATGTAGATTCCACTTAATGTAGTACATGTTAATTAAGTGCCTGCCATGAGCCAAATACTATGCTAGGTTCTGGGGATACAGAGATTTAAAAAAAGCAACAACCCTACAGTCCTTACCCTCAGGGAACTTATAGTCAGTTGACTGATTCGGTGTATTATTTATTTTCAAAAAGGAACTTTTGGATCAACAATTCCTGTTCTCAACATATGATGGAACTGAGATCTACAGACATTAAATGAGCTGCCCAAAATCATGCAACTAGTTAGTGGAAAAACCAGAATGAGAACCTCGGATCTTCTGATGCCCCCATGCACAGTTCATTTCTCATTATACCACATAGCCTTCCTTGAGTTTTTTCTTTAAGGGTCATACTTTTCTGTGCTTGACATAAAGTTCTGTATAACCTGAGTCCTAACTGTACTTCTCCACTGATAAGGACTGCCTCAAGACTTTTGCTTTCTAAGTTTCCACTGCCATCTCTGCTTTGCCCCTGAAATCTAGGTTGGGAAGTCAAGTTAAAGATTTATCTGATTTTTATTTAAAGTATTGTGATGCACATACAGTTCTTTTTTTCAAAGAGCTCCAGGGACAGGGGTTTCCAAGAGGGCATGTGATGTAATGGAGCATTGTATGGAGTCATCATGTACAATAGAGATTGGGGGAGTGACTGCGTGCTAAGAATGAACTCCCTTCAACAGAGAATTTGACACAGATGGAATATTGGTTGGGTCTGGAAACGCTTTTGATCATCCACTTTTGTTCTGAATCAGATTCAGAACGGCATTTCCTATACGGTTTCTTGTTCTATGATACCAGGTCATTTGCTAAGCCGTGAATAGTTGGTACATGAGAAAATTTTGGTACTATGGTATTTTCCTCTCCCAAACATGAAATATAAAATTATGTGTCCATCAAAAATACTTTGTGTGTCAATTTTCTGTAAGAGGACAAGTTTTGCTTCCTCTGTGTTACTCTCACATCCTCCCCACTGCACTCCTCTTTTTCTTGAAATTAGGCTATTCCATATTCTTCAGCTGGCTGACTACCATACATGGATCCCATTGTTATATTTCAAATGTTATCATATTCTGTGGCCAAATTAATTTGGAAAATGGAAATTTAGAAAATATAAAAGTCTAGTTTTGGTTTGAATGGCTTCATCCATCATTTTTTCCCTCTCAAAACCATTTTGGTTTGGTTCTTGGTTTTAAGGTTCTTTGGTTTGGAAATCTACAAATTAAAGTAGTGATTTGCTATTTGTGTCTGTGCTTCACAGGATTATTTTATCATCTCTGTTCTTCATGGGTGGTTGGTGACAAAGGAATTGGGTCAATAAAAGTGGCCTGTACTATCCATATCCATATGAGCAGATTCCACATTGACCAGCCTCTTTAGAGATGTTTCCTGACATCTGTTAAATTTTGCAAGTTTTGAGATGCTGAGTATGTTAGATGTCTTCTCACCTGCATAACTAGTCTATGCTAGATGAGGACCTTCTGACTAGGATCCCTCTCCCCCATCTCTTCTAGGACAAATCATGGGGCAGGGTGAGGTGAGAAGGGACTTCCTGTGGGGTCTGGGCATCTGGCTCAGACATCAAAGAGATAGAGGGTCATAGATCCAGAGACCATATAGGCCATCAAATTCAACTCCTTCATTTCACGGAAGAGGAAACTGAGGGGAGGACCAAGGGATTTAAGTCACTTGTCCAAGGACACAAAGGTGGAGTTTGAACCCAGTCTTCTGACTCCAAAACCAGTGCTCTTTCTACTGTATTGGGCTGTCCCCCATGGTTTGTCCCGTTAGGTCCATTATGGTCCAGTGTGGCATGTGTCAGGTAATATAGAGAAGACCAGCGGTACAATTTGGCTGGAGCATATGGTAGATTGTGAGATGGATATCTTGGATTTGACCTTGTGGCATACCCTGCTATCATACCACCCCAGAAGACTCCTTTTCTAGTGCCAAATTAGTTCTAAGGACCTAAGCAATGATTCTACCATGAGATAGGGAGGGGGGTGTTTTCATTCTTCTGATTGCTACATTGCTATAGGGTGTGGGGAGAGTCATAGCTGGAAAATTGTGAGACTAGATTCCAGTCCTGTTTATTTCTGGGATAGGGGGGCATCAGAAAATAATACTCAGGTTTGATTAAAAAGACAAGAATTAGGGATCTAAAGAGGTGGGGGTGGGGAGGGAGAGACAGAGACATAGAGACAGAGAGAGAGAGAAATAGAGAGAGTGAGAGAGTGAGCGTGAGAGCGAGAGCGAGAGAGAGAGACAGAGAGAGAGACAGAGAGAGAGAGACAGAGAGACAGAGAGAGAGAGAGAGAGAGTGAGAGAGAGAGAGACAGAGAGAGAGAGAGAGAGAGAGACAGACAGACAGAGAATTTTGGATAGGGGTTGCAAGTGGAGGTGAAGATCCTGGTTACCTATTGGAGAAGGGCTGGTTGCGTTAGTGATGTATTTGAATTTGGGGGGTTTGAGAAAGGAGCAGGAGAAATGTCACTGATAGAATGACAGAAGATTCATATACAACCAACTCCAGGTTTTCCATGGGGAGTGATGGAAGAGGAACAGAAAAAATACAACCCCCATAATAACCAGTTTAGACATGACAGTGATTCAATAACAAAGGTGAATTTAAACATATAAATATCTTATTTCAAAAACACAGACAAAAATGATGCCAATTTTTATTCCCCAGAAATGATGAGAGTACCACGTATTCTGACATAGGACTGAGAGCATGGAATAATGAAAAAAATCTATGGAAAATGAAAATTTGCCCTAGTCAGGGGCCACCCCCTGTACAATCGATGTTTAGTTGTGTGTTATCATAGGAGCAACAGAAAATCTGGACAATTAGCGTTAGCACCCAATTTTCGTTTAAATTCGAATTAAGTTTTGGCTAGGGGCTTCAACCATTTCTTTTGCAAAACTTTTCACTGGATTGCCAACAAGGGACAAATTGTCTCCTTTTTGTGGTCATCCCCTGCTGTTGCCCACAGAGATGGTAATACATAGGAACGGACCCAGTGAGTAGGTAGCTACAGGGAGATGACTGAGGGCCATAAATTCTGGATGAGTTAAAGATTAGATAAATCAGTCCATGAATAATGACAAAAATTCTGAAGAATACCAAGCCAAGATTCTTAACAGCACAAGACTCAAGACCATAGGCTATGAGGTTCCTGGAGCCTCTTACAAAGGGAAAGGCTAGAGGCCATGATGTTACTGTGTGTGAAATCTCACAATAACTCTGGATTATATGTATCATGTAACACATAACACGTTATATAACACAGGACACACAACACTGCATTATATGTATCATGGAACATACAATACATGTGTCATACAACACAGGACACACCTCGCTGGGTTGTATGTAGCACATAACATGTGTTGTATGTCACATGTTATATGTATTGCCTTAGCTACCCCACCCTCCCCTATTCCAAAGGCTCATGTACAGAATGAGGGTAAGTGAGGGCCCCTTTTGGAAGAGGAGGCTGAAAAGGAAGGAGGTTCTGCCTTGAGTTTTTAAGAGAGAAAAATGGGGTAAATACAGATCCTACAGTGATGGCTATTTCTAGGAGACAGTGGAATCAGAGCATTTTTTGCTGTCTCTTTGACTTGTAAAAGGACAAATAGAAACGTTAGAAAGTCAGGTAATCTGAAATCCCTCCTCATTCAATCTGTGGCCTCACCTATTTGAAAGGGGGAGAGGGGAAAAGGCAATGATTTGTAGGCCAGGAGGAATCATTTTTGGCCTGGGGAGGGAGAGCAGTGACTCTCGGGCATAGTAAATAAACAGACAGGGATTTAGGAAACAGGTATCAGGGCCCAAGATATCAGTCCTTACGATCTGAAATGTAAATATCTCTTGAAATTCCCATTTGAGAGCAGATTTCACCTACAAGAGACTATTATATCTTTCTGAAAAATATACACACCCTAGTGAAGGAATAAACACATCATTATACTTTCATGACAGATAAGCTTGGCTCTGGTTGGATGTAAACTCATTTTTCTTGGGTTGACCTTTAAATAGTACTGTGCTATTGTATGGGATTTAAATCAATAATTTTGTCAAAGCAAAATATACTGTGGGTTTTTTTTCCCCTTTTATCATTTAAACAGTTCTGTAAACTCTCAAGGAGGAGCATCCTCCTCTCGATGGGTGGAAGCAGAATTGGGGATGGAGTTGGGGGTAGAAGATCCTGCTGTACTTGGCTGTAAAAGCAAGGACCGCCAGTCATGGGTGTGGGCCCACCAAGGGCTCGGTTTCCCTCTCCAGGCTGACTGCAATTAGTGGCTGCATCCAGTTCCCGGCGTTCCTGTTGTAAAGCAACAAAGTGTCCCAGGTGTGAGGAGGTTAAAACGAGGAGTACCCAGTAGTTATAAAGCAGCAATAATGAGTTCCCTTCTACTTACCATGGATTTGTGTGATATACAACATGCAATTAAGCATGGCTTGGTGACTCAGTGATTAATGTATATACGACTCCTAAAGGAGCCGAGCAGGCCTCCCGTCACATCCTTCATGATGTTTACAGCTGGGTACCTATTAACAGGAAGATGGAAAGGGCCATTTACAATTCAGTAACCTTTATGACAGTGAACTCTTTAATCAGCATTTTATTTCCTTTGTAACACTTTAGTCATCTACAAATGTCAGAATAAAATAGGGCCATGAAATATTTAGGATCGGCATGTGGAAATTGACTTCCCTTGATTTAGGTTGCTGTGTCTTTTCATTTTGTTGTTTTGGGAGCCTTTACTTTTATTGAAAGACAATTTATAACTAAATGCTCCCCACAGTGACTGGCATTCAGGGAGGAGGGAATGCAGAGAGCCCAGTTCTGATTTCTAGAAAATGTTGATGCATGCTGTATTGGGTAATAAGTAATTCAGATAAAAACATTAGCCAAGGGGTTGCATTTCTGAGCAGCGTTTAGGTGTATGGCGCGGGAGTTTATGACAAAATACCTCAACATATTTTAGAAAGGTAATTAACTATGAAACACATCCATAATAATTTAAGTCAGTTAGAGTACGTCCCTGAAATAGGCATTATTTTCTTAGTGGGATTCTGGGGTTTTTCCAGTTCAGCAGTAACCTCCTGGTGTATTGTTGGAAATGTATACAATGGGTATTAACGGAATTACCGTGTTTATAGAAAGGGCATTTAGACACTGGCCACCATCATTATTTCAGCTGATTGGTGCTATTATTCTTCCTTCATCTGTTTTGTCAGGTTAGCTCAGTTAAAGCCAGATAACCATGGGTCTGATAAAGGAAGGCACTCCATGTCTGCTTTCAACAAATATATATTTGGAAAATACTAAACCTTAACAATTCTGGTACTGTGATGTTTCTATCCCAAAGGCCCCTTACTTAGAATAGTTGGGCGCCATATAGGAATTTTTTAGCATGTGTGTGACTGACTAGCATTCTGGTGATATTGATGAACCCTTTTTCAGAATAATATCTTTGAAAAGATAAAAATATATAGGATGACAAAGGAAATCAATTATACTGAGATACAGTTGAAATTATGGTTGTGTGAGTGAGTGTATGTGTGTGTGTATTTCTGTGTCCCAGAATGGGTAGGGTGTGGTTGAAGTTGGTAGATCCTTTGAGCTTTGGAGTTCTGAGCTTCAGTAAACTAAGCCAGTTATATGTCCCCATTAATATTGGTACCAATATGGTAAGCCCTGGGGAAGAGGGGTCCACCAGGAAGCCTAAGAGGAGGTGAGCCAGCCCAGGTCAGAAACAGAGGAAGTAAAAGCTTCTGAACTGATCAATGGTAGGATTGAGCCTATGAGTGGCCAATGCGCTTTCAACCTGGGCAAGACAGGGAAATCATTCTCAGAAACAATTATATATACATACATACATATATATATATACATACATATGTATATATATATATCAATATGCACCTTTATGTTTATTTACACATTTTTACACATATACATGAATATATTGATGTATAGTGTACATTTGTAGTGTATACTTATCTATCATCTGTCTACCTATCCATTCTATCTATCTATATGTCTGTCTCTATCTTTTTAAAAAAATTCCTAGAATTCAAGTGAAAAACCCCTGCCTTATTGAATATCTGCCTTAGTTCAGAACACTTTTTATTTTTATCAATAAACATGACTAGAGAGTCAGTAGTGACTCAGTAGGTTGCATATTAGACTTTGAATCAGGAAGACCTAGATTCTTGAGATAGATTTGGATCCAGCCTCAGTTTACTTACAGTCTGAGTAACCTCCACAAAGTCACTTAGCTTCTCCACGATCTGGACAAGTATCTAAGACAACCACTAAGACGTAGATGGGTGATATCAGTGGATTTGCATCTTTGATTTTTTGTCTCAAAAGGTCTTTAGTCTCATGTTGTTTAGTGTCATTCTCAGATTGTTCTGAAGTAACAAGGGGACCCCATGTTTTCTGCTACCAGGAATCCAATCATTTATTAAATCATGTATTAAACATCTACTTTGTGTAGGTGCCATGCTAGGTCCAGGAATGTGATGGCTATGTTAGTAACTGCTCTTGAAGAAATCATCCCATACATCTTCCTGATGGATGTATGATACTTGAAGATACAAGAAATAGGAATATTATATTCTATTTCTTGCTGGTTTTATTATTTATTTATTATGGGAAAAGATTCTGGAACCATCTAATGGAATAATAAAAAAAATTCAAGTGGGTATTACTGTCTCATCTAAATTGGAAAGGGCCATAGAATTTTTGACTTTGAGGGACCTTAGAGATCATGAGAGACTGCTTTTCATTAATGGGTTTTTTTTTGAATGGGTAAACAGGTAAACAGAGTAAATGTCAAAGAAAAGGTTAAAAAAAAGAGAGAATCATGTTCCAGGAAGAGTGGAAAATGTATCTGATAGTTACCCTGAAGCTTTTTTCCCCTACCCCATCTCTTAGCTGATAAGGCAAACTGGAAATTGAGCAGGGTTTTAGGGTCAGTCCCTAAAGCATCAAATGGGCAGATGGAAGCAATAGTGGTCCCCAGGAAGGTGTTCTAGGCAGAATTCCAAGCCAACAGATACCTAAGACTGCAATTTTTTGATCATAAGAGAGAGGTATCTAGGGAAACCACTGGGACTGTGTAGTACAAAATATGAGAGCGGAGGCTGTCCATTCTAGGCTTGAGATAGATTTGACCTCAGTGAAACTATCTAAAGTGATGACGGGGAAGATAAAGGCAAAGGAACAATATATTTGTCCATCCCTGAAGATAGTAACTGAAATACTCATTAAACTGTAATTTTCCCTGCTTATCTGGTTATATTAAATCTGATGGCATGAAGAACATCAATGAAACTAACACCTGTGGGCTATGGGTTTTACAGAGAGAGCCAGGTAGCATAGTAGCTAGAATGCTAGACCTGAAGTCAGGAAGACCCAAGTTCAAATTCCATCTCAGACACTTGATAGCTGTGTGACCTTGGCCAAGTCACTTATTTGCTGTCTGCCTTAGTTTTCTTATCTCTAAGGAAAAGATAATGATAGCATCTCCCTCCTAGGTTATATGTTTAAACTCTTTGCAAACCTTAAAACACTATTTAAATGTTATCATTATCATCATCCTCCTCCTCCTCCTCACCATTATTCCACCCTCCTTTCCCCTATCATCTGTTGTTTTTTCAAAGCCTTGCTGAACATCTAGTTCTCAGGCTTCAGAGTCCAGACTGAGCTGCATGGCTGCGTTTTTTAAATCTGATGCCATAAGTGGTCTTTTGGGTGTGAGTATGTCCCTGTAGAGAATTCTAGCTATTCCAACAGCCCATGAAAATCAAAAGTGGTACATTTAATACTGTGTGCTTGAAATTCTGCCAAATGAAGTAGAAGGAACCAAAAATAAGGAAAATAAGGAAGCAAATTGACTATTACAAAGAGGGATAAAATCTTAGTGTAAAGAGAAGGAAGTTGGTGAAATAATGGAGGGTGAAAGAGAAGTATTGGAGAAGGAAAGGGGGTAAATGTACCTAAATACCAAGACAAATTAAAAAGGCTCTTGTTTTTAAATCCACAGTCCAAAAGATCATTTTGGTCATTGTCACATCTGGTATAGCCCATGGACCCTTTCTCAGAATTATATTTTAAAATGCAGAAAATAAAAGATACAGGATTACAAAGGAAACCAATTATACTGAAACATAGTTATCAAAATATTTTTAAAGACAAATTCATGGAACTAAGGCTAAGAACCCTTGTGTATAATGCATTGCAGATAAGGAAAGCTTGAATTTATTTCTTCTTTTTATTTTTAAAATGTCATTGAAAAGTCAACATGTCCTGCATGAAGTTTTTCAAAAGGGGACTCTTAGAGTGAATGAGGAAGAGAACTGATTTCAGGTTGATGTGGATATATAAGACTGCAGAGAGTTGGACTCTGAAGCGCCTTTTGCGTTTGACTTGATTCCTTATTCCACCTCACCCCCAAGAGTTAGGTTGATAAAGTAGACGGGAATGCCGAACTTCAAACAGGAGGACCTGGATTCAGATCCCACTGCTGCCTGCTTATTATCTCTCTTATTTAAGCTGATGTGTCTTAACTCCCTTGGACTTATCTGCTAGTGTGTATACATACATATACACACATGCTACATAGTATATATATTTGTATATATAATGTATATATGCTCACATCTACTATGTTTATACACACATATATCTAGCATGTATTCACACATATTTGCTAGTATATACACATACACACATAAATATGTATACATATATAGTATGTATATACATACATGCATATATATATTTGGAAATAGTTTCCCACACTGGGGAATGGACTATTGCCTACCTGTCTTTGATGATAAAGCAGCAACAACTGGAAAATTGTGGGCAGGGAAAGAAATGGCTTTCTCCAGACATAGACAGTCAAGCCGGGAGCTCATGTGAATTTAACACTTGTAGAGGGATAAATTAAATTTAACTAATATTTATTAACTATCTGCTCTTGTCTGCTGGTCATTGCCCAAGGCACAAACAAAATGCTTCCCACAAGCAGCGTAAGTTCTACTGGGGAATATGGGATGAGCACCCAAGTATAATACTAGGGTGGGAGTAAAGAGAGACAGAGAAGAGATCACAGGAAGTTCTGAGGAAAATGTGAGTGGAGAGAGAACACTTTGAGCTGGGCAGATCAGAGAAGGCTACAGAAAGGAGAGCCTTGAAGGAATATAAAGATTCAGGAGGTGGTGTGGGTGATGGTGAGAGGTGGCATATTAAGATAAGGGAGCAGCTTTGGTAGTACAAGTTGACCAGGAAAGCAAGTGAAATTAAGTAAGAACAGAGAGGGGCTGGAGTCAGATTGTGGAGGCCCTTGAATATTAGGATAGAGAATTACAGAAGGCTAGAAATAAGAGTGGCCAGTTGTTTCCTAAGGTCTTTAAAGGAAGCATCTACCTAATGAGTAAAGAGTGGTAGAGAAGGGAAGGTCTTCAGAATTAAGAGAAATGTTAATTACATTGTGAACTCCTTAAGAGCAGGGACTGCCTGTGCCTTTCTTTGCACTTCGAGCCCTTGGGACAACATATAGTTGGCACATAGTAGGCATTTAATAAATTCTTATTGACCAACATGATTAAGTCTCATAGTGAGTACATGGCCAAGGAAGGTTCTGACCTGGACCCCCCTGATAGGCCTGTCAATTGCCTGTAAGTTACTACTGAATCACTTCCTAGAATCTAAAGGGAGGAAGGGGCTAGGACATACAGTCCTATATAAACTGAGAGAAAGACCTCAAAGCCATGATAAAATGGAAAGAGTTTTGGAGTCCTAAGGGCCTGGGGCATATCATTCCATCTCCCTGGATCTTGGTGTCCTCATCTATAAATGGAAGGTGTTGGAAGCTGTCCCTTGAGATAGAACCCTTCTAGCTTTATTTAGACCTCTGATCCTAAGTGGGTGGGAGGGAAAGAGAAGAAAAGAGCTGGGGTCAAAGGACTGGTGGTGGGCCTTATTTTTTTCTCACTGAGTCAAATAGTAAAGGTGACGGTATAAACAGGGCATACCCAGTGCTTAGTGGAGTGGGAGCACATAATAGGCACTTAACAATTGCCTATTGATTGATTGATTTTAGGTGAAGTAGGTCTTAGAATTTAAAATCTGAGCCTGGAAAAAGCTAGATGCCTCCAATTTCTATAGTTACCCTTCCTGCTAATGAATGGACAGCAGGGGAAGCCTACCTTCAGACAGACCCCGTTGTCTCTGTCTTTCCCCATCTCCCTCAGGGCCCTTGAACGCTTCCATTATCCAAATCATATGTACTCAGAAGGGAGGGCAAAGACAGGGGCCCCCTTTCATCCCGCGCCTCGTCTCCAGGATCACAGCCCTCTGGGCAGCAGGGTTAGGTTAGGGAGTCAGTGGGAGGGGTTCTGGGAATGCTGATGCTGGACTGCCTCGCCTCCCCGGCCTCCCCCATGCCTCTTGAGCTGATCATGAGGCCCTGTTAGCCGCCCCGCTACTCCCACTTTGCCACCTCTCAGGCAGGATTATTTAAATGTTTATCCTTTCTTACTTCCTGACCTTACTTGTTTAGTCCGTGTTCCCCTGCCCGGCTCGTTTTGTGTTTCATGAGCTTAGCAAACCGTGGCCTCCAATTCCCCAGTTCTAGTGTTTTCACTTAAGATGAGGAGTGATGAGCCAAAGGTTTCAGGCTCAATCCTTGAGCAAAGGGCCGCTCTGACAGGGATTATTATTTATTTGTCATCTTGGATGTAATAAGCTGTAGGTACAGCATCGAGAGCCCTTGATTTATGGCGCTGTCTGCTGACACTAGCGGGACGTCGGCCGCTGCGCCGCCGAGGATGAATACCACACTGTCAGCTTTGTCGATCTGTCTCTGCCGCCGCGCTCCCTCTCATAACACATTCCCATTTCATGCCAGAATACATAAACAATCTTTCATTATTTTGATGCTTTTTCATATTTGTTCTTTACAGAACATAAAGTTTGAATTTATGGGTTTCCTTTACATTATTTCAACACACTCCACCATTTTCCGGGTTTGTGGTTTAACTCTCAGAAATTGGCTGCCAGGTGATTTAGTTATTTTGGCTTTCGAGTTTTATAGTTATTTAATATCACAATGCCAGATACGGGAGAAAATGGAGTGCATGGGATGTGTGGGATTTGCAGTTTAGACTCTTGTCGTCAAGCTGGCCGTGATCCTTGGACAAGGTGCAGGGATTAAAAGGGGCATCATGGAATGGGCTCTAACTCCTTTTTTCTCTACTTAATAAAATATGATTTGGATAGGGGAATAAATAGTTAAAGGGGCCCGAGGGATGTGGGGAAGGACAGAGGGTACCAGGTCTGTTTGAAGGGAGGTAGTATTTCCCACAGCTGTAACCAGCCAGGGGTATTGGCTAAATTGGTGGCCCAAACACCACCCTCCATTTTCTTTTGCTTTCTTCAGCAGCCTAGCCCAGCCTCATTCATTGTTTTGCTGAGTGTGTGTGTCTCTTCTGCTCCGATTCTAACATAGCAGGTGACCAGTGGCCTCAATTTAAACCTTCACCGCGCCTTTTACCTTTTGGTCGAGTTTTACTACCATTTTTCAGGGAAAGCAAATGGGTCTGGGTTGGTTTTTGTTTGTGTGAAATAGTAAGTCACCACTTCTATCCCCCGGCGGGAGCTCAGACTGGTAAATGGTTGGTATAACTACTTTATTTTTTCCAATTGTGAAGATTGCCCTGCTTACCAATTCTACTGTAGGTCCTAGTAAGATCATTTGAAACCATTTTTTCCCTCTCAGATTCCCTAAAATTTCTTTCCGTCCTCTCCCTTTTGCCATTCCCTCTTCCCTATTTTACAGGACAATAAAAATTAAACCCTACACAAATGACAAGTCTGCTTAGAAATCAAAGAGGCACCTGCATATTACTTATGGTAGGCGTTTTTCAGGAAATAGCTGGCTTTCTAAACATGACATCGGAGGAAAATATTGTTAGTACCGACTGCCACTTTATACAGAATTGTAGTGATGTTCAAGTTGCTAGCGACCCTTACTTCCATATTTATTTTGTATCTATTTTGTAAATGTTATGTGTCTATTTAACTGAAAGTTTGTGGTCTCTTCCCCTCCCTTCCAGGGGATACTCCTTAAGAAGAGAGACTATTTTTGTTTCTGTTGTTGTATAGTGCCAAGCTCCCAGGATAATGGGGGGCGTTAGGAGGTGTTTAATAGATGCTTGTTGATTTAATTAATTTTACTAATGGATTCTAATGCTATTTTCCCCATAATTGAAGTTTATGTATGCATGTATATATGTATGTATGCGTACATATATATGTATGTATGTGTATGTATATATGCATAGGTGTGCATATGTATATATGTCTATAGAGGTGTGGTGTGTGTGTATACATGTTTTAGTGAGTCTGTTTGATCTGGACTTGTGATATAGCAGTTGCAGGGGAACTCCTTTTACTACCAAATCAGCCCGTCTTCAGCAGTTGAGTGGTTAAGTCACTAAGCTAGGGTCACACAGCCAGCATGTGGCAGAGGCAGAGCATGAACCCTAGTTGTTCTGACTCTGAGGCTGCCTCTCTGTTATGCCAAGCTGCTTATGAAGGTGTGGTTCTCTCTGCACACAATCATATGTATATTTATACACGCACACACATATATATGGTGTATGTATATATGTCTTTCAGTTGTGCCTGATTCTTCCCCATGGACAGAGGTCCATGGGATTTTCTTGGCAAGGATACTGGAGAAGTTTGCCATTTCCTTTTCCAGTGGCACACAGAGATTAAGTGACTTGCCCAAAGTCACGCAGTTGGGACACTTTTCTGAGCTGGACTGGATCTCAGCCCTTCCTAACTACAAGCCCAGCACTCCATCCATTGTGCCATTTAGTTGCCTCTCCCTATATGCATAGATACAAAGGGACTTTGGTGAGTTTTCCATCTTATGCTAGGTCTGGCTAATTGGTTTTTAGTGACATGTACAGTGGTCATATGCTCAGTCAGAACTAGTGATTTGCACAGAAGTGGCCATATTTTGTAAAACAAAGTCCTTCTGGGGGATGCTGCTGATGTGTCCTCGATCAGAACCAGACTCATCTTTGGTGTTCATGCTTGACTGTATATACCTTCAAGAATGCTATGCTCTCTATCTTAGGTTCCTTGGGAGAAGAGTCCAGGATAAGATTTTTTGCCAAGACTTTCTTGTTTTGAACAGCACATCCTTTCCACCCCCTAAGATGATAATGAACAGCAAGCAACCTTGAACGTTATAAATGCCACATAATTTTTTGTCATTTCTTCCTTTTCTCAGTAGTCTTCATTAGGACAGCAGGGAATTTGCTTACCTCATATTACATAGCACAGGCCTGTGCTGGCTAGAAGGGAACCCAAGTTAATTAATATGAGAAATTTGTTTTGTGTCCCTGGTTTAAAAAAAAAAAAAGACAGTGCAGGTCGGTGTTGTCAGCAAAAGCTGCTTGTCACTTTGACCTGTTCTGTTAAGTGTTTGATGTGTTTTCTCAGAGTAATCTGTGAATAACATTATAGCCAGCCAGCAGAGAAACCGAGGGAGCGATAGCAGAATTAATATCTGGGAGCGTTGATAATTATATATCAGAATCTAATTTTTAGCACAGAAAATGTGTTAATGACAGAGAGGAAAACAAAAACCACTAGCTTCTCCCAGCAGGCCCCAAAGTGTCATTTATTATTTCTCAGCTGGATATCTATCAAGTTTATGGGTTAATTTTTCTGTAGACTGTTATTTATGGGTTTTTGTTTGTTTTCAGCCATCATTACTAACAATACGGTTAATAGCAATCATTTGTTATCCAGCACCAGGCATGATGCCTCAGATGAGAGCACTGAACTGAGAATACTCATTTGGTAGCTGAATAAGGCTCTGACAGGGCCCATTTATAACAAGCTCATTCCATAATGTCCATCCTATTAATAAAATTTTGTTGCTGTCTAATTAGAGATGTCTGATGTGTATAGTTGCAGAGGAGAAGAGAATTTCTGCTATGACTTCTTCCACTCCCCCCCAGTCTCTTCTGTGACAACTCAAGGTCCCTTAGGCATTTGAGACCCCAAGACAAAAGGGGTTCAGGGTGGATTATGGCTTTGAGTATATAGTAAGACTTGTAGCTATAATACCTTAGAGTTGGAGGGTGGGTTGAGAAGTGAGGTGTGGTATTAACTCTCCAATCTCAGTTTTCTCCTCCTTTATCTGTTCATTCCACTTCATTTGCCTACCAAATCTGTCCATAACAGGTAAAGCAATGAAGTTGGTTTTGTTAATGTGTATCAGAACTTCAGCCTCCAGTTGGATGCCATCTCCCTTTTAAGGAGTTACTTTGGGAGACTACCCACTAATTTTAGTAATGCTGTTATTGACCAGAAAATTTGTGCAAATTCTAAACCTCAGAGCTATCCAGAAGTGGATTGAGTCTCCTGTGGGAGACAGTGAATTGTTCCTAACCACTAGTGGTCTTCAAGTAAGGGCTGGGCTACAACCTACCCAACTAACTTGTTGGATATTCTATACAAAGGAGTCATGTTTACATATGGGTTAAACTGGATATCTCTTCGAGTTCTGAGAGTTTATGAGTCTTCTTTGGAAATAGAGTTTTTTGAAACAACCTCAAGGTCATAAACCTCAGCCCTTGAGGATGGACTTGATTTCTAGAAATAGCCAGAAGTTACCCAGAACCAAGGCTGGTGAATCAGGTGGATGTTTCAAGTGGGTATTAGGATTTGGGTTAAAAACAAACAAACAAAAAAACCAAACTGCAAGAAGATGCAAACCAATCAACAAGCATTTATTAAGTGCCTACAGTGTGCTTGTCCTAAGAGCTGGGGGTACAAAGAAAGGTGAAAGATAGCATAACTCACAATCTAATGGGGAAGACCGTATACAGACAAGTACCAGCAAGATATAGACAGGATAAACTGGAGATAATCAAGAGAGGAAGCATTACCATAAAGGGGGATTAGCAAAGATTTCTTGTAGAAAGTAGAATTTTGACCAGAGGAAGTTATATTTTCTGCGTTGACTTGTAAACTGTGGCTCTGGATGATTCAAAGGGGATTTCCAAAAAATGTTTTGAGCTGCAATAACACCATTGGAAAATGAATGAATGAATGAATGAGAATCTTCTGCTTCAAATATATAAAATTTGGCACATTGGTTACAAAATGTGTAACCAACTATTTTATAGTCACCTTATGAGATCATAGTCCCATAGGCTTTTAGAGCTAGAAGGTAACTGACGCCAAGCACAAGGAAGAACTTGCTCAACCTTACAGCTAGATAGATAGTAATTACTAAATAAGACCAGTGCTGTTACTAACAGGTGACATTGACATACGAATTTAAGGTTTGTAAATGCATGATATTTCTTGATCCTCCTAACAAACCCAAGAGTTGGGTACTATTGGACTAAGGTAACCATGCTACATAAACAATTGGAGACATTTTATAACAATGCACTTTTAGAATCATTCCTTAAAGATCATAGAGTGGTGATCATAGAGTGATTCAGATGAACAATGGATCCCTTATCAGTTTTTTTATTAATTTTTAAATTTTTTCAGCTTCTAGTCCAGTTCAAAGGGCACTCTAATGATTAGGTATGAGAAGGTTGCCTCTCACATGAAGACTGTGATGCATTCCAGTAAATGGAAGCTTAGTTGAATAAGTTGTTTTGTTAACTGAGAGGGTCTCATATTCTAAATGTAACATGATTTTTTTCTCCCCAAGGGGAAAAATGAAAGAACTGTGTAACCTTGAAAAGCTTTTATGCTCCTATTTATTGCTAATTGTCAAGTTGCCCCCGCATTGAGGGGGGAGAAGAACCCCTCAAAACAAGAGTTGAAAATGAAAGGAAGAAATCTTGCAGCAGTTTGGTGGATGCTTGCTCAGATTATACACCTTTGAATTAAGAGCACACAATCAGGCAGTACACTGAAGAATGTTTTAAAATAGTTTTGTTGCTAGGTAACTATTTTTTCCTTTAGTAATCTTATTTTTTTTCAACCTGAGAAATCTTTTGCAAATGATCTTTTGAATAAAAATGATTCTTTATTCACCCCCCTTTCCTCTTACCTCCCCAAAACCTTTCTTTGTTTTATTTTTAAAGGGAAACTTTTTTTTCTTTTTGATAGAGCAGAAGAAAAATTTCCATCCTTAGCAGAGTAGGAAAGTGTTACATAGATCTGAGCTTCTAGAAGCCCTGGGCAGGTGTGCTGGGCTTTATTTTTTTCTTCCTAAACTGCACTTGACTAGAGCTTATCAACACTTAATTAGTGATACATTTTCTCCCTGTGATTTCTATTGATGTGTTGTAGAGAGAAGACGAATTGAGCCTCCACCTGACCAGTGTGCGAATTGTTTTAGAAAATTCAGCCAACATCTCTCTCTCTCTCTCCATCTCCATCTCCCCTCCCTTTTTCTCCTTCCATCCTTCTGTGTTACACTCACTCAACACATGCATGCACACAACCTCTCTCTTTCCTTCTCTCTCCATCTCCTTTTCCTTTTTTTCATCCTTCTCTCTGTCACTCTTACATACACACACATGCACACCCTACACACCTCTCTCTTTCCATCTCTTCTCCCCTTTTCTCCTTCCATTTCTCTGTCATACACAGACGCAGCCATCTCTCTTCCACACTCACCTTTCTATCTCTCTCCTCCCTTTTCTCCCTCCATCTCTGTCATACTAACTCTTAACACACAGACTCTCTCTCCTGTTTATTTTCCCCCACATTCCCCTCCCTTGAAAAGGTGAAAAGCAGGACTCTAGGAATTAGGTTGGGCATTAGTGTTTTTGCTTGCCTGTGCAATAGAAACCGACAAGCGCGGGGCCCTCCGTCAGCAGATCAGGGAACGCAGATGGGAGGCGGAGGGCTCCCTGGTGGCAGCAGTATTGCTGGGATGTGATTGTGAGCGCCAGGATGAAGTCAGCGCTGACAAAGTGTGTGGATTGATGGATGGACAAAGCTGGGAACTGGATGTGAGAATGGATGAGGGCAGAGGGGGAATTTAACACAGACAAACAGAATGAAAGACAGAGAGGAATTGCCTGCTCGAGTATTCCCGCACTCAGATCCCACAGCAATTTACTTACTGCTAACAGAGCGCAGGAGGCTTGTTTGCATCTTTGCAGTTTCTCTTGCAGTATCTGGAGAGGCCACGCCACAGACGGAGCCTGCAAATGCCAGTTAGGGTTTTCCAGGCTCACTCTGCCGCCCCCCATACACCCCCCTCTTATTTTGCTTTCGCTCTTCTTTGCTTAATTCAAACGGAGTGCTTGATTATTTCCAATAAGTTCACGCAGTGTTTCCACAGAATGCGTTTTCTTTCTCCTGCCATTATTTCAACGTTTCCACTAAATTTACCTTAATCAGTTATTGTTGCTTTAGTGTGGTAAATAACAATATTTACCCGCTCCTTTTGAAACTGATGGCTCTGGAAGAAGACATATTGTTCCTTTATGAAGGCATGCGAGAATAATGATTGTGCATGCTTACTATGAAATCCTTTGTGTCAGGGAAAAAAGTTAGTAGCTTTCTTTATCCAATCCTGGAGTGTTCTTGAGTGACTGGAGCCTTGGAAACAGTTTAATTTAAAGGGGGAATGTTATCACTGTTCATTCTACCAAATCTCCACCTAGGCTAAGCAAAGAGAAATTGAGGAGAAGGGAAGAGAGCAATTGAATCTCTTCTGAAAAAAAAATTCTTATACAGTTTATGAAACTTTTGCTGTTTAAAGGATGGTTTTGGAAATTGAAAGAAAAAACAGCTCAAGACTTAAGCATCAGAAAACTGGCAACTTTTAAAACAGTTACAAGGTAAAGAATTAGAGAAATAGAAAAATGTTACATAAAAATAAAATGTTGCAATATAATAATCTAGGATTCCTAGATTTCCAAGTCCAGATTTGTGGTTAGAATTTTGCTCTCCTGGATAGTTTTCTGAAAGCAAAAACAGTTAATGGAGGGAGCATGGAGAGAGAGAGAGAGAGAGAGAGAGAGAGAGAGAGAGAGAGAGAGAGAGAGAGAGAGAGAGAGAATATACCTAACGGTCAAGAATTTCAAATTTCCAGTTCTGGGTTCAGGTTCTGACTCTGACGCAGATTGACCTTGTAATCATGTGGGTGGTTTTGGAGGGACCCTTAATTTTCATGCGAGTACCTTGTGATTTAGCTGCTTTGCACCTGTGCCAAAGTGTATAATTTCAGAGAAAAGATTTCTGGGGTACCAGGAGAGGTTCCATTTCAACTCTTTGGGAGAACCCCCAGTATGCTTGACTGAGCTGCTTTTACAATTAGTGCCAAGGTCTTTGGAAAACGGCTTTGGGTTTGCTAGAGATGATGAATGGGATGGTTTTTTAATGAAATTAATAAGTTGTCTATTGCGTTGAGATCCATGAGACATATTTTCAGGTTTGGCATAGATTATCTATCACTCCGACTTTTAAAAGTGAATTTATCTTGTAGCCCAGCACCTGCTTTTCCTCCTTCAGACAGAAGACTGTGGAAGATTGGAAGCCTTGCTGGTCATCTTGTCCATATATAACATCATTTTTGGATAATATGACTTCAGAGCCTGCTAACTGCTTGGATATTGTATTGTATATTAATCTTGGTATTGAGTAATTTTTCAAAGGTTGAAAATTTGACAAGTGATAAAATTAAGTTTCCTCAACCTGGCTTGCATGCAGTTCAAAGGCACAGCCTGACTTAATGGATGGCATGAAGGCCTCTTCCTCCTTGTAATATGGAAACCAGGGTTATTAAGGAGATTAGAGTCTTAGGGGGGGAAAAGTTGGGAACCTATTATTTGGTAGGTTGCTAAGCTGAATTGTTTCTTTCATTTCCAGTGGAGTTTTCTTCCTTTTTCAGACCTCTTGTCCCATTCACCCCTTTTCTGTCTTATATCATGTAAGAATTAGCCGATGTTTCCTTCAAAGCCTCTAGTTGCTTAACTTCCTGCAGTTATAAGATTCTGGGCAGAAGAGTGGTCATTTAGTCCAGCCTCCTCATTTATTTTAAATAAATGCAGAAATAAGATCCAAAGAGATGACTCAGTTATCTCTCTTCCTTAGAGGGTCATTCCTTAGAAGCTCATCTTAATTCTAATGCCTTCCTCCTGTTAATTACTTATCCTGTATATGGTTTGCTTTCTATACATTCGTTTGCATGTCGTCTCCCCCATTAGACTGTATGCTCCTTCAGGGCAGGGACTATCTTTTTCCTCTTTGTATCCCTGGTGATTAGCACAGTGCCTGACATATATTTGGTTGATTGTTGTTCTTTGTCTTCAAAGAGGACCAAAATGATATCACCGTGATAAAGTGAAATTTCAGTGTATCTGATTGTGGCTGATCAGACCAATAGGAGCTCGGAATGTTCTGTCACAGGCTGGGCACAGATAATCTGTGTGAATATTTGACGTGGATATCCCAAATTTGTGCATCCTGTGTTTACTTTGTGACATGTAGTAGATGCTTAATAAATGTTGATTCATTGTAAAGAAGTAACGTAAGGTCATGTAAGTACTAAGTGGCAGATCTGAGTTTTGAACCTATGTATTTGGACTGCTTTGATAGTATTTGTTTTTTGTCTGTGCTGTGTGAGTCTGCATCTGTTTATGAAGCAGGGTTTGTGTTTTATTTTTGTTTGATATAATTAACTAATTATATCATTTTTTGATATTCCCTTTTAAAATTTTGTAAATAAAAGCCAGGGCAGCCAGGTGGTACAGTGTGAGAGCTCTCATCTTGAAATTAGGAAGACTCCTATTCCCAAATTCAAATCTGGCCTCAGACCCTGACTAGCTATGTGACTCTGGACAAGTCACATAACCCTGCTTGCCTCAGTTTCCTCATCTGTAAAATGAGCTGGAGAAGGAAAGTGCAAACCTGTATCTTTGTCAAAAACAAAACAAGACAACACCCTGAATGGGGCCACAAAGAGTCAGATATGACTGAAAAGAAGCATTTATACATGTACATAATATGAACATACATATTATAAACTATCACACCCTCTGGCTTATGAACACATTCAATCAATCAGCCAGTCAATGGTCAATGAACATTGTAAGCCCTTACTTTGTGCCAGGCACTGTGCCAAGGGCTGAGAATAGAAATGCAAGCATAAAGACCTTTAAGCCCCCAAGGAGCTTATATTCTAATAAGGGAAGATGAGAGATAAAAGGAAGCTGAATAGAAAAGAGGGAGAAAAAGAACCCAGTATGGAGACATGATTGAGATGTGCAGCCTGGGGAGAAATAAGCCTTGGCCATCTACTAATTGTGAGTCCTTGGGCTAATCACTTCATTGTTCTAAGCCTCAATTTCCTTATCTTGAAAATGAAGGAATTGGACTAGCATTTCTCTAATGTCCCGGTGAGTTCCTCAATTCTAATTCTATAACACCAATAGAGCTGAACTATAGTATTAGTCATTCTTTTAGGAATAAAAAGATAACCCAGTGGCTAGAGTTTCATCTTACTCTCTGTGCCAATAGGCAGACCCTGTTCACACACTCACTTCATCATAAAGTATTCATAGATTGAATGTGTTCACAGTTTGGAGAATTCTGGAGTATTAATATATCTTACATTACTTTAAAAGAGAACAATGGACATGGAGACAATTAGCTAATTAGGTCCGACCAAAATAGCCTCTCTCAGTAGAATGCAATACATTGAGAGAATCACACCTTGTCCCACAAATAGAAGGAACTCTGGCTTTAGAGTCAGAAGACTTGAGTTCGAATCCAAGTTAAACACCCATTTATACCTTTGTGATATAAAGCCTCCCGTTTA
Source organism: Bettongia penicillata ogilbyi (assembly GCA_023548195.1). Classification (NCBI taxonomy): domain Eukaryota; kingdom Metazoa; phylum Chordata; class Mammalia; order Diprotodontia; family Potoroidae; genus Bettongia; species Bettongia penicillata. Next base: position 12,193,479 of record JAJHZJ010000027.1, read on the forward strand.
ATTTCTTTGGGCAATTCATTCACTCAGTCCATCAGTCAACATTTAGTAGGGTCCTACTATGTGCCATTCAATTCAAGAAACTTTTATTGAGTTCCTATTATGCATGAGGCACTGGGGATGAAAGGACAAGATCAATCTATATTATGTGTGTATATATATGTATTATATATGTATATGTGTGTGTATACACATGTGCATGTGTATGTCTCTATGTATGTGTATGTATGTATATGTGTGTGTATGTGTGTATAAAATTCAGGCTCAGAAAAATAAGTGAAAAGGTGAAGGACACACAAGTAGCAGGTGGTTGAGCTTTATTTCTCACCAGGCTGCACTCTTGTACATCTCAATCATGTCTCAATCATGTTTACCTTTTACTCCCTTCAGCTTCCTTTTATCTATCATTTCCCTCATTAGATTGGAAACTCTTTGGGTACTTACAGGTGCTGTCTTTTTGTTTGCATGCATTTATATTATCAGCCCTTGGCACAATGCCTGGCATATAGTAAAGGTTTAATTAATGTTCATTGTCTGTTGACTGGGTGATTGACTGGATATGTTCATAATGTGTGTGTGTGTGTATGGGTGTGTGTGTGTGTGTGTGCAATCAATCCCTGCTGTAAAGAAACTTGCATTTTACCAGGCCTCAGTTTCCTCTGTAAAATTAGGAATTTGAATCGATGATATCAGAAGTCTTCAACTCTAGATTCTATGGAGGGAAGTATTAGACAAGAGTATGATAGTTATGGAATGGGCAGCATTGGTCATGTGTGCTATCGAAAAGTAGGATGAAATTCAAGTAGATGATTTAGAAAACCATATATTAACATTATCTATGTTCTATGATATTTTTATTTATTTTGTTAAATATTTCCCATCTTGATTTTAATTTTGTTCAGGAACCCTTTGGAAGATGTCTAGGATATGGATTAGTCAAGAGGAAGAGGTAGGATTGCAGGCAGAAGGATCATTGTGGGTAAAAGTATGGAGTCAGGATAAGACACTGGGTCATGGGAGATGGAAGGGACCTTAACATCATCTAGTCAGCCTCATTTTGCACATGGTGAGGGAGGGTTCATGTAGAGAAGAAAATAGACTGTTAGGTTGGAAGAGGTGTGTAGGAAACAGAAAAGGGCAACTGTGTGGTGCAGCGGATAGGGTGATGGACTTGGAATCAGGAAGACCTGAGTTCAAATATGGCCTTAGACACTTCCTAGCTGTGTGACCCCTGGCAAGCCATTTAACCCTGTTTGTCTCAGTTCCTTTATCTGTAAAATGAGCTGAGAAGGAAATGGCAAACCACCTCAGTATCTTTGCCAAGAGAACCCCAGATGGGATCTGAAGAGTCAGACACAACTGAAAATGACTAAACAGTAACAAATATGTGTGACTTTGGGCAAGTCACTTAACTCACTTTGTAAGCCTCATTTTCCTCATCTGTAAAATAAAGATGAAATTGTACCTACTTTACAGGATTGCTGTGAGGATCAAATGAGATAAGATATGTAAAGCACTTGGCGAACTTTAAAGCATCATGTAAAAACTTGCTATTATAATAATGACGATGAAATTGTTATTGTTGTGGTTTCTGAGTGCCAGGATGACGACTTAGACTATCCATGGAGAAAACAGTTGATTCCTACCCTCCTTGGAAACCTCATTTCCAACTCTAGAGGCTTCTTAAAAGATCCTGGAGGGTCTTGTGTTAGTGCCAGTCCATTTCCTTGGGCTGTGTGTTCTTTGTGCCGGAAAGGGGCCAGAAGTGGGCCATTTGGGCTGACTCTGCTTCCCCCTCCCCTGTCTCTGATGACTTTGGTGGCTCAGGTCCATTTTCATAAATGGTAATTTCAGGAGCACATTTACTCCACATAAAAGGAGAGCGAATCCGTTTATAATAAATCTTGGTGCGGTGTGCCTGCTATCATTCCCTTCATTTGACCTTGGTGGAGCAGGCTGATGGGGCAGTGAAAAGTGTGTAATGAAAAATGAGTGAGCAGAGTGAAGTGAGCAGTGAATCCGTCTTGTGTGTGATTAGCTGTGAAAATCTCACAAACATGGCTTGGAGTCACTTTTCTCTCTCAACCCTTCTTGGAATCTCTAGCACCCCATTCTAAGTACCATCCTCCCTCCATTCCGACTTTCCATGTGGAATCTTTTGCCAAGTAGCTGTATTGTATTAGCCATACTGATTGGGCCCCTTTGCCCTCAGAAGGCTAAAAGGAAGGATGTCCCATGCTGAGAGGGCTGGTAATAGGCTAGGCAAGGTCCAAGCCATTGCAGAGATTGCTAGTCTGTCTGGAGCTCAGCAGTGGCTTACTTTAAGCCTGAAGAATGCTTGGAGAAAGCAGGGTAGCACACCAAGGAGATGTGAATGTGATAGAGTGACTCCATGCCTGGCACTGTAAATCTGCAGTTGTAACGAAGGACTCAGTGACTCGAGATTGTGGTTTCCATTAGGTCCATTTGAGGCGTCAAGCCCTGTAAAAGCCACAGCAACCAGAGGCGGTAAATCAGACTTCCCTGGGAATCCTGGAATTCTGCTCTGGATGGCTGGAACACGTAAAATGCAAAGTTGCCTTTAACAGTGTGGTTTTTACTGGGGCACCGTAGAAGCTAGCTTTGCGTGCGGCCTGCTGAGTGGCTCCCTGGATTTCAATTCCTTGCTGCAGCAAGTTTGCTTTTTATAGGCCCTATTGCTGCCAACCTCTCAGTGTGAATTCTGTAGGGTGGGGAGCATCCATCTGGCTACCAAGGCTGGAGAAGTTTGGGCAACTTTTCTCACGTCACAGTGTAGCTTTCAAATATTTCCCCTGAATACAGAAAAAACACTGTGTTCATTTTAAGAGCCAGAAGAGAGAAGAATGTTTGGGGAAAGAGGTCTACCTTCCTGAGTTTACTCATTAGCTAGATTTATGATGGTAGTGTTTTGGAGATTATTTTATTTTATTTTTTCTAGCGTGGGTCCTTTTAAATGATAATAAACAAAATCCTTGGTGGTTTGGACTATTTTGGGAGGAAGTCACTCTGAATGAGTGATAGGGGAAAAAAATTGTTTTATTGTTTTCAAATATATGTCTCCATAGTGGGGAAATAGAAGCTCTTAGGTTCATAACCTCAGCATTGATTATTCACTCTTCCTCATTGCACGTATCCAATGAGTTGCCAGATTTTGTCATTTCTATCCCCAGAACATCTCTTACCTTTGATCACTTTTCTGTAGTCATGTGGTTGCCATCTTAATTCAAACTGTCTTCTCTCCTAGCCAAGTTTATTTTAGTGACTCCCTATTGGTCTCCTTGCTTCAAATCTCTCCCTACTTCAGTTTGTCTTCCACTCTGCTTCCAAAGTATTTCTTAAAAGGGCAGATCTTTTTCAACTCAATAGACTCTAATGGTTTCCTATTTCTTCTGGAATCAAACATATCATATTTTGCTTAGCTTTTAAATCCTTTCTTAACCTTGCCCCAGTCTAGTTTTCCGGATTCATTTTTCTTTATTTCTCCACATGTACTGTACGATGTGGCCAAACTAGCCTTCTCTTTGTCCTCACACATGACATCTCATCTCCTGTCTCCATGCCCACCCACAGGCCATATCCAGTGCCTAGAATGCACTTGCTCCTTTTCTGTGTCTCATAGAATCCCTCTCGTTTTTGAAGACTCAGCTAAAGCACCACCTTCCACATGAAGCCTTTTCTGATCTACTAGTTTACTACCCTCTTCTCTCTTAAACTACCTTTTAGTTAGTTATTTTGGATGTGTTCTCTTTATATTATGTGTATACTAATAAATGTCCTTATTACCTTTTCCATCAGAAAATTATATCCTGGAGAATAGAGATTTTGTCATTCTTTATATTTGTATCTCCAGATATATTTGTATCATCTTTGAACCAATTTGAGTGAGAGTGAGATTCAAGCATTGGCCATCAATCCGCCATTTTCCCCTCTACTGTCCACAGTTCGTGACACATCATTGGCACTTTAAAAAATATTTATTTACTTTTAGTGTTCTTTTCTTTTAAGTTTTGAGTTTCAAATTCTCTTTCTTCCTCCCATCCCTTTCCCATCCACTGAGAAGGCAAGCAAAGTGATATCAGTTATTTACATATGAAATTATGGAAAACATTTCCATATTACTCATATTGCAAAAAGAAAGCTAGAAAATTATACTTCATTTTCCACTCAACATTCATCAGTTCTGTCTCTGGAGATGGATAGCATTTTTTCATCATGAGTTCTTTGCAATTAATTGTCTTGGATCATTGTATAGATTAGAGTAGCCAAGTTTTTCACAGTTGATCATTATGACAGTGCTGTTATTATGCACAATGATCTCTAGGTTTTCATTTTAGTTTGCATCAGTTCATAAAGGTCTTACATGATTTTTCTGAAACCATCCCCCATAATTTCTTATAATAGTACTTCATCACAATGCTATGCTACCACTTGTTCAGACATCCCCCAATTGATGAGCATCTCAGTTTCCAGTGCTTTGTCACCAAAAAGAAGAACTGCTATAAGCATTTTCATACATATAGGTTCCTTTTCTTTTCCTTTGATCTCTTTGTGATACAGACAAAGTAGTCCTATTGCTGGGTCCAAAGGTATACACAATTTTATAGCTCTTTGGGCATAGTTCCAGATTATTCTTCAGAGTTATGGACCAGTTCACAACTCTACCAGCAGTTTATTAGTGTATGTATTTTCCTTCATCCTTTGTAGCATTTGTCATTTCTGATAAGTGTTAGGTAATATCTCAGAGTTGTTTTAATTTTCATTCCTCCAGTCAATAGTGATTTAGAGCTTTTTTCATATAAGTATATGATTTCTTCTTCTAGAAACTGCCTGTTCATCTCCTCTGGCTATTTGTCAGTTGGGGAATGGCTCTTATTTTTATAAATTTGACTCAATTTCCTATACATTTGAGATATGAGGCCTTTATAAGAGAAACTTACTGTAAATATTTTTGATATTACTTCATTGTCTATGGTACCTTTTAGCAAAATGCAGTTTCTCTGATTATCTCTTTTAATTAGGTCTATTTTAGCTTTTGCTTTGTTTGAGACCGTGATTGCTACCCCTACCCTTATTAATTTAGCAGAAGCATAATATGCTGCTCCAGCCTTTTATTTTAATTCTGTGTGTCTTTCTGTTTCAAGTGTATCTGTTGTAAACAACATATTGTTGGATTCTGCTTTTTAATCTGTTCTTCTATCTCCATCCATTTTATGGGTGAACTCGTCCCATTCACTTTCATAGTTATGATTATTACTTGTATTTTTCCCTCCATCCTATTTTCTTCTGTTTATCTTTCTCTCTCTTTTTATTCTGTCTCTCCTTAAAAGTCTACTTTGCTTATGATCATGGTCTCTTTTAATTTAGCCTCCTTTTTATCATTCTCTTTTCTCCTCTCTCCACACCTCTTCTACTCCTTCCCTCCTATTTCTCCATTGGGTAGGAGATTTCTATGCCCAATTGAGTGTATATATTTTTTTCTCTCTTTGAACCAATTCGAGTGAGAATGAGATTCAAGCACTGGCCCTCAATCTACCATTTTCCCCTCTACTGTACAAGCTCTTCCTTGCATGCCTCTTTTATGTGAGAATATTTTCCACATTCTGCCTCTCTCTTCCCCCTCCTCCCAGAGTATCTGTTTTTCTTACCTCTTTATTTTTTTGGCGGGGGGATCATTCCAACATAATGGACTTACCCTCATATCCTTTTTCTATGTAGATTCCTTGAAATTTTCCTAATAGTGTTAAAGTTCTTGGGAGTTACATATATAATCTTTCCATATAGGAATGTAAACAATTTAATTTTATTAAATATCTTATGATTACTTTCTCATGTTTGCCTTGGTTGCAATCCTAGCTCTTTTACCTTCTAGAATATATTCCAAGCTATCTACTCCTTTAACATGGAAGCTGCTAAATCTTGTGTGATTTTGACTGTCTCCATGATATCTGAATTAATTTATTTCTGATTGCTTTCAATATTTTCTTCTTGACCTTGGACTTCTGGAATTAGGCTATTACATTCCCAAAAGTTTTCATCTTGGAATATCTTTCAAGAATTGATTGGTGGAAATTCCAGAGTTCCCAGGTCAAGGAGAAAATATTGCAAGCAGCTAGAAAGAAACAATTCCAGTATTGTGGAAATACAATTAGGATAACACAAGATCTAGCAACTTCTACATTAAGGGATCAAAGGGCATGGAATAGGATATTCCAGAAGTCAAAGGAACTAGGACTCAAACCAAGAATCACCTACCCAGCAAAACTGAGTATAATACTTCAGGGGAAAATATGGTCTTTCAATGAAACAGAGGACTTTCAAGCATTCTTGATGAAAAGACCAGAGCTGAAAAGAAGATTTGACTTTCAAACACAAGAATGAGAAGAAGCATGAAAAAGTAAACAGCAAAGAGATGTCATAAGGGACTTACCAAAGTTGAACTGTTAACATTCCTACATGGAAAGATAATATTTGTAACTCTTAAAACATTTCAGTACCTGGTTAGTTGGTAGGACCACATACACACACATACATATACACATGTGCGCACGCACACACATGCACACACACAGAGACAGAGAGCACAGAGTGAATTGAATAGGATGGGACCATATTTTAAAAGAATTAAGGTAAACGGTGAGAGAGAAATGTAGTGGGAGGAGAGAGGGTGAAATAGAATGGGGTAAATTATCTCTCATTCAAGAGGCAAGCAGGAAACTTTTTAGTGGAGGGAAAAAGAGGAGAGATGAGAAAAAAACAAGAAGTCTACCCTCATCACATTCGACTAAAGGAAGGAATAAAATGCACACTCATTTTGGTATGAAAACTTATCTTACAATACAGGAAAGTGGGGGAGAAGGAGATAAGCAAGGGGGGGGGAATGATGGAAGGGAGGGCAATAGGAGGAAGGAGCAATTTGAAGTCAACACTCAGGGAGGGACAGGATCAAAAGACAGAATAGAAACAATGGGGGGCAGGATAGGATGGAGGGAAATACAGTTAGTCTTACACATCACCACTATTATCGAAGTCATTTGCAAAACCACACAGATATGGCCTATATTGAATTGCCTGCCTTCTCAAAGGGAATGTATGGGGAGGGAGGGATGGGGAGAATTTGGAACTCAAAGTTTTAGGAATAACTGTTTAGTATTGTTGTTGCTACTAGGGAATAAGAAATACAGTTAATGGGGAATAGAAAGTCATCTGGCCCTACAGGACAAAAGAGAAGATGGGGACAAGAGAAGGGAGGGATGATAGAAGAGAGGGCAGATTGGTGATAGGGAAAATTAGAATGCTCGGTGTATTGGGGTGGGGAGAAGGGATAAATGGGGAGAAAATTTGGAACCCAAAATTTTGTGAAAATGAATGTAAGAAGTCAAATAAATAAATTTATATTAAAAAAAAGAGTTGATTGATGGATGCTTTCAATTTATCTTTTATCCTCTGGTTATAAAATATCAGAGCAGTTTTCCTTGATGATTTCTTGAAAGATAATATCTAGGCTCTTTTTTTAATCTTTACTTTCAGGTAGTCTAATAATTCTTAAATTACATCTTCTCAATCTATTTTCTAGATAAGTTTTTTCCTGATAAGAAATTTTACTTTTTCTTCTATTTTTTCATTCTTTTGACTTTGTTTTGTAAGTTTTTGATATCTCATGGAGTCATTAGATTTCAGTTGCTAATTCTGATTTTTTAAGGAGTTTTCTTTTAGTGTGCTTTTTTAAACCTTTTCCATTTGACCACTCCTGTTTTTAAGGAATTCCTTTCTTCAGTGAATTTTTGTATCTCTTTTTCCTCTTAGTCTCTTCTGGTTTTTAAGGAGTTCTTCTCTTCAATGAATTTTTGTTCATCTTCTAACCATGAAGCCAATTTTTAAGGTGTTATTTTCTTCAGTATTTTTGTACCTTTTTTTTTGCCAAGCTATTTATTCTCTTTTCATAATTTTCTTGTATCATTCATTTCTTTTCCCAGTTTTCCCTATGTCACTCTTATTGCTTTAACTGTTCCAGAAATTCTTGATGAACTTGAGTCCAATTAGCATATTTCTTTGAGGCTTTGTTTGTAACTGTTTTCATATTGTTTTCTTCTTCTGAGTTTCTGTTTTGGTCTTTTCCTGCCACTGTAATAACTTTTTATGGTCAAGTTCTTTTTTTTTTCTTTGTTTCCTTGCTTGCTCACTTTTGCAGCCTTTTTTCTTGACTTTGAACTTTATGTTAAAGTTGGATTCTGCATACCTCGGGGTGGGGAAGCACTGTTCCCAACTTTAGGCTTTTTTGTGCTTCTGTTTTCAGAGCTAGTTCTGGGTGTCTGCAAGCTTTCAGTGCTTCCAACGGTAGTGTGATCCTTGGAGAGATGTACTCACTGCTCTCCTGGTCTGTGCTCTGGTATTTACCAAAGAAGAGCCCATATTTCCCTATGGTAGAAAGTGCTAATACTCTTGCTTTTGTTGACCTTGGAACTGTAACCAAATCCCCTGCTCTCTGCAGCTAAAAGTGCTAGGTTTGGAACTGCTACCAGGGTCCCTGCTTCCTAGTGACCAATTACTATGGAACTGACTCAGAACTGCTTATGAGCAATAGAGTGGCCAACCAGCACCAGATTCACACAGAGCCAGCAAAGGGTTCTCTGTAATCTCTTTCTGACCAGTTGTCCAACCCATTTATCTCTGGGCTGAGATCTCTTGAAGCTGGTGCTACCATTGTTACAGTTGCCTCCATGACCTGTTGCTGGTATCTTAACTGCAGGCTCCTATCCCAGTATAGCTGACCTTTCCTGCTGACCTAAGTTGTCTTAGAAAAATGGAAAAATGTCTACTCTGACCTTACATTGACTCTACAACTCCAAAACTTTATTTGAGGAGTTATTTTAAAGTTTTTTGGAAGGGAATGTTGGGAGAGTTCAGCCGAGTTGCTGCCTCTGCCATCTTGGCTGCACCCTGATATGGTAGGTGCTTAATAAATTCTTGTTCACAGCTGCCAGAGGTGGGTAAGTGGATATGGCATTGAACCTGGAGTCAGGAAGACCTGAGTTCAAATCCAATGACAGACATGTAGCTGGCTATGTGACCCTGGGAAGGTCACTTAATCTCTGTCTTTTTTACTTTCCTCATATATAAAATGGGGATAATAATCACACCTACCTACCAGGGTTGTTGTGAGGAACAAATGAGATAGTATTTCCAAGTGTGTTTAGCATAGTGCTTGGCACATAGGAAGTGCTATACAAATGTTATTTATTATTATATTAGCTATTTTTATCTTGCCAAGTTATTGTAAGGATAAAATGAGTTGATATTGGTAAAATGCTTTGCAAATCCTGAAGTCATATATAAATGCTATTATCGTTATTATCTCTATTGCAACTGCTTTAATAAAGAGATAAAAGTTAATTTAATCATCTTACCAGTTCCTATGTTTAAATGAACACCTAGGATTTTTGAAAATAGTGTTTTCATAAATTAGGCAAGACATGATTCCCATAATCTTATTTACCCCATTTGTTGCTTAGCAAACTTTAAAAAAAAATCATTTATTCAGTTGGCATCATTGTGGATAAAGCAAAAGGCCCATTGAAGTTAGCTTTGGTCTGACTCACCACAAAAACCAAGTTAGCAGAATCAAATGAGCAAGATTTTACTATAACAGTAATATTTGATGGTAAAATTACATTCAGTAACATTGCAGAACTTTGTGGTACAGGACGAATTTGTCTTTCATTAAATCAGGCCTTCCAAGTACTAAATATTGTTTCCACACTTATCCCCAAATTATGTGGACCTTATGCCTCTCAGCATACACTTTCATGAGCACAGAGAAGAAAATCTCTACCAATACCCAGGAGCTGGGTTTTGTGACAAAACTCCGTTCTACTGAACACTCAAAATAAATCACACCATCTTGTGGGATCATCAGAAGGGGCTTAGGAGAACTCAAACAGAAAATTAGGGTGACTTCTCATTTTTCTTTCATTTCCCCAAAGACTTAGGCCTCTAGCAAATGGTCTAAGATTGACAATTGCATAACATGTCAGAACAGTTAAATAATCCTTCAATTAACACTTAGTACTGTAATACCTCATGGGCCTCACAATTTAAAAAGGACATGAGAAACTTGGATAAGGTCCAGAGGAAAGCCACAAAGATGATGGAAAGGTTGGAATATAAGGCCTATCAAAAAAGGTTTAAGGAATTAAGATTATTTGGCACAGGAAAGAGAAGGATGCCTGATGTTTTATCAGCTCTCTTAAAGTATATGAGAGGCTTGACATAAAGGGGAAAGTGACTATTCTCCACTTAGACTGTGGATTGAATGAGAGGAAATGGGCTTTAATATCAGCATGTGGAATGTGGAAAAAGTTTATATTTTCATTTATACTTATTAAGGCTGAAAATTTATTGGAGATGTCAGACATAGGGTATCTGGTCTTTACAGGTATGGATTAGACCAGCTGGTCTGGAGGTTTCTTCTGACTCTGGAATTCCAGCATTCTGTGAGGCTATGAAGTGAGTGACCCAGAAAGTTTGTCCAATCCTTGTTTTTGCTTGCAAACAGGATGCATGCACATCTATCTGATATAGTTCAGATATTGTTCTCTCAAAAGACAAAATGTTTAATTTTTCCAAGTTAACAACACAACCTAGTCATAATCTATTTCTCCAAAGACTTAAACCAGAAAGAAAAGGAAATTCTAGAAGAAGACCTAAACTGTTTCAGCTCAGGGTTATAGTCATTTTTCAGGGATTGCAAATTTTTTTACTGAGAGGAAAAAGATAGTACTGGTTGTGGTAACTCCTTGTGAACCTTAGGTACCCATTACTTTTACCACATAATTTCTGGTATCTTTCAGGTACCAGAAAGCAAAGGAAATACCAAAAGAAAACCCAAAAAGTTTTAGTTAAGAGCTACATTCATTTTTCTACTTTTTAAAAATGAATACTATATATAGGAGGTGTCTTGATGGAGAAAAAAATGGGAAAGTTTAAATTTCTCCCCCAAATTTATTAATTTATTTGTTTTCAGTTTTCAACATTAGCTTCCATAAGTTTTAAATTTTCTCTTCCTCCTTCCCTCCTCCCTCCCCAAGATAATATGCAATCTCATATGCGCTCTATACATACATTCCTATTAAACACACTTTCACATTAATCATGTTGCATAGACGAATTATAATGAATGGGAAAAGACTACCTGTTCATCATTTCTTATAGGAAAATAGTATTTCATTACTTTCATATACCACAACTTGTTCAGCTATTCCCCATTTGGTGGGCATTCCCTTGATTTCCAGTTATTGGCTACCACAAAAAGAGCTGCTATAAGTATTTTTGTACATGTAGGTTCTTTTCCCATTTTTATGATCTCTTTGGGAAACAGCCTTAGAATACTTCTTTCCAGAATGATTGGATCAGCTCACAGCTCCACCAACAATAAATTAGTGTTCCAACTCTCCCACATCTTCTCCAACATTTATTGTTTTCCTGTTTTATAATGTTAGCCTATGTGATAGGTGTGATGTGGTACCTCAGAATTGTTTTGATTTGCATCTCTCTAATCAATAGTGATTTAGAGCATTTTTTCATATGACCATAGAAAGCTTTAATTTCTTCCTCTGAAAACTATCTGTTCATATCCTTTGACCATTTATCAGTTGGGGAATGACTTGTATTCTTGTAAATTTGACTCCGTTCTCTATATATTTTAGAAATGAGGCTTTTTATCACAGGCACTAGTAAAAATTCTTTCCCAGTTTTCTGCTTCCCTCCTAATCTTGGTTGCATTGGCTTTGTTTGTGCATAAAGAATTTTTAAATGTGCAAATATTTGAGGAGAGATCTGTTAAGTTAGAGACTGAAATACCAAATAAGTGCTCCTATATCTCTAAGGTATATGGTTGCAATCCCCTTTCTTTTGAAAAGTTCACATTTCAACGAGAAAAAAAATATAAACTTGTATGGTTTGCTACAGAATTTTAAATTTTCATATAGCATAATAGAAAAATTGCTTCTGTAAATTTGAAGTAATAAACTGAGCTTTTTTTCTAATTATGCAATTCAGACTTGTGAATTCAGTTAGAGTAGAGCAAAATTTAGGGAAACATAAAAATAAATTAATATATAACAAAAAATGAGGGGTGAGAAATAAGGGAGAGAGTGAAGATTCTCCCTGAAGGGCAATTGATATGTATTTTTTCTTATCTTTTGTTTCCTATCATTTTTATTTTATACCCATGGCCCACCAAAATGTTTGAATATTGTTCAATGATCACTTTGACTATAGGGTAAGGTTCTGGTTCAGAAAAATACAACAGCATGTGAACATCTGAGTTAGTCATCAAGCACATATGAAGCCCCTGATGCATCCCTGAGTCTTGTGGTGGGTCCTGGGATTAGTGGTCTAAATGAGAAGAGAAATGTGTGTCAGATGGAACCAACCAGGAAATGATTCCAAGGCTAGAGATGAGCCAACTTGAGATGGAATTGTATGGATGATATATCCACATGGAGAAAGAAGAGAGAGAGCAAAAATTATAGTGGGACTGAGGTTGGTTAAAAAATTCACAAAAATGATTTTAGTCACTTCAGTGTTACCTCATTCATTCCTCTGCATCAAGTCTCTGGTGTATAGAGCATGCTTCAAAAGGTAAGTATAAGTGGCTTAGGAGTTTTGGGTTTTCTGTAAATGCATATTTAAATTCCAGTGGTCTTTTGCACAGTCATTTTCTGTTGGTTGAATTGAAGGGATTCACAATTAGTAGTATTATTAGGCTCCAATAATAGTGGAATAATCCAAGCTTTAGACTTTGCCCCTCAAGCACTTGTCTGCAAGGATGAGGAAATGATTATATTTTTCGCGTCTGATGATGTTGTTTTGCCTTTGGCATATATTACGTCTGACTTCTTTTGGCCAGGCCTGTGATTGCATCAGTGTGAGGAAGTCTCAGTTTGGAGATATCCTCCAACAATACAGTTCAGAGATCTGGACCAAATACTCGATTTGACATACATGTATCTATATCACATATATAGTATTATAAATGTATTCTATGGAAAATTTTGTGATTAAAATATTGGGAAAGGAGAAAAATATTCTAAGATGGGAGGGGCATGGCCAAGAATGAAAGGATCCAGTCGAATCCTTTGTCCTTGAAGTGAAAAAAAGAAAAAAAATCCAAACCTTTCCCATCATGATAGAATTTCTGGAATTCTAGGCTGCACTCTAAAGGTAGGCTAAAATCCATATCCTTTAGGCTAAAAGAGGTGCAGGAGAGGCAGCCCCATTTTCCAGCCCAGCTTTGCTGTGCACAAAGGTCCTTTTCTAGGTGACATATCATGTTATATTCCAAAGTACACTTTCTTTTAATTTACAACTTAATTTTCAACCTAATTCAGAAGATTGATACTATAATGCTATTTGCAGAAGTATTGAAATGTCAGTAAGTTTTATTGTCGTAATAAAGAGTATTCCATATATCACACACTCTATAGGGAGCCTTGCTTTTTGCATAGATCTTCGTAGCAACAACTGGTGGCTTAAATGCTGGCAATCATTAATTTTTAAAGAAGACATGGTTATGACGAGTTGAGGAATTAAGGTTGGTGGTGAAGAATGAACTTTAATTTTTTGACACTTTTTTTGAGGTGGGGGGGAGATGGTGCCTGTGCATGTGTGCATTTTGCATGCTAAGTTGAGGCGGCAGCCAGATGATAAAAAATGGCCCAAATCCCAAGTTCCTAATACTTAAAATGCTGTCTGCTCGTAAAAGATTTCAGTCAGGGAGAGGCCATCTTCGAGCTCCTCTTAACAAATGGGTATCAGTGGCCCATGAAATAATCAATGCTGCTAATCCATCCTGGGGCCTGCCAATATGTTAATGGCTCTGGCGCATCGTTATTGCTACAAGACCATAAATCATCTAGGGACCAGAAATGCAGCAGCAGCAGCAGCAGCAGAGGCTGTAGGACTGGGGAGGAAGGACTCAAACCCCTGGCCTTGAATAAAACCACTGTCTCCCAACAATTAATGTCGAAGCCTTTTCTCAGCTTTGGGTCTTGATTGTTTTCAGATGCTAAAAAAGTAAGTAGGACAGAGTGTAAATCAATAAAACCAGAAGACAAAGTGTTTTAATAATAGGGGAAGTTCAAAGTAAATCATAGTTCTGTGTTTATTATTGCTTTTGGGGTTATAAATAAAGAGTTACTGCCACCCAACAAGGCTTTAGTTAACATGGGGGGTGAGAAGGTTGGGAATCAGCTTTCAGAAAGGGAGTTTACTTTCATACAAGCAAATTCCCCACAGAAACCATACCCCAAATCCACTAGAGCCTCCCTCACTGGCACTGTTTGCTGCTGTGTAGAATTGAATGCAGGATGAATCCATTTTCATGTCCATTGGAGAACGTTTCCTTCTGGAAGTCTCCTGGTATAATATCACTTTGTCATTAGCACAGCATGGCATATGAATGCAGAATTATATTCCATTCAAGTATTTGATGGCTATAATAGAAGGGAAATTTTAAATGGAGACCAAGTTGTTTTGGGGGTAACAGGAAGATGTCAATAGTTAGAATGCTACTTTCTAGTAATCCAGTGGTATAGGATAGCATCCCTCCTCTGCTCCACTGTGATTCCTATGATTCCATTCATGTGGGTATTCTATCCAGTAATCCAGACCATAATCCATTTATGCCTACTCATTGACAGACCAGTGTCCTTTCCCATGTTATTTCCTTACAGAATCTCAGAACTTTAATATCATCTTCTGCTTCTACTGCGATGGTGGCCAAAGGTTGAGGAAAGGGGACGACAGATAAGAGTACAGAACGAAAAGGGGACCTCAGAGACCATCTAGTTCAATCTCATTTTTTGCTGATGTGAAAAATGAGGTCTAAAGGGATGAAGTGACTTGCTTCAAAGCAACACAGTCATTAAGTGTAGGAATTGGGCCTTAAATCTACATATTTGAATGATTCCAGGTCTTCCAGAGGTGGTGTAGTGGATAGAGCACTGAGCCTAACTAAAGTCAGGAAGACTTAAGTTCAAATCTAGCCTTAGACATTTATTAATTGTATGACCTTAGGTAAATCACTTAAATTGTCCATGTCAGCTTCCTCAACTGTAAACTGGGGATAATAACAATACTTACCACCTAGAGTTGTTGTAAAGATCGAATGAAATAATATTTGCAAAGCATTTAGCACAGTGCCTGGCTCATAGTAAGTAGGTGCTTAACACATGCTTCCTTTTTTCCAGCTCCAGGGTCAGCACCCTTTCAATTCCTCCATTTTTCTTCCTGCTTCATCTGGCCAGAGAGACTCAGGTTGAGTCTCTGGCTTTATTAATACTTATGCTGAACTGCAGGCAAACACAAAGGTATCTCATTTAGAAAATAGAGTTGGATCAAATTGATCTGACTCTGTTTACTTGGTGTCAATTTAATTCCCAATTGGAGGTGGTGTAAAATGTGATGGGAAGTGATTAAGTCCAACTTGTATAGACAAAGCTTATTTGTGCTGATTATAGAGTTTCTTATTCTACAGTTGCACCCTGGGTATCTGCCTCTGGAATTAGGTACCCATCATGAAAAGGTGAGGCTGCCATTTTCCTGAGAGAGATGTCTAATGGAATAGCACCTGTGTTTCTCTATCCTGAAGTATGCAGCAAGGGATTTTGTTTTGTTTTGGATTCTGACCAAAGAACAGTATTGTTTCACCTAGAGTAAACCCCATCCAGTATGCCAAGATTAATACTTTAAAGGGCGGAACTGATTCAAGCAAGTCAAGTATTGCATGGAAACAAAAAGAGTTGGGGGAAACCTTCATCATGGCTAATAATGAATAGATCCCAAACATCCCCTCCAATGTTTAGGAATCATTAGAAGGTGGTGATGGGGGGATTAGGTGGGTGGGTGAAATTGAGGAGCCATAGACAGCATGTCCCCTACTTTCTGGTTGTGTTGCACTGGCAACATTCAAGGTACCTAGCATGGAGATGTTTTCAGCAGTCAGTTTATTTTGGGGTTCAGGATATGAGTACAGGAAAAGGCCAGAAAAACAGTGGCTCAGTATAGACAGAAAGACAATTAAAACTGATATGACTCTTAACAGAAGTGGCAAGAGCAGGCAGGATGGAAGTAATTTATTCAACGAATTGTCCAAATACATAAAACCACACTGATGTATGGTGCAGCGGTGGGACAGTGGAAAATTTGATCGTTGTTTCCGTAGTGTGAATTACTCAGGCAGGATGCCTTTGTGAAGTATGGGGGTTTGTTTAATGTTCTGACAACAATTTAGATCCTGTTATGGTTATTGCAATGTAATGCAGTAGTAAAAATTGAACATGACACACCAGCAATTTATTATTTGTGTGTTTTTTAACCTTGAGTATCGGATTGTTTGTCCAAGCATATCCTTTGATTTGCTATGAAATTTATTGTTGATAAAAACAATCAGATTTCCATTAGAAGCAAAAAAATTCATTTTTTTTTGCCATGAACCATAGATTTAGAAAAAAAATTCAAACTAGGCTCCAGGACTTATGACAGGTAGACTCATGACATTATATGGTAATTTAGCATGAAGGAATAATTGTGACACTCCACTCGGTGCTGGAGTATAATCGTGCTGTGAGGTTCAATTCACTGAAAGGCCAAATTATCTTCAACTACATTAGTCTGACAACCTATAATGCTTTGCAGAGGCAATTTGTAGACGTTTCACAGAGTGCCAGCAAACATGGCTCACCATTATGCTACCCATTAACAAATTTGTGTAGGGAAAAAAGTAACTTTTCCATTTTCCCGATTGTTTTCAAGCTTTGGAATACAATAAATAGCTAATAGTAGGATGTGCATTGCTACTTACTCTTAGTTTTAAAATGCATCTGGGTTTTGGGAGGGCAAATTGATCTCATTGGCTGTATGTTTGGAGAAATACTGATACTTTCCTTGGATTAAGTCATAGTCAGCTAAAGTGGGAAGAAAACTTCACGAGGAGACAGACATAGGTGCTAGCTTCTCCTATGTGACACTGGGTGAATTGTTGGATCTCGTCAGGCCTCAGGGTTCTCACCTTGAGATGGAGATGTTGGTGATACCTTACCAGCTTAAAGGCAAAGGAGAAGAGATATCTTAAATTGTTGAGTTCTATGGGTTTTAAGAGGGTCCTTCAAGGTCCAAGAGTCATCATTCTGTGTGCAATTTCTTGCTATTTTGAAGGCAATTAGCTTGGAGAAATGTAGCTGTTCTCTTTCATCGGAAACAAAAAAGTAAGGTGAGATTACAAATGACAACACTGGTAGAGCTAGGGAAAAGTATGCCTGATACTTTCAGTCAGTGACATCTTTACCCTTACTTGGACATCTAACCATTTATGTCCTCTATTTGCTTGTGTTTGTGTATTTTTCTCAGATACATGTGTACACATCCACAGAGGAAAAAAAGTCCTGAGCTTGTCTTCAGTAGTATTAAAAACCTTCCAAACTGTAGGCTTAATGTAAAAAAAATGTGGTCACTGTTCCTTTCATACTAAGAAGACTCTGCTATTCTTTGGGCATGACATCAAATGAAGGCTCAGCAAGTTTGGTGATATCCAAGTGAGTTTACTCCATTAGCATCTCAGCTGAATCCTAAAAATTCAGCTAAGTGTACAGATATTTCCAAATATATTTTTAAATGTTTGGTGTCATGTGATGTTATGGATATTTTATGGAATTTTTCATGTGTCACCTGGATGTTTGGAATGGGCCGATCACAATCATAATCCTCTCAAAAACTAGTATCCCTTTTCTTTCGGCTCCAGCGTAGTGTCCGACTGCTGTCTCCTGGTCGAGGCCCATTGGCCTAAGGTCATAGAAGACTCCACTGGGTGAAGAATTTGCATGGGACAGGAGGCCAGGTGTGGGGGAAGACTATGTGATGGATACATTTTTTTTATTTTACGAAGAGGACCTTGGAATATGGACTTGAATTTAGGTAAACGATAGGACTGCTTCAAGTGTTGTATTAGCTTTAGTATCATAAGCACCAAATTCACAGCCCCTGTCTTCACCAATCTTTGAACTTTCTCCTTTGGATTTCAGTAAGGGTTTTGTACCTTACTAAGGAGACCTTTAATCCATTCATCAGTGAGAGAAACACACATGGGGATGTACCCATGAGTATGATAGGTCACTAGCACAATCTACAAATGAATTAATGAGTAGTTATTAAATACATACTATTTGCCAGGCAAAGTCTAGTACTTTGCATTTCTTTAAGTTACCCTTTCCCACTATTGAGAGATACCTGAAGGGTAACTTAGTGAAGGGGCAACCAGCTGGTTCTCCTTATATGTCCTTGTTTAAGTCATCTCTATTTTCTTTTTTTATGGCTCTTTTTGCAGCTCTTTTCCTGATCTTTCTATATTAAACTCCAAAAAACCTTCAACCAGGAACAACAATAGTACCTTTCATGGTTCTTTTCAAGGTTGTATCTCTTTTTATATCCATGTCCTTTGGAAGGAGAGATAACTGGGTGGGAGTTTAACTTGCTACCCCTTCTTCCTGTCCTAGATAAAGTTAGGGGGCAGTTACTGGTTATCTCAGAATCCAGAACTGATGGGATTCAATTGGACAACTTTTTTTTTCCTTGTGGACCTCACTCTGGTGAATTGTATTGATAATACCTTCCTGATTTCAAAGAAGTCTGGTCAAGAAAGGGGTGGATGGCTCACTTTTCCTATGACCACTATTGGAAAGACAATGTTGGTAAGAAGTGTGTCTTACCAGAAGTGAATTGGTTCTGTTATCTTTGTATATCTAGGACAGATGTGGATGGAAGGATGGAGAAAGTGAAAATTGGAGGAGGATTTTTTAGCTGGGAAGAATTCTCCATTGATCATGATAAAGGCTAAATCCTACTACATCAGATGGGAAAGTAAAAGAAGTTATGGGGGGGGCAAAATCATATTGGGTAATAGATTATTTTGCCGACACTTGAGTCCCAGTTGTATAGTTAAGAATATGCTACAGCATTAATGTTTACGCATAATGCTTTCCAATGTAATTTAGGCTGAACTGTTACTGACTTACTTAACATTTATAGGTCAACCACCTGCAGAAAGGGCATGTAGGTAGATTATTGTTGATTTTATGGTTATGGAACCTAGCTAATCAGTGAGCGTGCTGGGCTATAACTTGTTATGCTTCAGTGACTTTAACACTAGGCCTTAAGATTTCTTACTGGCAAAGGGGAAAAACACTCATTTCTCATGACCAAAGCCCCCACTGAGAGGGGAGCTCTCAACTCATATGGAGGGGAAAATACAGTGGGTAAAACACAAGATGGAGAACAATTTCTGGAGTGTTTAAACGTGTTCTGCCTCAACCCCTCT